>BROG01000255.1:102500-812500 GCA_030159075.1 Atrina japonica | reverse complement strand
TCCTGTAAAAATCAGCTTGATTTGTTGACTCTACTTTTGGGGGATGAAATTGTGAGTAAACAATAGGATTATCCAATCAAATGAGATTATTAGAAGAGTCTTTGGTATCTTAGCAACAACATATGTTGTTGTTTTCTCACACTAATCTGTGATTTTGAGATTTACATAAAGATATCCAAAAAAGAAAAATACCAAAAGCTGTAAATTATCATCTTGTTGTTGGTGTATTGATTTAGACCATTTTGGATTATCGTAAGAAAAGTTAAATCTATGACTTAACTTGATGTTTGATTCAGAGTAATCTCTTAAGTTGGACACAGATTGAATCTTAAAGTTTAAATGTAAAACATTTTTGTGACAAAGATTTTTCTTTTGATTGACAGCTAAGACAGAAAAGGGGTGAAGCCAACAAGATCAAGGTAGAACAGGCATGTCATCCAGCTTTGTTTGAGGAGTTACATCAGTAAGTTTTCTCTCGATCCTTAACTTATCAACCCCTGCAGTTACATTTAGACTCACCCAGATCAATGAATAGTATGGTCGACTGTCATTATTCGGGAGTGAACAAGTTCATATTGCATGTAAAATCGTTATAAAATTTGGATTCTAAATAGTACACCCCTGAATTCTGACAGTGGACTTAACCATTCTTTAAAATAGACAGGCCCAAATGTGACCATAGGGGTTGATAAGTTAAATTTGCTTTTTCTAAGAATTCCATTTAATCATGTTTACTGTAGAATCAGAAAATTCTGTGGGGTTAAAATTTCAGTGTTTAGAAAAATAAAACAGATTCATTGACATTGAATTTCTTTGCAATAAAAAATCCGTTTTTAAATGATCCTATTACAATTATTAGGTGTGATTTAAGTAATATTGTGTCATGCTTTAAATTTAGTTGATACCCAGAAAATAAAAAACAACAAAATAAACAAAATCAAAACCACAATGATTTTTGTTGTTGTTGAGCAGTAGTATTTTTAATTCCCTACTAGTGAAATCAGGGCCCTAAATCACCAAATTTACTCAATACTCTAGTTCAACTTTAGTTTCATCATTTTGACCATATAATCGTTGGTAAAATTTTTGGGTTTGAGTGGTTAGGAAAGATATTATTGTTTTTCATCATTCACATTTAAATTTTTGCGTCACATTTATGATTTTCATGTAAAAATGAATAATTGTGTGAGTACGTAACTCAAAATTTGAGTACGTACTCAAACAATTTTTGAATATTTCTGAAGTTTTCTTCAAGTGAGCAATAATTTTGATCATTATTTACAATTGTATGCTGTCAGTATACACTCATGTCCAGTTAAAAAATAAGTTTTGTCTGAGTTTACCTGAAAATCATGAAAAGTTAGTTGAGCTTGAGTACTGAGTAAATTTGGTGTCTTCGGGCCCTGGTTGAGATGGACTACTGTATACATAAAAGTTTTTGTTTCTTGTTATTTTCGTTCTTTCACGACAGAAAATATATTCACGCTGTCTTAAATTCACCTTAAATTATTATATTCCTGTGGGTAACATGTATGTCCAGACTTCACTTATGTAGACTGAAAATTTTGCTTTAAATTTGCCCTCTTGATATAGGGGGAAAATGAAACAAGGATGAAAATTTCCTGGCATAGAGAATAGGTCGTGTGTGTGTGTCTGTCTGTCTGTCTGTCTGTCTGTCTCTGTCTCTGTCTCTGTCTGTCTGTCTCTGTCTCTGTCTCTCTCTCTCTCTCTCTGTCTCTCTAGGGGTGAATGAGTTAAGGTGTTGGTTAAAGTTTTGTAATTGCTCACAATTCACTTATTAATGGTTTTACAGTTATGGGACACACATTGATTCATCAGAACTCTCAAAGTGCTTGTTTCTATCAAATGTTTTTGTTTACTGAAAAATGTTCAATGCATTGTTTGAAAAATTATGTCCTCAAATAAGGACACCAAAAAAGAGCTACGACATCTGAGATGCTTCTGTGAGTTCTCAGTATAAACTATATACACTGACACAGACACGTTCAACTCGTGGAGAATTACCAAAAATGCAATTCAAAGTTTTTGAAAATTAAAATCTTGACCTTACTACTGGAGGATTAGCGAAAGAGCACTTTTAAAAATAGATTTTAACTCTCACTAGATAATTACTTGTGTGACACAAAGGGGTAAAGGGTACTGGGTTCAAACCAGCAGTGGGTGAAATTTGAGTATTGTGTGACATTGTGTTTGAAATTCTTACCGTATCTGCAGTTCTTGGTCTTCTAAACTTCCCTATACAGTGGAACCTTTGCCTATAGACCACCTCGCTTACCAGACCACCTCACACTTCAGATCAAAAGTCTCTTGATAAACATCTAATAAATGCATAACCTCACTTGAGAGACCACATCTCTTATCAGACCACTTTGAGTCAGTCAGTCAGTAAGGTGGTCTTAATTGTGAGGTTCCACTGTAACACCTTTCTTATCAGACCACTTTGAGTCAGTCAGATAGGTGGTCTTAATAGTGAGGTTCCACTGTAACACCTTTCTTATCAGACCACTTTGAGTCAGTCAGATAGGTGGTCTTAATAGTGAGGTTCCACTGTAACACCTTTCTTATCAGACCACTTTGAGTCAGTCAGATAGGTGGTCTTAATAGTGAGGTTCCACTGTAACACCTTTCTTATCAGACCACTTTGAGTCAGTCAGATAGGTGGTCTTAATAGTGAGGTTCTACTGTAACACCTTTCTTATCAGACCACTTTGAGTCAGTCAGTCAGTAAGGTGGTCTTAATAGTGAGGTTCCACTGTAACACCTTTCTTATCAGACCACTTTGAGTCAGTCAGATAGGTGGTCTTAATTGTGAGGTTCCACTGTAACACCTCACTAATCAGACCTCTTTGAGTCAGTCAGATAGGTGGTCTTAATACTGAGGTTCCACTTTAGTTGTATGACATCATGGTAAATTCTCATTGTATCTGTACAAGTTTATCCGTAGCAGTTCCCAGTGATCCCATGTTAAATGTTTTCACTACAGTAGAACGTGATAGTCCTAAATATCTAGATGTATCTACAAACTCGTTTCACTCAATCAAACATAAATAATTCATGAAAATAAACAAGCACACTTATTAGGTATGAAGTGCTCTGTACAAGTGTAATTGATTGTTGAAGGAATAATTACACGAGTACATCATAATTGTCTTCAGATCAGGTGACCTACATCAGGGGCTGAAAATTTTCTTTCAGCTGTTTGGGTCCAGGACGTTTTTGTTAAATTTTTTCCTGGGTCCGGTCCTCTAACATATGGGTCCAATAACAATAAATCTAAGTCAGAGTTTTAATATAATCAATCAATATAAATATCAATTATCAAAGGTGGGAACACAAAATGTATAAACCAAAAGCTGTCACAAAACCATATGAGAAAATGACAATTTAACTTTACAAAGGAAACAAATAAAGTTTAGAAATAAAGAAATTGACAGAAAAGTCATTCATTGATTCAGATTTGTTAGGTCCTCGGACCTACACAGCAAGAAAACGACAGAGTCCGAAAGTAAAATATGCAGGTTCTGGACCTCGGACTTGAGGAATTTTCAGCCCTTGCTACATGTACAATGTGAAAACCAATGGTTAGTACATATGGTATAATTATGTATATCGGTTGACGGGAATAAGTGAAAGGGGCATTAGCTGAATATATATATAAAAAAAATAGTTCAATTTTTTCTTCTTTTATTTCTTATGCATGATGTACAATAACAAATAAGAGCTGTACAAACGCATAGACAATCTTATATTCCTATATATTTTGGGAAAAACAGGTCAGTCCCATTGTGGTATGCATATACAAAAAAAGGAAGTTTGAGAAATTGAAAAATTGCAAGTGAAATAGAGCCAAACTGGGTTTCTCGAGCAATTTTCACAAAATATATAGGCATTTTATAGTTGTTATGTCTGTGTATCTCTCTTTTTGTTAATGTATATCAATTTAAATAGTTAAAAAGGAAAGAATTTTTTTGGGGGAAAAAAACCCCTTTAACAGTGCTGAAAAGAGTCCGTAAATGGATATTTTCTATCTAACACCTGAAGTCTTCACAATGATAAAAGTGCAATTGATTGTTGAAGGAATTATTACATAAATTATAACATCATTGTCTACCTTGTGACCTACAATGTAAAAAACAGTTGTTCATACATATACTATAAACAAAGATATGGACGGGCAGGAATATGCACTAAAAATAATTCTTGAATGGGAATTATCTATCAGACAACACACAGTAAACAACAAAGTCATGAAGATGAATATTATCACCTGCCTTGATATTTACTGCTAGGTGTACAAAGAAGGGGGTTGATAGGTAGGTTAGTTGATAAAAAGGGTAGGGTGGGGCAAAATTGGAGCAGGGCAGCAAGATTTCAGGACAGGGCACCTTGCAAAAACCATCTACCTGCTACACTCTTACATATATGTTTGAAGATCTTGTCATAACAATTGTTAGCCATAAAACACACAGAAGTTGGCCATTAACAGGACTGAATATTCTGAACAGATCTATTTTATGCCCCCGGCTTGAAAGGTCCGCCGGGGGGACATCTAGTGTTTGGATGGTTTGTCTGTCCATAATTCCGTCGTGCTTACACATAAAATGCAATATTTCAAGTTTGGATTGTAATACAGTAACCAAACTTAGACTGTAAGTTCATCTAAGGGTTGCTCACACTGTAATGACATTACATGTCCCTGGGGGTGGGGTGTGGTCAAGATGTAGGACATTGCAATATTTTGCCAGCAAAGAAATTTGTTGGGACCTGGGGCATTTGTGTTTCTCAAACACATCTTTTTTATATATATATACACAGATATGGAATTCAAAGTCTTCAGGGTGAGAACAACAAAGTTACCTTGTATGAGCTCAACAGGTAAGTCTGTTATCCAGAATCTATGCGTGTGTGCTGTGCATATGCCTCTGAACATTTCAACTGAACTATTCCTCAAACACTACTCGGCCAGTTGGAAACTTTCAAGTTAGACCGGATTATCATTATATTTCTGCTTTTATTATCGCCAGTTACGTGATTCTAGAAAAATGTTCTTTAACATTATTTCCATTTTTTGGTGATATATAGATAGCCCCGTTAGTGCAATTGGTAAAAGCTCCCTGCTATTGTTTGGAAGGTCGTGAGTTTGATTCCCAGTCTGTCCGCACATTTTCCCCACCTGTTAAACTTCAGTAAATTGGCGTTTAAATAAATAACCCATTCATTGTGGTATGTTTTAAGAGTCTCTTGGATTTATTTAACAAAGTAAAGTTAATGCACTCAAACATATGGATATTTCCATATACGTTGCAGGTAAATATGAAAACCGGAAGAACATATGAGGAACAAAAAGGTGCAAATAAATGCAGGATCATAACAGTAATACGGGCTAACTCGAAAGTTCCCTATTATCTTAAAATTTGAACATTTCACGTCAAAAACCACCCTGCAGATTATCTTCAAAATTGAACATTCGAACTTCTAAAAGATAAAACACTTTGGCAACTATTTTTTTAAATTGAACATTTCAACTTCTCAAAAACCATGTGGCTAATTATCTACAAATTTGGTGTAAAGCATCTTTTAAAAAAAAGGGGGAGATAACTGTTGATAATAATATTCGTTATATTCACATTGTTGACAAATCTGTGAATCTAAGAAAACGGTGAATAAAATAATACAAACAATATAATACACACACTATAATTTGACAGATGCCTTTGCAGGACCTGATTTTATTTCAAGTAACTCCCATTTCCTGAATTCAAAAAACTGGTATTGGGTTAGTAGAGGGACAAACATGAAAGTTACAACATAGAATTAATCCCCTGTACTGTAGTGCATTCTTTTAGTGTTGATTGGTCAAAAACAATGTTTGGAGGCGATGTAGCATTTATGCCTCCAGACAAATGAACATTTGTTACTCTTTATTTGTCAGCACTCTGATTTCTACATTCCCAAAAGAATTTTACAAAACTTATGATCTCAACTTGGAAAATATAACACTCGGTGCCATGTCTCCCTTATTTATGGAGTGGTTGCAAGGGGCTGAGGGCCTCCGTGGTTGAGTGGTTAGGGCATCACACTTTAAACCATGAAGTCTCTCACTTCTTGTCAGCACAGGTTCGAGCCCTGCTGGATTTTTTGAGAAAGTTTGCCAATTTACATTCAGAAGCTGGTTGGTCTCTTCCTGGGTACATTATAACTGGGTTTTCTCCTCCACCATTAAAAACTGGCTGCCACCATATAACTGAAAATTGTTGAGTGTGGCTAAAATGTTAATCCTAATCAAAAATAGTAAATAGAAAAGTAAATAGATTGATATCATTTGAGATCTCATATTTTAAGTTATTTATCCTCCTACTTCACATCATGCCCTCTTGTTACAGCATTACCATGGTAACTATATTTGTGTTCTCGTATTTACAGTATACCATACATTCTAGAATTATTTGAAGTTGACTCTGAGGAGCTGATGACAAATGTTTTACAGCTGATCCAAAGTTTTGACCCGGAGGATCCGTACTGGAAGGTTGGTCACGAAATATAAAGAAAAAGATTTGTAATTCTTAACGACAGATTGACTCGACATCTAAATAAAAACATCACATAAATTTAATCGCATCTGGATCATTGAGAAAATGTATATGAACATGTTCGTCCACTATCTCTGTCGCGCATTTGTGTTCGAAAAACGCATTTCATTCTAACTTACTGTAATTTTGTTCCCAACAAACACTAGATTGACAATGGTATGGACATGGTGGAAGAATTATTTTTAGCCAAAAAGTCAATGATTTAGATCTTGGATAAAAGAAATTATTGTATTTTTTTTTATAAATATCTTGTTGGTACCCAGACAATATATTTATTTGATGACAGGGATTTTTCTAGCATTCGTCAGGGGCCGATATTCGGCCCCATTCCCAATCGGAAAAAACCTCCATTTTTCCCAATTTGACTAAAAAAATTCCCAATCGGTCTTGGCAAGAAGTATCCGGATCTTTGCCATGTTGAATACTGTTGTTTTATCGTAATTGAATGAAAAAAGTTTGACAAATAAAGCATTTTATTGACACCGATGTAATGCAAGTTGAACGGTTACTCGGGTTAGGAT
Organism: Atrina japonica; assembly: GCA_030159075.1. Taxonomy (NCBI): domain Eukaryota; kingdom Metazoa; phylum Mollusca; class Bivalvia; order Pterioida; family Pinnidae; genus Atrina; species Atrina japonica. The sequence goes on along the minus strand of BROG01000255.1, from coordinate 805,368 downwards.
AAAAGACATTGAGTATTATAATGTTAAAAACAAGGAGCGGCAATTACTCCGGTTAAGATAAAAACGCATGGCTGTCAAACATCGTAGTGAATTTGATTTATATTTAAAAAAATGTCGCACAACAGCAAGTATTACACGAAGCGGTTGAAAAAGGAGGATACGAAGAAGTTGCCGAAAATTACAGGATTTTTCAGTAAGGCCAGTACTTCTACAGCCTGCGAACCAGAAAATGAAAGCCCTACTCAAACTGGGGAAGAAATGGAAATGGGTGAATGTAGGTCCGAAACTCTCCGATACTGGTGACAGTGAAAGCCCTTGTCAAACTCGGGAAAAAGTCGAAGCCGGTGACAGTCAGCCACTGTCTGAAAGTTCATCAGAAGAATCTGATTCGACTTCTAGCATGCCTGATCAGCGTAAATTTCGTGCTTCAAATTATGAAAACGTATTTCCATGGCTGTATTTTTTCAAATTGTAAAGAAGGATTTCTTTGCAAATACTGTGAACTTTTCGCTTCTACTGATTCTAATAACATTGAATTTCAAAATATTGGAGTCAAATTGGGGACACACCCCACACGTAAACTTAAAAAACATGAATGTAGCAAGCGCCACATAGAAGCAGAAAAAACAGTATGTTAAAACTAAGGCAAACTGACCAGAAGAAAACCACTGTATATGATATGTTGATCAAATCTAAACACGAATCTGATGAACAGAACATTGAATGGAATAGAGGTGTAATAAAAAAACTCTTCAAAATTGTCTATTTTATCCTAAGAAAAAAATGGGCACAGGCAAACTTTGCAGACTTTTTTAAGTTTGTTGCAGAATTGGGGGTTGAAGATTTGGCAGTTCATCTCGAAAATGCACCTGCTAAAGCCACATATTTATCAGGAACAATTGTATCAGAATTTATTGACATTATTTAGGACCCCAAAGTTTGTCTGAGAGTGACTTGGATGCCTTGTTAATTGATTTCAAAAATAGGAAACAAAGACAGATTGCTTTGTAACAACTGTATTAATATAGAAAGTAAAAAAAAAAAATGACTTAATTCGACAGTCTTTGTCATTTTTCCCAATTTTGTGGTTTTGTCGATACATTTTTCCCAAATAACCCACAGGGGCCTTTTCCCAAAATACCCAGAAAAATCCCTGGATGATGTTAGAGATGGGTAGTTTTGGTTTCACCATCGTTAATATACACCAAATATGCCTCTAACAAAAATAAGAGGAAAAAAGGCATAATCGTATTTATGCAAGGTACCCTTTTTAAAAGTATTTTTAAACAATGGACAAACACAAATGCTCTCTCCCTCCTCTCATACAACAATGTTTCATTATAACACCGACATATTTATAGATAAGAGTGTCAAATTAAAAATAAAAAAAAGTGTATCCATTTGTACCCAATACCATTATTAATATCCTCATGAATATTGTTTTAAGTATTATTATTGTTTTCAAGTATTTTTATGCCTCTGGCCTGAAAGGTCCGTCGGATGGGGCATCTAGTGTTTGGATTGTCCGTCTGTCTGTCTGTCCGTAATTCCATCCCGCTTACATAAAAAGTGCAATATTTAAAGTTTGGATTGTGATACAGTAACCAAACTTACACTGTCAGTTCATCTAAGTGTTGTTCACACTTCACTGACATCACATGCCCTTGGGGGTGGGTGGGATGGGGTCAAAATGTAAGACATTGCAAAAATTTGTTGGGACTGGGGGCATTTGTATTTCACAAGCACATCTTGTTCTAACTTTGATGTTGCATTTGACACATTGGATATGTATAAATATCTTTCAAGATACATAAATTTGATACTTAATTAGAAACACTTTGTACATCAGGGTGAAGACTTGGAATCAGAGGTCGGAAGTCATCCTGAAGAGTCAGTAGAACAGTTTGATGTGAAAGATCTACAGCTGGCTCTGCAACTTTTACAGTTTAAACGGTAAAATATGATCTGCAGTATTTCTGTTTTTACTTTATCAGTAAGAAATTTCTTCTTCAGATGTAATGTTTGTCAGAAAAAGAGAAATTATTTTGAAAATACAGTGGATTACTCTTAATTGCGTAGCCAAAATGTCAGAAAATTATGCAAATAACAGGAATATGCAATTAATGGGAATAGTGTATTTCAGTAAACAATGATGATTCATAATTATCTAGTCCTTTCATTTGCATGTATAAAACTATTATATACGTCCTAGGTACACTAGTAATGGATTCTCATTAAGCATTAGGCCAGACATAAAATATTCTGTTTGCTGTTTACCGACTCTACCCTTTTACCTATGGGTAGGTAGGTAGGGAAATTATTTTATTTTATTGGAAATTTTTCTGTCATTGTGCAGTCAGTCATTTTCTGTACAAATTATAATGAAAATAATTGTAAATGAGGACACATTAAATATTTCATAAATGTATGAGACAGACATGAGAAGAGAGAGGTTATTTGTGAAATTTCAATAAGTTTTCACTGTACAACAATTATCTATCGAATCTCAATGGTTATCTCATAGCATTTGTTCACTGGTTACAAGTTAAACAGGCTTGCCAATATTATGTCAGAGGCTCGACTTGACCTCTCAACTATCGGCAATCAGTGACACGGCGAAGCAGTGTTTATAATAAAGTGCATGGTGCAGTGACACAGTCGGTGTTTTAAAATGATAACTTTCCTGGGACTTTTTAATATATTTCTAATGTAAATTAGAGAAATACACAAGGTTATGTTAAAGAAAACAGGTGTATAAATTTAATTGATTTCATTTTACTGGATTTGATATCGTTTTTGTAAAATTATTACATTTTGACAAAAAGTTTTGAACTAAAAAGATAACGGGAGGTAACTCTTACGTAACTGTCTACACGATTTTATGTTTGCTATAACATTATTCCTTTCAGTTTTCATGAAAGGAGGAAACATATCAAACAAATTTACACAGGTGTTTCATAAATTGTTTATCATAGTAAAACATGTATCATACAGGATTTTTGGTTTCCTATTTTTATAAATAATATTCGTAGAGAAAATACATGTGTCATTCTGGGATATAGCAATAGCTTAGCCTTAGGCCGTACTTTATGTCCCGATTTAAGTGATTTTTTGAGTGAGTAAAATCTGAATAAATCCCTTTGGAGATTCTGTCGTGTTGCCCCGCCAGAGAGAATTTCCAAAGGGATTAGGGTAAAATCCTGATTTACACCCCCCCCACCCCACCCTAAAAAAAAAACGTTTAAAATTGGGACACAAAGTTCAGCGAACTCATTTATGCCTAATACGGTAGATGGATTGGTAATATATCGAAGAGTTACAAGAGGCCGTATTATGAATTTGCAGTTCCTTGATAGGCCCCTAGTGTCATGTGACATATGTTCTGGTCATTATTTTACACTACTCGGATAAAATACTGTTAATACACGATGTTTCATTGAATAAATAATAAAAAAAATACGGTCAAAATATATACATGTATATTCTCAGAGATCGGGACGAAGTAATACTTATACTATATAAAGTTGCGACGGTAATCGAACATTCCAGAGAAATCGTCAATAAAAATTATTTTAGGCCTTAGGGTAAAAAATATGTCATAAAAGCAAAATTTTCATAAAACACAGTTCACATTTCTATTTAATTAGTATTTCCACATATAACTTTTTAAAGTAATCAGTACATTTTCCCCCATTTTATGAAATATTTTACAGTTTTATGCAATTAACAGGAATTCATGGTTTAACCTATGCAGTTAAAAGGAATATTTAACATATAAGAGATAGGAAATGGTTTTTTGTTTTGAGTTCTTATGCAATAAACAGAAATATGCAATTATCAGGTATACAATTAAGTGGAATTGACTGTATACACAATTTTATCCTGATTAATGTATACCAGGGAATATTCACTTCCATTTAATTTTTGCCCTCAAATGAAAGGGTGAATTTAAAATGAAGACGAAATTTCCAAGCTGAGTAATTGATGCATGGACATTCATGCCATTTATGATACAATGGTGAATTTAAGACCGGGTGAATATGTGTTCTGTTGGAAAAGATGAATTTTAAGATGGGCCAAAGTTACCTGGTATACAATGTATTGTTGTTTGACCTCTTGATAAGAACTTTTCACTGACTCAGAGGCGTCATTAGCAACAAGTGAAGGGCCACAAATATTGACCTTTGCTAGGAATTGATTACAATGTGGTGAGGATGTTCATGACCCACAGGCAACGGAACCCTGGCTTTAAATATCATTGAATGACTTGGGACATTACTTCACCAGGCAACGGAATCCTGGCTTTAAATATCATTGAATGACTTGGGACCATTACTTCACCAGGCAACGGAATCCTGGCTTTAAATATCATTGAATGACTTGGGACCATTACTTGACCAGGCAACGGAACCCTGGCTTTAAATATCATTGAATGACTTGGGACCATTACTTCTAATGTTGATTGCAAGGCAAATGGCCACTGGTGGCTATTGCTTCTCATGTTGTCTACTAAGCAAAGGACCACTTTTAACCATCTCCTGTTGATTGCTAGACAAAGGATGACTTTGGTTCACTTCTTATGTTGATCGCTAGACAAAGGTTGACTTGTGGCTCACTTCTTATGTTGATCGCTAGACAAAGGATGACTTGTGGCTCACTTCTTATGTTGATCGCTAGACAAAGGTTGACTTGTGGCTCACTTCTTATGTTGATCTCTAGACAAAGGATGACTTGTGGCTCACTTATGTTGATCGCTAGACAAAGGTTGACTTGTGGCTCACTTCTTATGTTGATCGATAGTCAGGTTGACTTTGGCTCACTTCTTATATTGATCACTAGACAAAGGTTGACTTGTGGCTCACTTCTTATGTTGATTGTTAGGCAAAAGATAACTTATGACTAACTGCTTCTGTGACAGCTTGTGAAAGGAATAGTCTCTACATTGAAAATTGTGGTCATTTTCAAAGGGACATGTAGATTTTGGTCACATAAGTTAGGGAATCTGTAAACACAGACTAAATTTTACATCGTGATCAACTGCGTGTATAGTGTATAAAAATATATTCCATAAAGATTGCTGTGTTTTTAAGGACAAATCTCGTGCCTTTAGTTGAGAATTTCAAATGTAATTCATGTACTCGTAATCAGTTAATTTCTTTTACAATATTTTTCTGACAGTTTCTGTCTATCTTTATAACAGAAAGCGAATTCTTCAGACCATGATGGAAAAGCCAGTCAACACTGTCGATGTTGTCAATGAATTGAACAAAGTAGAAAACGAAATCACCAAGTTGAAAGAGATGTTGAACAAATTACCTACAGAACAAGGTAATGTCAGTTGAGAACATTTGATACATTGACAATGATGATTTTTTTTTTCGATATATAGTGGAAGTCTGCAATTTCGGCTGCAGGAAACCAGTTCATACTGAATTCTCCTATATGGGAATTGGGAAATTTTTGCTCAAAATTGGGAGAAAAAAGCAGATATTGCTTTAGGAATGGAGCCTTTTTATTTAGCATAGCTTTTGCTTGTGCCCTCATAAGGGGCCCAATGGTGCCACACTTGACCTCCAACCAATTTCAGATATTTTTGTAATTGCACAAAATCATCACTGCATTGAGATTGGCAGATGTGCTTTTGTTCTAAATCACTTAAAAATTTCAGACCTCTCAAAAAAACCTTAACCAACCCTTTGTAAATACAGAGTACAGTCAAACTTGTATATGGGCCACCTCTGTTTAAAGGGCTCCTACCTATAAAGGCCATTTAATTATAACCTTTGTGAAAATTTTGGAAATGAAATAAACAAGACACCTGTCTTATTGACAAACACCAGAGCAAATGATTTGTGGAGGTTCTGTGATCTTTTGACTACTAAGTAACTAAATGGTATTTCTTTTGCCTTAGACCAGTCCATTATGGTCTGAAGTGTTAAGATTGTTTACCTACCATATCTGAATTGTAGGAAAATGATTAAAAATCAAATGACCTTGTCAAATGTTTTTAATTCTTCATTTACAGTCACTGCTCCAATTTTAATTAATATTCCATGAATGTGAGGTTAATAGAGACTGATAATAATAAACTAATCTTATCCCTAGTATTCCTGCTTTCTTCCATAACAAATGATATAAGTTATACAGCATGACTTGATGTATCTGTAAGAATAGCTATAGGTCTTCCAATGTATATTAACACATGTTTACAAACACCACAAGTCATCAGGGGTGTCAGGCTACTTATTGTGACATAAATGTAAGAGTAACAGTAACACAGGGAATCGGAATATGGCAAAATGTTTTAGATGGACAATACAGTTTTGTTTTTTTGACAGAACTGTTCCACACTATCTTGGTAGACTTGTTTAACGTCCCACTCAAGAATCTTTCACTCATATGGAGACCGTCACCAAATGCCGATGAAGGGCTTCAAATTTTGGCCTATGCTCGGCACTTACGGCCATTGAGCAGTGAGTGTTCTTTAACATCCCGACACCTACTGTGACACAGGACCTCGGTTTTTACTCTCTCATCCGAAGGACTGGACTCGAACTCACAATCAAGAGTCCAGCACACTACAAACTGAGCCAGAGTGGCTCAGGTTTTTATTTATGAGAATGTAAATAAAAATATTGTCTTGGTCAGTTTTATAAGACCAGAAATGGATACCCAAAGTCAGTTTTTAAATCTTCATGACTATTATTCTAATTCCAATATTTTACCTTTTCCACATGAACATGTTTTCCACATGTCATAATTTTCATTTATGGAATCATAATGAAAGGGAGATAACTTTTGCAAAACAAAATAGATACTTTACATAGTAGTTTTAAAGATATTTACAATCCATGTGAATTTGCTTCTCCATCAGACCACCTGTCAGAATTAGGATACTTTACATATTGACATGAGTGGTCTCCGTGGTTGACTGACTAGAAGCATCACATGTTAAACTATAAAATCTCTTACCTCTAGGCTCTAGTCAGCTGGTAGGAGCCATAAGCTGATTTTGTGAAAGAGTGCCAGTTTACTTGTGGAAAGCTGGTTGTCTCTTCCCAGGTACATTATAACTTGGTTCTGTCCTCCACATTTCTATAAGCCACCACCATTTAATCAAAACATTGTTGGGTGTGGTGTGTAACACCAGACAAACATATTTATATTGATCATCACAAAAATACCCATCACAAGTTTATTTGTTAACTTATTCACCTTTAAAGACACATTTGGACTGGTCTAAGTCATCGATTTACAGATGAGTCCATTGTTTACCAGGGCTTTATGAGTTAAAAGCTGATACAGATTACACATAATATTTAGCTTTGCTATTACAACATTCATCAGGGAATATGCTTACTTTTAAGTTACAGAGATGTCACCACAGAAAGAACATGAGAGGACTGACGACGCACAGACAGACAAGATGAGGACAGAGAAGGCAGCTGTAACAGAACCAGATCCCTGTCAGAAACCTGCAAAGGTTTGAATGTATAGAGTTATCTCCCTTCATAATCTTCAACTTGTTGGTCTTACCATAGATAAAGTTTTAAAACAGGAATGGAAACATTTTAATCTGGCTGGGACAAAATATCTAGAAAGGCAATGTCACCCCTGGCATTGACGTCTGTGGACAAAACCTTTAACTTGGATTATATATTTTGAAATATAAATACAGTAAAACCTGCTATAGCGGCCACCTCTATATAAGGATTACCTGTCTATAAAGGCCAGTTTTGAAAAGTCCCTTGACTGCATACTTCAACTAAAATGAACCTGTGTATAAGGGTCACCTGCACATAAAGGCCAATATTTTCTGGTCCCTTGGGTGGCCCCTATATACAGGTTTTACTGTATTATAAACATGATACCAAAGTTATAGTGCTCAAGACGATATCGTTTCTGTCAATTAGACTTCATCAGTTGAGCTCCAATTTGAAAAGTACGTGTTTTTTCTAAAGATAAAGTGGTATCATACAAGGCCAAATAATATATCTAAAAGTATAGCCGAAATCCGTCTAAGAGTAACCACTGTAAAAAAAAAAGTGACTATCTTAGCTTTAGAAAATTTTCGAATTTAAATGGTGTTAACAGTGCCAAATATTACTTTAGAATAAGATGAACAGCTGGTACTGAAATACCAGGTACTAGGTTTATGTATACCCTCTGGGACTCAAACGGTCCACCAGCAGTGGCAACGACCTAGTGGTTATAAATATTATAAACATAATACCAAAGTTATAGTGCTCAAGACGATATCATTTCTGTCAATTAGACTTCATCAGTTGAGCTCCAATTTGAAAAGTATGTGTTTTTTCTAAAGATAAAGTATATAAGCAATAGAGCTTTGATACATTTCACATGTGCCTTCCTTATGATCAGCCCTTTCAGATGGTAACCACACTGACCTAGATAATTTCATTTGACCTACTTCTCAGTAAGAATTTCAGTAATTGATATACAATCCTGTCGCTGGCATGTTATGTTGTCTTCTGACCACTTTTGGTGTTATTCTTCTTAACAAAGCATTATTGTAATATCTTTTAGCACAGGACAAGGTATTTTGTTTGCCTGTACAACATAGGATTATGATTCAAATATTGTTCCATTTTGACCTCTTGGTTGTCGAAGGAATCTCCTTGAAATTTGACATGAAGGTTTCGCTTGAAGTCTAGTTGTGCATATTGCATTTTCAGAGAGATTGGAATCCAACATGGCTGACAGGCGGCCATTTTGGATTTTGACAAAAGGAAGATTGTTACCGCAATTTCTCAGAAAGTACTGAAGGGATCTCCTTGAAATTTGATATGAAGGTTCCTCTTGAGGTTTAATTGTGTATATTATATTTTCAGATAGATCGGAATCCAACATGGCTGACAGGTGGCCATCTTGTATTTTGACCAAAAGAAGTTTGTTACACTTTTTCTCAGAAAGTATTGAAGGGATCTCCATGAAATTTGACATGAAGGTTCCCCTTGAGGTCTAGTTGTGCATATTACATTTTCAAAGAGATCAAAATCCAATATGGACACCTGTTGGCCATGTTGAATTCCATTCTCTCTTAAAATGTAATATGTTCAGTTCAAGGTCAGTTTTGCTATGATCTTGTGAAAAAAATATTTCACAGAAATATGGATTTAAGTTCAAATTCAATGTTGAGACATAAAATAAGAGTCTGTCATAGATCAGACACAGAGCATTCCATGGTAGGTGCCAAGATCCCTCTGGGATCTCTTGTTTAATGATAGGATATATACATATACATTGTATGTTCTCCTGTAAAAACTTATCTAATATATATCCATGTTGACCATAGGTTGTCATGTGATAATTATATGGCTAATGAATTGTGTTATGGAAAAAAAAAAAACATTTCAATTTTTTTTTCAGCCAATCGCCACAGTTGCTAGTACACCAATCAAAACCAATGTTGTAGCTCCGTTGCAGAGTACAGCTATGTCCTGCCAACCACAACCATCAACGCAAACATCAAGCAACCAATCAAATGCTCTGAATCAAAATCTTCTCAACACTTTAGCACAACAGCAGCAGCTTCTATACCAGTCTATGCTAGTATCACAGGCCTTAAACGCAAACCAGTCAGCATGCAACACAGAACAACAAATCAATATGTTAAATCCATCACTGGCTGGTCAGCAAAACCCTCTCCTGAATCCATTAATGCCCACCGGGATTTCGGGGCTCATGCCCGGACTGGGCAGTGCTAATCAGCTTGGACAGTTAGGTATGATGCAGGGCTTAGGGAGAGGGCAAGCCAGTACAGGGGGCAACATGATGTTGTTGCCAGGACTACTTCCTCTGTTAAACTCATTGAATATTGGTAGTTCGGAAAACAGTGATGGACAAAACACTCAACAGCCTAGCAGTTCGCGAGATCCATCATAGCTACTACAATACCTAACATAATATGGTCTAATATGGACTAGTCTATGGATATATAGCGCCAAGGTCGAGACCACTTGTGTAAACAGGATGGACCTCTACAATATTGTTGATGTCTGTTTTGTCGGCTGTGGCTCATCGATGAATTGGAAGATAATCTTCTGTGTATCTGTGATAATGTGACGGAATATTAATCGTCTCAAAGCTTGTACATTTCATCAACAATTACAGGTGCAAGTCATAATTGAATATGATATAAATTGTTGTGGAAATTTGCTACCATTACTTGAATGTTGTCAGATATTAGTACCTTACCAGAAAGATTCTTGTAAGCTGAAGAAATTTGAGTTCAGTGAGGTATGCTTGTGTAAGTGTGTTGCCAAAATGTGCCAGTTTGAGTTCTGGGTGTAAACCTGTTTTAATATGCTCACCATTCCTTTGTCTTAACATAAGTTTGTAGTTTTAATTGTGATTTTAGTTCTTTGATGTTCAGTCATAATAAAGATACTGATGGTCATCTATTGTTAATCACAATTATGATGCCAGATAAACATCTGTTGTAAATCATGATTATGACACTAAATATTCATCTGTTGTTAATCATGATTACAACACGGAATGTTCTTCTGTTGTTAATCATTAATATGACACTATGGTCATCTGTTGTTAATCATGATTATGACACTAAATATTGATCTGTTGTAAATCATGATTATGACACCAGATGTTCATCTGTTGTAAATCATGATTATGACACTAAATGAATCATGATTATGACACTATATGTTCATCTGTTGTAAATCATGATTTTGTTGCTTGATGCTGATCTGTTGTTAATCATGATAATGACAATGGATGTTCACATGTTGTTAATCATGATTATGATTGAAACACTTGAAGTTTATCTTTTGTTAAACATGACTATAATGTTGATGTTCATTGTACCATCTATTTTATGTTGATTCTACCTCATCATGACATCATGATTGTAGCACTAGGTATTGAAATGCTTTGTAGTTACCATTATTTTACTTTACAGTTTAATCATGATTATACCTTCAGTGTTCACACCAATGATAGCATATATAACACATACATGTATTTATAATTCTGTTGGCTTATCCGACAATGTTTGACAAATATCTGATATCTTCCTGTTACACAATTGCCATTCTGTAGGGCTAAACATTTCTAGCCAGATTTTCCTTTTCCTTAAGAAGAAAATAGGGACATTGTTGTTTTTCATTCTTTTTTTTTTATTTTAGTTAAATTTCTGTTATAAAGATTCGATTTGTCAGACATTATTGTTTTTTCTTTTTTAATTTTATCAAAACTGTGATTACTGTGGAAAATATTCTTCATAATTGACTAAATTAGCAGTAAAATCCTGTTACAATATCAACAATTTTGCATGGACATAAGTCCATTTACCTTTCAGCTTTATGTACATCTGTTTGCTCAAGACATTTGACCTTTGTAAACTCATGACATTATACTTTTGTAGATACCTGGGGATTTTTCCATTTATCTGAAAATTTGTAATATTCCACATCGAAAATGTTGGTATGCAATTGCAGAAAATAAAGAAAAATAGAAATCGTGATTTACAAAATACTGAATCTTCATGTTCTGATGGTATGAACATTTAGATAGTTTTAAAATACAAGATAAATACTCCATTTTAAGTTCTGTACTTTTTTAAAATTGTATATAGTTTAGATTTAACTGGTGTTCAGGTGCTTGTAGCTGACACATGGGTGCTCCATTCCCCTTGAATGGTGCTCAATAATTATAGTGCTTTAAGTTTCCAAATACTTCATAGAAAATGGTGCTGTTGTTGATTGTGTATGGTTTTCCTGACTTCTTGGTGATTTCTAACCTGATTACCTTGCTTATGAACTAGCATTAATTTAGGGAACCAGATCATGTAATTTTGTGTATATTTTATGCTATAATTCATATGTTGATATATCCATGTTAACCAGAGTCCATGAATTCTGTTGGTTTTTATAGCTTTATTTGTACATAATAATGTCAGTTAACATCGTTTTATGCAGTTTATTAGGATTTTTTTTATTATTTTGTTGATCACAAATAAAACTCAATTTTAGTTTAAAGTCTTTCTTCAGTTTGTTTATAAAATTCTAGATCCTCTTAAATGTATGCCGAATTGTTAGAGCATAGCGCTTTAAACCATGAAGTCACTCACGTCTAGTCAGCTTGGGTTCGAGCCCAGGGCCTAGCATCATAAAACTTAAGAAATACTGAATTCTGAAGATTTTACTCAAGTGTGGAAAATCCTGAAATATGATTGGCTAAGCAGACCAATTTGAGAATATTCTCAGACTTGATGATGCCAGGCCCAACTGGAACCTAAGTTGATGTTGTGTGGAAGGTTGGTAGTCTAACCAGGTTTCTGTTCTCCTTCATTAAAGTTTGGCCACCTCAGTATGGCTGGAAAAATTGTGTGGTTTAAATTACCAATCACACAAAACACAAATGTATGGAAATCATATACTGGTAGGGCCCATATACAGGGAAACTTTCCAAAACTGGACTGAAGATATTGTTTGTTTTTGGAGGGTTCAGTACTTAGAAGTTGACTATGTGTCAATAATTTCAGTTTTAAACAACAACACGGATCTGTCCGTTTTTTACCCTATGGTAATCTGTTACCTGCACTCGTATTGTACGTATTTTAGCAAAGTTTTAAAGAGCATTAGCTATGTTTTCCAAAAAACAATATTTTGGTTTTTTACTTCGATTGATGTACAATAACAAATAAGAGATATATACACAGGTATAAAAATAATCTTGTATTCCTATATATATTTTGCGAAAATAAGGTCATGTCCATTCTTGTATGCATATGTACAAATAGTGAAGTCTAATTAATAATTGCCAAACTGGGTATCTCGAGCAATTTTTACAAAATATATAAGACTTCTTATGCCAGTGTATAGCCTATCTTTTTGAGTAATTGTACATGAATCTTAACTAGTAAAGAAAAAAAAGAAAGAGATTTTATTTTGGAAAAGATATGTCAATACTGTAATTCATTCATACATGGGGCATTTCGGTATTTATGAAGCGCATTTCTGTAATTTCAATGGGCATTTCAGTAAATCACAGGCATTACGGTAATTCTACAATCATGGGACATAAATATTCATCGCTTATATGTTATTTTCTTCGTTGTTTTATATAAAATCAACAATATATAACCCCCCTTAAAGAATCCACTAACTTAAGCAGAATTTCAAATATTTTGTTTTCACATAAAGGAAATTGTTTTCACATAAAGGAAATTTATTTCACATTTTAAACCTTTTTTGAAATTTATATATATACTCTTTGTTTATTTTGAGGTAATAATGATTTTGTGGAGGGATAAATCTATTTTAGGCAAAGTTTGATAAATTTCATTAGATTTAAAGAAGAAATACAAAAATTTTCAAAATTACTACAGGAGAAAAATAGGCTACTGTAATTTATGTAAATAAACACGATGATATAAAAATACAAATATTTTGTAAATATGAAATTATATCCGACTGTAAATTTGTAAAAAAACAAGCCATCTAGATGGCTTTCTCACATGAAACTTTTATGACCCTGGACAAACAGATAGACAGACAGGTGACAAAAAAAGTGACCTCTAAGTGTTGCCTCTGCTTACGACAGGTGACACGATGATGAGAAATAGTAGTATTCAGTATACCTTCATAATAAAATCAGGGTCAAACACCAAACATTGGATGAATATCTACAAGCGTTTAGAAAAAAAGTCTGGGAAACTGCTATTTTAAAGAAATTTTCGAATTCCAAGGGCCGTAATTCTGTCAAAAATCAGTGGACCGTAACAATACTCGAACTTGATCTGTAACTCATGGTGGTAGACCCCACACACCACAAATTGGATGAATATCTACAAGCGTTTAGAAAAAAAGTTCGGGAAAAACTGCTATTTTTAAAGAAATTTTCGAATTCCAAGGGCCGTAATTCTGTCAAAAATCAGTGGACCGTAACGATACTCGAACTTGATCTGTAACTCATGGTGGTAGACCCACACACCAAAAATTGGATGAATATCTACAAGCGTTTAGAAAAAAAGTCCGGAAAACTGCTATTTTAAGGAAATTTTCGAATTCCAAGGGCCGTAATTCTGTCAAAAATCAGTGGACCGTAACAATACTCGAACTTGATCTGTAACTCATGGTGGTAGACCCACACACCAAAAATTGGATGAATATCTACAAGCGTTAAGAAAAAAAGTCCGGAAAATGTGTGTGACTGACGGACAGACAGACAGACGGACTGACGGACAGACGGACGGAGTGCAAACCTATAGTCCCCTTCGGCGATGCCGGTAGGGGACTAAAAACACAGCTAATGGCCCTTTAAAGTATAGAGTTCTTTATCATTGTGTTCCATTCATTGCTTACAGAATTTTTGAAAAGGTACCATATATGGAGTTTAGAGTGCTGAAATTGCCAAATGACTTGGACAGCAGCTAGGATAGCCATCTTTTTACAGTGGTTACTCATAGACAGATTTTGATTATACGTTTAGATTTATTATTTGGCCTTGTCTGATACCACTTTCTTTTTAGATGAGCTATTTCAAATTGGAGCTCAACTGATGAAGTCTAATTGATTGCAACGATCGTCCTGAGCATTAGAACTTTGGTATCATGTTTATAATATTTAAACGTTTGAGGTACATTACCACATATTTGTCGCAATAATTGGTTCAGTGTTTGAAATTTAGAATGATCAGTTTTCAGAAACCATCTTGTACTTGAAAAAGAAGGAACAACTCCATATTGTGTTAACATGACTTGTATCAGGAAGTTCTCTACTTTTATTGTCCAATTTACAACCTTTTGACTCATATGGATGATTCTACTCACTTTTTTATTATGACAAGCTGCACAGGAAAAACGTTTTATTCGTCGCTGGATACTCTCTTTTGTATGGTGACAAGTAGGAACGATTACTCTAGTCAGTTTAATTTTATGTTAAGCTTTATTAATTACAATCTTAACTCATCCAGATCAAGAAAGGGTACACAAGACTCCACCCCACCAGGTTATATGGATTTTACTATTTATAGACATTAGGCCATCACTTTACTATTTATAGACATTAGGCCATCATTTTACTATTTATAGACATTAGGCCATCATTTTACTATAGGACATTAGGCCATCACTTTACTATAGGACATTAGGCCATCACTTTACTATAGGACATTAGGCCATCACTTTACTGAAGGACATTAGGCCATCATTTTACTATAGGACATTTGGCCATCACTTTACTATAGGACATTAGGCCATCACTTTACTGTAGGACATTAGGCCATCACTTTACTGTAGGACATTAGGCCATCACTTTACTATAGGACATTAGGCCATCACTTTACTATAGGACATTAGGCCATCACTTTACTGTAGGACATTAGGCCATCATTTTACTGTAGGACATTAGGCCATCACTTTACTGTAGGACATTAGGCCATCACTTTACTATAGGACATTAGGCCATCACTTTACTATAGGACATTTGGCCATCACTTTACTATAGGACATTAGGCCATCACTTTACTATAGGACATTAGGCCATCACTTTACTGTAGGACATTGGGCCATCATTTTACTGTAGGACATTAGGCCATCATTTTACTGTAGGACATTAGGCCATCACTTTACTGTAGGACATTAGGTTCATTATTTTACTATAGGACATTTGGCCATCACTTTACTGTAGGACATTGGGTCATCATTTTACTGTAGGACATTTGGCCATCACTTTACTGTAGGACATTAGGTCATCATTTTACTGTAGGACATTAGGCCATCACTTTACTGTAGGACATTAGGCCATCACTTTACTGTAGGACATTAGGCCATCATTTTACTGTAGGACATTAGGCCATCATTTTACTGTAGGACATTAGGCCATCACTTTACTGTAGGACATTAGGTTCATTATTTTACTATAGGACATTTGGCCATCACTTTACTGTAGGACATTGGGTCATCATTTTACTGTAGGACATTTGGCCATCACTTTACTGTAGGACATTGGGTCATCATTTTACTGTAGGACATTAGGCCATCATTTTACTGTAGGACATTAGGCCATCACTTTACTGTAGGACATTAGGCCATCACTTTACTATAGAACATTTGGCCATCACTTTACTGTAGGACATTAGGCCATCACTTTACTATAGGACATTTGGCCATCACTTTACCATAGAACATTTGGCCATCACTTTACTGTAGGACATTAGGCCCATCACTTTACTATAGGACATTTGGCCATCACTTTACTGTAGGACATTAGGCCATCACTTTACCATAGAACATTAGGCCATCACTTTACTATAGGACATTAGGTTCATTATTTTACTATAGGACATTTGGCCATCACTTTACTGTAGGACATTGGGTCATCATTTTACTGTAGGAAATTTGGCCATCACTTTACTGTAGGACATTAGGCCATCACTTTACTGTAGGACATTTGGCCATCACTTTACTATAGGACATAAGGCCATCACTTTACTGTAGGACATTGGGTCATCATTTTACTGAAGGACATTAGGCCATCATTTTACTGTAGGACATTGGGTCATCATTTTACTGTAGGACATTGGGTCATCATTTTACTGTAGGACATTAGGCCATCATTTTACTGTAGGACATTAGGTCATCATTTTACTGTAGGACATTAGGCCATCATTTTACTGTAGGACATTAGGTCATCATTTTACTGTAGGACATTAGGTCATCATTTTACTGTAGGACATTAGGCCATCATTTTACTGTAGGACATTAGGTCATCATTTTACTGTAGGACATTAGGCCATCATTTTACTGTAGGACATTAGGCCATCATTTTACTGTAGGACATTAGGTCATCATTTTACTGAAGGACATAAGGCCATCATTTTTACTGTAGGACATTGGGTCATCATTTTACTGTAGGACATTGGGTCATCACTTTACTGTAGGACATTGGGTCATCATTTTTACTGTAGGACATTTGGCCATCACTTTACTGTAGGACATTAGGCCATCATTTTACTGTAGGACATTAGGCCATCATTTTACTGTAGGACATTAGGCCATCACTTTACTGTAGGACATTAGGCCATCACTTTACTGTAGGACATTAGGCCATCACTTTACCATAGAACATTAGGCCATCACTTTACTGTAGGACATTAGGCCATCACTTTACTATAGGACATTTGGCCATCACTTTACCATAGAACATTTGGCCATCACTTTACTGTAGGACATTAGGCCATCACTTTACTATAGGACATTTGGCCATCACTTTACTGTAGGACATTAGGCCATCACTTTACCATAGAACATTAGGCCATCACTTTACTATAGGACATTAGGTTCATTATTTTACTATAGGACATTTGGCCATCACTTTACTGTAGGACATTGGGTCATCATTTTACTGTAGGAAATTTGGCCATCACTTTACTGTAGGACATTAGGCCATCACTTTACTGTAGGACATTTGGCCATCACTTTACTATAGGACATAAGGCCATCACTTTACTGTAGGACATTGGGTCATCATTTTACTGAAGGACATTAGGCCATCATTTTACTGTAGGACATTAGGTCATCATTTTACTGTAGGACATTAGGCCATCATTTTACTGTAGGACATTAGGTCATCATTTTACTGTAGGACATTAGGCCATCATTTTACTGTAGGACATTAGGTCATCATTTTACTGTAGGACATTAGGTCATCATTTTACTGTAGGACATTAGGCCATCATTTTACTGTAGGACATTAGGTCATCATTTTACTGTAGGACATTAGGCCATCATTTTACTGTAGGACATTAGGCCATCATTTTACTGTAGGACATTGGGTCATCATTTTACTGAAGGACATAAGGCCATCATTTTACTGTAGGACATTGGGTCATCATTTTACTGTAGGACATTGGGTCATCACTTTACTGTAGGACATTGGGTCATCATTTTACTGTAGGACATTTGGCCATCACTTTACTGTAGGACATTAGGCCATCATTTTACTGTAGGACATTAGGCCATCAATTTACTATAGGACATTAGGCCATCATTTTACTATAGGACATTAGGTCATCATTTTACTATAGGACATTAGGCCATCACTTTACTGTAGGACATTAGGCCATCACTTTACTGTAGGACATTAGGCCATCATTTTACTGTAGGACATTAGGCCATCATTTTACTATAGGACATTAGGCCATCATTTTACTATAGGACATTAGGTTCATTATTTTACTATAGGACATTTGGCCATCACTTTACTGTAGGACATTGGGTCATCATTTTACTGTAGGACATTTGGCCATCACTTTACTGTAGGACATTGGGTCATCATTTTACTGTAGGACATTTGGCCATCACTTTACTGTAGGACATTGGGTCATCATTTTACTGTAGGACATTAGGCCATCACTTTACCATAGAACATTTGGCCATCACTTTACCATAGAACATTAGGCCATCACTTTACTGTAGGACATTAGGCCATCACTTTACTGTAGGACATTAGGCCATCACTTTACCATAGAACATTTGGCCATCACTTTACTATAGGACATTTGGCCATCACTTTACTGTAGGACATTAGGCCATCACTTTACTATAGAACATTAGGCCATCACTTTACTGTAGGACATTAGGCCATCACTTTACTATAGAACATTAGGCCATCATTTTACTGTAGGACATTAGGCCATCACTTTACCATAGAACATTAGGCCATCACTTTACCATAGCACATTAGGCCATCACTTTACCATAGAACATTAGGCCATCACTTTACCATAGAACATTTGGCCATCACTTTACTATAGGACATTGGGCCATCACTTTACTGTAGGACATTGGGCCATCACTTTACCATAGAACATTAGGCCATCACTTTACTGTAGGACATTAGGCCATCACTTTACCATAGAACATTTGGCCATCACTTTACCATAGAACATTTGGCCATCACTTTACTATAGGACATTGGGCCATCACTTTACTGTAGGACATTGGGCCATCACTTTACCATAGAACATTAGGCCATCACTTTACTATAGGACATTAGGTTCATTATTTTACTATAGGACATTTGGCCATCACTTTACTGTAGGACATTGGGTCATCATTTTACTGTAGGACATTTGGCCATCACTTTACTGTAGGACATTGGGTCATCACTTTACTGTAGGACATTTGGCCATCACTTTACTATAGGACATAAGGCCATCACTTTACTGTAGGACATTGGGTCATCATTTTACTGTAGGACATTTGGCCATCACTTTACTGTAGGACATTGGGTCATCACTTTACTGTAGGACATTTGGCCATCACTTTACTGTAGGACATTTGGCCATCACTTTACTGTAGGACATTGGGCCATCACTTTACTGTAGGACATTGGGTCATCATTTTACTGTAGGACATTTGGCCATCACTTTACTGTACGACATTAGGCCATCATTTTACTGTAGGACATTGGGCCATCATTTTACTATAGGACATTAGGCCATCATTTTACTGTAGGACATTGGGTCATCATTTTACCATAGGCCATCACTTTACTTTAGGACATTAGGCCATCATTTTGCCATAGGATATTAGGCCATAGCTTTACAATAGGACATTAGGCCATCACTTTACTATAAGACATTAGGCCATCACTTTACTGTAGGACATTAGGCCATCACTTTACTATAAGACATTAGGCCATCACTTTACTTCAGGTTTGATCGGTTTACAGAAGTTGCACTTTACCCACAACAATATAATAAGTTTTGTTTTGTGTCCCACTCAACTTTTGTCACTTATATGGATATGTCATCAGCTTAACGTTAAGTGTCACAAATTTTTACCTGTGCTATGGACTGATGCCAACGCAGTGAAAGCGAAACCTTTGGTTTCCACTTCTTATGCTAAGTGCTAGGCAGTGCAACATTCAATACCCATGGCTATAAGTGCTTAGCAGTTTAACATTCATTATCTATCGCTCCAAGTGCTAGACAGTGTAACATTCATTACCTGTGGCTCTAAGCAGTGTAACATTCAATACCTGTGGCTCTAAGTGCTAGGCAGGACAACATTTATTACCTTTGGCTCTAAGCGCTAGGCAGTGCAACACGTATTACCCGTGGTTTTCACTTCTTGTGCAAAAATGGGGTTAGGAAAATAAAACATTAAAAACCAGTGCTATTGAAACATGAAGTATTTCCTGTCTGTAGAGCACTAGAGCATCCAGAAGATAACATAAACATGAAATGTTGACAATTTAATTTGTAAACTTCATAAGCAGATCAATGTCAGTAATATGTGTGTCATACAGGCGAAATAATTCCTAACAAGTTTACGAGTAGGCCTAATATAATTAAACCTGTCTTGAGAAGAACAATCTGTTGAGTGTTCAGTTGTAAACGAAATCGCCATCCGAGTGGTAGGAATCGCATTTTCCTGTCCAGGAGTATCCCCGGGATTTCACTTTTTAGATTATTACCACAAATGTTGAGATTTCCCTTTCCAGTCGACACACTTTTGAGTAATTTCACCAATGTTTCAAATACTGGGACATGTTTATGCACGCAAATTTGAAAGTCTTGTAACATTTTTTGTGTGCTGTATTCCCATTACATAGAAACCCTACATGATATAATATGGTGCCAATCTGTATCATTTTTCCGGTTGGCAAAATGATACAGATTCTCGGAAAATGACGTCAAGAAACAATCAGTTACTATAATGACGTCTATGTTTTTGTGGATATCTCTATCATTTTGCCAACTGGAAGACTGGCAAAGTCACAGGACCGCAGTTACTGCTGAAGGGTCTATAGCCAAGGTTAAATTTTTTTAAATGTAGGTCAAAGACCAAGGTCAAGTCACTAGGTCAAAAATCAAGGAACCAAATGAAAGTTCTCGTCATAAGGAATCTATATGTGAAATACCAGAGCCCTGACGCTTGCAGTTAAAAAGTTATAGGCTAGGATAAAGTTTTGTTTACCGACTCCGACAAAACACCGGGAGGTGGGGTATGGCATTAGCTCTCTTTTGTCCCAGCGAGGTCTGGACTAAGTAACAACTCTTACAAACCTTGATCTACATGGTCCACACAAATATTTACTGCATGCTCATAAGTACAAGTATGTCATTTAGTATTCTTGAAGGTCATGACCTTTGGACTGTGACCTTGAGTTTAGAAATGCAGTTGTGGTATACATGATTGGTAATGGCTGATGGGCAAACTTGAAACCATGACATTTTTTAAAGTAATGGCTTGATAATTCAGTGACATTCTGGGAGGGATGGAGTACTGCATATATATTCTCTACTTGTAACCTTTAACCTTTGTCTGAGGTCAACCAATGATCATGTACTCTTAACAAATTAGATTTTTTATTTCAAATATTCTTGTATTGATTCTGGTACACAAAACAGAGATAATTAAAAGAATAAGTTGACTTAGATAGGACACTATCTTAAACAAATCATGTGAAAGTAAATCGATTCTTTAAAAACAAGCAAAAATCTAAAACAATGTGTGTTCGAGATACACCCCTGAGAGGTAAGTCCTTCGCGATATTTGGTATCCATTGTATAAAACGTCAAGATTACGTGCCTGTTGAGGTACTATAATGATCATATTTCATGATAGGTATGTCCCATGTACAGATATAAGCTTGATTTGAATAGTATTTTACGCCACACTCAACACTTTTTCAATTATATATTGACATTTTTTTTTTGGTGGAGGAGAGAACCCGGTTACAATGTACCCAGGAAGAGACCACCAGCCTTCCACAAATAAACTGGCGAACTTTCTCACAAAAATCAGCTTAGGTTCCAGCAGGGCTGGAAGTGAGAGACTTCATGGTTAAAGGGGTGATGCTCTAACTACCAGGACCCAGTTGCACAACACATTGTTAAATTTGACCTACAGTTAGCCCATTGGCTTACCATTGCTTAACTTCATGTTAAAATTAACAACCTGTTGTGCAACTGCATCATCCAGACCACCAGATAATCTTATTTACATAAAGCCTAATAAAATCTTATTCATTAACAAATATTTCATCTATATCAAATATAAATTTTTTTTTTTGAGGAAACTTCATTTTTAAGATATTTTGATGAAATTTCCTTTTTTCTGGATTTTATTGAAATTTAACATACTTGCACTCACTTATACAATGGATACCTTAAAGTCCCATCATTCTGGTAAATATTGCAGAATTTTGGTCATAATCAGAGTCCTCTTACTTGTTACTGATGCAAAGCTACCATACATAACGTATTTGGTTCAAATTCATAGAAACCAATATGTTGTAAACACATAGAGGGACAAAAGCATGAACAGATGAACCAACAACAATATGTCCTCACTCTCTGCCGATATCAGTGGCATAAAAACAAGAACACTGTCATAATGAATACAGTGACGCTTTAAAACACTATCAAACCACACACGCAATCTACAACAAACTCTCCGGAAATGTCTTTATGACCAACCTACAACAAACTCTCCAGAAATGTCTTTATGACAAACCTACAACAAACTCTCTGGAAATGTCTTTATGACAAACCTACAACAAACTCTCCGGAAATGTCTTTATGACCAACCTACAACAAACTCTCCAGAAATGTCTTTATGACAAACCTACAACAAACTCTCTGGAAATGTCTTTATGACCAACC
This sequence comes from Atrina japonica, assembly GCA_030159075.1. NCBI lineage: Eukaryota > Metazoa > Mollusca > Bivalvia > Pterioida > Pinnidae > Atrina > Atrina japonica. The sequence continues at coordinate 782,706 of BROG01000255.1, read as the reverse complement.
TACATCAAACTCTCCAGAAATGTTTTTATGAACCATTTACAACAAACTCTCCGGAAATGTCTTTTTGAACAAGTAGACAAAACATTTCTCCATCTTTTCTCCGCATCTGTAAATATGGGTGTCTGACTGAAATGTAAATTTAAACATTTTGCACGAAAAGCTGAGTAAACAAGGCAAATATTCAAAGAAATATGTCTAAATAAAACGGTCATCTGGAGCGAAACAATGATGACAAAAATTTGGTGTTGTACCCAAACAAAGAGTTTTTACCACACTTTGAACAGACATTGACACATCAAATTTTCGCGAAAGTTAGTCAAATCTCTTGACATCACAATGCATTTAAACGTTTGTCCGAGGCATGACCGAAGTGTCGAGTATTGTGATGTCATCAGCTTTAAGAATGGGAAGGTCAATTTTCGAATTGTGTGCAGTTTCAAAGAGAATGGTGGGGCATCATTATTTCCAGTTAAGCAGATTTTTGTATATATATATATATATATGACCTGGAATATGAATATCATGAAGTAAAAGCTGCCGGAAAAACAACCTTCAGGAAAGTGATGACACTTCCTACATTTACGAGATAGAAAATTTATCTAAACTTAAGACATAGCTGAATGTCATCAATGTGAATATTACATGACCAGAATGGACCTTGCCCGACTTTCAGTTTAAGTCACATGATCCAAGGAAAAACTGTTCTGACAAAACTGAAGGGAAGAGACGACTCCAAAATCGTCTTCTTTATTATGAGAGGAATGGTCAGAAGTCAAGTTAAAGATCACAATCCCATAAGTCTATCTTACAGTAATTCACAAGTGAAGTCTTATGACATCATATATATATCAATGAGTCAAAAGTTATGGTATGAAGTCTTTTGTCAGAGGCAGTCCAAATTACTACTGTAACAGTCATGGATATATGCAGTTTAACTCTCAAGTACAATAGCTAGCTTTTTTACAGTTGGTGTTAATATTCATGTACAAAAGTTAAGCAACAGGGAGTGCAGAAAGCATCTGGATGGGTTTGATGTGAAGGGCTTGGAGAACTGCCAGTACATGTTACACTTGGTGGCAACGGAAAAGCTTGAAATCCTGGATGTACAGCCGCTGAGCTGAAGGGCATAGTGTAAGCTGTGGATTTCAGGTTGAACTCTGAAGCTTTGGGACAGAGTTTGTTGGTGGATGGTGTGGTGTAACAGGCATGGATATAGGCAGTTTAACTGTCTAGTCCAACAGCTACCATTTGTGGCTGGACTGTGAACAGTGAGCAAGGTCAGCATTTGGTTGGGTGACCCCCAGTGCACGTTACACTACAAAGTTTACATGTCAGAGCTGATACGTTTGTTTCAATGTTTACATATGAAAACCAATACAATAATTGACATTGATAAACCCAATACCTGATGATAGAGACGACAGTTGTGAAAAATAAGTCGCATGTCCGACACAAACTCGTTAATTTCCTGGTATATGTTATTTCTCAACTTGTAGGCTATCATATCAAAACACATCCCTCTCTTGATGACCTTGTAGTAGTCTGGTACCTGCAACATAATAAAACAGGTATTATAGAATGTTTTCTACATTTTTAAAAAGAAACTGCTAAAGACAGAATGTCCAGATTGCAAAGTAAAATCTAATCAGTAAATTAGACACAAGTATAATGCCCATGTGTTTGGAACTATTTCTTATTAGGTTCATTTTAATAACCTGAAATCAAATGTCAAAATGTTCAGTCACTATTCACCCAAGACTTTTGTTTATAATTATAAAATTATGAAGTCTGTACATCTTTCAATTGCCAAGAATTTACTTCAACCTAAAACGTTCACCAAAATGTTGATTCCCACCCCATTACTACTTTGATCCACCCCAATAGTCAAACCCATATAACTTAATTGCACTTGTCACAGGTAATCTACAGGCCAAGTATGGAGTCTGTACCTTTATTCATTGCTGAGAATTTGCTTCAACCAAATCTTTAACCAAAATATTGATCCCCATCCCCATTACTACTGTGCCCCCCCCCCCACACACACACAAATTCAAGTCCGTATAATTCAATTGCACATGTCACAGGCAACCTTAAAGCCAAGAATGAAGTTTGTACCTCTATCTATTGCCGACCCCAATTACTACTTTGTTCTGCCTCCAAAAATTCAAACCCACATAATTAATTTGTACTTGCCATAGGTAACCTACAGGCCAAGTTGGAAGTCTGTACCTCTATCAATTACCCAGGACTTGCTTGAACCCGAAACTTTAACCAAAATGTTGATCCCCACCCCAATTGCTACTTTGATCCACCCCCCAAAAAAATTTAACCCTCACATAATTCAATTGCACTTACCACAGGTAACCCACAGGCCAAGTTTGAAGTCTGTACCTCTATCCATTACCCAGAACTTGCTTGAACCTGAAACTTTAACCAAAATGTTGATCCACCCCCAAAAATTCAAACCCACATAATTTAATTGCATTTGCCACAGGAACCCACATATTTCAAATGCATTTGCCACAGGTAACCTACAGGCCAAGTATGAAATCTGCACCTCTATCAATTGCTGAGAATTTGCTTAAACCAAAATTTAAACCAAAATGTTGACGGACAGACGGACATTGTCAATCTATAGACCTGACCTGCTTTGCAATCCGGCCAAAAATCAAATCTACATGTGACCCTCGGTCAACTCAGTCATACATATTTAAAAACTCTTCACTGAAAGTTTGTAGAACAAATAGAATTGTTGATTTGAAATCATGTTCTGATAACATACGACCAAAAAACGATTTACACCCAGGGTGCTAAAAAAAAATGGGGAAAAGAGTTGGACACTTTTGAATAAAGCATGGTGGTAAAGTTGTAACAGTTATAACCAAAGACATATAATTCAAAGTCAAATTTTAAATGTGTAGGAAATCACCCCATGATAATTCTTCTCCTTCTCATAGACACTCAATGTTTTAATTTCACGAAAATTAAATCAAATTTAGCACTAATTATTAATTATAATGACCGTACATGTACGTCTAATGGTTTCATATATTCACCTTATAGAAACTATGATACTAAAAATATGATTCCTGGTTACCATCCATGAGTCGTAGTCCTGAACTTTTCTAGGTGTTCCCTTGAAATTCGACTTATCGAAGTTCTATTGCATATATGTTAGATCATGTGATAAAAAGAATCTATTTCAAATTTCCATTCATATCACGTTTATGCAACTCCTTATTAATTTTCCCTTTTTGCTCTCCAGATGGAAAATTCAAAACTCGTATCATAAATGTGATACATGTAATGTGAAATGAAACTGGTGACAGATCCTAAATATATATATAAATATATACATACACAAAATATGTATATAAAATATGTGTTGAATTACTTACATCTCTTGATTTCACTTCATGACAGAATGGTTCACCATGCACATTATTGTACAGTCGGTTTAGGATAGAGAAACACTTCTGAAATGATAATCACAGCCAATACTATAAAAGTGTAAATGTCATCTCTGAACTAAAACCTAGACAAGCAATGACTATATATAATTTTAATGGTAGTAAAAAAAACACAGTGTTTAATGCAACCTGTTTCGTTTAGATTCTTCTCAAGTTATAAGACATTTTAAAGATGAATAAAGAGAACTGTGATCTATAATGGACCCCATTTTCCGGGGATGATCTGGAATGAAGAACTTACATCCACATGTTGAAATCCTCGCTCTTTTCTGGCAGGAATAATTTCATCCGAAGATGAACAAGTCACTTTTCCCCGTGTTTTTCTCCTTTTCCTTTCACAACCTTTCAGTAATAAATATCAAAAGAAACGCAAATGCTATTAACATGATTGATGTAGTACAAAATTCTGTGGGTTGACTCTCACTCCATTTTTTTCTATGTTGTATAATGTTCCTTGTTAACAAATTCTTCTTCTGACGTGTCCTAAGCCAGGGGCCCATTTTATGAATGGAAAGGTCTTAAGTCTTAGATTTGGTCTTAGGACCACGCTTATGACCTGCGACCATTTTACAAAGAAGTAGGACCAGTGACTTACGACCAAATCAGGTCAGGTCGTTATGACTACCCAGAGATTGTGCACAGACCTAACTTATTTCTGTATGTGTTATTATTTATCATTCTAAATGTAGCAGGTAAAACTATTCATAAACTTTCAAGATCTTATTTGAAAGTATGCAAAAATTGACATTAGATCAAATGACTTAAGACTTATGACTTTGGACTTACAACCTCTTGATAAAATGGGCAGTGATCTCTCACTGACGTAAATACAGTGGAACCCGTCTTAAGAGACCACCCCATCTGCCGCTGTAATGTGGTCTCTTAAAAGAGGTTTTATTTGAAGGATAAAGACAGGTGGATTGAAATAAGAGTGGTCTCTCAAGACAGTTTCTACTGTTTGCCAAATTTCGTTAAAATTTGAGGAGATAAACTTACGTAAATTGACAGACACTCAAATGTTGCAGACGGACAGACAGAGAGACCAAAAACAGTATGCCCTTTGATCTGGATTTTCCAGACTTTTCTGAGAATGGGTCCTGGGCCTTTTGAATTGGGAATTTTAGCAAAGTTTATTGAAACTGGGAAATCTAGAAATACACAAAACTATGTGAGAATATAAGAATCTCTTCGAATTCATTGTCATTGGATAATGTCTGACACTGTCTGCTGTGTGCCCCCCACCCTCCAAAGAAAGTTTATAAAGTATAAAAATTTTGCATACTGTACATCCACATGATTACAAGGGCCAACCAATCACAATGTCACCTCAATGACCCAAATAGAGGAATTCCAGATCACTTTCAACCAATGATTACCTGATTCTTGACTTGAGAGGCTGAGGCTTGTGTCACTGACAAATGAATCACTTTGTCCGGAAATGTTCTGACTGCTGTCCGTGATGAAAGAATCAGTTCTGCTGGACTGTAAACAGGAGCTTCTGTCACTGCTAATGTCATATTCTGAGTCGATGTGACTGATGAAAGAATCGCTTTCCTGAGCCTTTTTCCTGGTGCCATTCTCATCTACATGTCTAATGCTTGTATCATTGTTATTCTGATCGCGATTATTATCTGTTATTCCTGTACTTTCCCCACAGATAAAAGTTTTGTTGTTTTCAGAGTGTCCCTTGAAGTCAATGGACCCCTCCGACTTGCAATCTACTTCCTCTTTCTGTTTAAATGGTTCCACTTTATGGACAGGCGGCTTTGTTACGCTTGAATTCAGATTGCCATACTTGTGTAAATCAAAGTCCACTGAAATTAAAGACAAAATTAAAAGTTTGCAAATGTTGTTTATAACAGATTAATAATGGATGAATTAAAGAAACACCTTACCTTGGAAGGTATGAAAAAGAAATTTGACTGATCTGAGGCTTGCATATTCAAGATTTGATTCCCTGAGGATTGAGATTCTATCATCAAACCCCTATGAAGGGATTGACTATTTTTATCTCATCAACTTAATTCTACTTGAACATTTTGTAAATAAAGACATGAAGTTAAAAATCTGAAGCCAGTTCCACTGAGCCTGGTGGCATAACGACACTGTTTGTACTTCCTTTATAGTGTGTAAAGGGTTTGACAGGAAAATGTCCCCATCAAAAGAGGGTTAGCTCTGTGAATAATGGGGAAAAGCAAATAAGGTCTGTGTGCTGAAGAGAAAAAAAAAACAAAACAAAGCAGGGGTAGATCTACTTCAACATGTTCAATTACCATAATCAATTTTTATGAACTGGACAACAGTTGTTAAATGATACATGCTTGAACACATTAGCCTCATATACACATAAGAGGCCAAGGGGCCGAAAAAGGGCATTATTTGTCAGCTGAACCTACATAACCCTAGCCCCTGGGAAGAAGAGAATTGACAAGTTTAAAATGTTGAAAATTAATGCATGATTCAATTCTGCATATGACCTAAAATGTAATCAGTCTGGTAATCATTGTGGTATGACTACTGGGTATCTCAAACTGAAGCTCACTGAATCATGTTCTAAGATCAGGGGTTTAGAGACCCTTTTTGGGACAGGGTTCTGTACCCTTCCAACTGGGAATATTACAAGTCAATGGGTCAAATTGGGAAAAAATAACTATGGTCATTTAATTCATAAGAGTAAAGACACAAAATTGTGATTCATTTAACTTCTCTTTAACTGAAAACATGGCTTTCATCTGAAGACTTTGAAGTGGGAAAAAATAGCAGATTTTGCATTGGGAATGGGGCCTTTTACAGGACCTGCATTGTTGATGGTATTAATCCCTGAAGATGTACTACACCAAGTGACACAAGTTATTTCCCTTGGTTTCAGAACCCCAAAAATTGTTTGCTTTTTTACCTCCAAAAATATGTCGTATCTGAAGCAATGTGTCTGGGTCCAGACGACGACATCTCTTTTTCTTTCCATCTCCCATTTCTGATGACAATCTTCCTGAATGGCTGAGGGATGGAAGGTCAAGCTCTGTGATTGATGTAAATCTTGGGGGGAAATGCCCATCATCTAAAAATAGATCACCATTTTCATTCCCAACAAAAGATACATGTTAACTTTAGATTTTTAAACATATATAATGTCTTAATGTTTTACTAACAAAATATCAAAACTCACTGTTTGATAAATTTCAAAGAATGAAGGTCATGCTTGCCGACATATGAAAGTCAAAATCCTGATCCCGCAGAGTTTTAACCAACCTAAGACTTAAACATGTTAAAGGATATATTTCACAAAAATTCATAAAATCATATTTATAACTTTTATAATAATCAAATCTTTCTTTCCAGTGAAAAAAATATCCATCACTGGATTGTTTTGAATTCAGCAACCCCGAAGGGGGTGAAAAAGTTCTATGAAAAAGTGTTTTTTATACAAAATGGAGGTGACACTAACACCAAAAAACTATGTTCAAATACATTGTGTAGGCCTATTTGTAACTACTGTTTGGTACTTTTTCTACATGCATATTTGTTCTTCCATTTTTTGAATTACCTTAGAGTTCTCAGGTGAGTATGTAAATATTTGAACATTGGAAATTTAATGAGTGAGTATTTTAAAAAAACACAAGTTTATAAAAAATAATATTTGCCCTTAATACCTGAAGCATTTAAGGAGAATTTCCCCCATAAAGAGATTATCTAACCCATGTGAATTAGTGATGGAAAATAATGCTACACTGTAATATCCTGGTACCAGACATGTGACCGAATGATGCTACACTGTGAAATATACTGGTACTAGACATGTGACCAAATGTTGCTACACTGGGTAATACACTCAGGTACCAGACATGTGACCAAATGATGCTACACTGTTAAATATACTGGTACTAGACATGTGACCAAATGTTGCTACACTGGGTAATACACTCAGGTACCAGACATGTGACCGAATGATGCTACACTGTGAAATATACTGGTACTAGACATGTGACCAAATGTTGCTACACTGGGTAATACACTCAGGTACCAGACATGTGACGAAATAACGGTACACTGTGTAATATACTGGTACTAGACATGTGACCAAATGATGCACCACTTGGTAATACATTGGTACCAGACATGTGACAGAATGATGCTACAATGTGTAATATCTGGGTACCAGACATGTGACCGAATAATGCTACACTGCGTAATACACCAGTACTAGACGTGTGACCGAATGATGCTACACTGTGTAATACACCAGTACTAGACATGTGACCGAATGATGCTACACTGCGTAATACACCAGTACTAGACATGTGACCGAATGATGCTACACTGCGTAATACACCAGTACTAGACATGTGACCGAATGATGCTACACTGCGTAATACACCAGCACTAGACATGTTACCGAATGATGCTACACTGCGTAATACACCAGTACTAGACATGTGACCGAATGATGCTACACTGCGTAATACACCAGTACTAGACATGTGACAAAATAATGCTACACTGTGAAATACACTGGTACCAGACATGTGACGAAATAACGGTACACTGTGTAATATACTAGTACTAGACATGTGACCGAATGATGCTACACTGGGCAATACACTCAGGTACCAGACATGTGACCGAATGATGCACCACTTGGTAATACACTGGTATCAGACATGTGACAGAATGATGCTACACTGTGTAATACATTGGTACCAGACATGTGACAGAATGATGCTACACTGTGTAATATCTGGGTACCAGACATGTGACCGAATGATGCTACACTGCGTAATACACCAGTACTAGACATGTGACAAAATAATGCTACACTGTGAAATACATTGGTACCAGACATGTGACGAAATAATGGTACACTGTGTAATATACTGGTACTAGACATGTGAACGAATGATGCTACACTGGGCAATACACTCAGGTAACAGACATGTGACAAAATGATGCTACACTGTGTAATATACTGGTACCAGACATGTGACAAAATAATGCCACACTGCGTAATACATCAGTACCAGACATGTGACGGAATGATGCCACACTGGGTAATACACTGGTAACAGACATGTGACAAAATAATGCTACACTGTGTAATATACTGGTACCTGACATGTGACTGAATGATGCTACAGTGTGTAATATCCTGGTACCTGACATGTGACTGAATGATGCTACACTGTGTAATATCCTGGTACATGACATGTGACCAAATGATGCTACACTGTGTAATATCCTGGTACCAGACATGTGACAAAATGATGCTACACTGTGTAATATCCTGGTACCTGACATGTGACTGAATGATGCTACACTGTGTAATATCCTGGTACATGACATGTGACCAAATGATGCTACACTGTGTAATATCCTGGTACCAGACATGTGACAAAATGATGCTACACTGTGAAATATACTGGTACTAGACATGTGACCAAATGATGCTACACTGGGTAACACACTCAGGTACCAGAAATGTGACCGAATGATGCACCACTGGGTAATACACTGCTATCAGACATGTGACCGAATGATGCTACCCTTGGTAATACACTGGTATCAGACATGTGACCGAATGATGCTACACAGGGTAATATACTGGTGACTGAAAATTTGAATGGTGAAATTTTATTTGAAGATTTGCTCACTTACTATTCCTTCCCAAACATCTGAACATCAAGTTTTATTCACAATACAACAGCAGGACATATTTTGATACATACCGTCTACATCTTCATGTCCAGACTCCGTACTACTAGAGTCGGACAAAATGCTCTTGTATTTTCCATCTTTAGGATGATTCCTCGTCTTCTTGACAGTCTTCCCGGCTGATGGATGGGGTTGTTGTCTGTCCTTACTTTTATCTGTGACTGGGTTATACCTCTCTCCTAATTCTTTCCTGTTAAGTGAAATCAATTTATTTCTTATCACAACATTGTCATCCACGAAATCATACACAGCTGCCATGGAAACATTTGTATCCTCTGTCTTCTCTTTGATCTTTTTATTTTTACAAGAATTACTTGTCTTCGTTCTTGGTACGTTTTGATTTGACCCTTTGCCAGAGTCACTTGATTTGTGTGCTATCATATCATCTTTAAAGTCATGGCCGGAAGAGTCTGTCCTGCTTTTAGTGGACTTTTTGTCAATTTCAAGGTCTCTGGTTTTTGACTCTGATCCGTTTTTCTCAGATTTAGTTTTAGTTGATCCTTTCACTGAAACATGATTTTTATCTTTTTCTCTATGCACGAACTTGCCATCTTTGTTTCTAACATCGCTACTTTTCCCAACGCTTTTTTCCTCAACTTTCCCACAGTTTCTGTCAGATTTTTCCATTCCGTGTTCCCTTTCTTTTCTCTTTCTTGAATCTGATAAATATGACAATTGCTTTATATGTCCTTCTCTATTTTTTTTTTGTTCACTCCCTGAGGGCTCTGATTTAGATAATGCTTTCCCACTGTTGTCTACACTGTCCTTTGCCTTGACCTGACTGGAATCAGGAGTGTTTACGATAACCTTTGACCTTTTCATTTTATTTGAATGACCTTCAACTGACATTGACCGTCGAATGTGTTCATGATTTTGTACCACAGTGACTTTATCAGTCATTCCTTTCTTGCCAGTAGGCAAACTGTCTTGTGATTTATGTGTTACAATTCTAGTCACACTCTGACCACTCCTTGTATCAGGAGTTCGACTTCCAGATCTTTCCAGATTTGACTCTAAATGAGTTTGGATACACTGACAGTGATACCTGCTTTTGCTGGCAGACATTTTTGTCAGGTTCTGACCATTCTTTTTAACTTCCTTTAATTTTGTTGATGGAAGCAGAGAAGTATGATTTTCTATTACAAATGTTTTGCCTTGGTTTTGTATTTCTCCTTTATCAGGGCAGGTTTGTTTGACCTTTGTTAAAGGTAGCCCAAATATTTTTCTCTCTTGCTCAGATACATGTCTGTCAGACAAAGAGATATCTGAAGATCTGCAATGTTCTGAACAGGCATGAGAAATTTTAGATTTTTGTAAACTTTGAACTTTATCTGGGTCATCATCTTCACGAGTTGTACATTTCCCCAGTACTCTTTCTCCTTTTTTCAAGCACTGTACTTTTGAAGCACTGCTGTGCAATGGTTCACGATGGCTTTTGGCCGAACCTTTTCTTTGTGAATATTCATGTTTTTGGGAGATGGGTTGTACCATTGTCTTTCTGTGATCTTGATTTGGTGCTGCACAAGACGATACACACTTACGTACACAAGAAGTCTTATCCACGTTCAACTTCTTTGATGCCGAATGTCTTCTAGCGGAGACATCTGCTTGGTCAGAGTCAATTAATGACACATTTTTCGTTGTTGATACTGTTTGGTCTGGTATGCTTAAATTGCTTTTGAATGCGTCAAATGATGTTTCATTATTGTGTGTGCTATTTATAGATTTACAGTGGATATTGTCATTTCCTCTTTCTGTTATATCTTTATGCAACTGCTCGGAAAACAGTTCCTTTTTGCTTTTCGGCTGTGCTTTAGATGACATTCCAGCACCATCTTCACCTGCTTTGCTATGGCAAGCTTTCTGATCCTTTTGATAAACCAACTTCCTCTTTGCTGGCGAGCAGTTTTCAGTTGACTGAGATTCCATTGGACCGTGTCTCTTTGCTCCTGTTCTACATTCATTCAACAAGTCTGTGCAAGACCCAAAGCCCGATTGTTTCGAGACAGATTCAAAGACAAATGGCGATGTTCCTCTACTCCGTTTATCAGTCTCGGTGATTTGTTTAGAATAATCTGCACTCAGATTTACAGAGCTCCCTTTATCAATGCCATCAATGAAATCATCAACTCGTGAACAGACAACTCTACATCTTAATCCTGTTTTGTCTATATCAATCGCTGTCTTGTCTGGTAAAGAAGATAAAATCTTTTCCTTCTGCTGCTTGCTACGTATCTCGGCAGCGCCATGAATCTTTTGCAACTTCTTGTTACATAGAACATGCAGTTTAGATGGCTGAAGGAGATTTTCTCCATCTCTTTTGCAAGATACCAGCTGGCCGTTTTCCCCTGTTGCCATTTGATCATTGTTTCCTAAGGATTTTTTTCTCTCAAGTTTTTGCAAATAATTACTGATAGCAATATCAAATAATGGACAGTCATCCTCAAAAGAATCTTTTTCATTTTTTCCAGACTGCTGGAAAGTTTTTGAGGAAACAATTTTGGCTATATCAGCCACGGTATCTTCTGACATTGCCTCAGATCTATCTTCATGACTCTCTTTATTTCCTGTATGTTCAAGGAATGTTTTTACTCCAGTATCCTGCCTTTCCTGAGATTCCTCATGGTTTTGTCTCTGCAAAGCTTCCATACTTTTCTCGTGTTTTATTTGGTACTGCTGTGCTATGTCGTCACTGACGTTGCACACCAGTGATGTAGCCAATATTGACTGTTGCATCAGATTCTGTACGGCATTTACGAGGACGTCCGGATAAAAGGTCAACTGCTCATTCAATGCCGTGTGAGACAGTGAGCATACTCTTTTAAAGGTCAAGTGTGCAAAGATCAAATTAGATAAACACAAATACAAGACTTCCATCATGTCGCTTCCGAGTTTGTCGTCCTGACTAACACTTTGTTTGTACTTATCGTTAAGAAGTGCCACTCTTACGACCAATCTCTCTATGTTAGTTATGCTTTCTTGGAAGTATATGTTGTGGCTTTCATGCCACGTTTTCCTGTCGGTGGATTTTATCTGATCCAGATGTAATTTGAATCTATTTAAGGACTCCGCACACAAAAGGTGGATACTCTCTGTATCCTCGGGATGCAGAGCTTTGTCAGATGTAGTCGGCAAATTATACAGAGACTTTTCTTTGACCGAGCCCTCCACGGGACAGCTTTGCAGCTCAATGAGAGTATTTCGTTCATTACAAACATGATTTCCATACTGGCATCTACAAGAGAGGGTGCTGGTACTGTTAGGATTTACCCATGTGTCATTTTGAGCAGAAATGTGGGAGTCAGGAAGATATGGAGTTGAATTCTGTAATCTATCCTGCTGAGAAGTCTTCGAGTTGCCACAAGAAAAATCTAACACAGACAAAGGATTATCATTACCCATAATGCCATCCCCTTCACATGGCTCTAAGCAAGTCTGATACAGGGAATCATTTATTTCACCTGAAACACTCAAATACGGGGAAGTCACAGACGACAGCTGTAGGTGTTGTGTTCCTGCGAGTCTTGTTCTGTTTCCATCAAAATCAACAGCTACTGGAGAAAATTGGACTTTACTTTGATTGACATCTGTGTTAGTTATGCCAGAGTGCTGTCTAGTTTCGAAAGCAAAAGAGCTTCTTTTGTCACCACCTATATTGCCAGCCTCTGCTAGAGCATGTGCATTTTCTAATAGTGTCTTGTCCTCTATCATTGTACTATGCAGAAATGAATGGTTTTTACTTAGTGAAAGATCAAGAACCTCATCTGACCGTGATTCTGGAATATTTTCAAGTCTACCATAATTCCTCGATTCATTGAAACAGTCTGAAAACTTGACTTCTTTAAAGTCAGCATCATTTCCAGGTTCTGAAAGTCTTTGTGTACAGGGTCTCTCATAAGTATTCCCCTGCGAGATTTGTGTGACCGTCAGGTCTTCCCAAGACTTACGAGTATTTGAGTAACTTGTTTGCATTCTGGGTTCTTTTGGTCCGTACTGTAGTGGAAGTTTTAACACTCTCGATCCATTAGCAATACCATTAAAACCAACTGTAACTAAGCTGTCCTTTTCTGTTTCATTGTCTTTGTAATTTACATCAACTCCAATGCCCCCTCCTTTCAGAGACTGTTGACAATCTTTACTGTCTTTGAATCCTAGTCCTTCACATTTTTCGAAAGATTCCACATCAAAATGTACATTGTTATTTTCTTCTTTGCACTTGACTACACCAGACTCCTCTACGCATCTCTGTCGATTTGTTGGTATTGTTCTGAAAACAGAGGATGACACACCAATGATATCCCGCTCTTTTGCTTCCGTTGAAGATAGCTCTGTGACATATCGAGTCTGCAGATCAGCAATACTTGGTCTGTCCCACTTCACGACATTTGAATTCCTGTCTAGAATTGTGTCTGATGAGAGGTTGATGGCGCTGTCAAATGAGCCCTAGAAGAAAGATGAAATCAATCAGTAGTTATATGTTTAACTCATGGACTGCTAAAGCCTCATTTGGTCTCCACCATTTCAAGTAAAGTCCACTGTCATAATTTAGGAGTGTACGATTTGAAATCAAAATTTCACAATTGTTATGAGGGTTAATGGGTGCTTGTTTACAATTATTTGTACTTGTTGAACTTAGTGCATCTGGACCTTTCTGGAAGATCAGTTATTTGTGTGTTTGTTCAAGGACATTCTAACTCTGTCATCATGTTACTATATTTAGCCATAGGGACTTTCCTGAATCTTGTAGAAAGACCATTTTCTTGATTGTTCCTATCTAGTGATTTCTAGAACTGTTTTAGAGTATAGATACAGAGATGGTCAGGTCTTTGGGATATAACAAGTGAAGAACAAGTTTAGAACAAGTTTAGAACAGCTGAGACTATTTTTGAGACCAAGTTATAGGAGAGCAGACCATATTTTTTATATTGGGATTTATGTGAGAATAGGGCACATCAATATTACATACAAATTGGACTTCATTGTGTATTCAAGTGGATCCTTTTAATATTTATTGTGTATTCGTGTGGATCTCTGAACTGGAATTGAACTGTGAGTTGTGATTTTAATTACTGTAAACTGTCATTTACATTAAGTTTTTATTTTTGTTATTGTTAATAAAATTTATAAATTTACTTTACTGTGTTCTTGATTTTTGCTGCCATATTTTAAGGTAATTCTGACCTCATAACACAATTATTTTAGGTGTAATTTTAACCTGCTCACTCCTGAAAAAGGACAGTAGACCATTCTATTTATTGACCTGAAAGAGTCTAAATGTGCCCACAGGGGTTGATGAATTAAGTCACAAATGATGTCATGAAAATCTGATACTTAAAAACAGAAATATGTGTTGTTGAAATATCACTTTAACAAAGGAAATCTGGTGGGGTAGGTGGGTTTGGGGGGTCTAAACTTTCTGAGGTGTTATGTTTTGAAAAAGTGGACCACAAATTTTGGCTACAAATGAAATCGGTGATTTTTCATTCCCACCTTTAGAAGTGCCACAAAACCAGGGGTGGGAAAATAAAAGCTTTTGTACCTGTCCTTGGACATGAGTTATAAAAATCTGATTCCTTGAAACTAAACATTCCTTGTGCACTATTCCATAGAGGCAAATGTTAATACATTTTAACATGCTTTTCTTATGATATCACATGTAATTATCAATATCAATAAAAAGCTAGTGACAATTTCAAGTTAACATCAAATCCAATTATCAGTCTTAATACAGCATTGACTTTTCTAATAATTTTTTATTTATATTTTAATCGCAATTTCTGCTACAGTTCACTGTCCAAAGGTAATCACACTGCTAAAAAGTACTTGCCCAGGAAGCAAACATAACAAGATGAGCAAGTCAGGTACAGGATTACCTCACCCCTGAATAAGTGAAGACAAATACCGGGCACTTTTTCTACAAAACTTACAAAATTGACTTCAATTTGGGGAAAATTATTTAGGGGAAGCAGCCTTTTAGCCGTTGAAAAAATTTACCTGTACAAAATGTAATGTTTATCCCCAAATTATGATAAAACTTCCCAAAGGACAGGCAGTAATTCAATTGAAAAGTAAATGTGTTTCTAGTGAGTGTTTTTTCTCTCGTAACTCTCTGGGCTCTTTTTAACATAATTTTATTCATTTGTGATCAGTATTCAAAGTAAGTGTATGAGTTCCGATTCCAAATGAATGTACACATGGTTATGTTGCATAAATCAAAATTCTACAAAAAAATAAATTATACAACAAAGTAAATAAATCTTCTCAATCTCATACTTTAAAGACAAGAATCAGAATTAAACTAGTCTACTGAAGGAGAAAATACTGTCATGGCTGAGCAGTGTAAAATTTCCCAATTCTGTCCAATTGTCGATAATATTTATACACCCACCCTGTCTGTGTGTACGTTCGTTCATCCATTTGTCCAGAGCTTTTTAAGCAAAGTACTAAACAGATTTTATTGAAACTTTATACAGTTGTTCCTTGCAACAGATCTCTGGATGAGTCAAATTTCAAGGTCGTCATATGCAAATGTAGTTCACCATTACTATTTTTAGAAATTTAGCTTGTCCGGAGCTTTTTAAGCAAAGACAGTACTGAACAAATTTTATTGAAACTTTATACAGTTCTTCCTTGCAACAAGTTCTCGAGACCAGTTGAATTTCAATTACTATTTTTAGAAATCTTATATAGCTTAATGTCAACATTTAGCTTGTCTGGAGCTTTTCCAGCAAACAGATTTTATTGAAACTTTATATAGTTGTTCCTTTAACTAGTTCTTGAGACGAGTCAAACTTCAAGGTTGTGGTTTGTGAATGTAGGTCACCATTACTATTTTCAGAAATAATATGTAACTTTGCGTGTCGACGGTTTCTGAGTAACTGAATGAATTTTGATGAAATTTATACAACTGTTCCTTGCAACATATTCTCGAGACAATCAACATTTCAATGTCACTGTTTATGAATGTAGGGCAACATTACTATTTTTAAAAATCATACATAACTTTATGTGCTGTGTATAGGTTTTCGAATGCAGGCACATTTCATAATACATCTCATTGTATACTCTTATACCTGTATATTATACAGTGTTATAATCAGTTACCTGGCTCAGTCGGTAGCGCGCTTGACTCTGGATCGTGAGGTTGTGAGTTCGAGTCCCGCCGGCGGCAGGTTGGTTTCCTGTCTTTCGGAAGAGACAGTAAAAACTGGAGGTCCCGTGTCACAGTAGGTGTCGGCACGTTAAAGAACCCTCACTGCTCAATGGCCGTAAGTGCTGAGCATAGGCCAAAAATTTGAAGCCCTTCACCGGCATTTGGTGACGTCTCCATATGAGTGAAATATTCTTGAGTGGGACGTTAAACAACAATAAACATAAACATCTAATCAGTTACTAATCTCAACGCAACTAATACTGTATACCTTAAAATTTTCGCCCTTGCTTATTTTTGCCCTTTCACAGCAGAAAACATATTGACCCTGTCTTGAATTCGCCCTAAATCACCATAGTCTCATGGATGGTATGTATGTCAGTGCTACAATATTTAACTGTTTGCTTTCATTTAAAAATCGCCCTCTAATCTAATGGCAAAAAAGGTGAAAATTAAACGAGAGCGAAAATTTCCAAGTAAACAGTATTCCTCTTTCGCACCCCAAAAGTGCATGCTTAGTGTCAATTGCTTCCTACAAATAAACTGTACATCACTTTTTATCGCGGGCATGCTTTGTACCGTTTGCGGTACTCTTGTTCCCAGTTGGAAAGGCTCAGGCCACTGTTATCAAAAGGTAAAAAAAAAAACTGGAATAATCCTAAATATCATACCTTGGTCCCAGTTGGTGCATCAGAAATAGAGGTAGTAAATGCACAAGTCACGCAGCGAATGCTCTCACTGTCGTTATAACCGGAAGACAACCACTGACTCTGTAAGCACTGGAAATAAAATGCTGAACTACTTCACGACTTCTTGTATTGAAGACAATGTCATTGTCATGAGAATCCTTGAAAAGAACATTAACTAATCTATATGATGTAATACCATCTGTATCTTTTGTACAGAGTTGCCATCAACTAGGTAAAAAGAAAATAAAATATTATCCCCAAGTTTTCACTGTCTTTTCATAGATAAAAACTATGGCAGAGTGGTTCGAGCATCGCGCTTTAAACCATGAAGTCATTTACTTTTAGTCAGTCCTGGTTTGAGCCCCGCTGGAACCTAAGCTGATTTTTGTGGGGAAGTTTGCCAGTTTACTTGCCGATGGCTGGTGATCTGTTCCTGGGACTACATTGTAAATCTACCAATTTAATATAAATATCATTTTTCATAATTAAACACAAAAAAAAACCAATATAGAGGACTAAAAGAGTCTACCCCTACTTTGAGAGTATGACAAAGGAATCTCAATCCGAGGGTAAGATTCTTTAATGACTGTATGATAATCTTAAAGCTTACTCCGCACAAAGACATACAGTAAAACTTGCTTTAGTGACCACCTGCGTATAAAGACCACCTGGTCAAAAGTTTTTTGCTGTCCCCAATAATACTGTTTGTGTACAAATCAACCTCTATATAAAGATCACCTCACTATAAAGCCTGTTTCTGTTGTGTCTGTCAGAGGATCTTTATATACAAGCTTCACTGTATACATTATATATATTACAAGATCTTCACAATATATGTAGTCCAAGAACTAAATTAGAGATGTTATGCATATGATATAGTCAAACTTGTCTATAAAGGCCACTCGAGGGAAAAGTAGTTGTTATAGATAGGTGGCCTTTATAAAGAGGTTTATTCATTATAAAAATGTTAGCAATTCGAGGTTAATATGTTTGAGTGATTTTTATAGGCATGTGTTCCTTATATAGTAATACAGAAATAGCCGGTATTAATGCAAATTTTACTGTATATCATTACATAATACATTAGTATCTTTGAAATACGGTACATTTTGTATGTTTCCATTCGAGTGACTCTGACCAATGAGATGTCACCGCACGTGTACTTTAAGACAGAAGTCAAAAGTAAAGAGAGATTCTTCCACTTGATATATATAACTGACCACTGCACACACACACAGAATATCATCATGCAACTTACAGAAAAACACATGGAATGACCACATCCGAGCTTGATACTGTTTTGACCTTCACCTTCAATTAATAAGGAAGGCCTGTAACAGCTAGAGCACTTCAAAGCTCTGCTTGAAATTTCTGCCTGAAAAATAAAAAAGAAAACAGGAAAATATATTTAAATATATTTGTGGAAAATGCCCTTTAAATTCACAAATTCATGAATTCTAAAATTTCTGTCATGTCTATGTATGTAGTTTAAAAGTAAGTCTCTGGAATTGAGACCTTGGTGGTCATTGTAATTTCATCTGTTTCATGCCAACTTCGTTTAAGTTTTCCAGCCTCAAGAATTTAAATGTCATGTGGATTCTTTTTCTTTTTATTTATTGTAAAAATAGTGAATGCATGTATTTAATTTCCAATCTAGTGAGGTATTGGCTGAGAATTTTACAAGGTGTCCTACTGATTTTTGCTTGCCCCCTGACCCTACCTTTTTTCAAATGTCTTGTTTGTTCACCGAGCTGTGACATGCACATTTTTTTTTACTTCATGCCATATTTTTTGTAACACTACAGAATACATGCTGTACATATATATAAATTAGGGCTGTCACTGATAGATTCTACATCGATGCATCGATATACAAATTGTTTATTATGATAATCGATACATATTTTTTTTAGAATCGATACATTTCATAATGCATTTCACAGGATGTATTTTCTTTTACAATTTCCAAATTTTCCAATTGTTTTACTTCATGTTGTTGTACTATATTATATTTTGTTCTAATTGTTCAAATAAACAATGTTTTCCTTGCAATGATTTTTTTTAATCTTCAGATAATAAAATACACAATACAACACCTGTAACCACTGGATTTATGCAAGTAAAATTAGATTTATATATTTTTTACTTATTGATATATCGATATAGAATTTCTTCAATGATAGCCCTAATACAAATATGAAATTTTAGTGGTTTGACCCCTTTTCCCCCATGGATACCATGGGCACCCTATTTTGCAAAAAATGGGGGTTTTTTATCTCTCTTTTTATTTTATCTTTGTAAAGTATTGGATTGTACATATTCAAGAGTCTTTGCAAACTTTGAAGTCCACTCAAAATTTAAAATGTGGATTTATAGGTGCATTTTAGTTCCAAAACTTTGTGAAATTTACTGACCCCTGATATCAGAGTGCAAGCTGTGACCATTTAAATATAGCTGATAAAACGTACAATATTAAACCTTGCAGCTAAAATACCTATGCATTTTTGTTTTACTAACGTATACAAAAAAAGTTTTATAACATTGATTGGACCACTGTGTGCTCCTGAGCAATGCAAGAAATTGTTTTTTATTTTTTATTTTTTGTAAATATTTTGTAATAATGTTGTCACATGGGAATAATATTTGTTTGTTTATTGTTGTTTAAAAGTATCATCTTTCAATTGCAAAAGGGCTTCAAAGCCTATGCTTTATTGAGCATGAGGGTTCTTTAACGTGCAGACACACTGTGAACGGGACCTCGGTTTTTACTGTCTTGTATCCGGGTTGTAAGATTTCATAAAAAGATCGAACCCGGGGCATTGGTTGCGCTTTGGGAATAATATAATTAATCCATGCAATCATCAAATATACCCAAAAAGCAAAAAAAAAATCATATCAATTAAATGTTGAAAGAATTGCAAAATCCTTGGGACACACAAAAGTCCTTTTGAAGATTTCTAGTTTTTTGTTTTTAAACCAAATTTAAAAATGTTAATTTTTTCCACCACAAATTTCCAAACAATTTTCGATGATTCAAAATGTCTTTTTCTGAAATTTAAGACTGATCTTCACATGAGTAAGAAATATGAACATTACTCACCCCATCACACTAAAATTTACCAAATAAATAGATTTCTATTATTAGATCTAAATGAATTGACATTGGTTATATAAATCAAGTTCAAGTAGTGCAAATATTGCATTTCAAAATTACAGTCAAGTAGGTCTATAGGGGTGATTCTTTTCATATTTATAAATCTGACGGTGAACTTGCAAAATTGCAGTTTGCTGTAGATTTTTATCATTCATGGGATAGCCTATATGTCAACGTGGTCTTTGAAAATGATTTTCGCGTTTTCATAAATTTGACGAGCAACCGAAAATTCATAAACACAAACCTCCATGTAATTCTGCAACTCTGAAGTATTCTGAGAAAATGAAACTCGTGCCGTTCCGCGTGTTTGACGTTTACTTTTTAAACGTAACTGACGTTCGACGCGCGACAAAGTGAAACCAATGTTCAGCCTCGATTTCAGGTCAAGATGTCTGCGCCCATAAGTGACATGAGTTTTACCGAAATATTTAAATAATTTGGGAAGCTTTACTATAAGTGCGTTATTGTCATCTTGGTCGCCCTCAAAAGTGTCCCGTTTACATTACTGAAAGTAAGTTATGGGTTCAACTTTAAATATTCCAATCGTAACTGGAAGCTACGGATACTTTACAGTTACTTCTTTAGGCAAAACTTTTGAGGACGAACATCACCGGTTAGCCTTCCAGAAGCACGATACTTTGGCTTCGGCTAGGTTCTGTTAGGTTCGGTGTTTAGACTCTGCACGATACTTTGACCTGATTAACCGTAATCTGTCATTAGGCCTAGTGCTACAACGTTTGAACGTGTAAATATCATCTTATCGTGTTCATTGATCAAAAGTTTGCAACTATACATTCCTTTTGAACAAAATAAGCACGTGTTTCATTCATCTCTCTCTTTTTTATACGTAAGAATCTAAGATCTAAGAAATTTTAACTCATTCATCCCTAGAGACACATTTGGACTTGCCTGAATCACTGATTAACTGAAGATTCCATTGGTTGTCAGGAGTCGATGAGTTATAGCCAATAAAGGAAATGTTAAGACCTGAGTATAACTTAAGTTATGATGTATGACCAGAGGTTTATATGTTTTACTGGACCCCCCTCTATTGACAGAAAAAAGGGTCATTATGTGAGGACATAGGCCTACATAGTACTCCAACATGCTTCATTATTCATGGTCATTCAAATTAAAATTAGATTTGTAAACTTTATATTTCCAGTAAGCATAAGAAGAAAGAATCATGCGTCTTGCAAGACTCACATGGCGATGGAGTGGCTCCGCTCTGCAGTGCCGCAGGCCTCATCATATCCTGTTCTATAATCCTGTCAGGAAAATATATTCCAGTTTGAATTTTTGCCAGTGGGAAAAGTTGAGACGGACAACATGTCTGCAGTTTTTTTCTGCCAGTCGACACCAGTCACAGTGCTGTCAATTTCAAGATGGTAATTATACTAGTTTGTTCCAGTCGACTGTCGTAAACATTCAGGGCTTTCAAAACAAGGATGCATCTAGCTTCAGTACAATGTACTAATTTGCACTAAAGCAAAGCCTTGAAAGAGAGTGCAGCTATTTCATTTACACATGCGGGGGAAAAAACATTCATCAAGAATCCATTCGGTCTAGTTGGGCAACATCTTTCCTGCAAAATGATGTAACAGTTAAATTATGAAGTCAAATATTTAGAACATAATTAGCAGTTCCAGTGTTACCATGAACATACATGTGGTCTGCATAACGTTTGCTTATATAGTAGTTAAGTACGGTACCTCGTTGTCAAACATTTTTGGAAGTTGACATTTTAGTGTTCATGGAGAAAGTAAATGTGACTAGTATAGTATTGCATTTTGGTTAATTTCTAATCAATACTAGTTTGCTTCGGGAACAGCCAACCGTTTGAGCTACACTTTGTATAACACAAAAATAAGGTTGGGATCTAAGGGTGATCAAAACCTATAAAATTCAACAAAATTTTAAATGCTTTTAATGGTGATTGGATTTAGTACACCCCCTCCCCCTAATTAAAGAAAACAATATTTTGTGTCACTTTTTAATTTCTTTCCCAAACTTTATTCTTAATTTTTTCTTCGTTGTTTTGCATTTTCTTGGGTAAAATAAATTTTTATTTTCAGTTAATATTATTATTATTATTATTTTTTTTGGCCTAGTGTTGAAGTAGCTGGCATCAGATTACATTTTACAGTGAGCTGATTTCCATTGGCTAGTCTATCATCTATTTTTGAAAGCCCTGAATATCACATGTAACCATTTTATCATTACGTTAATAGTTATACCAATATTTTAACAGAAATTTAGTCATGCATAGTTATTTATAATGTTGTTTGACAATGGCACAGTATTAGGTCATCCACCTTATCGTTAAAAAAAATAATTGCATGTTCTTTAGTCATACTCTTTTTAGAAATTACAGATCAAATGGAAGTTTTGATTAAAAAATAGCAAACTACCACCAAATATAAACGAAAAATTGCCTGCTTGACACATTATGCCTGCAGCAAGTAGATTTTACTGTTTTTTGTTTCAGTTGATAACAACTCTAGGCCAAGACTAGGGGATGCTTTAATGAAGGAAACATCACCTGTAGAATTTGACCTTGACATTGGATCCAGACTTCTGAATCCTGCAGAGCTACAAAGAAACCTTCAACTTAGAAAGGCGAACAATGATATCAGTCTTCAGAAGTTGGTAATGTAAAGTATACATAGTGAAACTTGTACATAAAGACCCCCTTAAGCTTAGGGACACAACAAAACCAGTCTTTATAGGGAGGTGGTCTTTATATGGAGGTTGATTTGTATACAAATGGTACTATTGGGGAACTGCAAAAAACAGTCTTTATAACCAGATGGTCTTTATACACAGGTGGTTGCAAAAGCAGGTTTTATTGTATTGGGGACAGCAAAAACAATCTTTGTGACTAGATGGTCTTTATACACAGGTGGTCTTTATACACAGGTGGTCGCTAAAGCAAGTTTTACTGTATATATATTGTGTGTTTGATAGGTGTTTGATTATGATTTAGAATAAAAATTTAATAATAATTTTACATGTAATATGAACTTGTTCACTCCTAAATTATGATTATAGATCATACTATTTATTGATTTGAGTGAGTCTAAATGAGACCAAAGGGGTGGATGAGTTAACTTATCAATCCCTGTAGCCACTTTTGGAATTGCCCATTGGCATTTCAAAGAACAGAATAAAATTCACTGTCAGAATTCAGAAGTGTATGATTAAGTATAAAACAAATTTAACATTTACAATACTGTAATTCTACATGCAATATTAACTTGTTGATTCCTGGGGCCCGTTTTACGAAAGTTCGTAAGTCCTAAATCCTAACTTTTAGTCCTAACTACCATTTCAGTGCATCACTGATTGGTCAGTTCCATGACAATTAGGACAAAGACATAGGATTTAGGACATATGACCTTCTGTAAAACGGGCCCCTGGATCATGACTGAAGAGAGTACTATTTATTGATTTAAGTGAGTCTAAATGTGAACACAGGGGGTTGATGAGTTAAGATACTCAGCGGCCAAGAAGAGCTATACCATCTTAGACACTTTCTTAGTTCCTTATATTATAAACTTTATAAAATGCATGTCAAAAAGAAAAAATATAGACTTTTGGGGTTATCAATATCAGGGTTTGAAATAAACAATAGTCTGCCAGCCAAAGACTAGTAACTTTTGCAGTAACTAGTCAAGGTTGTGCTTCAGTTAGTCTAATTAACTTGTAGAAAATCTGTATAAGCATTAAAGTACAAAGATGGGCAATGATTAATGGAAGTTTACAAGGTTAGACGTTAGCAGGTGCCCACTTGCACAGTGTATGTTTAAGTGTGAACTGAGCACCAAGATTTCAATAGTCAAGCCAATTACCAATCGGGACTTTTATTACCCTTTTGGTGAACATGGTCCACGGCACTTGAATTGGGAATTTCGTGGCAATTTGGTTCAAAATTGGGGAGCTGACCTGGCACGACTCTTGATCGTGAGGTTGTGTGTTCAAGTCCAGCTGGTGGAAGGTTGTTTTCCTGTCCTTCCGATGAGACAGTAAAAACCGAGGACCAGTGTCACAGTAGGTGTTGACACGTTAAAGAACCCTCACTGCTCAATGGTCGTAAGTGCAGAGCATAAGCCAAAATTTGTAGCCCTTCACTGGCATTTGGTGACGTCTTCATATGAGTGAAAGATTCTTGAGTGGGACGTTAAACAACAATAAACAATTAAAATTGGGAATGTTTCTCTCTTATATTTCTACTTATTTTGTTTCATTTATTTTGCTATTTGCTATTTCTTTTAATTTTTTACTGTCTTTCTGCCATATTTCAACTCTCAAGAAAAACAATAATTGAAAATATTAGCATAGAAATGAAAAATAATGACAAGATGGTAGGTTATGTTTTGGCAAAAAATTGGGAACAAAGACAGGATTTGTTATTGGGAATATAGGCAAATATTGGTCATTGAGCACCTACTCACCCCTAAGTATTTAGTTTGGAGAAAAAAAAACCTCCCAATTTGGTATTTAAAAAAAAAGTTTTAACTTTATTTATTTTACAACGATTGACAAACAAGTTAAAGCAACTTATATAAATATCTCTCGTTGGCGCTGACGTTGGCGTGCGGGATGTTTGCTGTGGGAGGAAACCGGAGTGCCTGGAGAAAACCAACGTGTCCGAGTTGACTACCGCCATATCATCTCACATACTTCCATGTCAAATCTAGGGAGCAAACTCGTGTCGCATTGGTGAGATGCAAGTGCACTAACCACTGCGCTACCCGGACACCAATTCGGTATTTCTGGTACCAATTTTGTAAATTGGTGTCAGTTTGGTAATTAGTTGTACCACTTTTTAGCTAGTGAATTTGTCATAGGATTAGTCATATTTGTTTTCAACTAGTACAACTGACTAATGAGACAGAATTGCTCAATTTCAACCCACGGTTATTCATACTGTTTTAAGTCGATGTATTAATGTTCAACTCATCAAGTTTACATTTGATTCAACTCATGACAATTTGTGGAAGAGCACCTACTCACCCCTAAGTATTTAAATGGAATTTAAAATCTATTGTTTTGGACTTATCTGTGATGGTCTGTAGTGTTGAAAGGGTTAAACGGAGAGAAAATAAAACAAATATGCATTGCATGCATCTTAATTATCTGGATGCAAGTTTTACACATAGTAATATTCAACTTCACTTTTTTTTTTGAAAGGCAAAAAAGTATAACAAGCTGATCATGACTGCCGCAGAGAAAAATGATTTGGAGGAGGAAATTGATTCTATAATTAGCAAGTTGAAAGAGATTTCTGAAGCTGATCATCAGGTAATTGTCGGTAAATGTATGGTATATATTAGTGAAATCTGGTAACTGAAATGAACCCACTTGTCATTTTGCCAATGAAATGTAACCGTCCAAGATATGCATAGTCACAAAACATGCTTTACTTAATAAATTTTGTGGTTCAGATGTGTTCTTCTGTCTCAGTCCTTTGTAGTTTTAGTTATGTAGAATATTAATGTCTGGACCCAGCTGTCAACTATTTACATGTAGAAGATTGCTGTTTGCTCTGTAGAGCTTGTAGTCACAGATATGTAGAATATTAATGTCTGGACCCAGCTGTCAACTATTTACATGTAGAAGATTGCTGTTTGCTCTGTAGAGCTTGTAGTCACAGATATGTAGAATATTAATGTCTGGACCCAGCTGTCAACTATTTACATGTAGAAGATTGCTGTTTGCTCTGTAGAGCTTGTAGTCACAGATATGTAGAACATTTGCTGTCTCTGGACCCAGCTGTCAACTATTTACATGTAGAAGATTGCTGTTTGCTCTGTAGAGCTTGTAGTCACAGATATGTAGAATATTAATGTCTGGACCCAGCTGTCAACTATTTACATGTAGAAGATTGCTGTTTGCTCTGTAGAGCTTGTAGTCACAGATATGTAGAATATTAATGTCTGGACCCAGCTGTCAACTATTTACATGTAGAAGATTGCTGTTTGCTCTGTAGAGCTTGTAGTCACAGATATGTAGAACATTACTGTCTGGACCAGTTGTCATCTGTCTACATGTAGAAGATTGCTGTTTGCTCTGTGGAGCTTATAGTCACAGTTATGTAGAATATTACTGTCTGGACCCAGCTGTCATCTATCTAGAAGATTGCTGTTTGCACTGTAGATCTTATAGTCACAGTTATGTAGAATATTACTGTCTAGACCCAGCTGTCAACTATCTAGAACATTGCTGTTTGCTCTATAGAGCCTGAATTTTGAGTTATTTAGAATAGTTCTCTCTTACCACTCTTATACATGTATATGTTGGATTATAAATTTACACAAACTGACATATTTAACCTTTGATTTTTTGTCTCAGATCAGTGATATGAACTCAGAGGATCAGAAAACAAGCTTACAGCAAAGTAAACAGAAACATCGCCAACATCTCAAGTCTTTAGTGGTAAATATTATATATGAAAATCTCTAATCTGTTATAATAAGTAATGAGTATAAAAAGTTTCAAGTCTATAATGATGATAATGGTAATTTATATCCAAATTGTATATTTAAATACACTTTTCTGTCATGGCTAAACTAACCAGTTGTATTTACTACATCCCAGTTATTGACAAATGTAAGATAGACCCTAAATTACCATTATAAATCAACTGAGTGACTTGGGTGACTTTTCGTGTTTAGTTGTCATCAACTATCATATAGGTGTGAGTCATACATTGAGCAGGTGTGAGTCTTGCCTTGTGCTGGTGTGAGCCATGCACTGTGCAGGTGTGAGTCATGCATTTCACAGGTGTGACTGAGTCTTGTCTTGTGGTGGTGTGAGTCATGCCTTGTGCTGGTATGAGTCATGCCTCGTGCTGTTGTGAGTCATGCCTCATGCTGGTGTGAGTCATACCTTGTGCTGGTGTGAGCCATGCCTTGTGCTGGTGTGAGCCATGCCTCATGCTGGTGTGAGTCATACCTTGTGCTGGTGTGAGTCATGCCTTGTGCTGGTGTGAGCCATGCCTCATGCTGGTGTGAGTCATGCCTCATGCTGGTGTGAGTCATGCCTCATGCTGGTGTGAGTCATGCCTTGTGCAGGTGTGAGCCATGCCTTGTGCAGGTAATAGTCATGCCTCGTGAAGGTGTTTGTCTTGTTTAATACAGGTGTGAGTTTATAAGATGCCTTATGCAGGTGCAAATTGTGTATTGTGCAGGAGTGAGTCAGACCTGGAGCAGATATAGTTATAATTAAGGATTGTTTTTCATTTTTTGAACATCATCGGGGTTTAAAAGCAATTGCTCATGGAAAAAATTCTGTGCAGCACGAAAGGATTTCTGAAATGTTAAGTATTCCTACGCTAAAAAGTAAAGCGATTAAACGCTTGGGTCACGCGACGACGGACTTGTGTTATTGAAATATGAATACATTCAATGGAATGCTCGTTCTGTTAACAATTACTTGCAATGAAGGAAATAACAGTCCTTGAGGCTTATCCATGTAAATTCCAACTTTAACTAAATTGAGAATTATGCACATGTATTTCCTAGCCACTCCCTCCAGCTATTTGTTCATCAAATTTTAACATCAACACAATTTTATGTTATTGAAATTTATTTTACAGAGAGAATATACAAAGTTAAAACAGGAAGTAACATTGATGGCATTGGATCTACCAAATGTCTTAAGTAACGACACAGTGAGTACAGCAAACTTGTCAATATTAACCCATTCACCCCTAAAGACACATTTGGACTGGTCTAAGTCATTGATTTACAGAATAGCTCATTGTTTTTCAGGGGTTCATGAGTTAAGATCTCGTCCATCTGTTTGTTTGTTTTAGTACTGTTTTACGCCTTGCTCTACAATTTTTTCATTTATATGGTGGTGGCCAGTTTTTAGTGGTGGATGGGAGAACTCCGTTACAGTACATCAGGGAAGAGACCGCTCTGCAAGTAAACTGGCAAAAACTTTGTCACGAAATCAGGTTTGGTTCTAGTGGGTCTTGAACCTGCACTGACCAGAGGTGAGAGACTTTATGGTTTATAGTGTGAACCTCTTACTACTTGGCTACGGAGGCTGGTAGATTTGGTCTATGACTCATCAACTGTTAATGATATATGAATACAGGAGTTTAAATTAATGAGCAATAATTGTGTTTCTTTAAATGGTGTTGTACACCACTCTTAATAATGACATATGATGTGGTGGTTTTACATAATGAATTTGTCAACACATACAATGTCATTTTCTCTCTTCTTTCTATCTATCTGTTTCTACATCTGTCTCTCAATATTTGTCTCTATATCTGTCTCTCAATATCTGTCTTTATATCTGTCTCTATCTCTCTCTGTCTCTATCTCTCTCTGTCTCTCTGTCTCTCTGTCTCTCTGTCTCTCTCTCTCTCTCTCTGCGCAAAATATTACAAAAATAACCTGAATAAAATGAAATGTTGTAAAAATGACCAAATTTGATGATTTTAGCCTGAAACAGAGGAAAAGATTATTGCGGAACATAATAGCCCAGGTAAGCTGATCAGTAATCTCCCATTTTATTGAAGTTGTCCAAGTATTTCAAATTGCTTTATCATTAAGGGTGTATCAATATTATATCATTACTCACAAACACATCAAGTTGTTGTCTTTTCATTATCTCTACATGAAAATTCTGTAAGATATATGAAATCCAATATATCGTGTATCTTTAGCTACAATACCGTATCGCATCGTATCGCATTGACATTATCTTGCTACTATACAGCCCTATTTATCATCACTTAAAAATTAATTCCTGAATGTTGGCAGCTTTCTTTTGTTTTCCTCAAGTACAATGTAATTATGCAAGCTTTTATTAATAGCTTAGTTCTGTGTACTTTACTCATATAAATATACATAACAAAATACAAACTATCAGCTAATTCCTGTTGTTTTTCTCCTGTTGTAGATACTCACACAGAAAACAAAATGTCCCATGTGGATATCGGTCAGAAGTTTGACCTTATTAAATTTAGGTACAGTATTCACTTAGTTTACGTTAGTAAAATTTCCGGAGTCATTTTTAGTGTAAGCTGCTAAAGTTTAACGAGAATATTTGTGATTTTCTGTTTAGTGTTAGCTGGTAAAGTTAAGGTAGAATATTCATGATTTTCTGTTTAGTGTTAGCTGGTAAAGTTAAGGTAGAATATTCATGATTTTCTGTTTAGTGTTAGCTGGTAAAGTTAAGGTAGAATATTCATGATTTTCTGTTTAATTTTAGATGGTAAAGTTAAGGTAGAATATTTGTGATTTTCTGTTTAGTGTTAGATGGTAAAGTTAAGGTAGAATATTTGATTTTCTGTTTAGTGTTAGATGGTAAAGTTAAGGTAGAATATTTGATTTTCTGTTTAGTGTTAGATGGTAAAGTTAAGGTAGAATATTTGATTTTCTGTTTAGTGTTAGATGGTAAAGTTAAGGTAGAATATTTGATTTTCTGTTTAGTGTTAGATGGTAAAGTTAAGGTAGAATATTTGATTTTCTGTTTAGTGTTAGATGGTAAAGTTAAGGTAGAATATTTGATTTTCTGTTTAGTGTTAGATGGTAAAGTTAAGGTAGAATATGTGTGATTTTCTGTTTAGTGTTAGCTGGTAAAGTTAAGGTAGAATATGTGTGATTTTCTGTTTAGTGTTAGATGGTAAAGTTAAGGTAGACTATTTGATTTTCTGTTTAGTGTTAGATGGTAAAGTTAAGGTAGAATATTCATGATTTTCTGTTTAGTGTTAGCTGGTAAAGTTAAGGTAGAATATTCTTGATTTTCTGTTTAGTGTTAGATGGTAAAGTTATGGTAGAATATTTGATTTTCTGTTTAGTGTTAGATGGTAAAGTTAAGGTAGAATATGTGTGATTTTCTGTTTAGTGTTAGATGGTAAAGTTAAGGTAGAATATTCGTGATTTTCTGTTTAGTGTTAGATGGTAAAGTTAAGGTAGAATATTCATGATTTTCTGTTTAGTGTTAGCTGGTAAAGTTAAGGTAGAATATTCGTGATTTTCTGTTTAGTGTTAGATGTAAAGTTAAGGTAGAATATTCGTGATTTTCTGTTTAGTGTTAGATGGTAAAGTTAAGGTAGAATATTCGTGATTTTCTGTTTAGTGTTAGCTGGTAAAGTTAAGGTAGAATATTCTTGATTTTCTGTTTAGTGTTAGATGGTAAAGTTAAGGTAGAATATTCGTGATTTTCTGTTTAGTGTCAGATGGTAAAGTTATGGTAGTGATTTTCTGTTTAGTGTTAGATGGTAAAGTTAAGGTAGAATATTTGTGATTTTCTGTTTAGTGTTAGCTGGTAAAGTTAAGGTAGAATATTTGTGATTTTCTGTTTAGTGTTAGATGGTAAAGTTAAGGTAGAATATTAGTGATTTTCTGTTTAGTGTTAGCTGGTAAAGTTAAGGTATAATATTTGTGATTTTCTGTTTAGTGTTAGATGGTAAAGTTAAGGTAGAATATTCATGATTTTCTGTTTAGTGTTAGCTGGTAAAGTTAAGGTAGAATATTTGTGATTTTCTGTTTAGTGTTAGATGGTAAAGTTAAGGTAGAATATTTGTGATTTTCTGTTTAGTGTTAGATGGTAAAGTTAAGGTAGAATATTCTTGATTTTCTGTTTAGTGTTAGCTGGTAAAGTTAAGGTAGAATATTCGTGATTTTCTGTTTAGTGTTAGATGGTAAAGTTAAGGTAGAATATTCGTGATTTTCTGTTTAGTGTTAGATGGTAAAGTTAAGGTAGAATATTCGTGATTTTCTGTTTAGTGTTAGCTGGTAAAGTTAAGGTAGAATATTCGTGATTTTCTGTTTAGTGTTAGCTGGTAAAGTTAAGGTAGAATATTCGTGATTTTCTGTTTAGTGTTAGCTGGTAAAGTTAAGGTAGAATATTTTACATTATTATACAGCCATTCTTACAGATAGTGAGTTATACTTTTATGTGTTGTATTGATTTTTACACGAACAATTATTGTCTTACATGTAGGTTATCTCCCCTTACCAAATATCTAAACAGCAGTTCTTACAGATTGTGAGTTATACTTTTATGTGTTGCATTGATTTTTACACGAACAATTATTGTCTAAGGTTATCTCCCTTTACCAAATATCAAAAAAATTCGTTTTAACAGCTAGTGAGTTATACTTTTATGTGTTGCATTGATTTTTACACGAACAATTATTGTCTAAGGTTATCTCCCTTTACCAAATATCAAAAAAATTCGTTTTAACAGCTAGTGAGTTATACTTTTATGTGTTGCATTGATTTTTACACGAACAATTATTGTCATAAGTTATCTCCCCTTACCAAATATCTAAAAAGCCGTTCTTACAGCTAGTAATTAGTTTTATGAGTTGTATTGTTTTTTTTACACTGACAATTCTTTCGTATGACTTGTACAGGCATATTTCTAGGTTATCTCCCCTTACCAAATATCTAAACAGCAGTTCTAATTGAAAGTGATTAGTTTTATGAGTTGTGTTGGTTTTCACACTGATAATTCTTTCATATGACTTGTACTGATATATCTTTTCTTTTTTTTTTGTCACAGTAACTGTGGCGAAAATGCTTACTTCCTCAAACGAGATGCAGCATTACTAGAACAGACTCTTATCAACTATTTTACCTCCAAGCTGTCGCAGATTGATTTTGAACCAATATCTGCACCGGAATTCATCAAAGATTTTGTTGTGGTAAGTGTGTTTATTTTGGATTCATATAATCATGATTTCTTTAGGCAGATGTAGGGGTATGTATCCAAGTCACATTCCTGTAAATTTTTTTTGTAATTCTTGGCATTTTTCTACAGAAATCCATTCCTAAAAGTGGGAAAAGAAATAATTTTTTAAAAAAAATAATTGAATTAATCGAGTTATTGACAAACTTTCATTAGGAAGCTGAAATGTCTCTTGGTTAGTGAGATATGGTAAGCATCAAAAGGTAAGACATTCCATATAAGGAAAACCTCGGTATGCTTCAGGTTACTGATTGGCTGACAATCTAAAGTGAAGTAAAGTTTTCCTTATACGAAATGTCATACCGTTTGACCTGATGGTTAGTCAGCCAATCACAGAGTGTATCAGATTTTCTTATGAAAACATAATGGAGTGAGGGTAATATGTACGCAAATGATGGGTATCGGGCGTTTCAACTAGATGCAATTATATCGTGATATAACTTGACATATTAATGAAAAGAATAGATGAGATAAGTAAATGACCACATTTCAAATTGACTCTCTCGAAGAATGTTTTTCCTTGCATGTGGATAACAAGTAGCTGATCTCACTTTCAAGGCATTGTCTTCATTCATATTACTTGTGTTGTATGGTGGCGGCCAGTTTACGGGGGAGGAGAAAACCTGGTTACGTTGTAGCCAGGAAATGACCTGTTTGTTGCAATCTGTCAATTTATGATGCTGTGATGAAAACAGATGACTTACATAATTAATTATTTTCCCTCTAATTTTCCAGGAAGGCTGTGGGACTAAGCTTGAAGATGTGAGTACTTGTATTACATGGAGTAATTGCTTTTAATTGTTCATTATTAGTAGTTAGGTTAGTTACTGACCATCCATGAGTCAGCCCCTTCCATGGACTTAATCAGCCCGACATATTGCCATGGATGGTCTGTAATACAAATGATAATTGTTTTATTTTGTCAGTCAAACTCTCTTTATTTAGCAAATGGTTTCAATTGCCTGTACTCAGAATTGTGTATCGGATAATCTGCCATTACCATCTGTTTTTTTTTTTTTTTTTTTTTTTTGCCACTGACCGTCAATGGAAGGCATTCACGTGATTCTTTATAGCCAATGAAATGGCGACATTTCAGTCCGATATAGATTTATAGAACTGCAATATTTTATGCACTAGATTATATAAGAAATTTGACATGATTCTAATAATACTGCTATGTTCCAGCATAACTGGAATGTGTTTTTTTTTGTAAATATTTCATTAAAAAGTGGTTGTGTGGGAAAAATATCCATGCAATGATCAGATATAACCATATTCATTACAAAAAAAAAAACTGTATTTACATTGATTACTTTCCAAACTACTGTAAATATCGCTGATGAACGTAAATGACTAAATCTGGGTTTGCTGGGACACAAAGTAGGCTGGTATGTGTAAGTAAACATTTTAAAAGATTTTTGAATTGTTTTAATGGTTTTTAAAGCCACACTCATCAATTTTTCAATTACATTTTGGTGGCCATTTTATAATTGTGGAGTAGAAAACGCAGTTACAATGTACCCGGGAGCAGACCAAGGTTTCGGTTAATGTTCTGTAAATGCTCATTCAATTGATAATGGTTTTGCGCGTGGGGGACATGTAAGTTACACCTTAATTCCTGGTTTTTTAATGACACTTATATTTTTATCAATCCTCTATTTTTCAGACTTTCATCTTACACAGAGAAGAGGAGGAGAAAGAACGATCGGTGAAGCAGATGTGTGTGATTGGTTCCTCTGTTGCTCAGTTTTCAGGTATAGTGAAACCATTTATTTTTACATGTTTGGGTCAGGGTTTCGTAGGTGGGTCAGGTTACATCAAACATAACTTTTTTTTAGCTCACCTGAGCCAAAGGCTCAAGTGAGCTATTGTGATCACTCCCCGTCCGTCGTCCGGTGTCTGTCCGGAAACTTTTTATATTTTCGACTTCTTCTCTGAAACCACTGAAGAGATTTTGATGAAACTTGACAAGAAGCAAGTGCTCAAGGTCCTTTACCAAGTTTGTACTTTTCAGCCAGATTGGCCCAGGGGTGGATCCAGGGTGGGGTAGAGTAGGTCCCATAAGGTACCCCTCTTTAAAAATCTTCTTCTCCAGAACCGCTGCATGAATTGAAAAACGGATTGTTTCTGAGTGATCTACATTGATGTATGATTCAAGTTTGTATTTTTCATAGAAATCGTTTAATCATTAATTTTTGACGTGCTTTTGAGGTCTTTTCAGACTTTGTCATTTTCATTAATTTTTGCATAATTTCCTCAATTATCTCCCCTTGCATTCACTTTGATGCATTCATTTAATGTGTTTTACTTGTATATAGTTGAAGAAATGTTTTTATGCAAGAATTTTTTATGAACTTTTTAAGACTGCAAAAAAAGAGGAGGATGCATTTTTCACACTATCAGCTTTTGTTTCACAACTACTGAAGGGATTTTGACAAAACTTTACAGGAAGTAAATGCTCATGGTCCTTTAACAAGTTTGTACTTTTCAGTCAGATTGGCCCAGGGGTGGATCCAGGGCGGGGCAGAATAGTTCCCAAAAGGTACCCTCTTTAAAAATCTTTTTCTCCAGAACTATTACATTAATTTAAAAATGGATTAATTCTGAGTGATCTACATGGATGTATGATTCAAGTTTGTATTTTTCATAGACATCGGAATATTAATTTTTGACACGTTTTTTAGGTCATTTTCATTAAATTTTGCATGATTTCCTCAGTTATCTCCCCTTGCATTAAAGTGCTTTACTTGTGTATAGTTGAAGAAATGTTTTTGTGCAAGAATTTTGTCGAAATTTGATTTCTAGAATTTTTGATGAATTTCTTAATACAGCAATATTTATGTTTCTTGGCCAGATCAGCCTACATGCACATATTCTTCTTGGTCTTCTCTCCACATTTGTAGATGGTTCTCAGGTGAGCGATTGAGGCCCTCCTGGGCCTCTTGTTTATAATTGTCCCCAATATTTGTCTCCACTTTCTTTATTTTTGCTATCTACCTGATCCTCAAAATTTAGAACACTTGCCTAAGACAGTAAATTCTGTTTATTGAAATTTAAAACTTTATTTATCTGTAATAAAAAATAAACAAGCTGTGCAAGTTATTTAGAAATGTTTCTTGATGGTAATGATCTTGGTGTGTGAGTAGCATAGTGGTGAGTATGCTCCCTTTCTCACTAATGAGATATATATGATATATACCAATTAGACACCAGCTTACATTCAAAATAGCAGCTCTGCTTTCCCATCACTTTTTAAACTAACCAATTTCTAGGGTATTTAGTTGTGTCTGACTAGTGATTCATATTTGATAATAAATGTACAACATTCAAGGTCAAGGTCATAGAACCAATTGACCTATTGCCAAGTGTCTGACACATGGCTGTCCATGTGCTTTTTTGGCGTCATTGGATTGTGATGTCATAATCACACAAGCATTTCATGGGCCATTTAATTGTGACGTCATAATTGAAAAGTTTGCCAAAAGGTCTCGTGTCCGACATTTGGCGATAGGTCAATTTCAGTGTATAAAAAGTATGAAAGCCTGAGTCAGCAAAAGGTATGAGTTCAAATGACAAGGTCCTAGAACCAATTTAAATGTTTCTATCATACTTTTTCAGCATTTTTAACCAAGATGAACATATCATCAAAGATATTGCCATTGAAATATTTTTCTGTGGGCAGAAGCTATCAACCAGGTTTGTTTTAAATTCTTATTCTTTATCTCTTTACCCCACAAACTCCTTATAAAACATTGGACACTACTATCAATTCCTCAGTCCAGAATTGTAACCGATATGAAAAATGCACAAACATTTTTAAATATTTAAACATTTTTTAAATCTTTCAATCTGCTGCACAGGGGAAATACTTGCGTTGTTAATATTAGCTTTATTCCAAGTGTTGATCAATCCACAAATTTCAGAAACAGTGGATAAGTTTTGAATAAATTTATAGATATATC
This sequence comes from Atrina japonica, assembly GCA_030159075.1. Taxonomy (NCBI): domain Eukaryota; kingdom Metazoa; phylum Mollusca; class Bivalvia; order Pterioida; family Pinnidae; genus Atrina; species Atrina japonica. The sequence goes on along the minus strand of BROG01000255.1, from coordinate 746,857 downwards.
TATAGCCCTATCTGGGATGTTTATTTTTACATATGTGATAATGATAGACTTGTTTATTCTACTTTCACTTTAGTTGGAAGAGATACAGAAGTACCCCTACTCAGGCAGTTTAGTTTTACATATATGATAATGATAGTTCTGTTTATTGTTCTACTTTCGTTTTAGCTAGAAGAAACACAGATGTATCCCTACCTGGGCTGTTAAGTTGTACACAGACAGTAAAGGTTAGTGTAATACCATACATTTATTATATACACTGTATGTTTTAATTAGGGGCTCTGATAATAATTGTAGTGGTTTATTCCTCCAGCCAGTTCATAGCTCAGCTAGTATACAGAAAATGTGTACTATATATCTGTTTGGTTTTTGTTATTTTTTTTTTTTTATTGAGTGGTGTTTTACTCCACATTCAACAAGTTTTCAGTTATATGGTGGCGGCCAGTTTTTTAATGGTGGAGGAGATAACCCGGTTACAAAGTACCCAGTAAGAAGATACCACCAGCCTTTCGCATGTAAACTGGCAAACATTCTCACAAAAATCAGCTTAGGTTCCAGTGGGGCTCGAACCTGTGCTGACCAGAAGTGAGAGACTGGTTCAAAGTGTGATAATCTAACCTGTCGTCATGAAGGCCTTTGCTAATCATAAATGATTTCTGTATAAATATCTGACTATTAAACTTTCATATACCCATACTTTTCTAAAAGTAAATTTTAGAGCATTAGGCATCAGGGCCCGATCACCAAATTTTCTTAATACTCAACACACAAATATATGCTGCACCTGGATACATTTGTAATTAATGATGAAATTTATTTTTCATTCAAAGAAAACTTAAAATATCAAAAAACAAAAAAATGGTTTGAGTATATACTCATTCTTATGGTAACTTATTTTTCATTTTTTTATGGGAGCATCATACATTTGACCCAGTGTAACTGATATGAATGATAAAAATAATATGTTTCCTATTTAGTCACACCCAGAAGTCGTCGTATAAATAACTATATAGTCAAAATGATAAAGTAAAATTTGAGCTTGAGTATTCAGTAAAGTTGGTGACCTCATGCCCTGACAGTATGTTTTATACCTTTTACTTGTTTTTTTATTATAAAAAGTCTTGGATAACATGTGGTGCAAAAATAGAAATTGCTTTTTTTATGTGGCCAAATACAGTTATTGTTTTAAAATGATAAATCTATTATTCTTGGAGGGTTAAAAGGGAGTATAGAGTTTGTGATTCAAAGAAAATCAGAATGAATTATCTTCATTTGACGGCTATCATTGTTTTGTCTCTTTGTAGGCGGCGATGTGTACGGTTTGCGAAAGTGATGAAGAGTGTTATAAGATTATGACACAAATGCAAACAGATCTGTGGGATATGTATAAACCGTTGAATATTCCAATGAGGTATTAGATGCGCTCATGTAATAATCTTTATAAAAAAAATTCTGATCTCTATATTAAAGGCATTAGCTATGTTTACCAAAATAAATATTTTTATTTTTTGATGTACAATAACAAATAAGAGCTATACATAGGCATGAAAAATCTTATATTCCTGTATATTTTGTGAATATAAGGTCAGGTCCAGTGTGGTATTCATATACAAATACAGTAAAACTTGCTTTAGCAACCATCTGTGTATAAAGACCACCTGGTCATGTTTTGTTCTGTCCTTAATAGTACCATTTGTGTACAAATCAGTCTCTATATACAGACCACCTCCCTGTAAAGACTGGTTTTGTTGTGTGCCTAAGGGAGGGTCTTTATATACAAGTTTCACTGTAGTGAAGTTGCGTTAATCAATTGTAATTGAAAAAATGCCAAACCTGGGTTTCTCAAGCCATTTTCACAAAATATACAGGAATTTAAGAATTTTTATGCCTGTGTATTAATATCTCTCTTTCATTGTACATCAATCTAAGTAGAAAAAAAATGAGAAGTCGATTTTTGAAAAAAAAAAAAAACAGCTAATGCCCCCTTAACTGAGTAATTGGGCCTGTTCCCCACCAAATTTACTAGTATTAAAAAAATTATGCTAAACTTATTTTGACTTTACAGATATTTGTATAACTATTAGATTAACAAGAAAAAGCAACAACTGTTATTTTAATTCAAACAAAACGTTGAATAAAATTTATAATTTTATGATAAAAATGAAAAATACCTGAGTATGGTTCGGTAATCAAAATTACTTTTTGGATGTTTTTGATGATTTCTACTAATGAACGATCATTTTTAGCATTTGGTGTTATAACAGGGGGCATTATATTGGGGGAGAACTGAATATGATATACAGCAGGGATTAAAGACATGGAAATGACAACACCTCAAAAATAGTAAACCTAGATATATCGCTAACCCTGTTATACTGTCAAAATTAAGGAAAACAAAAGGTGGCAGTATATCGAGGGAGAACTGTATTAATAATTGCGCAATAAATTCACAAAAACGACCAGTTGCAGCAAAGAGTTATAGTATGTTTTCACATCAGAACCATTAAAAAACACTGAGTTGAGCTTGAATATTTACTGAATTTTGTTACACTAGTCCCCGATTTTTGTAGCTATTCAATTTTTATTTTACTGCCAACTTTTTTATAAAATAATATCTTATCTTTATGAAGATTTACTTGGGTCATTATAAATGAACAGCTGATTTTTTATATATACGTGTATAAGTAACTGTACAAAAATGAATGAACAAAAACTAACAATTTTATGCCCCCAAGATACTATTAGTTATGTAGTGTTCTAGAGAGGGGATATCGAAATATATGGGGTCCATAATAAAAAGATGTATTGGGCGAGGCGAAGCCAAGCCTTATACAGCTTTTTATAAAGGACCCCATATATTTCCGTATCGCCCTCTAGAACACTACATAACAAATTTTTCCTGTCTATGGGCATTCAAAGAGATTTTTGAGCGCTGAATGATGGGGTTAAGAATAATTATAATAAATATGAAAAAAAAAAAGAAATTCTTTCAACATATTTATATTTTCTGGATGTTTTTAGCATTTAAATCTCCTCTGACCTGGGCGATTTCCGCATTGCCCCATGATGCAAACCTCTCAGTTGCCATATTTCTTTACACTGTCGTCACCAAAGTGAGGCTCGCCACAGGGGATATAAGCTCTATGCGTCAAGTAGATTATTATATACGTGGAGTAGCTGACGGATACAGAATAATGTGGGGTTTATTTATACCAGTCAAATTCCAAGAAATTACCCATAGACAGGATAAAAATATTGTTTCTGATTTATCTGTTTATCCAACATGACACAAACTTTAGAATAAATCATGATACAGTGGGACCTGTATTGAGAGACCACTCTCAAATAAGACCACCTGGCTGTTGAGACCACATTCTGAAAGCCACTTGGCTAATTAATCCACCTGTCCTGTACAATCACATTACAGTGACAGACACAGTGGTCTCTCAAGACAGGTTCCACTGTATTTGTAAATGAGACATATTTTATTTAGATTAATTTTACTTGACACAAACTCTCGAATATTTTATTTTTGCATATGTGACACAGAAAAAAGAACTGTTTACATAAACATTTGTTGATCTCACTTCACAGGTTGAGTGTAGTACCAGCTAGTTCACTGCATGTCTCCGAGCAGCAAAGGACGGAGTTACAGATATGGGTACCTAGTGCACACCTGTATTTACCTGTATGACTTTTAAAAATCAGATTCTTCTAGACAAAACATACATCAGTGTAAATGGTCTCTGTAACATTAATCTTGTAATTATCATCCTTTTTGAGACCACTGTCTTGGAACCACACAACCACTCAATAAGATGATTCTCAAAATAAAACCTCTCGTATGGGACCACTCGTCTTGAGAAAGCACCACATTTGAGCGGTTGATGTTATGGTCTGTTAACACAGGTTCCACTGTACATCTGGGCCCGAAGTCACCAAATTTACTCAATACTCAAGCTCAACTAACTATTTATGATTTTAAGGTTAAAACATGCAAGATTTATTCTGTAACTTGACATGTTTGTATATTGACAGCATACAGTTGTAAGTAATCATCAAAATCATTGCTCATTTGAAGAAAACTTCCAAAATTATTTAAAAATAGTTGAGTATGTACTCAAATTTTGAGTACTGTACTCAACATATTTATTCATTTTTTTTACAGGAAAATCATAAATGTGACGCAAAATGTTCTATCTAAATGATGTAAAATAATAATATGTTTCCTAATCACTCTAACCCGAAAGTTTTATAAACAGTTATATAGTTAAAATAATGAAATAAAAGTTGAGCTTGAGTGTTGAGAAAATTTGGTGATTTCGGGCCCTGATGTTGACAATTCTGTAAAAGCGGAAAATTGTTGATGAGATATAAAAATATATAAGACAAATAGAAATCTGTGATATATGTACAGTCAAAGCAGGATATATTGACATCAAAGGGGAATAACTTTGTCTTACAAATAATCAGGGTTTTCAAAATAACCGGGTTATAATTGTAATAATGAAATTTGTCCTGGAAATCAAAATAATTTCAAATAAAGTGTGATTTCAGTGTAATAGGTTTCACTGTATATATTTTGCTATTTGGAGGTCTGTTATCAATTTTGTTTACATGCGTCATTGAATTCTTTTTGTTAAGTAAATAAGAATGAAAACAAAATATTTTGTTTGAAAATAACTCCAAAATCTCTCTCTCTCAAAACAACAAACTAACAAAACAAGTAATGCAGACATATAATCAATAAACTTGAAGAGAATTTTTTACAGATTGCGTCAGTTTCTTTTCTGGGAGACTATGTTAGCCGCAGGCTGATGATAAGAAGAGGTTTAAAATTTGACAATTACTTTGATAGCCATCTTGTTCACATGGTAAGTCTTTGTATTCATTCTCTGACTTTAAAGTGTGACGATTTTCGTTCATAGACTATAGAGATCTTATCTTAGTTTTTTCCTATCGTATTGTAGACCTTGAAATTTTGGCTTTTAAAAGCATATTTCCAGTAACTGAAAAAAAAATTTCTGAGAGTAATGATGAATCATTACATGTCTCCAACTGTTTAAGAAATATTTATAAAGTGAATGGTGAACAATCTCTTTCTCCAACTCACTTCCCTCTTTTATTTATTTCTTTTTCTCTTTCTATCTTTTTCTCTTTTTACCATTTTCTGTACCTCCCTCTAATTTTTTCATTCTCTATCTCTATCCAATTCATTTCAGTCCTTCACATTTCTTTCCTTTCATTTTCTCCTCTCCCTCTCCCCACCCTACCCACCCGTTTCCTTCCCCTCTTCTTTCCAATTTCTCTCTTTTTTTCTTCATCTTTTTTATTTTGTCTCTCTCCTTTCCATTTCTTCCCCTCCCATTTCTCTCTTCTCTTTCTCCCTCCCATTTCTTTTTTCTGTATCACCTACTTGTTTTCTCTATCCTATTTGTTTTTCTTTCTTTCTCTCATAGGTTTCTGTCATGTTTACTTCATATGTGATTTTTGTTTCCCATATTGTTTTGTTAATGAATTATCTTGTATTTACCTGTATATCTACTTAACCACACAGGTATATGGGGAAGCATTAGATACCTCAAGACTTGTTGCTGCTCTGCTGGAGTATGGAAAAGTTGACCATAGACAGGTAAGACCACTCAATGATAGGATTACTGAAATACTTTGAATTACATGTACAACATTATTATGGCCTGGAGATGGGACATTGTAGGCATAATGTTTTGGTCTGTCTGTCTGGCCTTTAGCCATATCCAACAGTTTAGTTTTAGTCAAATAAAAGATATGGAAGAAGTATATGACATCTGTCAGTGAATCTTTCGTTTGAAAATCCCCCAAAATATGTTTTATACAATATGAGGGCTATTTAAGGAAGATGATACCAGCAATATTCTAATCAATTACCATCATGAAGAAATTAATTCGAAATACTTAACATGACCACCATTATTTGCTGTTAATGTAGGCTTCCAAATAGACGAAGTGATGCCTGCAGATTTTTGAATATTCAAATACTTTTATACTATCGGTTCCACATTACAATAAGGGAAAATATTTAGCATGCTTGCCAACTCTCTCAGTTTTGGGTCTTCTGATTTTGGCACCGGTTTATGACCTCTGGATCATTTTCAAAAAATAAACCTTGTTTCTCTCATTTTTTTTTTTAAATAATGCTACCCCATGTAGCTATGTGGTCAAGAATATATACAGGTAAATACAAGATAATTCATTATCAAAATAACATGAGAAAAGAAATGATCAGTGTCCCAAAATTTGAACTTAGACATGCAAGTTTGCCACCCTGCGAAACAATACACTTGACTTTAAAAAATTTTGTGACCAATAATAGCTTGGTCGTTCCTCCACGTTGTTGTATGATTGGCTTTTTCTTTGTGTTGTGGGAGTGACTTACTGCTTCCATGAAGTAGCCTACAACAAAAACAGCAAAGAATCCTCAAATGGCAAACGAGTTACCAAACATAAATTTCTGGACTTAATACAAGTGTAAATAGAATGAATATAAAAATATTTCCAGTATTTTGATTAATTTCCATTGAAAATACTTGACCTCATTGAAGTTTCTGCCATTTTTTCTGCAATTTCCTATCAAAAAAGGTAAATAAACAGAGCAACACCAAATCCTACTGATGAAAGATAAATTACCTCTAAATATTTTTTTAGTTTCTCAAACTTATATTAGTACAGTTTGTTTGTTTTTGTTTGTTTATTGTTGTTTAACGATATATTAGTACAGTAAATTGAACAAAGAAAAACAAAAAGTGTTTGCAATATATTTATTCCACTGAAAATGCTTGACCACAAACAGAGTTTCTTCCACCCCCCTCCAGACAGGTAAATGCAAATGATCAGACCAACAATAAACCTGATCGATGAAAAATAAATTATCTTCTTCACTGAAATGCCTAAATTGTCGCATTTTTAAAATAGACTTAAATTTTGAAATTTATCTCCTTTCATTATCTTCTAAATTTAGAACTTTATTCTGTAAATTTAGAACAGGTAATTTCCATTTACCAATCGAGACGAGAAGATGGCGAGATATACCATGCTTGTGACAGAAAATGTACTCTTTATAATGAAAATGAGATTGGCGATGAATTTCATTACCTATTTACATATACATTTTTTATATGATACTGCAAACTAAACATAAATTCCTTTTTGCCGACAAACCCCAAATATTATGAAATTACAATCACAGTTTAATATTTACATACCGAATGCAATTCCCTTCATTGCAAGTATATAGAGCGATATATTGTATACTCTGGTAAATGCAGTCGCGTGCGCCGAGTATTAACCACTTTACTTTTCAGCGTAAGAATATATGAACGAATCAATAAAGAATAGAATATCACATGTTTATTTCTTGTATATTTAATCTTAAAAGCCATACATTAGGCCTACCACAAAACAAATAAAAAAACCAGAAAGAAATCGGAAACATGAGACTACATCTGTAGCACATTGTACAGCCTACAGGCCCATATCGCGATATATCTAGGTCATGTTATGACCAGAACCACAGACCACCGTCTGGCACAGAAATGAAAGTTCGCTTCATAGTTACAACAGAAAAAAAAGAGAGTAAGGCCTAGTGCAACTTTGTCAAGCATCTCTTGATAAACAAGTCAATTTGTTTGCCTTCACTGGATATTTCTATCAGAAACAATTGGTCACCCGCATTGTGTGAAATCAGGTCGTGTGAAATAGGCCTACTTACTCTGTCATCGTGGTTCCCAGCTGCTTGGTAAAAATGTCAAATAAAATGGTTACTTTCAGTTGTCATGAATGAATATTAGCTGTCTCACTTCTCGTAAGTCACACTCAAACTTTCTATAGTATATCCCATTAATAATATATCAGAATTCAAACGCAAATTTGTTGTAAATACAGTATACAGCATACTCATGGGTGTGGCCATTTGCATTTTCAATTCTCTTCTGACACATTTAACCTTCCAGTTACCAAGCAGACAAATATTCTAAAATAACTTAAAAACAAGTCTGACACTTATTTAAAATTTTCCATATCACTAGTTTCTTTCAAAATGGTATGAAAATAAGAAAATAAACCTTAATTCCATTTAGTATTTCCGGACAGAAAAGGGGAACTACTTCTTGTCTCACACAGCTGTTTAGCTGTTACGTCGTATGAAAAAACTCTTACCGCAAAGCCCATTAAATAAAATGAATTTCGTAACCAGCTGACTACAGATTAACAGAAAATGGTAATATATATAAATATAAGGATTGTTTTTCATTTTTTGGACTGCATCGAGTATAAATGCAATGGATTATGGAAAAAAATTCTGTATTATGGAAAAAAATTCTGTGCAGCACAAATATATGCAAAAAAACAGTAAAACACTCAAAGTGTTTGAGGTTTTTAGTGTTTTTTAGTGTTTGAGTGTTTTACCGTTTTTTCGCATACTGATACTTCCCTTTGGAGGACATTAAATTTATATATATATATATATATATATATATATATATATATATATATATATATATATATATATATATATACAGTCCCATGTCAAAAGTGAGTCAACTAACGTCATTTTCCAACATTTTTCTATGCTATATCAACTTTTTAGAAATAATTGGCCTGACTGATGTACACAAAGGAAACTTGTAAATGTTTGAGCATTCGTGTTGAAGTCTATGGACTATCTTTCTAAATTGGTTTGGAATGTGTCAATTCCTTCTCTTGAAAACTGCAAGTATTTGTAAGTGACAAGCTAAATTTGCAGCAACATTTCCTTCTTTGTTAAAAAAAATAGTGTCAACACAATTCTTACAGCAAGAATAAATGATTTCATCTCAAAAATAAAGTTTCAAAGTAGTTTAAAATGACTATCAGATGAAGATGAATAGACATTTTCATAAATATTTGAATTTTGACAATAATTGACACAAGCATTACTTTTTGATACATATTTTAAAAAAGGTTGATTTAACATTAACCGTTAACTCACTTTTGGCATGGTACTGTATACAAGTGTAAATTCATTGAAGGGTTCATATTCTTAACCCTGTTGTATTGAGAATATTAATATATAAACATAACCATCTCGTCATGTCTCTCCCATTGTTTGTCTGTCTACATGTCTGACAGGTGCTATATTTCAATTTGTTGCAATCGTCATAATAAGTTTGGTTTCCAGGTTAGCAATTTTGGCTTTAATTTTGCCTAAAACCTTTATTTTTTTCTCTTGGTCCAATAAAAAAGATTTTAAATGTGATATTCAAAACAAAATTCATTTCATTTTAAATTACCTGTCAGTATAGATAAAGACACATACAAAGTTGTCTAAATTAGGAATATTTGTGTTTTCAATTTTTTCTGCCATCCTCGAATTTTTTCTAACTTTTTAATAAATTTTACTCAATTTACAACAATTAACAAATTTTTTTTTTTAGCTTATATAACATGTATAAGTGTCTCTGTTTGGCTCTGGTGTTGGTGTGAGTGGCTTTAGTTTTATGGACACATAGTGTGTCTTTATATATAACAACATGAGTGTCAATGACAACCCACAGATCTGTTGGATTGATTCTAAAATCTTGAAATAGCAAGAATAGGACTTATATAATTTGTTATAGTAAACTGTTATCATTGATACAATTTAATATTATCTTGACAATATTCTATGATGAAAAAAGAAAATCTAAATTAGGAAAAGTACCTGTTAAAGGTTATTTGACCTTTTGTTGTTGTTGTTTTGACCTTGTGAAAGTATGCCCATTGAGGCGTGGACTGTCCATCTTTATATGTACATGTACCTTAAGTATCTTATTTAATACATGTAGGTACATGTGTAACTGTAGCCTCAAGCTGCAGTGTTGTGAAAACATGATTTTTTATGTCCATACTAAAATTAATATCCAGTATATCTCGTGCTCGTAAATATGTTATGTGGTCATGTTTAAGACTAATATCAGAGAAATGATGTACATCATAATGATCACTTTAAACAGGAAATCTAGATGTGTTTTGGGAATTAATGTGCCTCCTGAAAGCTAAGTTTAGTAAATCATTCATAAATCTTTTAAAGTCCCATAACTCTTGACAGATATCGCCAAATATTGACCTTAATCAGACACATTTGTGATCTTATTGATATAAATCTACATCGTAAATTCAGTGAAAATTGGAGGATTGAAACTGACAGAAATCAAAGTGTTGCAAGTAGACATACCAATGTAATACGCCCTCTGTTGTCAATACCAGGGTATAAAAATGTGAGTGATAATACAGTGACTTGTTTTAATATAGATAAAGTAAGAATTGTAACTTCTTCCCGATTAATCTTGGAGTCTGTCCCTTGCTCTGGGGATGAATAATGTTCCATGTCAATTCTGTAAAATGTGATAATTCTCTGAGATTATGAAATCGCTTTATTTATAAAATTCCATTTTTCATGTGAATTCTTTGTGAATAACGAAAGAAAGCAAAATAGTTTATGTTAATTCTGTCAGTCAAGGATGTAAAGTTTGTGTTCCTATAGCATGTGAATATACACAGATCTTTCAGATCTTGGCAAATTAATAAAAAATCTTCACTGCATGGACCAGTGCTCCAGATAAGCTGCGTATTTGTGTATTTTACGCATAAAAAATAAATGGATGCCCAAGCAAATTAAAATCCATGTGTAAGATACTCAATGCAAATAAAAACTGAAGGGTAAAATTAAAGAAATTGGATCTGAAACCTGCTGAGAGATAAATTTTGAGTCCACTTGTTCTGAATGGATCTTGGTCATAATGTGTTTTAAAGCTCTGTAGTGATAATGCAGTTAAGCTGACCCAAACCCAGATGTTTAAATTGTGGACTTACATTGTACAGACAGTTAAATACAGATTAATTAATGGTAATTTAGCAACCAAACCTTTATAATAAAATCAATGGCAATCATAATATGGCAACAGAATTGGAAAAGACCCACTTGACAGAAATTTTTAAAGTAAAAGTATCCACTGGATTTGGAAATGATAGGTATTATACCAAAGTGCTCAGAAAGTTATCTGGAGCACTGATGGGCATCAGTCCATGACACAGGTCAAAATGTGTGACCCTTTTAGCAGTGGATAGAAAATTAACTACTGTCCCATTACAATAGTTAGATTAGATTTGTTTATTGGTCATTTTTGTGTAAATCAGGTTTAATGGGACATTTGCTGTGTTTTTATGCCCCCGGCCTGAAAGGTCCGCCAAGGGCATCTAGTGTTTGGATTGTCTGTCTGTTTGTCTGTCCGTAATTCGATCCTTCCTACTTACATATAATGTGCAATGGTACAAGTTTAGATTGTGATACAATAACCAAACTTAGACTGTAAGCTCATCTAAGGGTTGCTTACACTTCACTGACATCACATGCCCCTGGGGGTTGGGTGGGGTAAAAATGTAGGACATTTTTTGGTACAAGGGCATTTGTGTTTCACAAACATCTTGTTTTCTAAACAAATTTCTCTCTTTAACTACTTAGATTGATATACAATAACAGAAAAGAGATATAAACAGGCATAAAAATTCTTAGATTCCCATATACTTTGTGAAAATTGTTTGAGAAACCCAGGTTTGGCACTTTTTCACTTGCAATTGATGAACTGAATCTTACTTTTTGCATATTAATATCACACAGGACCTGACCTTGTTTTCACAAAATATATAAGAATATAAGATTGTTTATGCCTGTGTATAGCTGTTATTTGTTATTGTATATCAAGTACAAGTAGTAATAGTAGAAAAAAACCAAAATAATGTTTTGGGTTAACACAGCTGACGATCCTTTAATGTATAGTATTTATTTGCACTTATGATTCTTTTTTCCACAGAATATTTTTGAGCTGCCCGTTATTCCATGTTTGGAGGAGTACAGTTTAAGTCCAAGGAGAAACTAAAAGATGAGCGGTGCAAATGTTTAGATCAGATGTCATGCATGTGAAATGTGATGTTATACCACTCGCGGTGGTTTAATGGTAAATTGTCCAACCGGAAAATAGAAGTTGCTGATTCAATTGCTGGTTCTAGACTCTAGTAATGATACTGTTTTGACATAAGTCACTAACCATTATAACCAAGGTCAAATGTCAAGGCAGACATGGCATGTGAATGAACTCTCTCTGCTTAGGCATAAGTCCATAGCACTGGTCAAAATTTGTGATACTTTGCTGAAAGCTGATGATGAATCCATTTTAGTAAGAAATTCTTGGCTGGATTTAAAAAAAAAACCCAATAAAATATGCAATGTGATGTTATGTTTGTTAAACGTGTTGTTATACAGGTGAAATATGAGTTATATCGATACGTGAAACAGAAGTCGAGTTACATGTGAAACATGGTGTTATACAGGTGAAATATTTTGTTATACAGGTGGTGTTATAAAGGTGATACATGTGAAACATGGTGTTATACATGTGAATCATGGTGTTATATATGTGACACATGGTTTTATATATATGAAACATGGTGTTATACATGTGAAACATGGTGTTATATATGTGACACATGGTGTTATATATGTGAAACATGGTGTTATACATGTGAAACATGGTGTAATACATGTGACACATGGTGTTATATATATGAAACATGGTGTGATACATGTGAAACATAGTGTAATACATGTGAAACATGGTGTAATACATGTGACATGGTGTAATACATGTAAAATATGGTGTGATACATGTGAAGCATAGTTTATACATTTGAAAAATATGGTGTGATACATGTGAAACATGGTGTGATACATGTGAAGCATAGTTTATACATTTGAAAAATATGGTGTGATACATGTGAAACATGGTGTTATACATGTGAAACATGATGTAATACATGTGACACATGGTGTGATACATGTGAAACATGTTATTATTTGATGTTTGTGTCATTATGCATGTTTCACATTTGAGGTATAAATTTGAAACCTTTAGATGTTCCAAAATTAGCGGGCTATTTGTATTGTTTACATTTCAGATTCGAATAAGGGCCTGGCACTAGTGCTTTTGAGCACTTCTCTAACACTCTGATAGTTGTTGTTTTGCCTTCCAAGATGGCATGAAAATTTGTCATGTGTGTCTCAACACTGCAAACAAAGGATCAAAAAAGAATTAGAAAGGACTCCAAAATGATACTGGTGGTATATAATATAATACAATAAAGCATTAATATGTGACACTCTCTGATGCGTAAGAGTTTGGGTTTCTTTTGGGAAGACAAAACTTTCAACATTATACAATAAACGACAATAAAACAATGTAATTACAATGAATAGATTCAGCAATAATATACTCGTCTTGTTTAATGCTTTCTTATTTCAAATTCCAAATTACACCCAATTTCCAGAGTATCATTTGTAATTTTTTTTAATGTCTATCATCCAATACTCTTGAGTCAATATCTACAACCTTTGCGAATGAAATTGTAATTTGTTAGTAAACAAGATTTTAGCAAGTGCTAGCTATGGTTTTATACAAATTGCTTGTTAACTAAAAACGGATTGACTTTTAGTATCGGCAGATACGAAAACATGAGATATCTTTGCTTTGCCGGAAAACTCTTCTGTTTCAGCAACATTTGCATCCGGCAAGTGCCAGTCAATGTTCATCTTAGTTTGTTTGTTTGTTTATTGTTGTTTAACGTCCCACTCAAGAATATTTCACTCATATGGAGACGTCACCAAATGCCGGTGAAGGGCTTCAAATTTTGGCCTATGCTCGGCACTTACGGCCATTGAGTAGTGAGGGTTCTTTAACGTGCCGACACCTACTGTGACACGGGACCTCCAACTTTTACGGTCTCATCCGAAAGACAGGAAACCAACCTGCCGCTGGCGGGACTTGAACTCACGACCTCACGATCCAAAGTCGAGTGCGCTACCGACTGAACCAGGCCGGCTCTGTTTATCTTAGAAACAGATGTATTCATTTACATTGAGACTAGCGCTAGGATGGCCACAAACAAGATATACTGTTGTATTTGTACAAATCATGCAAAGAAATTTATAAATAATAAGAAAGTTATGATGCACAGATTTACGAAGAAGTATTTGGATAAAATGCTGTAAATTAGTGCGGAAGGACTTCAAACTTACTTATTATAATGCTACTCGGATATGTAGTCAAAATTTTGTTGTAGGTGAAGGTCTGATCAAAACATAAGCATGTATTAGAAAGTTGTTATCAAAGAATAATTGTGTCAAAGTGTCAAGGTCGTATGTACTGAAGTAAACAGAAAGTATCAATTTTTAATCAACTTTTAGACATTTTTGACGTCTTCTACATAGTTACATGGTTGACCAAATTTTCCAGGTGATCACCATTAAGGACTCATAAGTCTCTTGTGTATGTAATATTCTAGTTGCAGAAGTTTCTTTCCTCAATTTTGAACCAGATTTAGTATGTTGCTTTGTATATCAATAATGTCTTGTTTGAACTTTTAGCGGTTTTTGCCAATGTGTGAGATTTACATCTTTATGAAGGACTCTAGTATTGTTGGCATTGTGTCTCTCAAACAAGTACTGTTACTATTTTATTTTCGTTTTACATCTACCAAAGAGAGCCGTAGTGGCTCCACGGTATAGTGCTCAATTCGCAACCGGAGGGTCGCAGGGTTCGAGCCTCAGCGGAGGCAGCTGGCTTTTCCTGTCATTTGGATGAGACAATAAAAGCCGAGGTCCCGTGTCACAGTAGGTGTCGGCAGGTTAAAAAACCCTCACTGCACAATGGCCGTCAGTGCCAAACGTAGGCCAAATATTGAAGCCCTTCACTGGCCTTTGGTGACCGGTCTCCATATGAGTGAATGATTTTTCAACAACAAAATTTACCAAACATATTCACTTAAACGGAACTGTCAGCATCTATAGGTTATGTGCTATATATTTTGACCTGTGTTATTTTATAAATGTACAGCAAAACCGCAATTGACAGTTTTATCTGTAAGACTTTTAACTTGATTTTTTTTATGGGTTGTCAACAATGTAATGACATAAAAGTTGTGTGTAGACAGTTGACAAATATTTTCTTAATGATACCTAAATGAAGATATAAACATTTCAATTGTAATATTTTAACATTCTAACAACAATGACACACGGGCCTTGTCGCATGGAAAGAGAACGACCATCGAAAACGGATTTTCATCGAATTTTCATAAAATCAGGATACCTGAAGAACTCTTACATGTGACTGAAAATTGCCACCAGCATGTAATTGAAAAATTGTTGAGTTTGACATTACACAACATTCAAAATTCGAATTAAAACGTAATGACCTTAACCAAGAACTGAGATTTTCAGCTTTGGAAGCAAGGCAAGGCCAGCCGTCTGAGTCACCGAATATGATATATAATTTTGTAAAATTGTCATAATATTTGTTGTCTGATATGCCTGGTAAATTTATAGATTGTAATGTGAAGTTTTGTACTTGTATGTACCAATAAAGTAAGAAAATGTACAGCAAAGTGAATGTAAGTTAATTCTCTGAATGTACCTAAAAACCACAAACATTTGTAAATTGGATGTTAAATTTCCTATTCGTTTTGATTTGTTTTTGACTATGGACTTGCGGCAGGTCATGTGACTGGATGTCAGGGGTCTTACTCCTCCAGGACACCAGATCTTACCGCTATATTTTCTCAGTTGTCCAATGTACACCTGATTTGTATATCTTCTGGGGCCCACTTTACGAAAGGTCCTAAGTCTAAGACTTGGTCTTAGGACCACATTCGCGACTTGCGACCGTTTTACAAAGAATTAGGACTTGTGACTTATGATCAAATCAGGTCAATTCTTTATGACCACCCAGAGGCAGTGGACACACCTAAATTATTGTTGTATGTGTCATCATTTTCTATGTAAATGTAGCAGGGCCCGAAGTCACCAGATTTACTCGGTACTCAAGCTCAACTAACTTTTCATTATTTTAGGGTAAAACTATGCAAAAGTTATCATGTAACTGGACATGTTTTTATATTGATGGCATACAATCGTAAATAATGATCAAAATTTTTATCATTTGTAGAAAACTTCAGAAATATTAAAAAGTTCCTTGAGTACGTACTCAAATCTTGAGTACCGTACTCAACGTATTTATTAATTTTTTACAGGAAAATAATAAGTGTGATGCAAAAATTTATATGTGAAATGATGAAAAATAATAATATGCTTCTTAATCATTCAGACCCAAAAGTTTTACAAACGGATAAATGGTCAAAATAATGAAATAAAAGTTGAGCTTGAGTATTGAGTAAATTTGGTCACTTCGGGCCCAGGTATCAGTATTCATAAACTGTCGGAATCTTATTTGCAAAAATGCAGTTATACCTTAAGACTGTATTTAGGGTATCGTTGATAAAACGACCCCTTGTTTTAATTTAATGTCAAATAACTTTAGACTCAGGACTCGATACTTCTTGATATAAAAGGTCCCTGGAGCGCCTGATGGTTTACTTGATATAGGTTTGGTATGTGATCACGTTTAAGCGCCACCAAGTTTAGTAAATATTCAAGGTCAATTCATTTTTACGTAGTCACTTCGTTTAGCTATGGTATAAACTCAAGTTGGGTGACAGTCGAATAACTACAATATTCAATTTACCATTTTTCTGGAATATAGTAAATACTTTAGATACGTCTCATCAGAGCATGAAAGAGAACTTCAAGTCCCCAGATTACATCGGTTATTTTTAGACATAAGCGTACAGATTTCCAACAAAAGGCTAACTTAACAAAAGTAAAATGGCTAAACGGAAAGTGTAAGACAACTGGAAACAATTCAATAATAAAATAATGGTTTATTTACTATTTTGTGTTTCAATTGTCAAAATTACTACAACATTAATGTAACAATACAATAAGTACAATTCCTTTAAGTATTTTTCCTCTCACATTCCTCCCCACTGCTCTGCGTATTGCTGGCCCATGGCAGCCATCTGTCCACCTTGTCCCCCTGCTCCTCCGGCTCCAGCTCCGGCAGCGCCTGGACCCATTGGAATATTCATTCCTAAATTTTTCATGATACCTTGACCCCAGGTTTTCCATTCGAGCCATGAGTTAGAGTTCTTTGGCATTCTATTTACAAAAGATCGCCAATCGACGTTTTGCATATTTGCTGCAACATTTGGGCCTACTCCGGCCCCGGCTCCAGCTCCAGCTCCAGCTCCAGCCCCAGCTCCAGCCCCAGCTTCAGGCCCAAATTCGGCACCTCCCCATGCTTCTCCACCCGCTCCAGAAAGTAAAAATAAGAAGAAATAAATAATTCTATAATTTATTTATTATGATGATTAATGATTAGAATTTATATAAAGCAACATGAACTTTTTTTGACAGACACTTTACATGAATATTTTATGCTATACTTTATCTCGTATACATCAAAAACATGTCCCCTGGACCGGGTTGCACAATACGATGTCAAATTTAAGTTGAAGTTAACCAATGTTAAAAAATAGGCTAACCATAGGTTAAATTTAACAATGTATTGTGCGGCTGGCTTTTCCTGTCCTTCGGATGAGACAGCAAAAACATAGGTCACGTGTCACAGTAGGCGTAGGTACATCAAAGAACCCTCACTGCTCAATGGCACTGGCATTTGGTGATATTTCCATATGAGTGAAAGATTCTTGAGTGGGGCGTTAAACAACAATATTGCATTACAGTTTTTTTTTTCAAGCTAAAAAGCTAGGTTTACGGGTTTAAATCACGTTAGAAGTAGGTAATTTAGATTTCAACGATATTTTTAATTTGTATAAGTAATTTATTGTGGTTTAGTATTCATAACACAATTTTAAAAATATGTCGTGGGCGACAGATAGCATTGCTTTAAAGGGGCGTATATTTATATTTTTTTATTTATGTATTTGTTTGTTTTAATATTTCTTTTTTACTACTTAGATTGAAACAATAGATCTATATACACAGGTATGGATATTCTTAAATTCCTACATATGATGTTAAGTACCACAAATTTTGACTTGTGTTTTGGACTGACACCAGGCAGTATAGTGAGGGGTGTTTAACTTTACACGCTTAGACACGGAACTTTAAGTTTTAAGTCACATCCGAGAGACGACGTGTCAAACATTTGGCGAATACGTCCGTAGCACGGGTTTATTATTTGTTGATAAACCTAAAGCTTTGGAATATGAAAATTAAAAATTGGCGGCACAAACAGTAAATATAAATAATCTCGGATATTAAAGTATAAATCTTTAGGATGTTCAGGCTATAGGTACAGATCTAGTAAAAATGGACAAACACGGACCTCTGGAAATCAAAAGGTGGGATCACGTGCCATGGAGGAGTAAACATCCCCTGTCGATCGGTCACACCTGCCGTGAGTCCAAAGTCAAATCCAAAGGATATAAGTGAGGAACGAATCCTCGTCACAATTGGTACAGACGTCTCGAACAAGTATTTATTAAACAGAAAAAAAGATTCCATTAATGAATTATTTTATGTTGCTTATCTCATAAGTGAATGAAACGTAAGACCCCATGTTAGGTAGACATCAGCACATCAAAGAACCGCCGCTGCATTAACCTTTCACGATTAATGCTTGTCTTAGTTCATATGATTATCATAAAAGTATAAACCCATGTACATGTCATTGTATGGATACATCTTTGACTCACCAAACAGACTTCCTTAACTTTGCTAACATTTATCACAAACGCAAAACTATTAAAACGCTTTATTCTGACTACAGTAAAAGCCATATATAACTTAGCGGGGTGGAGTCTCGTGAACCATTTCCTGACCCTGACGAATCTAAAATTTAGGTAATAAAACATGAAGAAGTTAAATTACATTGGCAAGAGTAACCCATTCCTACTTGTCACCATGTCAACGAGTATCCTGTGAGGAATAAAATGTTTTTCATGTGAAGCTTGTCATAACCGAAAAGTGAGTAGAATCATCTGTATGATAATCAAAAGGTTACTCCGCCCCGCCATCTTATGTGAATAGGACAATATCTCGCTTGAAAGTTTCAGTGGTTACAACCCATTACTTTTTGTAAAATATAACATCAACCTCCAAATATGTTTAGTAAATTAAAATGATTTACCTCCTCCTGGTCCCTGAGACTTGTTTCCTGGAACTAACGAGACCAAGACTGCAACCTGAAAGGTCGAAGATTAACATTTACAGTGACGTGCCAAAATGGATGCAACTTTTTATTTTTCTCCATATATCTCATATAAACGATCGTCAGCAGCATTTTGACTCGGTTTTTTTTATCAAAACTACAATCTTCGTATTATGTTGATAATATATAAAACAACATTGTTACTAAGCCACTTCCCATTTAATTTAAATTCAGTTTTCAATATTAACAATTAAAATAAATGTTGTAAATCTCTGTGTTTGATTTGTTTTGATCTCATTGTATAACTATAACTTTGGTATTGTTAATAAAATTAACAACAACAACAACAACAACAACAACAACAAAAACAACAAAAACAAAAACAAAAACAAAACAAAGCAATACAAAAAAAAAATGAACTTTTGAGCAAATACAGTTTTATGGTATGAGTTTTTACAAAGTTGATTCAAAGATTACTCTCCATTACTGATCTGAATCATTGTTGATTCTTATTAAATATACATAAAAAAGTAGCATCAATTTTGGCGCGTCACTGTATTAAAGTAGTACGCTCTGCCACTCGACCACCACGAGCAATTAGATAGAGTTTATATTATGTGCCGTTCATATTATATGTTCCTTTGTATACACATTTCATAATCTGTATTAATTTGAATTTTCATTGTTAGAAAGTAAACCTGATTTTCGTTTATACGACATATTTATATTTCCATACAGTTAATATATTATATGCTCCAATAGATTGTATAATCAAATTACATATATTTGGAAATCATTTTCTATCAATTAAAGGGGCATTAGCAGTGGTTTTTTTTCGTTTTTATTTACTACTTAAATTGACATACAATAACAAAATAGAGTTATAGATAGACATAAAAATTCTTAAATTCCTATATATTTTGTGGAAATTGCTTGAGAAACCCAGGCTTGGCACTTTTTCAATTGCAGTTTATTAATTCAACCTTGCTATTTGTATGTGCATACCACACTGGACCAAACTTCATTTTCACAAAATATATACGAATATAAGATATCTTATGTCTGTGTATAGCTCTTATTTCCTACTGTACATAAGAACAAGTAGTAAAAGTAGAAAAAAAAAAACTGAAATCATTTTTGGGGGTAAACACAGTTAATGTCCCTTTAAGAATTTAATTACAAATCAGAAAACGGGAGGATGAGAGATCGTTTTTTATTAACCTGTTCTGCTTGTGTCATTATATATAAAAGTAGTTTACTTGTTCATGAAATGGTCGTTAGATGATCAGGATTAATGGCACTTTAATAAGAATGACAGTTATTTTCATTTCCCTTCAAGATTTATTTCTATTCTATTGTTAATGATGTATGTTAAAGGTATGCTCTTTTCTATCGTTTAAGACCAGTCTATAATAGCTTTAGAACTGAAATTTATACGTCTAAAATTAATGTTGAATTGAATTATTAAAAACCATTACATGTCATATTTCATCATAATAGTAAAGTATGTAATTCTATATTGAAATGGATTTTAGAAATAAACTGGAACTATTAATTTTCAGTCTTTTGTTATAAATATTTAAACAAAAAGTAATGTTATACTTTTGCAAAGATAGTAAATTAATTATACAATTGCATTCCCGTTGAACTTATGTTACAAACTTAATGCTCATGATAATATTAATAATAGTAGGAATGACGGTGTCTGCATTTGAATCGCTAGAATGATATATATCATAAAGAAATAAAGATATCGATAATGCGATACATCGAGAAAGAACGGAAAAATATAAGTGACATCTTGTCGATCTGTCTATCATTTGAGGTCTTATAATAGATTCTTTTTTCGAGTTTTCTTGTGAAAAGAAATATCATATTTCACATTTTCAGTCTTCTGAAAATATTATTGAAATTAAAAAAACTAGTAAACATTGTACTTACTGTACGCAATAAGAATACAGATGGATTAAACAAGTAAATATTGTACTTACTATTAGCAATAAGAATACAGATGGATTCATTTTGATCTTTTTCTGCGTGTTAACAGGTGTGTCTCGTTTGTCGCCCACTGTTGAAGTGACGTTAGGATCAGAAAGAAGTTGTTTAAAAAGTCGCCAAAACCAGGTGAAAATATTGGTCAAGGTTATTGACGCATGACCTGTATGGGTCACAGCAATTGATAGTACATGTACAGGTACTCTCCAAAAGCTGTAGACAGATTGGCTCATTTATCGCAAATTAGGCAATCTGTTCATTACTACTCATATTTCAAGTTTTGGTGGATTTTAATCAATTTCTTGTTTCTAGATCATGCAGAGTTTGAAAACAATCGGATTAATATCAAAATTATATATTTTTTAATTTTGTAAATCAAGATAAGTCTATCATAACTCCATTTACTTGAAGACGATTTGTTATCGTTGTTCATAACAGACTCTTTCTATCACTGAATATATCATTGATTTTATTGTTTTAAAAATTGAAATTGCAATTAAAACGGGGATGAAAAAAAGAATCTGACAATCTAAAATGTCTTTTAAATCAACATAGATAATGCAAAAGCATGTAGACTGGTAATTTTTTTTCTTCGGTGTGGATATAATAAACATAATACAAAAGTTACAATGCTTAAGACTATGGCGTCTGTCAATTATACTTCATCAGTTGAACACCAATTTGATATAAGATTTTTCTAAAGGGAATAAAAAACTCAAGCAACAAGCATGACATTGATTATATATAATCGTATATTGTAGAAGTTCGTGGGCTTCAGAGATCTTATCATTAAAAGTTTGTATGATATTGATTTCAAGGTGGTAGTCGGTGGGCTTGTAGTCAAACTTTTGGCTCACAATTGGAAGAACCCGGGTTCGATTCCAGGGTAACAGGGTAAACCTATGACTTAAAAATACTGTAAACAAATACCAAATTATAATGCGCAAGACGATCGTTTCTGTCAATTAGACTTATCATTTGCGCTCGAATTTATAAAAGATGCATATCTTGTAAAGAGAAAGTGAAGTGGTATCATACAAGGCCAAGTAATAAATCTAAATATATAGCAAAATCCGTTTAAGAGTAACCACTGTAAAAAGATGACTATCTTAGCTTTTGAAAAATTCAGAATTTAAATGGTGTTATCAGTGCGAAGACAGTCACTGTTCCTTCGCGTGAATCGTTCGGATCAGTCATAGACCCGAGGGCCGGTGTCACAGAAGGTGTGGCACATCAAAAACTCTCAATGTGTTGGCGTTAATCTTATATATAGACATATACATGTATATGTAAAACTTCACCCACGTCTTTCAGATACACTGATGCGCCAAAATTGAAGCACCTTTTCATTTTTCTCAAAGAGGTGTTACAAAGTCATTTCCTATTTAATTTCAATATAAAAATTTCAGATACCAAAGTATAAATCAATAGAATGTCCAGGACATAGATACAAATCCGGTAAAAATGGACAAACACGGACCTCTGGAAACCAAATACAATATTCCCTATTAATCATTGATATTTTGAAGTTTTTGTTTTTTGTCTTTGGTGTCAATTTCCATCGCATCTTGTCATGTTAGTAACGACGAGTTTTGTAGGAGTTTGACATATTTTTAAAACTCATTTTGATATGTGTACAGAGGGAATAGTTGCATAAAGAAATTGATTTTCGGTTAAAATTGCCGAATCATGAAAATTGAAAATTTGAACATTATAAGCAAACACACAATATAACTATTATATATTTTGAGTTTTATTGCATTAATTCTGTCAAAGTTTATTTAGAAATGACTTTCCGTGAGGATTTTGAAAACCTATTTGATATATGCAGAGAGAGAAGCATAAAAATGCCAAAATTTTGGCGCGTCACTGTACGTGAACAAGTGACTGGACGTGAAAAACAGAAGAATGCATGTATTGTTAGCTCTGCCGTAGTCGTATAACCTATTTATCCCTAAATACAGATTTGGTCTGGTCGAGGTCAATGATTTACGGAAGAATCCGTTGTGTTTCAAGGGTTAGTGAGTATAAAATGGAGATTTTTTATGCTGATGTTATTTATACTCCAAATTCTATAATGGATAGTTCATACACGTATACATATACATGCATTACATAAAATCTGGGAAAATGTTGTGTTTAGATACAAAGGTGACAAATATCTTGGTTATTGGTTTGAACTTTATATTAACTCTGTTTTTGTCACTTACAAAGGCTTGACTTTGAGTATCTCAGCCTTTGGTTTGTATATGTCAACACCCATCCATTTATCAAATCTACACATTTCTGAAGGAACATAAATCGAGCTGCCAACACGTAAACCCGTGACATCCCTTTATTAATACATGTTAATATCAGAAAAAAGCGAACATGAATATTGCAATAAAGAAAAAAATGGTTTAAAAAACACCGTGTCGGTCAACTAAGTACCACCCCATCTACACAACCCTTGAAACAGGGATAAAATCTATTTATATTTGTGTCTTCGTTACCATAGATATACTGTATGTCAACAAATCTGGGGTTAGTCATGTATTTTTTTTAAATAAAACCAAATGTTTACAACAATTGTTATCAATAACATGTTTGAGACTTTCAATAAAGGGTGACTAAAATGCGCTAAAATATAAACCAAAATATATTGTTAATAGCAAAGATTATAAATACAAACAACGTTTAAAAAGTAAATGGTAAAAATGTTATTTATATTCATTCACACCGTTCCTTCCCCATTTATGAATGCAGATATGAAAGCAATATGCACAGCTATTATAACATCCATCAAAAAACATGATAAATGCTGTATCCTGCTTTCATCATTGTATTCATACATTATTTATATGATAATTATGATAAATTAAGGAAACGGATTGATACAAGTCCTGCAGACTTTTTTTACAAACCCTTTCACATGCTGTAGTAAATGTACAGGTATTGGCAGAAATAATAAAATAGTTCAAACAAAATGGAAAATATACTGGTTTCATAATTGCTGAATATTTCTTTAGAGACAAACAAGTGTAATTTTTAAGATATTCAGGCCAGTTAAGTCCTCTCATTCCTGTTCATCGCAAAATATATACATGGATATGTATAAATATGTATCAAAGGCTGTTTTATTACATTACAATAAGATTTAAAATTATTATGCACCTCTCTCTCTCTCTCTCTCTCTCTCTCTCTCATAATCTTTTTTCCTACTTCCATCTTAAGTCAGTACAAATATACCAAAATTAGAATACATGTACATGTTATCAAACCATAGCTTATGAAATACAAAGGAACCTCGCCTAAATACCACCTCGCTTATGAAACCGCCTCGCATTTAAGACTACACATTTTCAGTCTCTTGAAAATTTCGTCATTAATATTGAATGAGTCCTGATCCTCACTTAAGAGCCCACCTCGATAATCAGACCACTTTAAGTCACTCAGTAAGGTGGCCTTAATAGTGAGGTTCCATGGTAATACTATACTAATATGGTGTGAGAGTGGGGGTGGGAATTTTATAGAATGTATGTATCCGTGTATGTAAATTAAGACAGATTAATTTTTTTTACAGTGTTTACTCTGAGACGGATTTGGCTATGCATTTAGATTTATTAATTGGCCTTGTATTATACCACTTTCTCTTTAGAAAATCTATCTAAAATTGGAGCTCAATTTATGAAGTCTAATTGACAGAAACGATCGTCTTGAGCATTATAACTTTGGTATTATGTTTATAATATTTACTCATATACTGTATACCATTTTTCGCTTCTTTACTACATAAAACATGTTCACCCAGTCTTAAATTCGCCCTGATCACTATAGTATCAATGATGGCATGCGTGTCTGTGCCTCAGCTATTAAAGTGGCATTAGCTTCTGTTTACAAAAAAAAAAATTGATTTTTTTCGAATTTTACTACTTTGTACTTGATATAAAAATCTCAGATACCAAAGTATAAATCAATAGGATGTCCAGGACATAGATACAAATCCGGTAAAAATGGACAAACACGGACCTCTGGAAACCAAGAGGTGGGATCAGGTGCCATGGAGGAGTAAGCATCCCCTGTCGACCGGTCACACCCGCCGTGAGTCCACAGTCAAGTCCAATGAAACACGTGAGGAGTGTATCCTCGTCACAATTGGTACAGACGTCTCAACAACCGCCAACGAAAAGGCAACTCAACATTTCACTTAGTGAAACAGAGTAGTCGCAAACAAGACTATTATACCGACCATAAAATTTGCGGAACGTTGACATTAAACGCGGTTTTCGATATCCCTGTGTCAATAATTTGTCAGTGAGTAGTTTACCTCTGTATATGAAATCTTCATATGTTGTGCACGCATAAGAGTTATACACAGGCATAACACACATTATATTCCCATTTATTTTGTGAAAATAAGATTAGGCCTAGTTTGGTATTCATATACAAATAGTAAAGTTGCTTTTATCAATTGCAATTGAAAAAGTGCCAAACCTGGGTTTCTCAACCAATTTTCACAAACTATATAGGGATTTGATAATCTTTATGTCTGTGTATATCTCTTATTTGTTTGTGTATATCCATCTATAAGTAGTAAAAAAAGGGGAGATAATTTTTAAAAATTACAGTTAAAGCCCCTTTAAGCTTGTAAATTTCACTTTCATTTAAAATTCTCCCTCTCATCTAAAGGCGAAAATTAAACGGGAGCGAATATTTCCAGGTATACAGTATGTATGTTTTGTATTGTAGATATTGTCCAAAATAATATAAATAAAAAAGTACATGTAATCTTTTTAACTAAAGTTGACAGTTTGCCATACTTTACGCATGTGTGTTATGTAGCCAGAACACGCCAACTGGTTTGTAAATAAATTGACAGTATCACATAAACACCTTGCATCATTAGATAAATAATATAGTATTTAAATCAATCAGTGGGATAAAGGTACACACAAGTTTATAGCAGTCGTATATCAGGTCAATCATGTTGAGAATCAAAACAGACGAATAAAACGAACAAAACCATACTGCTTTTATTCCATTTTTCTTTTTATCTGTTCAAGCTTTTTTATTTGTGTTGTTATTTATGATCGTACTTTTGTTGATAAAAATAGACAAAATACGAAACAAATAGAGAAGTAAATCTTCTGTAACACGTGGTGCTGTCGAATTCAAATAAAACAGATATTACTAGCATTACACAAATATATAAAGAGGTGTGTAAACGGATTAAAATAGATAAGGAAAATAGAAACAAAAGAAACAGACATCAAACTTCAAACAGAAATGACAATAACAAGAATAATTAAGAGGTACCGATGGATAATCGAAACTCCAAGTCCATTTTAATACGACAAATCAGATATTAAAATGGTCTCAACATGAAGAACAGTTGCGAATCCCAAACAGGATGGGACCAGGTGTCTGGAATCAGACAGCGTCCTCTGCTTACATGCCACATCCATCGCAAATGTTACATGAGAGGCTCTCGAGTTCGGTGAAAAGCACACATAACCGCAGATACACAGTTGAACAAAACAAGTCTGAACCCCCACTTCACAAAGAGTTCAAACGAAATTTTTAAGTTATCTGTCCAGTGGCAATTTTTTATAGGGGCGCCGATTCGTCATCTGTATTAGAATTGATTATTTTTTAGTAAAATAGATAACATCTATATTTTGAATATAAACTGGCCTCGTGTACTAGTGGTTAGAGCATCACCTTGAACCATGAAGTCTCTCACCTATGGTCAGTGCAGGTTGGAGCCCTGCTATAACCTAAGCTGATTTTTGTGAGAATGTTTGTCAGTTTACTTGCGGAAGGCCGGTGGTCTCTTCCCGGGTACATTGTTACCGGGTTCTCTCCTCCATCATTAAAAACTGTCCGCCACTATATTACTGAAAAATTGTTGCGTGTGGCGTAAATCAATATTCAAATTTCAAATTCAAATTGAAAATAAACCACTCAACGGAGACAATGTGTGATCTGTAACGACAGATCTAGCGCCCACATGCTAAAAAATTAAGGATACTTCTTAGTAAATGTATATAAAAGCAAGAGACCAGTATATAAATATGCCTTGTTATTTGTATATTTGTGCTGTACACTGAATATGGTTTATATACACAGATAGCAGCCTTTGTGATCCAAGGTCCGTTGTAAATGTTCAATGTTGTAGTAATGTTTGAGCTTTATCTATCTTATTTCACTACTTGTATCGTTACATCCATTGTCATTTACATTAAGATTAACACCTTTCACCGTTATCTTTTTGACCGATTTCTCATGTTCGAAACTGTAGACACCACTATCGAAACATTATTTTTTGTGAATGCATTGATGACGGTTTGGTTAGGGCGTCGAGCATGGAAGCCAGACGTTTAGTGCCGTAGGCGGAGAGTGCGAACCCAATATATATTTTCAATCTATACATACATTTGTCAATTACTAAAGCGTGTTTATCAGTTATAAAGTAAACATAATTACAAAAAATATGTATAGTTAACTCATCAAGTGTAATTACCAAAAGCAGAATGTTGACCGTACAAACAACAACAACCCGTGAGCTGATTTTTATCACAATCAAAATTAGGTGTGTAAGATATCAAGGAGAGCAATAAACTATCGACAACAAAATGCCCTAGCAAGAATGTGTCGTAATGAAACAGAATTGTGAAGAAATATAAACCAATGAAAATTGCTTGAATATGATTCTAGAATTTAGGATACACAATTATTTTTCACTGTTTTTACAGAGGAAGGATTGAAAAATTCGTGAAATATAGTACTAGGTCTTAAAATTGATGTAGGGTTTTTAAAAATACCTGTGCCCGTATTTGTCGAAAACGACATTCCAATAAATAAAGAATTCCTCCCCAAATCATTTCTATCTCAAACGTAACATTTTATATTTTCTTTACTAAAATATTTTGCCTATGCCCATTTTCATTTCTTATTAGATGTCCGAAATTTCGCTAAGATGATTCTATTTTTAGCCGGTACAATTTGTAGATTACACCTGTAAATCAAATACCAGTAATTGTTACAGATAAAATGAAGACATGTACAATGCACTTCTAATTTCTGGTTTTGTTTTGACATAAAATGCATGATTCTTTTTATCATTAATACTAGCCATTTGACGTCTTCTTACAAGAAATTAAGTTAAGGAAACGCATTTGTGACATGATTCTCTACAAAACATTCGCTTGTTGCCCCAGGCTATCCATCAATGTGGTTACGGGGGTCATAACTGCTTATTGTAATGATAGTAATTATCAGCGATTTATTATATAAACCATGTAAAGCAAATAGTAACAATTAGTTCTGAAGACAATGGCTGGGTTTTCACTATGTTTTATATTGGTATGTACCCTTCTATTGTTTTGACGGATATTGATAATTTTAATTTAAAGATGATCTTTAGCATTTTAATAATTTTGATTGAAAGATAATCTTTAGGAGAGAGTTTAGTTGTGGGTCAGATTATAATTATCGCATTAATTTAATTTTTTCTGCAATTTCTTGGTGATTGGAATACAACTACTTCATCCAAACAATTATAAACTTAGCATCTCCTTTTGGTTAATATCAAGAACTGAGTTTCTTTTTCAAACTAATAATTCTTAATCAAGGATGCAATTTTAAAAACAAAGCAGTGTATATTATGTTGTCAGTCAATTTTGATATTTTATGATAAAACATGAAATTTTATAGACATTCTGTTAAAGAGAACATTTGAATTACTATCCAAAATTCATCTTGAACAAAACAGAAAATCTTGAAGAAGAAAAAGAAACAGATAAGACTGATATTGTGTTGTATTTTTTGTAGATTTTAAATGCATTGTGAAATGTATCAATCTGATACTCTTTAGAGTAATAATAAGGATTTCTGTAAATCACAAAATAAATAATATATACATATACAAATCATATAAAAATATATATAACTTTATTATCATACACACTGTATTGACTTCCAAGTAACAGAGATACCAAATGTTCGTGAATGTGCATTTTCGACTGATATAATAAGGACACTTTTTATCTGTATGGGAAAAATTACAAATGCCATGATTTTGCTTGACATTTTTTTAAACATCTGACTCCTTTAGTGTCCATTTATTTATTAATCTATCGTTGTCCAAAGTTGATAGCTTTCATCTGTATAACTACAAATGTTGTTATTAATAAGTATCACTCACCAATCCACGTGCTCTATATAGTAAATTATGTGTTTATAACCATAAAAAGAACGCGAACTAGAAATTAAAGATACAACAGAATCAAGCACACGCGCTTCATACTTAGACATTTTACATACTGTAGACACTTGTTCAACATATGAACATATACAGATGTAAACTATTCACTGACAAATTATTGACACACTGATATCGAAAACCGCGTTTGATGTCAACGTTCCGCAAATTTTACGGTCGGTATAATAGTCTTGTTTGCGGTTACTCTGTTTCACTTAGTGGAATGTTGAGTTGCCTTTTCGTTGGCGGTTGTTGAGACGTCTGTACCAATTGTGACGAGGATTCGTTTCTCACGTATTTCATTTGTACTTGACTGTGGACTCACGGCGCGTGTGACCGGTCGACAGGGGATGCTTACTCCTCCATGGCACCTGATCCCACATCTTGGTTTCCAGAAGTCCGTGTTTGTCCATTTTTACCAGATTTGTATCTAAAGACAAAATACAAAACGTAAAGTTTTTTGTAATAAATAAATTTATTTAGATATTACACATTTGTATAGTTATAGACACATTATTCAAACGGATAATAACTTTGGTATTGTTCATAATATTAGTTACATCTAAAACCCTAATAACTTACTTAAACTAGGTAACTAAAGATGCAGAACTTGATTTGTTTATTTTCACTTTTCTATTTACCGGGCAATATGATAATATCGTTTTCACTTTTTATATCTTCCCCGAGATTATTATATATCATTCTTTCAGTTTTTTATACAAAACTTGATAAAACAAAAAGTATAAAATTTGAAGGTGGTAATATAACAAAAGTAAAACCCGTAATCTGTCCGTACGCCATTTGATCGCTCGCTGTAACGGTATAAAATTTTATCCGAATATAAAGTCCATAGGGCAATGTGATATTCATTTCTGTGTTAAGTATCATAAACTCAATACCAAATTCAAGTTTTAGATTTACAAAAAGAGGCCGGAACAAATGCTTAATGCTCTACAATAGATGTAGAGTTTCGAAATAAAAAATGGTATCATGCAACCTTGAAAAATAACCTAAATGTATTTCAAAAACATCCAGTTCTTTGTTTTGAAGTATTTTTTAAAATCCTTTGTGACAATGTGTTTTTCCTAATTCAATTCGGTTTGCGGTGGCTGTGACCGATCGGTAGATAATTTTCTTTCCTCCGTGGTACCTACCCCACCACTAGATATTCTTTGGGTTCGAGCTCGTGTTTATACAAAAGTTTTTTTTATCTTCATTTGCCGGTGGTCGCTTCTCATGCATATTGTATCCGGGTTCTCTCCTCCAAATAAAAACTGACCGTCACAATATGACTGAAAAATTGTTGTTTGTGTCATAAAATATAATTTACAATATTATATATATATATATATATATATATATATATATATATATATATATATATATATATATATATATATATATATATATACATTGTATATATATATATATATACAACAAAATATAAAGTTAATACTTAAGTTCTTGGTTTTCAAACAAACATCAAACAAAATTAATGATTCAGTTAGAGAAGAAAGGGATTGGCAAATTGATTCATCATATCGACATTAAGGGGCATTAACTGTGTTAAAAGATAACTATTTAAAACTGTTCCACTTTTAGTACTTGAACTTGATGTACAATAATAAATAAGAGCTATATACTGCCATACACATTCTTATATTCCAATGCATTTTGTGAAAATAAGCTCAACCTAATGTGGTATGCATACAAATAGTAAGGTTAAATTAACCAGTTGCAAGTGAATAATTGCCAAACTGGATTTTGCAAACAATTTTTTATAAAATATATAGGGATTTAAGAACTTTTATGCCTGTGTATATCTTTTTGTTTTTGTACATCAATCTAAGTATTCAGATAAAATAAAATTGTTATGAAAAAAATACATCTAACATTGTGTATATCAATCTGAGAAGTGAAAAGGGAGGGAAAAAAACGCAGCTTATGTCCCTTTATCAGTTTGCGAATTGTTGAATGAAGCCGCAACCCGTTAAACAATTTTATCACTTACTTTGAATTTTGGCTCTGTATTGTATGAAATTACCGTAATACTATTTTGATTTGGTTTTGACGTATAACAATATAAAAATCTCAGATACCAAAGTATTAATCTTCAGGATGTCCACGATGCAAATCTCGTACAAATGCGAAAACATGGACCCCTAGAAATCAAGAGGTGGGATCAGGTGCCATAGGGGAATAAGCATCTCCTACTGACCGGTCACATCCACCGTGTGTGGGTGTAATTTCATCGTGTTAAAATTTGACATGTTTCCAGGTCTAAACTGATTTCGAACTAATCCGTTATTTCCTTTAAAGTAGACATAGTAAATAGTAAAAAATACGACCAGTTAAAACAAAAGAAACAAAACGAAAACATAAATTAACGTATTCATTAATATGTATTTCCTTGTTCTGATTCTGATCACCTCACGGGTGTTATTCTATTCAAAATGTTTGAATTATAACAGTCGTAGGCTACATGCCAAAACTTCATTAATCACTTGAAGGTGCTCGTTTACTAAATTTCGTAAAAAATATTTTACATTCTTTTCTATCATAAAATGTTTCTATGTAGTTTAACTAAAGGTGTCATCATTTGCAATGTTTTAAAAACAATACATCCCTAATGGGACTAATTCATGTACCACGTGATAACCGATATCGTTTGTGCGGTACTAGTATCTATAATGGTGATGGAACGTAACTCTACGTAATCTTCCCGCTGAAAATACGTTACCGCGGGATATTGTGCGCTTGCGTCAGTCCATCACTATTAGAAACAAAGTTCCCGCACAAACGTTATCGGGTATCATGTGGTACCTGAA
Organism: Atrina japonica; assembly: GCA_030159075.1. Classification (NCBI taxonomy): domain Eukaryota; kingdom Metazoa; phylum Mollusca; class Bivalvia; order Pterioida; family Pinnidae; genus Atrina; species Atrina japonica. The sequence continues at coordinate 714,680 of BROG01000255.1, read as the reverse complement.
TTAGTCCCATTGGGCGACAAAGAGTCATACTATCGAAGACGCATTGTGAGTTCCTCATATAATAAAAAAGCCTCAATGCATTAAACATACAAAAAGACGCAGATACCAAAGTGTCTGAAAGAACACCTTTAAATATTCTAAACATAATACCACAGTGATAATGCTCAAGACGATCATTTCTGTCAATTAGACTTCATCTTTGGATCAATGACTAACAATTGACGTAGAAGATTCATTTTTACTGCTTAAGAAAATATTAAATTATATATTTTAGAATATAGATAGATCTAATAGTAAATTTAAAAAATGAATTGGAATTTTATGAGATACTGTTAGAAATTAAAAATCACAGACACTTAAGTGAAAACCATCGAGTGGTTCAGGAAACAGTCAACACATTCGGGTAAATATGGGGCTTATACCTTCTCAGTAACAGAGCCCTGAGGAAGGGGTGGCGAAATCGCAAACTGGGTGCACGAAATTATGTTTGTCCATCACCACCAGGCTTGTCGAACCGTGAACAAGAATAATGCTGTGCACGAAAATTGAGTTTTTGCAATCCCTCTCTCAAAGTTGTTTGTGATAGTTTTTTCTCACCACGTTGAAACAGTGTAAAGGTGCGACTGCATTCATATTTGTTTCACAAACGTATGTTAAAATAAGTATTTCCTGCACTTCCGGAATGGGTTTGTCTCAATTTACAGGGTGGGACAGGATTTTCCCCGGCAATCAAAATCTGTGGACAAATCGGTCTCAAGTGAAAGACAAACATGGTCCTTAAAACAACAGAGGTGGGATAAAACTTTTTGCAATATCTGTTTGTAGTCGTGCTGGAGTGATAAAAACATAGGTTATGTAAAGACAGGTGTATATTAATTCACGTGTGTATGGAAACATAAGGCATCGCACTTTGTTACCAAATTGTTTTATTGGCATGCTTGACCTAGGCAAGTATCATAACAAAGAGTCTTGACAGTCAACGCGGCGTGTCAGTTTTGATGGATTAATATTCTCTTTTTGACAAAATGATAACTCACAAATATTGTCGTCAAAATGATAACGAAAATGTCTACTGAAAAGTCGATATGATGGAGTGTTTATGCTACTAAATTTTACATTTTATAAGCTCTCCGTCACATATTGTCATGTGTCGTGTCAAAATCTTATTTTTAGCCAAAACTTATGATTTTATTAATTACGTGAGCACTTGAATAAAACAACAAAACACTGATGGAATATGAATGACTAAAACAAGGGCTGTGCATTTCTTTTTCTTTGTTACCCCAGAGCACCTTAAAAGGGGGTATATTACAAATTATCCAAGCAATGTAAAGGGTGACTTTGTTCAGTAAATTGAAACACTTTATAATAAAGAAATAGAAATCAAAAATAGAATCTGATGAAATACAATGGTAGGACAGCCTTATGAGACGAACGTCTTTAAAACGATTCATAGAAAAATGTCTCTCTCCAATGGAACTCGGACCCATTCCTCAAATAAAACAGATATTTATGAAAATTATTCCATACTCGTTGAGTGATCCCTGGGAAAATCCCGGAGTATCGACCATAAAAGTTGGGAATTGTCAGAGAATTGATTCAACTTCTGTATATCTTGAAATCTGATTGTCCGATAATTCTAATGAAATTTTAATCCAAGGTCTGTTAAGGCATAAATTGTCGCCAATTTTGCTGACCTCCATTGTTCAAATTGTCGCCCATCAGCTAAAATGTTGCCTGTTGCATTCCTCTTTTTAAACCATTTCTTAAAAACTATATATATATATATATATATATATATATATATATATATATATATATATATATATATATATATATATATATATATATATATATATATATATATATATATCAGATCAGTAGTGTCATTTTGTTGTTTTTTTATTGTATTTATAATTTATTTATTTATTTACTTATTTATTTATTTATTTATTATTTATCTATTTACTTATTTATTTATTGCATTGTGGCGAATATAATTAGCAACGAAGCTATACGATAAACGCGACGATTTCGGCTTTCCCATCGTAAATTTTCCACATTTAAGTAGTAATATCCCTCAGTCACCCGCATATGGAGTTTATATTTCACAAATGATCCGATATGCCAGGGCGTGTGCAACATATGAAGATTTCATATACAGAGGTAAACTACTCACTGACAAATTATTGACACAGGATATCGAAAACCGCGTTTAATGTCAACGTTCCGCAAGTTTTACGGTCGGCATAATAGTCTTGTTTGCGACTACTCTGTTTCACTAAGTGAAATGTTGAGTTGCCTTTTCGTTGGCGGTTGTTGAGACGTCTGTAGCAATTGTAACGAGGATACACTCCTCACGAGTTTCATTGGACTTGACTGTGGACTCATGGCGGGTGTGACCGGTCGACAGGGGATGCTTACTCCTCCATGGCACCTGATCCCACCTCTTGGTTTCCAGAGGTCCGTGTTTGTCCATTTTTTACCTGATTTGTATCTATGTGCTGGACATTCTATTGATTTATACTTTGGTATCTGAGCCTTTTATATTTAAACATTTGAAATGAAATAATGTTTTTTTGGCGTTCTAAATTATGATGCTGAAATATGTGTTTTCCATAGAACACAGTCAAAATACAGATATTACATAATACAGAAAAATTTGTGTATACTATAATACTTGTAGAAAAAATATTTCTAGAAAGATTCTATATACCCGTAATTTTAATTGGCTTGTGTATACATTAAATAATCCGCATGGTAGTGGATCGTCAAATTGCTGACTATAGTTTATCTTCAGAACTATTTACGCAATTCAATAGACTTTTCATATCAGAAATAGCTTATATTGCAAGTTTTAGATAATCTGCTCACAACCAAAGTATTGAAAACTATGCAACATAAGCTGCGTAAATATTATAATACAAATAACATAAGCATGATACCAAAGTTGTAGTTTACAAAACAGAGGCCAAAACAAATGCTGAAGACGATAGTTTCTGTCAATAAGATTTCATCAGTTTAGCTCCAATGTAATATAAATGAAGAGTTCCGAAACAATCAATTCGAAATGAAAACCCCAGAGAGTTGTATTTTCAAAATGGTTAAGTGAAGTTTATTTCATTCTTAAGTGCCCTGTATATATACACAACTACACAACTGTTTCATCAGATTGCACGCTATCGTTGTAGCGTATGGATACGCTCTCGTTGAATCCATCCGCTACAACGTTCAAGTGCAGTCTGATGATACGGATAGAAACATTTGTGTAGTTTTGTATTTATTACATGCCCCTTATTGATTTATATGTGTTCACAAATTTAAATTCATTCCGCTTTCAACGACGCCATTAAAATATTTTGGATGACGCGAATACCATTTAGAAAAGTAGCTCCGGCAAAATTTCCGTATCCAACTAAGTGCAATACGACATTAAATTTTGAACGGGCGTATTGAACTCTGTATTGTAACTGTATGATTACATGCATGTAATTAAGAATGATACGTAAAGACAATAATGTAGACAATGTATATTGTACATATATCTATAAATCAATCACTGGATGCATGAAGTCTTATGATTTATACTTCTATATGTGTATCAATCAATTTATTGGCATATAATTATGTAATGATACTATGTTGGAATGCTAACTAAGTAGTTTATCATCAACGTTCTACAGGATCGTTACCACTGCTGGTGGACCGTCCGAGTTCCCGTGGATATACATAAACCCCAAAACTTGTTATTATGGTACCAGATAATTAGGTTATACTATAGTAATATTTTGTATGTATAGAACCGTTGTTTAAATTCTTAAATTTTCAAAAATCAAGAGAGTCATTTTTACAGTATTCTTCCTAGACGGATCTGACAATAACATTAAAACGGCGTTGGCTGTGTTTACAAGAATAGAAATATTTCTACTTTTACAACTTGTACTTGATGTACAACAAATAAGAGCTATACACAGGCATACGAAATAATAAATTCCTATATATTTTGTGAAAATAAGATCAGGTCCAATGTGGTATTCATTTATAAAAAGTTGAGATTATCAATTGCAATTGAAAAAGTGTCATACCTGTGTTTCTCAATCTATTTTCACAAAATATATAGGAATTTAAGGTTTAGTATTTGTTGGCCTTGTCGCATACCTTCTGTTCTTTCTGAATCATGTGTCTATTTTATAATCTAACTCAACCGATGGAACGATTATTTCAAGCATATGGTTAGGTTTTTTTCTGCAAAACTGTAAGTTTTTAATAGTTATATATGGGGTATACAATCCCTTTAAACCCTAAGAATAAAAAATGGTATGTTCTTTTCTATTATTTAAACCGGTCTATTATGGTTTGTAGGGCTGAAAGGGTATAATATTGTTCTGATATACATGTGTATAACTTCTCTCTGACCTAGTATCAGTCCACATTTTTACACCATCAATGTCGTCAAATCATTATCATTTTATTACTGATATATATTGTGATGATCAATTAGGAACAGCAATATAAATTGGCACGAGTAAACAAAGAACGATTCCAAAGCAAACCGTAACAGGGGTGAGAGGCTAGTTTTTGACATAAAAGTGCGATCTACAGAAATGCACGTAAATAGAGCAACACAAAATATTTTATCTGTAAACCCCTGGAAAATATCGCCGTAGACAATTTAACATATCATTTATTATATTGCCGGGAATAAATATAATATACCGACAAGTAATATCTCTTCCATTTTGCCCATTATTCACATTCGATTTCTTTTCACAAATTATGAAAATACTTTCAACCAGAGAGTTTTTAAAAACGTGTATATATTGATATGAAATATTTAATTTAAAACCTTTGATACAAAAAAATGGACAGCCTGTATGCCTTTAATATGTCCTATTCAATTTTCTATTGTGAAGAAATCTTTTTATCAAAGCCACCTGTCTATAACGGTTATTTTTGTTTGTTCGATTGAGTGGCCCTCGATGCTGTATAAATAAGTATGTTAAATTCTGATATTTTCGTCGCGATATCGGTAAAACACGAAATATCGTAAAATTTCCATTAGAAGAAAGTCTTAAATTTGATTTGATAATACATTTATCTGTAATTATTCCATACGAATCATTAAACAATTTCAACATATTTGTTTTATATATTAACTTGCTAATCCGAAATAACAAATTTGATGTACAAGAGTTACCTCCCTTAGATATTCCTCTTCCCCGGAAGCCTTATATCTGAACTTCGGAATACCTATCTAACATGAGATGTAACTACAATAATTATCTAGCAGGCATCAAATTGCGATCTTTTATATAATGAACACCTTTAAAAATCCATGGAGTTCATTCGAAACTCCGGACTTGAGATTGCGATACCAACGCTCTATCTGGCTGAAGAAATTTAAAGAAAAATGAAGAATAATTATATTTTAAATAATCGTTAGTATTTTATTCATAACAAAATGAACAAAGTTCATATATTTTTATGACAATGAACATTTTCAGGACCCTATAATGTACTGTCCTCGATTGTGGACGCCGCAACCGAAACGGAGACGTGTCGGGAGTTCGCAGAAAACGAAGAAATAAACTTTATTATAGATATCTCATATAAAATGAACCACTGTAGCGATGAACTCATCACCATAACAGGACATCAGTAACATCTATTATTTACGACACTGTACATGAAATCTTGGGAGATGACCTAGGGTAAAAGGTCGTTGAATCATTTATTTACTTTTTTACGTTTTGGCTCCTGCGTTGGAGCACAGAAAATGCACTACTCTCTCAACAATTTCATAAAGATGATGATGATAATAATGATAATGATGATGATGATGATGATAATGATGATTTTTTTTAGCCCTTTTTAACCCCAGCGCGTGGTTACCGGGTATACATTTACCATATTAACTCATCAACCTGAGACCACATTTCAATAGACAGCATGGTCTACTGTCATAATTTAACTTCAGAAGTGAGCAAGTTAGATTTGCATTTGAAAGTTTTGCGCTATTTAGATTCAAATGCATACAGTCCTAATTTATGACATCAATAAGGCACTTATATAAGGCATTGCCATCCTCTCCATCTACATTGTGCTGTAATTAAGATATTTGACAAATACAAAGGACATGTACATGTATTTGCCTTTTGATGGATATGTGTCGCACTTAATCTCTGACATGTTGTGTACTTGTTTTTTGATGACCTCGCATATTAATAGTAGAACTTTTCAGGCACTGACTACTGTTTTATCGTGCGACAATTTTATATCTAGTTCAAAGGTGAGAGAAACTGGGCAATTAACTTCTGGAATGAACTTTTTCCGACTCTAGAATTATCTCAGTTTAGCCCTACATACACTTTCACCGATTCCCCTCTGCCTCTGAAATATTAGATAATCATTAATCCGTTCTCACATCGTTTGGAATACCGACAAGTGATGCAGAGCTTGAATTACCATACATTTATTGGAATCCAAAGATGCACAAAAGTCCCTGTAAACACTGATTCATTGCGGGGACATCTAAGTGCTCCATCAAGCCTTTATCTATTTTACTCACCAAATTTCTTACACATATTAAACAAGGTCTTCAGATCTATTGTACAACAGCCTACTGAAGAAGCGGAGGTAATCAGATGTGGATCCTTTAAAAACATGTATATATTTATATAAAATATTGACTGTTTGAAACATTTGATATAAAAATAATTTTGGCAGCTTGTATACCTTCAATGTGCCAAGAATTACTCATTTTCAATCTTTTAGATTTTCTATTTGAAATTGTGCACATGACTATTGTGTCCTAGCAAATGCGGAAAACGTTTTATCTTGCATAAAAAAGTCATCGCATAGGAACAATATACATGCAAATGCTATCACTAAATATAGCCCTAGTCTTAACCAAAAACAAATGTTCGTATCACAATCAAACTTGCATTAAATGCCAAATCTGTATAAAGGGCATCTGCTTATAAAGTCATTCAAAAGTAGTCCTATTCAATTTTCTTTATAAAAAAAATCATTTTATTAAAGCCACCTGTCTATAGCGGTTATTTTGTTTGTTCCATTGAGTGGCCCTCGATGCTGTATAAATAAGTATGTTTTATTCTGATATTTTCGTCGCGATATCGGTAAATTCTGGAAAAAAATTTCCTCGAAATATCGTAAAAATGAGTTTCCACTGGATGAAAGTCTTAAATTTGATTTTATTATATATTTATTTGTAACTATTCCATACGAATCATTAAACAATTTCAACATATTTGTTTTATATTGCATGTCATCGAAATTAACTTGCAAATCCTAAATAACAAATTTGATGTGCAAGAGTTACCTCCCTTAGATATTCCTGTTCTCCAGAAGCCTTATATATGAACTTCGGAATACCTGTCTAACATGAGATGTAACCACAATAATACTTTAGCAGGCATCAAATTGTGGTTTTTAATATAATGAATACCTTTAAAAATTCATGGAGATCATTTGAAACCCCGGTCTTGCGATTGCGATAACAACGCTCTATCTGGCTGTGAAATTTAAAGAAAAATGAAGAATGATTATATTCTAAATAATCGTTAGTATTTTATTCCTAACAAAATGAACAAAATTCATATATTTTTATAACAATGAACATTTTCAGGACCCTGTAATGAACTGTCCTCGATTGTGGACGCCGCAACCGGAACGGACACGGTGTCGGGAGGTCGCAGAAAACGAAGAAATAAATTTTGTTATAAATGTGTCATATAAAATGAACCACTGAACTAATCACCATAACAGGGACATCAGTAACATCTAATTTTACGACACTGTACTTTAAATTTTGGGAGATGACCTAGGGTAAAAGGTTGTTGTGTCATTTATTTACGTTTTAACGTTTTGGCTCCTGCGTTGGAACAAAAAAATTGTCCTCAACAATTTTATGATGATGATGATGATGATGATGATTCTTTAAGCCCTTTTTAACCCACGTGCACGGTTACTGGGTATACATTTCTGAAACGGTTCAATGAATGATCATATTATCATATTAACTCATCAACCCTAAGGCCACATTTAGACTCATTTAAATCAATAGACAGCGTGGTCTACTGTTATAATTTAAATTCAGGAGTGAGCAAGTTCAATTTGTATTTGAAATTTTTGCACTATTTAGATTCAAAAGAGTACAGTCATAACTTCTGACATTCTTCGAAATGGATGAGTTCAAATATGGCTTCAGGGGTCAACAAGTTAAACAGAAAAATATATAAAAGAGTAAAAGGAATTTATATAACTCCACAATAAGACACTTATATAAGGCATTGCCATTACCCTCCATCTACCTCGTACTGTAATTAAGATATTTGACAAAGGACATGTACATATATTTACCTTTTGATGGATATGTGTCACACTTAATTTCTGACATCTTGTGTACTTGTTTTTGATGACCTCGCATATTAATAGTAGGACTTTACAAGCACTGATTGCTGTTTTATCGTGCGACAATTTTATATCTAGTTCAAAGGTGAGAGAAACTGGGCAATTAACTTCTGGGATGAACTTTTTCCGACTCTAGAATTATCTCAGTTTAGCCCTACATACACTTTCACCGATTCCCCTCTGCCTCTGAAATATTAGATAATCATTAATCCGTTCTCACATCGTTTGGAATACCGACAAGTGATGCAGAGCTTGAATTACCATACATTTATTGGATTCCGAAGATGCACAAAAATCCCTGTAAACAACAATTTATTGCGGGATCATCTAAGTGCTCCACCATTTTACTAATCAAACTTCTTACACATATTAAACAAGGTCCTCAGAAGTACTAAAGAAGCAGAGGCAATCAGATGTGGATCCTAAAGAATTCAAAAGAATCGTTGGAACATATAAAGTCTCCAAATTTCAAATATATTGCAGGCATCAAGTCTTTTTATTTTTCGACCCTTTACACAACAATTCCTCACCAGAAACTAAAAACAGATTAACATCTATTATACAAAACTCCTTTGTATACAAAAACTGAAATCGCAGATATAAATATTTAGTGTTAAGTCATGAAGAACCTTATTTTGTGAAGGAACACTCTGAATCCAATAACAAGTACACTGAAGACGATATCATCAAGATGCTTGGATTTCAAGTAGACATCATCTTCGTGAGTTTTGCAGGAATGGTTTTACAACAAATTATCGCATACCAATGGGTACCAATTTTGCACCTCTTGGCTGACATCATATGAAGCGGAATTTATACAGTTTCTGCTCTCCAAAGGAAATAAACAGCAGACGTTATGCCAGGGCATGTACCTCTTATGAATATTTTATTCTGAGAGCGAAACGAATCTCCAATAACTACTTAAACAAGATTACGTTGTTGAACGCTTGGGATTGTCGGTAAAGAAGTTTTATGGTCGATACGTGGATCTTGTCAAACATTATGAAATCCTACTCTCGGGAATATTAGATAGTATTCTGGAGCACGGCCACACACAGTAACTCCCTTTTGCCAATCGTATAGTAAAGTAACTGATGACAGTTTCACCTTTTCACTGAGCTCATGAGGTTCCCATGTAACATTTGCGACGGGTGTGGTATGCTGGGAGAGGACGCTGACTCCCTCCGGACACCTGGTCCTATCCCGTTTGGGTTTCGCAATGGTTGTTCATGTTGAGACCGTTGTATATCACCAATCTTGATCTTTTCACCGAACTTGACCTTCTCACCAAACTTAACCTTTTCACCGAATTTTAATTTTTCATCGAACTATCAGGGTTTCCATGGAACATTTGCGACAGGTGCACCATGCTGGCAGGAACCGCTGACTCCTTCCGGACACCTGGTCCTATCCAGTTTGGATTCGCAATTGTTCTTCATGTTGAGACCATTTACATATCTCATTTGTCGTGTTCTAATGGACTTGGGTTTCGATTATCCTTTGGTACTGTTTCATTTTTACTTTATATACCCGCGTCACAGATTAAGAAATAGAGTAGAACTCTACGGTAAATATGATGAACTCGTCTTTAATTCGCCCTAAATCACCATAATTTTACGCACGGCATACGTGTATATGTCCGCGCTTTAATCATTTGACTTGAAATTTTCGCTTTCATTTTAAATTCGACCTCTTATATAATGACGAAAATGGCGTAAATTAAACGGGAGCAAATATTTCCATCTAACAGTAATTATTTGTTTATTTTTGTTTCAGTTGGCGGTATGTATAGCTGTAATATCTGGGTTTCATCTCCAGTCGCAGCCAGATGTAATTCGCCAAGTCTGTAGCCAGGTAAGAAATTGAATAAAAGATCATTTGTTTTACGAAACATGCCAAAATAAGAAAAATATATAGCTGAAACGAATGCCGAAAAATTGTGTTTGAATATTCATGACTATCATTCGATTCGTAATCGTAGTTTTGGAAAGACGATTTTCCAATTTAAAAGTTGGCTTTTCCAACTTTATTCTTGGAATTTCCATTCTCAAATGGCTTTTCCACCATTAAAGTTGGCTTTTCCAGTTTTTCCTTAGAATTTCCAACTTAATAGTTGGCTTTTCCATTTTTTCATGGAATTTCCGACTTAAAAGTTTACTTTTCCAATTTCTAACTTAAAAATTGGCTTTATCAATTTTATGCTAGGAATTTCCAACATTGTACATGTTAAATCATAGTTATTCCTATCAAAAATCCGTATGTATCTGTAGGCAGAGAATGCGTTACACAGAGAAACAATGGAGCATTCCGCTTATCACTTTGTTTTATTTAGTTAATTAGTATATGAAGTGAATATTTCTGAAGAATAAATTCAGTGTCTGGAGGCCACTAGATATCCTCTCATGACTTGTATAATAATGATTAAAATCTGGTGAAGTATACTCGGAAACATTTATCGCATAGGTATTGTGTTTGCCGAGATAATCTTCTTTTGAGATTATCGATTTGATATATTAGCAGTTGAACAGGCAGCTTTTCATGGGTGGATGCTAATTAAAAGCTTGAAAATAATTATTCTGTCTTGTTATAGTTATATAACGTTTTGGGAAAGATAAGATTTAAAAATCATATCGAATTGAAATTAAACTGTATTCATTCAATAAACTACGGTGATAAATACTTCATTATGTGCCAAATGTTCGATTTTATTTGAATCAATGCTATATTTCGGCGAATGTATGCACAATTTATATTATTTTGATAATATGTAAATATATATATATGTGTATGTATATCATTTATTTTGCATCTTCCTTTTAAGATAACTCATGCCAAAACTGGTTACAATTTGCCCATTAGTTCTTGAGAAGTAAAAATAAATTGTAAAAAGTTGACGTTGATGAAAAGGGATTCTCTGTTTACTTGTTGACCTGTGACATTGACTTTTGACCTCAATACTGAGAAACTTTGAAAAAATGACCCTTAGATAATTCCTGACAACTTTCTCATACCATTGTATACAAAAAGTCGATAAATTTAAGTTACTTTTCTTCAAACACGTGTGTTGATTAATAGTTCATTCCTTTGACTTTTTGTGTAACCACACGGGTGTTGATTAACTATTTTCCTCTCCATCTCTTTCAACAGAACAACATGGAAATGCGTTGCAGGATGCGTGGAATGAGATGTCGCGCCAGACAAAGATTTGATGCAGATATTCCACACGCTGTGTGCGAAGGTGGTAAGTATAGAAATCGTAAATAACCACTTACAAAGGAGCACACCATATATGACCCCTACAGGACTTACACTTGATAGACAAAAATCGAAATTGTACGGGTACTTTTCCGAATCGATAAACTAAATCAAATTTTCAAGCTATGAAAGTTTGCTTTAAAATCTATTCGGAAGAGTTTGTGAAATTCTGTATGGAATGCACATAATTGCAACCAGCATAAGGTTTTAAAAAAAATTCCTATATCACTATATTTTGAAATTCCTCTATATTTTGTGATAATTGCTTGAGAAACACAATTTGGCAATTAATCAATTCCAATTGATTAATTCAATCTTGCTACAGTGTATTTGTATAGACATACTACACTGGACCTGTCCCCACTTTCACAAAATATATAGAAATATAAGATTTCTTATGCCTGTGTACAGCTCTTATCTGTTATTGTATATCAAGTACAATTATTGCAAGATGTAAAAGTAGAAAAAAAATCGAAATAGTGTTTTTGCTAAAAAAAAATAAAAATCTTATAACCCTTTAACGAAATTGTTCATACTAAATATCGATTTGGAAGAGTCACCGGTTTGCAGTATATCTTTTATTTGTTATTGTGCCTCAAGTATAATTAGTAAGAGTAGAAAAAAATCTATTTCATCTTTGGTGAACACAGGTAATACTCCTTTAACTTCTGTAAATAGCAATACATGTTCATTACAGGAAATTTCTGTTATACAATATGTAGGCATATCTTCCTGTTTATTATACATGTTTCTATATAATTTCTTCAACTCTTTATTTGTTCGCATATCAACCAAAAAGATAAACACGCAAAATATAATAGTGGTCGCGAAACATAAGTAATTTACAGAAAGAAAAAAAAGATATCCTTATATGGTAGCCATTTGCAAGCAGGACTAAACATTCTACATTATTTATGTAAGAAAATTTTGATCATTAATTTTTGTTATACACAGGAAGTGGTGGAGGTTTCTCTGGAGGATTTGGCAGTGGTGGTGGAAGTTTCTCTGGAGGATTTGGCAGTGGTGGCGGTGGAAGTTTCTCTAGATCATTTGGAAGTGGTGGCAGCTTTGGAGGTGGTCAAGATTTCTCAAGTTGGTCCAGTAGTGGAAGCGATGGCCTGTCCAGTTCTGGCTGGTCTGGGTCTTCATCATGGCTGTAATCATTCATATGTATTCTTATACTTAAATAAATTTGTGCCAATAAAAATTGTAAACATGACATATAGTTCATTTGCCGTTTATTTGATCCCCGATACAGTTTATATCGATGGACTGTAAGTGTTTTCAATTAACGACACTCTCTCATAGAAAACTAAAAAAAATGTTCTTTACCACAAATGTGATGATTTTGACATTCCTCTTGTCTATTTTCCACATTTGATTAGTAACTTCCCTTTTTGTCAGCATATCGTGCTATACATTGCAATATGATCTGATACGCCTAGAAGTTGTACAACATATTATGATAACACCATTTAAATTCGAATATTTTCTAATGCTAAGATAGTCATTTTGTTTACAATGGTTACTCTTAGACGGATTTCGGCTATACTTTTAGAGATATTACTTGGCCTTGTATGATACCACTTTCTCTTTCGAAAATACACATACTTTTCAAATTGCAGCTCAACTGATGAAGTCTAATTGACAGAAACGATATCGTCTTGAGCATTATAATTTTGGTATTATGTTTATAATATTATGAGCATTTCATATACAGGACCAAAGTACATTGTACTTACTGATAAATTGTCGCATGTCATGTCATGTTTAATGTCAACATTTCACAAATTTTACGGTCGGTATAATGACCTTGTTATCAATTACAGTGTATCACAGAGTGAAATGTTGAATTGTCTGTTTGATAGTGGTTATTGATTCGTCTTTACCTATTGTGACGAGGATTCATTCCTCAATTATTTCATTTGAATTTAACAGTGGACTCACGGCGGGCGAGTGTGTGAGTGACCATGACCTTTGCAACCATTATACAGATATTTTAACCAAGGAAAATGGATGATACAGCTGAAGAAATCTGGGTTTGGGTTGATTTTGCGTGACTTCAGACCTTGAAAGTTTATCACAACAGTCTTGGTAAAACTTTCCTTATATATCAATATGCAATATGCATAGAAACATTTTTCAGTTATAACAATTTGTTTTAGTTCAGTCCGATATTTGTGACCCTGAGCAGTGAAGTATACAATACTTAAAATGTCTTCTTTTTACCAAACCTTAGGCGGCTACATTTGGCAAAATGGGGACTAACCCTTTTCTTTACTAAACCTTAGGTGACTAAATTTGGCCACAATGGGCACTAGTCCATATTCTTTACCAAACCTGAGGTGGCTACATTTGACCCCAATGGGGAATGGTCCCTTTTCTTTACAAAACCTGAGGTGGCAACATTTGGGCATAATGTGGACTACTCCCCCCTTTCTTGACCAAACCTAAGGTGGCTACATTTGGCCCCAATGGGGACTAGCCCATTTTCTTGACCAAACCTGAGGCGACTACATTTGCTCCCAATCGGAACTAGCCCCTTTTCTTTACCAAATATGAGGCCACTTCATTAGATATACTTCCTGTTAAGTTTGTTTGACACTGGTCCAGGTAAAAAAATGACAGACAACAACTGACAAAACTCAACCACAAGAGCTCAAACAGCCAAATCTAAAGGTAACCTCAACACTGCATTCCCAATTTAGATGCATAAGTAGTAAAAGACAAGAGCATCTATAATGGTTCTTAAGAGGCATTGTATAAAAACCAAGCTAAAACTAGATTTTAGTCATATCATTTGGGGGAGTCTGTGGTCGAGTGGTAAGACTATCACGCTTTAAATCATGAAGTCTCTCACTTCCTGCCATCTCAGATTCGAGTCCCATGGGACCTGAGCTGATTTTTGTGAGATAGTTTGCCAATTTACTAGGGAAGGTCTCTTCCCAGTTACAAAGTAACTGGGTTCTCTCCTCCACCATTAAAACTTGTCACACAATTTTAAGTTTCATGTAGTGGTATTCAATTCTTCAAGTAATTACAGGCAACAGAAGCTTTATCAAAAATTATATATTGACTCATAACTAACACAATGTGTGACAGATCACTTTCAATATAAAAACTCGTCAAACTAGTACTGGAGGACATAAGGAAAAATTCACATTGAATTATAAGGGTCACATGAATGATATGTACATGATGTCCTTGCTCCAGTTACACCACTTTTTCTTTACAAATTGGAGTTCAACTGGGCCCGAAGTCACCAATTTACTCAACACTCAAGCTCAACTAACTTTTAATGATTTTAAGGTAAAAACATGCAAAAATTATCCTGTAACTGGACATGTTTAAATATTGACAGCATATAATTGTAAATAATGATCAAAACCATTGCTCATTTGAAGAAAACTTCAGAAATATTAAAACATTGTTCGAGTACGTACTCAAATTTTGAGTACCGCAGTATTCAACATATTGTGCTCCTTTATTGGCCAACCTGTTCCTTAATTGATACGAAGCAGACTTCATTCAGAAAATGCTGAATCAAAAGAAGAAAAAGTTAGCGGTGTCCTTTAATTTGACATTTAGATATATCGACGATGTTTTGTCAATTAATAATGACAATTTTCATACATATGTCAATGTGATATATCCCAGCGAACTAGAAATTAAAGATACAACAGAATAAAGCACACACGCTTCATACTTAGACTTTTTACTTAATATAAACACAGACGGGAAATTAGCAACTAAGCTATATGACAAACGCGACGATTTCGGCTTTCCCATCGTAAATTTTCCACATTTAAGTAGTAATATACCTCAGTCACCCGCATATGGAGTTTATATTTCACAAATGATCCGATATGCCAGGGCGTGTACAACATATGAAGATTTCATATACAGAGGTAAACTACTCACTGACAAATTATTGACACAGGGATATCGAAAACCGCGTTTAATGTCAACGTTCCGCAAATTTTTCGGTTGGTATAATAGTCTTGTTTGCGACTACTCTGTTTCACTAAGTGAAATGTTGAGTTGCCTTTTTGTTGGCGGTTGTTGAGACGTCTGTACCAATTGTGACGAGGATACACTCATCACGTGTTTCATTGGACTTGACTGTGGACTCACGGCGGGTGTGACTGGTCGACAGGGGATACTTACTCATCCATGGCACCTGATCCCACCCTTGGTTTCCAGAAGTCCGTGTTTGTCCATTTTTACCTGATTTGTATCCATGTGCTGGACATTCTATTGGTTTATACTTTGGTATCCGAATTTTTTTATATATTTATTCATTTTTACAGGAAAATCCTGAGTATGACGCAAAAATTTATATGTGAATGACAAAAAATAATAACATGCTTCCTAATCATTCAAACCAAAACATTTTACAAATGATTTTAGAGTCAAAATAATGAAATAAAAGTTGAGCTTGAGTACTGAGTAAATTTGGTGACTTCGGGCCCTGATCTCATTGACAGACACGATCGCCTTGAGCATGATAACATTGGTATCATGTTTATAAGATTTATTTGGTCTTGAAATTTTCACCGTCATTTTCATTTTGACCTCTCATCTAAGGGCGAACATTAAATGGAGCTAACAATGTCCGTGTATAAAGTATAAACTATATCATTTTCAAAATAATGTAAAGGATTTCACGTGAACGTGTACTTTCAAATTGGCATTGTCATCCAAGGCTTACATCCCCACAGACCACAGTAGACTGGCCTCATACAACAGAAATAATATACCATAAAGATATTTTGGGATGGAAGGGTTAATCACTATGCATATTTGTGCACGTTTTACCTGCCGTCAGAGAGAAACAGGAAATGTAAGTTAAATGACAACTAGTGGCAATACAATGATCTAGTTCCGTTTGAACATTGGAAATCACTAGTGATTTACAATCAAAGAGAGATAACTCAAACATATAACCTCTCCATATTTTGTCAAATAGATGTGCAACAAGTATTCATAAGCAGGGTTTTGTGCGAGTTATTCCCCTTTACCAGGAATATTGGATAGCAATATATTTATATCCCTTTATAAATCAGTACTCTGGCGTAAAAACATTCTTTTCATCAAAAATTTATTTCAATTCAATAAATTGATTATGATAACAAAATATATATAGATGTCCCATTCACTTATTTAACATAACCCTATTTGGATGCTTAAAGAAGAAAAATAAGGGAAAATATGTTCTACAGAAAAACTTTCCATAGACTGGTTCTGAACCAAAAGTATTATATCGTTTGTTTTATCAAACTAGTTTATAAAACCATTCAAACTGCCTCCTGGTGTGGTTAATTAGGTTTATGGAATAGTTTGATGCTAAAGCAACATGGTAGCAAAGACATGGAGCAGTATCAGAAAATCTGGCAAATTGATCAGCGATTGACTGACATTTTGTTCATCATATTCTCACCTGTTGATTTACCTGCGGTTGTATGGAAAAGTGATTTTCACATTTTAGCATAACCAGTGGTAAATCAAAAGGGAAAGCATGGGTTAAGTAATGTATTAAGATTAATAATTGTTTATCCGATTTTATTAATATTTTCCCTTTATTTTTTACATCACATATTAAAGAGCTACAAAGTATGCAATAGGTACGATGTCTGTGGCAGTAATGTTAATGCCAATTCACCACTATCAATTTTGGTGACTGCATTATAAATATTAATTGCAGCCAACAGATACTTCTTTTCAGTCTCAATAATTTGACAAATTTGCAATTTAAATCCTCTTTTTAATCCGTCTTAGTATCTTAACATCTAGCCACACAAAATGTACATATCATATGACAATAAAACATGAAATAACATTTAATTAAGAGATAGAATATGTCCCCCTTCCCAAAAATAATTCAATCATGAAGATTTTAAAGTCTCCAGAATTAAGCAAATATTGCAGAATGTTGGCCTTTATCAAAACTGTCAGAGATATCATTGATAAAAGATAAAGCAATATACCAAATTTAATCAAAATTTGAGAAAATGAACAACCAAAAAGTTGTATACAGAGAATTTGACAAACAGAAACACAATATGTCTCTGATCTACAACCCCAGAAGGATACATATTTTACCTGTACACAGTCAAATCCCAATAAATTTTTACCTGTTTACAGTTGAAACCACATAAATATTTACCTGTGGTCCAACCAGGACGTACATGTATTAATATCAAAGGGGAATGTATTTTTTATTTCAATATAAACAGGGATTTTAAAATAAACAGATTACAATTATAAAAGAAAAATTTGGCTGAGGAATCAAATTCATTCCAAATAAAACCAGATTTCACTGTAACAGGGTTCAATATAAATGGGTTCCACTGTACATACGATTCTTTGTATGACTTACAAATAAGAAAAAAAGGTTAGAGCTTGAGAGGATTTTATTTTGATCTTTTGTTCAAGGGTATTTCTGGTGGTGCTAACTGCAGTAAAAACTATTGCACAAATTCCAAAGCACAAATTGCAGAACTTGTCACATTTCACTAAACCAGTCTGATGTCCGATGGTACAGCACCTGATGAAAGTAAAGAGCAAATAGTCATCATTCACTTTTTTTACATAATTCTACTGCAGGTATGAAATTGATGTCACAGAGGGACTAAAGAGGCAGTCAATTTTTGTCACACACTGTACTATGACCTTGCTGCGGCCTTGACCTGATGTTGCTGAAGCTGATGCTGCAGTTTGGCGAGCGTTTCTCGCTGCGAATCTTGTTTCTTTTCTAAATCTTTTATTGTACCATCATGCCGTTTTCTGAAAAACAAAATACATTGCATCTGTACTAGGGCTGTGTATCATGACTCAAAAGTGTATCATGATGTATATCACGATAAATGAAAAGTGTTTCATGATGTATCATATTGTTGGGAACGTTAAGTGTAACATTGGATATAGTTGTGTGAAACACCAAAACACTGAAAGTGGGACTACTAATTATTCTTTACATCTTGTACATTGTTAACTTATTTTAGAGAAAAGAGTTAGAGATAATTTACTGATAAAGCACTTAGGTGACACCAACACCACTGAAATACTAATAAAAGAACCAACATAATTCTGTATTTTATTTTTCCAAAAATTATTGATATTTTTTTTGTATTGATATATTGTATCAGCAGAAATAATATCACAATATATCGTTATATCAATGTATTGTTACACCACTAATATTTATACTGAGATTTCCAACCACTGATATAAAACATTCAAATGTGAATGGCGACTTCCTGAACACAAAAATGTCAATCAAAAGAGATTTAAGTTTTCAAACTGAAATGATTTTATTTCTGTGAATTTGACAAAAAATGACATTAATTAACACACAAATAAATACCAGTGAATTCAGGGGTCAACAATAACGAAAATTTCCACATTTCTTGCAGTACAAGAAGTATTTAAATCTGCTTGTCTGAAAATCAACTATAACATATGTAAGATATGATTTTGTGTTCAAACAAGAATAATTTTTATTGAATTAATTTTTGTCGTCAACAATTTCACCTGTCCTTTTGGACAAGTGAGAGGTAATATCTACTTGTCCGAATGCAAAACAGACTTGTCCCAGACAAACCTTAACTCATCAACCCCTGAAAAACAATGGACTCTTCTGTAAATCAATGACTTAGACCAGTCCAAATGTGTCTTTAGTAGGGGTGAATGAGTTAATGTTGAACCCTGGAATTATTCATTTCTATATTTATCGATAATTCAAAGAGCATTAAAATTCAATACAAAAAAGCATTTTGTGAGTATTGATGAATCAATACGTTTCCTACCTCTGAAACTATTGAGCAATTACAAAACCAGTTTGATAGACAAGCATATGGCACACAATCAGTACTGATGTCAATTACATGTTCTGTCGGGTCGTAAACTTACATTTCTCCGGTAATATAGTCTATTCTTTTCTGTACATTCTGTTTAGCTTCAGTTAAATCTTGTTTTACTAGTACAGGACCAATCATCTTAAACACATTTGAACTATCCTCTAGTTTGTCTAGTTCCTGCAATTAAGAAAATACAATTACGAAAGACAAAGAACACCTGTAGTTTCCCCAGGATTGATTGACACATAGGAATTTAATTTAGATTATAACAGGAATGACAGGTAAGTGTAAGTTTTTGGCTAAAAATATTCGAGCTACAGTACTGTATGGAATAGACAAGAGGCAAAATGTTTATCCCTATTTTTTTAAATGATCCCCACTTTGGGTCACATGTGAGTGACCTCTTACATGTAGATGTTTCATGTTTGACCAATGAAAATGCGGCTCAATTAATCTTGAAAGTTTATCCAATGGTAAAGATAGGGAATTTCTTTCACAACTTTGGATAGGACTGAATCAGCAAAGATGCTCCAAATGAATTCTGGTGACTTTTGATCTGTTCAGTATAAAAATGAGATATCTGTTTACCATTTGATCAACTTTCAGGATTTTGTAAGTCGTATTATTACTGGTCGAATAGTTGCATGTGACCCAACAGTAGGCTGTCATAAGATCGTCTACACAACATATCTGATAACAGGAACGATTAGAATTTGGATTTTAATTACATTCGGCTGCACTGTACATTGCACATGTATATGTGTTTATATCTAGAAATGCTGCCTTAGCTTGGTTGTATTGTTGTTTAATGTCCCACTCATTTTGGGAGACGTCACCAATGCCTGTGAAGGGCTTCAAAGTTTGGCCAATGATCGGTACTTACGGCCACTGAACAGTGAGGGTTCTTTAACGTGCCAATATCTACTGTGACATGGGACCTTGATTTTTACTGTCTTATCCAAAGGACAGGGATTTGACCTGCCGCCGGCTGGACTTGAACTCACAACCTCACGATCAAGAGTCGAGCACGCTTCCTTACGTAATGCCTAGTAAGATTTTAAGTACATGTACCTTTCCAGTAAGTAAACTAATCTAGAAAAGAATTACAGATGCATAGATTAACATCTGTATATTTATGTGAATAATGATACCATTAGAAATAAAAGGAAATGTTTGTAAAATACGTGTATATGTATCTCCTCATCGATTTTCAACAAATATCTGTTATGCCTAAACATTGGGAAAACTGTAGTAATTTTTCTCGTATTGAAAGAAATACATGTACATGTATGAACATACAGTACATATATCAAAAAGAGATTTCAAAGCAATAAGAATCTCTTCTTTGAAGCTTGAGAGGAAACCAGTATTACTGTAGTACTGTAATGCATTGCGTGACATTTGAACTTTTGACCTAAAAAGCAGCTGGGGGTTATCAATTAGTGACTACAGTACAGCTCAGGTGTTTTGTAGATTTTACACAAAACACAGTGGGCATATCACCTGAAAACACTGTGGGAATCCAAGTGGTTTTCTGTGTAAATGTTCACACCTTCAAGGTACAGGTATACCCCCTGGTGTGGTTCATTGTTTATTGATGTCATCCCACTCTACAGGTAATTTACCTGAGGAACAGCACCTACTCACTCAGAGATGCTACATGTAACTATTACACTTTTATTTCAATGTAAATCAGTATTTTTCTCAAATGTATTAAAGGGGTTTGACATGTTTGATGGTGATGCCGTACTGTACACGTAGGAACTATGTGATACCTCTTTTACTAGTGTGTTTTCGTTCATCTGCCCATCTAACTGTTGCCGTAAATTGACATGTTTCTGGTAATCTGAAAATAGAGGAAATGATGCACATAAAACTTATTATTCAAATGATATAGGCAAACTTTTGACTACGGTATCCTTTAAATTTTATCTTTCTAAACATCAACATCTATTAAACTGAAAAACGGGAGGCAATGGGCTATTTTGCCAACCTGTGCAAAACTGAAACAAAAACGGACTTCTTGTCAGAAAACTTATGGCTTTGGGATACCGGGTGTGGATCACAATAGTTTTCAAGAAATTTGACCACTTCTGAAAACTTTGGGACCTAAATAACCCCAATGGATGTCTAATACATTGTACATGTACCCACCTATACATGAATACATAATAGATTTACATAAAAAACATTTTTGAGGAGTTCCACAACTATGTATGTGATTTAGTATTTGTTAGGTGTTGGAGTCAACGATATCGCTATGCTGGAATTGTTCACAATATCGTTGTCAGGTTTTCAATACCATTGTTTATTGCGATAACGATATATAATATAACAGCTCTATTGAACAGGACAAACATTTCACCGAAATTCTGCCCTTAAACAAGTTATTTTATTTGGTAAAATCAGTCAGAATCTTTGTACTCGTAGCAAGACGGGCCATGTGGTGACACATTTTCACTGAAACCTATTGATCCGTTCAACTAAATATTTCTCATCGTGGCCATCGGGAATTTGGTCAGTTGCTTATCTGATCTATTATTTTCATTAATCTGTCAGCATAAAGTTGTGTCACAACATAATTGCAATTATTTGGGACGTCAATTCCAGGTACCGGTACATGTACTCACTTTCCTGTAATACATGTATAATTGTCCTGACACCATTACATGTTCCTGATATTCTTGCTGATTGGCTGACGGTAAAGCAGTCAAAGCATTTTACATACATTGTACCATTGTCAGCCAGTCATACTTGAAGCATAGTAAGGATTCCTTACATGGATTGTCACGTCTTTAACCGAAGTAAATTTAGAAATTTCCAATGGAATTCCATTAATACAACAATTTTTTTGAAATTTTTTTCATTTCCTTCTGAAGAAAATGTCAAATGTTACAATAACTCCTCCGGAATGTCACTTTAAAATCTTAGGATGCATTTTAAAGAAGTTATTACAATATTATTTCTAATACACATGTAAGGCATGTGAGCTATGGTTTTACATCCTAACTGACATCTAGATACATATCCGACTAGAATTATGTACAAAATAAATCTTTTTAATAATTTAGCATTTTATCAGAAATTCAATAAGGCTTTGTGTTATACCAGTATGCAACTTGAATACAAAGTTAGATCAATGTTCATTGTGTCAAACCTGAGCTCAGTGATCATGACTTGTGTATTAGAATAACATGGTGAACTAAGAACATCTTTCAGATGCATCCACTTTCTGTAAAACTTTATACTAGGGTGCTAAATATCAATATCTACAATATTTAAGTTGTTTGCCTGATTTATAATTGTGTTTTCAGTGCTTTTATGGTGTTTTAGATAAATACTTGGTATTTTCAGTGTTTTCGTGATGTTATGAAGGGATGGACAGGTCAGGCAATTTACCAAAACAGACTCAAACACACTACAATTACTGAAACACACTACAATTACTGGAGCAAGATACAAATGTTATAGTATATATATTTAAAATGTATTTTGTAACATAATTTAAGTATAATTATGGTTTAATTCCAAATAAAATTCAGAAACAAGACCGAAACGCACTAGATACAATTACCGAAACAAGACCAACCTGATTCAGTAATTGTAGTGTGTTTTGGTCTTGTTTCAGGGATTTATTCGTAAAATTTAATCCATAGTTATACATAATTTATGTCACAAAATACATTTTAAATAATTATTTAAACATAAATTGTATCTTGCTCCAGTCATTGTGGTTTGTTTCTGGGTGTTTCGGTCTTGTTTCTGTCAATTTCTAAATTGTAGTGTGTTTCGGTCTTGTTTTGGAAATTTATTCGGATTTAATCCATAATTTAACATAAATCAGGTTACAAATTACATTTTTAACATATTCTACATCATACAGAGCTGATATAAAAGTATTTTCACGCTATCATTTTTTATTACATATTTCATATAAAACCACATTTTGTTGAAAAAATATTGTGAAGCCATTTCTTATCAACTTACAATAAAATTTTCACCATTAAACAGAGAATGTTTCCAAGTTTCATTGAGTATTTGGGTATAATTTTCTAATTTGTAATTTCAAAGATTTAACAATTAAACAGAAAGTAAAAAATAGATATCACAATTTTACTTGCCCATATAAGTAGTTGTTATCACAAAATCAAATGTTTCAATCTAAAGAAATAAATCTTTTAATTTCTTATTCAGAATTTAAAAATCAAATTATATAATGAAACTGGATTTAAATTAATTCTTTGTTTAATGATGAAAATTCTATTGAAATGCGATCAGAAATTTTTTAAAAAAATGTAGTTTTATATGAAATATATACAGTAGTAAAAATTTATAGCATGTGAATATTTTTGTCCAGGCTCTGTGTATATTACAAGATTTGTATCTTGCTCTAGTAATTTTAGTGTGTTTCGGTCTTGTTTTGGTAATTTGAGTCTGTTTCGGTAAATCGCCCTACCGGGATGGACTAGCCTACAATGAAGAAGGGGTCAGGCAATTTACCCAAACCACTACAACAATCTGTTTCAGTAATTCTAGTGTGTTTCAGTAAATTGCCCTACTATGAAGAAGGCGGAAGGGGGGGGGGGGGTAAAAAATACATGTAGTAAACTATAGTCTGTACCAAATATTTTTTATCCGCTGGTTTTGGCTGATTAAAATAAAATGGTTAATACTTACCACTTAAATTTAATGTAGCGGTATCCTATACATACTAAATTAAAAATCCATGTTCGTGACTAATAAAAATTAATCCGTTTTGTACTTGATATTTGCACTCAAATTAATTGGGGGATTTTTACTATATGTAATGGCGGCCATCTTTCGAAGTTTGAGAGTGGAAGTAAAAGAAAGGGAACATTTATTGGTCATACTGATTTAGCCTGGCTCACTGATCTGTTATTACACACTCACCGATTCCTTATGACAATAATTTATATTGGGAGTTATTCCCCTTCATATAGATTTTGTCAAGAGAGGCGCGAGAACATTAATGATCACTCACATGACACAATTATTTGACATCGCATGGATAACACAGAGATTCCCGTAGGAAGAGTGTTTTAAAAAACTGAAGCGACCAAACAAAGAAAAAAGTATGTAGAAAAGATATAGAATAATTTTTTTCTTTTTTAATTATATCAGTTAAATATCTTTATTTTGACGATTGGTTGCTTTACAAATTAATTTTTAAATTCCTGACCAATTATGGCTCAGACTATAATTTCTTCATTGCCGCTGTAACTATACGTCTAGACTATAGTAGATCTATACAATGCTGAGTCTTAGAATAAACAAAATTTAGTTTTTGAAACTTGACCAGTACACTTTTGTGATACATTTCGGTGTTTCATGTATTTTTCGATACAATCCGATACATTGCGGTATTTACCCCACCACAAATTCATGTGTGACCATGTGTTCGACAACTTCAGACACGTTACACTGACTTACAGCTTCGACTGTTATGTTTTCATGAAAATCAAATGATGCAGGTTGTCGTTAAGTCATCGTTTAAGCTGTTGAACCACGACATACTTTACCTTATGTCAAATAACCATTAAATACGTCACAGAAATCCTTACCTTTCTGAACAGTTTGGTACTTTTCTAGCTCACCCTGAAGCCTTTTCTGAACGTCCGACATGTTGGAATCTAATATACTAAATTTTGTAACAGCAAATCACATTGGATAAGTTTTGTTAAACAAACCAATCAGGTGTGTGTTTATATTGGCGTTTCATATTTATGTTTTCTTTGACTTCAAACACAGGAGAGTCTTTGGTGCGTGAAAATGTCATTCGGGAAAAGTTGCAACCTCACTTTTCGGTTACGAGTAAGTTGAAGTAGAATGTCTAAATGACACTGTACAAGCAGAGAAGAAAAACAAAATTTTTAATCTTTTTATATATTTGAAAGAAAATCTAAAGCATTGAGAGTTGAATATACTGTCGAAAATGCTTGTTTTATGCAGCCTGGCTTTTTTATGTAACAAAAAC
This sequence comes from Atrina japonica, assembly GCA_030159075.1. Taxonomy (NCBI): domain Eukaryota; kingdom Metazoa; phylum Mollusca; class Bivalvia; order Pterioida; family Pinnidae; genus Atrina; species Atrina japonica. Next base: position 689,138 of record BROG01000255.1, on the reverse strand, counting down.
ATTGTCTATAGTACACTACAGTACATAGCCTATAGGTTATACATGTAAAAGTATGCATGGTATGTCATTGAGTGAATGACACACAGGCACGTGCATCGTGTAATCCCCTGATCTAAAAAACATTCCCACATGTGCCTGTGCTATGGCATTACTGTCATACTGACCGGCGGCACGATTTATCCAAAAAACAAAAAACTACCCAAAAACACCCAAAAAACACCCCAAAAGACCCAAAAACAATTAAATCGAAATAAGTTTGCATCAATAATCATTTTAAATGCATTTTCTTCTGTATAAATATTTCATAGACAGCTAGAAATTAAAAAAAAAAATCAACATTTATCACTTCTCAGGGAACTTACGGACACTGTCATTTAGTAAAATGAAGAGCCAAATCGGTCTTCTTTAATTATTTGCTTTCACGATTCCTGAAATATTTTTCATATTTTATGTCAAATTTATATTATAAAAATTCTACGTAATGTGGAAAATGATGATTTCATATGTATTAAACGTCTTTACCGTCCAATATATGTAACATTCTGGCACATTTTAAAATGTCATGCTGACTGTATCATGGTTTCAGAAATACATCGTGAAATTGGATAAAACAGCATTATCAAAGTCAAAAATATCTACAGTCATAAAAAATATTCATCATATTATAATAAGATTGCTAAAATTGTTACGTTTCAAATGTTTTTGTGTGTTTTGGGGGTCATTTTGGATGTTTTTTGGGTGTTTTTTGGGTCTTTTTGGGTAAATCGTGCTGCCCTTACTGACTATCATCTGTATTTAGGCTACTGGCAGTACTGCTACCTATGTATTTGCATGACAACAGAAAATATTTACAAAATTCAATACACAATACCTATATACAAGATACGCTGTTTGTACCAAACCATTATGGTAATGGTACCATATGGGTGGATTATTATGTATAGTCTGTGCCAAATATTTTTTGTCCACTGGTTTAGGCTGATTAAAATGAAATGGTTGATACTTACCACTTAAATTTAATGTAGCGGTATCTTAAACATACTAAATTAAAAATCCATGTCCATGACTAATAAAAATTAATCCGTTTTGTACTTGATATTTGCACTGAAATTAATTGCGGGATTTTTACCATATGTAATGGCGGTCATCTTTTGAAGTTTGAGCTGATCTGTTATTACACAATCACTGATTCCTTACGACAATAACATATATTGGGAGTCATTCCCTTTCATATAACTCTTTTGTCAAGAGAGGCGTGAGAATATTAATGATTACTCACATGACCCAGTTATTTGACATTGAATGGATAACACAGAGATTCCCGTAGGAAGAGTGTTTTCAAAAATTGAAGCGACCAAACAAAGAAAAAAGCATGTAGAAAAGATATAGGATTTTTAAATTATATTTTTATTTTGATGGTTGGTTGCTTTACAAATTCATTTTGAAATTCCTGACCAATTATGGCTCAGACTATAGTTGAAGATAACTACTATTTTGATTTTTCTACAAATAGAAATGAAAATTCACTAAAATTACCAAAATGTTCTAATAACTGACCAAAATGCTCAACATTTACGATTTTAAATTGTTTTGCTCAAAAGTCGTATGTTTTATTATGCAAGTGGTCATCATATATTTCACGTTTGTGTCCCAAACAGCCTTTCATACAATGTACCTCTCCTTCATTCTAATCTGTGTAATGACTTATGTAATCTTTCATTGTGGAAAGTTTCATTGAAACCAATTCGTTAGTGTAGGAGAAGTTAAGCCGACAGGCTTGCATCTACCGACAGACAGTGATTACAGTATAGTACATGTTGTACGGGTATAATAAATCAACACAACATGACAACCTGACTAGGTACAAATGTAAGTGCGACTTTATAGATTTCCAAAATTTGTCCAGGACTGTTACAAGTGTGAATAGATTCAGAGTACATTTACATGGACATGCATCCAATTAGAAAAACTTTAATTGTCAGTTTATAGCGTGGGTTCCTGAAATTTAAATCAAGTGTACAAAGGTTAATAAGATATTAAATTGGACTACAGTAGAACCTGTCTTGAAGGACCACCCTGTCTGCCATAGAAATTTGGTCTTATAATACAGGCAGTCTCCCAAAGAGGTTTTATTTAAAGGGATTTGTGAACAAAGTTGATTTGTGAATATGGTCTCCACTGTACATTGTCTATATATAGAAATTTTTGCTGTAATATCATGCTGTAGAATCACAGCTCTCCCCCTTTGTTAAATAGAGGCGATGCATAGAATACATGGACCTTTTTATTAGTTTTATAAATGTATTTTATTTTCTAAAATTGTGTAATTATTATGAATATTTACAAGAATTTCAGAGTATTTTTTGTGTTTGTGTAAATACAGCATTTACTACATTCAAACCAAAATATTTCACATCTCATTTAAGTTGGTCAGTGTCCATTGTAATCACTGTCAGAAGATACAGGCAAAGAGATTTATACAGACAAAGAAACCAATCAGAGACTGGAAAAAGACTTCGTCTTCATCCTCTCCAACAAGCGCTGGTGCTATATTCGTTGGGGTAAGAGATATAGAGTCGAACCTGGATATATTGAAATTAAAGGGGGATGAATTTTTCTTTCAAATGAATAGGTATTTCAAAATAACTGGGTTATAATGGTAATAAAGCAATTTGGTTGGGGAATCTAAATTATTTCAAATACCAGTAAAGTGAGATTTTAATATAACACTGACAGGGTTTAATATCAGTGGATTTGACTGTATTTAGTAACAGTGTGATGTTGCTGTTAAGAAATGCTACCAGGGACCGAAATCACCAAATTTACTCAATTTTTATCTTATCATTTTGAATTTGACTGTATAATATTTTGTAAAACTTCTGGATTTGAGTGATTAGGAAACATATTATTTTTCATCATTCACTTATGAATTTTTGCCTCACACTTACATGTATGATGTTCCTGTAAAAAATGAATAGATACATTGAGTATGATAATCATACAATTTTTAATATTTCTGAAGTTTTCTTCAAATTAGCAATAATTTTGATCAATATTTACAGTTACATGTATATGCCATCAATATACAAACATGTCCAGTTACAGAATATATTTTGTTGGTTTACATTGAAATCATGAAAAGTTAGTTGAGCTTGAGAACTGAGTGAATTTGACGACTTCGGGCCTAGGGCTCCTATAATCGATTAGAAGATACCACAGGAGTCAATACTTACGTAATTTAATGCATATCTCCTCCTTCTCCTTAATCAGGAGAACCTGGAATGGAGATTTTGTTGGTACAAAACTAATATCAACAGAACAGATTAAAGAGTCTTCACTGCATTGCTATATAAGTCCTTAGCATTGATCAATATTTGTGGTACTTAAAAATAATTACTCACCTGTGCATCTGCCTATAAATGTGGGCCTTTTTACTGCCAGGTGCTTGTGGGAAAATGTCATAGGCAACAAAATTGGGAATTTCAATTCAAATTTGTGTCATATTGGGTAAATGGTTTGCACACATGTTAATCTAAATCTTTTATTTAGATGCATATACCCCTGCATTAAATTATTTTTCATTTCATTTTTAATTCTGGTCTGTACACTGAATTTGAAAATTTTTAAATCATACTTGAAAAAATAAAAAAAGATATATATTGCTTTGGAATGGGCCTGAATATCAACCCCATGGCAACTATAGAAAAAAGTATGAAATGAAACAGCAATAAAACAAACAATTAAACAAATGACTTCATGTCCATGATAATTTGTTTTTTTGTTTTGTTTTTTTCAATCATTGTTCGTAGACGATACCTGTACTGACGTTTGGTTTGGGTGTCTGGCAGTATTACAGAAGAAAATGGAAGCTAGATTTGATAGCATCTGTCGAAAAAAAGACACAACTAGAAGATCCAATAGATTTACCTCATAGGTATGAAATCTTATCTAAATTTTTGTTGTTGAAATTACTGTAAACCTGAAAATTTTCACTCCCGTTTGATTTTTGCAATTTTTGCATTTTTGCACTATCTAATTGTTGGAACATTGCACTAAACAGTACTTACATGCAGTCTCTACAACAACTCTCTGTTTGTAGTCACCATGAGTTCCTGGCTGACATGCTCTTAAGTTTTTCACATGGGAAAGCTTTCCACTTTTAAAGGACTGTTGGGATTTACTTACATGCAGGCTCTACAACAACTCTCTGTTTGTAGTCACCATGAGTTCCTGGCTGACATGCTCTTAAGTTTTTCACATGGGAAAGCTTTCCACTTTTAAAGGACTCTTGGGATTTACTTACATGCAGGCTCTACAACAACTCTCTGTTTGTAGTCACCATGAGTTCCTGGCTGACATGCTCTTAAGTTTTTCACATGGGAAAACTTTCCACTTTTAAAGGACTCTTGGGATTTACTTACATGCAGGCTTTACAACAACTCTCTCTTTGTAGTCACCATGAGTTCCTGGCAGACATGCTCTTAAGTTTTTCACATGGGAAAGCTTTCCACTTTTAAAGGACTTTCGGGATTTACTTACATGCAGGCTCTACAACAACTCTCTCTTTGTAGTCACCATGAGTTCCTGGCTGACATGCTCTTAAGTTTTTCACATGGGAAAGCTTTCCACTTTTAAAGGACTGTCGGGATTTACTTATATGCAGGCTCTACAGCAACTCTCTGTTTGTAGTCACCATGAGTTCCTGGCTGACATGCTCTTAAGTTTTTCACATGGGAAAACTTTCCACTTTTAAAGGACTCTTGGGATTTACTTACATGCAGGCTCTACAACAACTCTCTGTTTGTAGTCACCATGAGTTCTTGGCTGACATACTCTTAAGTTTTTCACATGGGAAAGCTTTCCACTTTTAAAGGACTGTTGGGATTTTAATGAGTACATAGAAAACATTTTAAAGTGTATGCTGCGTTCCACAGAAATTTTTTTTAAGCATTAAAGACACATGAAACAGCATTAAGTGTACATTAGAATAAGATATAGTGGAATCTGCCTTGAGAAGCCACCATTTCTGCTACTGAAATGTGGTCTTACAAGACAGGTGGTCTCTCAAAAGACTACAGTGGAACCTGTCCTGAAAGACACCCCCCCCCCCATATCTACCACCCAAATCAATAGATAGTACGGTCTACTGTCATAATTTGGGAGTGAACAAGTTCATAGTGCATGTAAAGGGTTATAAAATTTTGATTCTAAATCATACACCCCTGAATTCTGACAGTGGACTTAACCATTCTTTTAAATGGACAGGTTCAAATATGACTTCAGGGGTTGATGAGTTAAAAGGCTTATATTTATCTCAGTGGTTTTCAAAATATGGTCTCAGAAGACAGGTGGTCTCATGAAAATGGTCTCTTTAGACAGGTTTCACTGTATGCTTGTTCCATGTATAATTACAGTGAAACCTGTGTATAACGACCTTCTTAGGGACACAACAAAACCAGTCTTTATAGGGAGGTGGTCTTTATATAGAGGTTGATTTGTACACAAATGGTACTATTGGGGACAGCAAAATACGGTCTTTGTGAACAGATGGTCTTTATACACAGGTGTTTCTAAAGAAGGTTTTACTGTGATACGATGTTAGTAACAGAACAAGATGGTATGTGAAAAGACAAAAATTATATGAGATGTTCTGTTTGAATTATTCTTAGTATCTACTCATCTTGATGTTTCTTTCAGTGTAGGTGAAATGGATTTCAATGACCTTGAGTACTCCAAGGTTTCAGTCACAGGAGAATTTGATCATTCTCGAGAAATTCACCTCGGCATCAGGCGGAATCTGTTGCCAGAATACACACCAATGGGATCCAATGCTGGTCTAGGTTTTTATGTAATTACGCCATTCAAAGTCAAAGATTCACCGTAAGTATAATGTAAAAATATGATTCATTTCCATGATTTACTTTGCAACTTAAATGTTGTACATAAAGTAAATGGTCCACTTGTGGTAGCTTTGTTCAGTAGAGCAGTTTTCACACTAGAGCTTAGGTAAGGGTTTTCACACACAAACTGTAGGTATTGGAATAATTACACTCTGACTTCTTGAAAACATGTACTGTGTTCCAGCCAGAAGGTTTCAGCAGGGTACCCTGCCCTGCTCCAATTTGCTCTACCCTTCACTACTGTTCCCCCTACCTACCATGTCTCTCATTTGAACACCTGGCAGAAAAATTGGTTCTGGCATTTTCATGACGAGTATTTCAATATTTGCTGAAAAAAAGTTCATACGTTACACGTAGGCCAATGTGCCTTTACCCCTTTTCTTTATTGATGCAATGCAGGTGCCCCTTTTGATGGATCAATATGTGAGTAACACTAAGAAAACTCTGATTTTCTCTTTGGAACATTGAAGTAGTCACTCTTCCTCCACCTATTGCTTGTTATGAGAAATGAAAGTCGGGGTCTCCGTGACCGATTGGTTATGTTCGAGCATCACCTGCTAAAACATGAAGTTTATCACCTCTGATGAGCATGTGTTCAAGTCCCCCTGGAACCCAAAATTGTTGGGAATTTTCTAGTTGTGGAAGACCTGTGGTCTCTTCCCATGAAGTCTTTAAAATATATCTTGTTGTTTTATGTACATGATCCAAGATTTTGTAAATTTGTCAGTCCAAATGTATTTATTTTCTGACTTATCTTGATCCCGGGTTCTGTAAATATGTCCATCGGAAAGTAATTATTATCTTATCTTGATTGAGATTTTTGTAGATTTGTCAGTAGGAAAGTAATTATTATCTATCTTAATTGAGATTTTTGTAGATTTGTCAATAGGAAAGTAAAAAAAAGTAAGAAAACAGAAACTTTTGTTTACACAATTTCTTGCTTGGCAAAAAAGTCAAGAATTTACTTTTGTTTTGATGATTTTGATCACTTTGTTATAAAAGGTGTGTCGGGGCATCAAGGGCCATAGAGATTGGTTTGTTATAGACAAAAATTTGTTATATAAAATATGTTGTATCAAGGGCCATAGAGATTGGTTTGTTATAGACAAAAATTTGTTATATAAAATATGTTGTAATATTGTATTTCAATTAAGAACATTTGGGGATTTGTTATTTATTGATTGGTTATGTGCATGAATTTGTTTAAACCGAGTTTGTTATGTTAACCCATCAACCCCTGAAAAACAATGGACTCTTCTGTAAATCAATGACTTAGACTAGTCCAAATGTGTCTGTAGGGGTGAATGGGGTAATGTTTTACTGCACTATCTTTTTTATCTTTTCTTCAATTTAAAACTTTCAATCAAATTCATTTATTATTCATCAAAAAAGGAAAATAGAAATAAAAAAAGAAAATAATCGCTGGGGGGAAAAATTTGGTTGGAGTTCTTTTAATGGGTGGTTGAAGAACAAAAGCAAGATTATCTTAATATTTAGCCCACTATGTACATTTTGTTTTCCCTGACAGTTTAACAATATTAGTAAACAGAGGTTGGTTGCCAATAGCAATGAAAGATAAAATCGGCAGAGCTGACAGAGTGAATGGTGAGGTGACGATTGTTGGATTATTTAGAAAAACGGAATGGGTAGGTACATCAAATTTACTTATACATATATATGTACTTTTAAATATACATGCAGACACAAACATACCTACATATACATACACATTTACTCAATATCCACACAACAATCCATCCACTGTATGTTATTGTATCCTACATTGTAAGAGAACAAAAACAGAACTTTTTCACACTGATCTGCTGGTAGCTACCATATGTTTTATTTTCATTCCAGGCAAATTTAACTATCAAAGATCAGCCCGAGAAAAACAACCCCAACTGGTGGTCTAGAAGAAACATAGAGGATATGGCTAAGTACTTGGGTACCGACCCTGTGTTGATTGATGCTAATTTTGGTATGCATTTTCTATGCAACGAAAACTTTTTTCTTAATTTTTCATTTAAAAAATACTGTGTGCCTGAAAATTTTCAATCCTGCTAAATTATCGCCATTTTCATCCCGAGATTAGAAGGTAAATTTGAAATAAAGACAAAATTTTTACTGTGAATAATTGAAGCACGGACAGTCACAACATCCTTGAGACTTAAGATTTAGGGTGACTTTAAGATTGGGTGAATATGTTTTCTGTCATTAATAGGGCAAAAACAACCCAAGGGCAAAAATTTACGGGTATATAGTTACTAAAATTTCTCAGATAATTCTATAACACTCTTTAAGAAAAAACAACAATTGTAAAACAAATGCAAATTGTTATAATGCTCTCCACTTTTGGATTAAGGAGTTACTGTACTCTATGAATTAATATTCTATTTTCTTAATGAATTGAATTTCTAGCATTAAATTTTATGGAAGCACGCCTCGAGAGAGTACATCACTATCTGAATGTATGAGCTTGCTGCTGTTTTCTGTCATAAATTGTTTCTATTTATATCAAAATGTTTTTAAAAATTACTGCATCCCCAATAAATTTGCATACGGATGAAAAAGCAATAGTGTTAAAGACACTTTAATATTGTTATACAGTCAAAACTCCTTATGTCGAGATCGGTAATCTCGATTTACCCGGTTATCTTGAGATCAAACACAGGTCCCGGCAATTTTCCTTCTATATCTTACTATAAAAAGACCTGATAACTCTAGATTGGAAAAGTCAAAAAACCGCTAATGTCGATGTTAAGACATGGTCCAGATGTTTAGATTCAATGTGAAATTGACCAGTTATGTCGAAGTTAATTTTTGTACATCGTCATTTAATCATTGTAATTATATGACTAGTACATACAAGAAATAAAAATCTTCACAAAAACCCCGTTATTTTTTGCTCTCTGATCTTAACTTTATATAGTTACTGTTATTTCTGTTACTTCTATAATTCGGTTTTAGACTTTTCTTTCTCAAATGTATAATGATAGTGTCACTTCAGTGATCTAGAAAGCAGCATGGGATGTTCCTATTAAAATGTGAGTGATGTTTATTTGCCAATACATTTGCGAATTAAAAAATAAATTCTCAAATATAATTAATTCGGTTTTATTTACTTTGCTTTTGCATTTTTATTTTGCTTTATTATTTGACAAAACACACGGTTTGTGTGGCTGTCAGCTTGCACATATACTGACGATAAGATAAGAGACAAGCGATATACATTTAGGTCTACATGTATTCTGGCAATTACTGAAATGTTCACGAGAAGAATCAGGATTGTATTAAGCGACAGACCTTTTAACTCGAGGACCTGTTTATCTTGAACTTTTTACTTGGTCCCAACGACTTCGAGATAATGAGGTTTGACTGTATACACGTATGCTACAAATGTTTGTTTAGCCATGCAGAAAAACATAGAATTTATATTTATGTGTCTATTTTACAGAGAGTTCAGTTCGTGGAGGTCCAATTGGTGGACAGACTGTTATAGACTTTAAAAATCGGCACATGGAGTATATAATCACATGGTAAATAGCAACCGTTTTCTTCTCTATCTTTTTTATCAAATTCTTTTAATATTTCTATTCATCTCTTTATAATTCAGAATTATTGTCACCACATGCGGTGGTCTTGTGGTACAGCATTTGACTTGGGAGTGGAAGGTCATGCCAAAGACTTTAAAAACAGGACGTGACTGTTCCTCGCCATGCACTTAACATACAAAGTGAAAGTCTAGGCATTTAGAAATGAGATTTAAAATAGAAGTCTGTGTTATGGTAGGCATGGCATATAAAAGTACCCTCAATATATTGGCATAGTCCATAGCACAGGTCAAAATTTGGGGTATTTCATCTAAAAGCTGGTGACATATCAATATAAGAGAAAGTAACTCCAGGCAAAATGTTAAAGAGTGATAAAACAGAACAAACAGAATCATTATCATTTATTTTTAATTATTATGATTTTCTGTTCATACTTTTTATGTTGACGTATATAAATTTTTGATTTGGCAGTTTTGATCATTCACAAAGACTTATTGGTTTATTGTATGCTGGGTTTGATATCTGATCAAATCATATAAACTATATAAAGTTGAGGGGGTATGCTACATACAGTGGCTCGGAGTTGGAGTACTCTGCTTTCATATAGCAGCTCAGACACGGAGTGCTCGGATCATATAAAAAGTGGCTCAGAGATGCAATACTCTTCTCGTGTACAGTGGCTAAGATATGGAGTAATTCTGCTCACACACAGTGGCTCAGAAGTGTAGGCCTGCTGTGGTCATCAATGAAGTATTCTGCTCACACAGTGGCTCAAAGATGCAATACTCTGCTCATATACAGAATACTCTGCTCACACACACACTGGCTCATCAATGGAGTTCTCAGCTCACTAACAGTGGCTCCGAGATAGAGTTCTCAGCTTACACTCAATGGCTCAGAGATATAGTACTCTGCTCACATGCATTTGCTCAGAGATCGAGTACTCTGCTCACACAGTTACTCTTGAGATTGCATACTCACTAACAGTGACTCTGTATTAGAGCTTAATAATTCTCGCGTGAATCATGAAAAATAGAATATGTTAATAGCAATACATGTATGTAGCAAAGTTTATACAGATACATTGTAAATATTTCTTTCTTTACTTTCAGGTGGAGTCTTTCTTTAATCACTGGATACTTATGGTACACAAAGTACATCAGTAAAACGCCGCTCCAAAAAGTGGTGCGATCGTCACATAGATAGCGTGGTAACTTTAAAAGTGATTACAAGTGGTTCGATCGTCACGTAGATAGCGTGGTAACTTTAAAAGTGATTACAAGTGGTTCGATCGTCACGTAGATAGCGTGGTAACTTTAAAAGTGATTACAAATGAAGTGATAACCACCTTGATAGCGTTGTAACTTTCAAAGTGATTACAATGAAAGATAGTGTGGTAACTTTCAAAGTTAATACAAATAGAACTGAATGATCAGCGTGTTGTATGTGATTGTAAATGAGATATGTTTATAAGGAACTGTATGGAGAAATTAATATAATTATACATGTATTTTATATAACAATTTAATTTACTTGCTGGTATTGCCTTTCTTTTCTCATGTGTATTCTTTTTCACTGTTAGCGGTGCTTCAATGATAAAGTGTTTGCTCCCAGTATAGTAAAATCCATATAACCTGGTGGGGTGGTGTCTTGTTGGTGGTGCCTTTTTTTACCGGGAAGAGTTTAAATTTTAGGTAATAAAGCATAAGATTAAATTTGCACAGATTAGAGTAATCATTCTTACTTGTCACCATACATAGGAGATTATCCAGTGAGGAATAAAATGTTTTTCTCGTGCAGCTTGTCATAACTGAAAAGTGAGTAGAATCATCTGTATGATAATCAGGATGTGCCACTCTGCCACCACTTGCGGTGGTCTAGTGGTAGAGCAATTGACTCGCAAGTGGAAGGTTACAGGTTCAATTCCCAAAACCGAGTCATGCCAAAGGCTTTTGTATGAAATGGTAGTAACCTTCGCCAAATGCTCGGCATACGAAGTGAGTCACTTGTCTTTCAGATGAGATATGAAACCGAGTTCCTGTGTCAAGGCAGACATGACATATAAAAGTACCCTCACTGCATTGGTGTCAGTCCATAGCACAGGTCAAAATTTTTGGCACTTCACCTAAAGCTGGTGACATCTCAATATAAGTGAAAAAATTCTTGAAGGGATGTAAAACAACAAACAAAAGCAAAACTCTTTGCCAGGTCAGACATATGCCCTTTTAAAAAACATCAGAACAACTGTCACTTTGCCCTCGGCATCATGATAAGGTTCCACTGCACTATGAACACTTATAGCAATGTGGTCAATTCAACCCTTTCATCCCCAGGTATCTTAAATGGTATGCTCTTTCATGGATGCAGTCTACTGTGATGTATGGGGTTGAAAAGTTTAAACTGCATAATAACTCACTCCTGGACTTTTCGGCCTTGCTGGAATCTAAGCTTATAATGTGCAGGGATGTAAGTTTACCTAAGTGAAAAAGTAGGAAATAGTATCTTGGCCCCAGTAGGTCGGGGGCCACCTATGCCCCTGGAAGACCAGCACCCTTAAAAAGCCTGGAGAGCAATTCTATCCAATTCTGAGACTATTTCATACACTTTTCTCACCAGTATCACCTTTAAAAATATAAATATCTATTTTTCTTGCAGTACGACTTGTTTAAAATAATATGTTCATCATATACATGCAAGTAATAAGCTACACACACCATACAAGCAATGAATAATGGATTCTGTCATTACGTATCCTGCAAGTAGCCATCCCAAGTAAATCCAGTTTCCGTATATATTCGGAACAGTAAACACCTGATGCATCCTTTCCCTGTGACCATTTCCACTTGAACTTATATTTAACATCTTTATCGATGTCTTTAATAGAGACATAATAGGAACGTTCAACCACGCTCATAGCGACCACCGGCCGAAACACATGTCTAAAATAAGACCCACTTTCATTGGACATTCAGCTCTTCAAGCCAATCAAAAATGGTGTTAGTAAAGCTAGTTCAAGCATAGTTTTGATCTTTGAAATGCTTGTGTATAAAGCAACCACACACTCTCATTGAACAGAACAGAATTGAAGACAATAGATCTTCCGAAAAATGGTGGTAAGGACTAAACATCGAAATGGACAAATTCCGGAAAATCAGATTGGCATTACGAAAATCGATAAAAGTCAAAATTCCAACAAAAACTGGAAAACTTACATCCCTGTAATGTGGGAAAGCTTGTCAATTTATTTGTGCAAGGTCAGAGGTCATTTCAGGGTATATTGTGATCAGGTTTTCTTTGTCACCAATGAAAACTACAAAACGTAACAGTCGCCTGTAATCTAGATATAACTGAGTGAAGCATAAAACTGTGATAAAACAGATTGATAAAACGGACAAACCAACACAACGTGCACTTTTATATGAATATTTATTTACATACTTCAACAAACATTCATGAGACATGGTAAATGGCAGTAGCAAATGTTTAAAAGAATGACAAAATAAGAAAAAGATCTTGCACATAAAAATGTATCTATACATTAAATGCTGTAAACAAATTTTGTCAAGATACATAGATAAAAATTCAAACGTAACTTCTTTTTTGATTTGGCCAATTAATTGCACAAGTTTGAAGAATTCTTAAAAACCGTTAACATTTCTGAATAATGTAAATAAACGTGAAAGATGCAATTCATGAAATCAAAATCCTCAGATAATTATATACTTCAAATGATATTACAGCAACTATGCAGGTGTTTGCTAACCTACCATTAGAGTGATACAGGAAGACTTGCAGGGGCAGATTCAGGCCCCATAAAGTTGGCAAAAATGTGTAAAACTTTTCATCTTCTATAAAACAGTAGATGATAATAACAGAATATCAAACTTTTGTACCTCGCAACGCTTAATGAAGATATTTGACACTTGTAGCTCTTTAACTTAATATCCTGGATTCACCTCCGACTTTTTTAAAACTACAACTGATACAATCTCTTACACAGAGTTGTCGGTCCTTACAGTGCTCAAAAACCTCTCTCAACGTCTGGACTTTTGCCAGATTCTGTCAAAATATATAAATCTACTATAGATTTTGCTCTTTATAAGGTATCGGTCTATTTTGCATGTTTTTAGTGCCGAGATAGAAAAAATACAATTTGAGGTGAAAATATATTTTCAAAAAAGGATATACATGTAAATATAGGGACTATATTTTGTGAAAAAGTTTCCTTACTCTGTGTAGTTTGGTTTTTATATACATTCTGTGGGTTACATGACCATGTGTTTTGGGACTTCTTTTTAGACATTGACAGATATTGTTGAGGAGTGGACGAACCAACAACTCTATGTAAGAGATTGCATGTGATAGTAATCCCAACACAAAGAGAGATAACTCTGATTTGTTATCATTACATCACAATCCTCACAGTAAAATTTTATGTGAAATAACAATTCACAGTCTGCTTTTTGGAAACATGTATGAAAACATTCATCATAGCACTGCCTTTCAGCATAGATTGTTGATAACAATTTTACAGTAAACTTTGTTTGGAACACAAAATGAAAATGGAAATGCATACTGCTACACAGATCAATATGTTCTTTCATGTACTGACCTCTGAGGCCGAGAGCCTAGAGCATTTTGGTTTAAACCCTTAAGTCCCCCACCATGGGTCAGTACTGGTTTGAACCCCACTGAAACTTAAGTTGATTTTGTGAGAAATTTTCCAGTTTACTTGCAAAAATGTTGGGTGATCTCATCCTGGGTACATTGTACCATGGTTCTCTCTGGGTACATTGTACCATGGTTCTCTCTGGGTACATTGTACCATGGTTCTCTCTGGGTACATTGTACCTTGGTTCTCTCCTCCACCGTTACAAACTTCCTGTCACCACATGACAGAAAAAATGGATGAGTGTGGCATAAAACACCATTCAAAACATAAAAATTCAAGTATTTTTTTTTTATTTCTTTGGCAATTGGACTTCTACAAACAAGCCCAATGTGCATGGTGACCATAAATATTACTAAGAAAGAATTACATGTTAACAGAATGCTAGACTTACAGATGTCAACAACAAAATGGTGTACCCTTACAGGCCTACATACTATACATGTTTAAACAAATAGACCTCTACAATACAACGTAACTAAGATGTGTATGGTAAGACATATTTTTAAATTGTAAAACAAACAATGATATCTTACTGCAAAAAAGGGTTGAAAAATGTAAAAATTAGGATGAAATTTTACTATGTGGCAGGCCTGGACCTGTCAGAACAGATGATGTCTGAAGAGTTCAGGTGCCTGTTTATCAATAAGCCATACATCCTAGGTACTACAACCTCAAAACAAAACTTACAACAATTTCATCATCCCTACCTTTGCACATCTCAATCTCAGATCAATAGGATCTTGATAGCTTATGATTACTTATACCTGCTACAGTTACTAAGGTAAACTATGACGGTAACTCAGGTCTACACACTCTCTGGAGAGTCATAAAGACGTGACCTGATCTATGACAGTAACTCAGGTCTACACTCTCTCTGGAGAGTCATAAAGACGTGACCTGATCTATGACAGTAACTCAGGTCTACACTCTCTCTGGAGAGTCATAAAGACGTGACCTGATCTATGACAGTAACTCGGGTTTGCACACTCTCTGGAGAGTCATAAAGACGTGACCTGATCTATGACAGTAACTCAGGTCTACACTCTGGAGAGTCATAAAGACGTGACCTGATCTATGACAGTAACTCAGGTCTACACTCTCTCTGGAGAGTCATAAAGACGTGACCTGATCTATGACAGTAACTCGGGTCTGCACACACTCTGGAGAGTCATAAAGACGTGACCTGATCTATGACAGTAACTCGGGTCTACACTCTCTCTGGAGAGTCATAAAGACGTGACCTGATCTATGACAGTAACTCGGGTCTGCACACTCTCTGGAGAGTCATAAAGACGTGACCTGATCTATGACAGTAACTCAGGTCTACACACACTCTGGAGTCATAAAGATGTGACCTGATCTGGTCATAAGTCGCAAATGACCTATCGCCAAATGTCCGACACGGCACCTTTTGGCAAACTTTTCCATTATGGCATGACAATTAAATGGCCTGTCAAACACTTGTGTGATTATGACATCACAATCGAATTACATCAAAAAATGCACATGGACGGCCATGTGTCAGACACTTGGCGATAGGTCAGTTCATTGTAATATGATTGCAAGTGGTACACGTGGTCCTTAGACCAAGTCAAAGACTTCAGACATATTGTAAAACTGGCCTCTGAACAAAATGAGTTATCCAATAAATAGTTTTATGAAGGTTTTTTATGGCAGTGGTTTTTGAGTAACAGTACAGGAAACCCTGCTTTAGTGACCACCTGTGTATAAAGACCACCTGGTCACAAAGATTGTTTTTTGCTGTCCCCAATAGTACCATTTTTGTACAAATCAACCGCTATATAAAGACCACCTCCCTGTAAAGACTGGTTTTGTTGTGTCCCTAAGGAGGTCGTTATACATGTATAAAAAGTTTCACTGTATTTTGATTCCCTTGACAACATGTTTTTTGAAATTACATGAAAATGTCAAACTTGTCTATAAAAGCCACTCGATGGAACAGGCAAAAAATATTGGTAGCTAGTATAGACAGGTGGCCTCTGTAAAGAGGTTTATTCATTATAAAAAAAATTAGCAAAGGCTATGATTGAATGGCCTTTATAGGCAGGTGCCTTTTATACAGGGGTGACCTTTAATTCCAGTTTGACTGTAGTATGTACTGTAGTAAAATCAAACAAAAAACAACTAACAGACATAAGATATGTAAATATTAATAAGCATGAACAACAAAATTCAACCACAAAAATCCCTGCTATTTCTGGAATACTATCTGTAAATGAACTTCAACAGCACTAATTTACAAGCTAAAACCATGAATATAAGTACTTTATCCCTCACAATAACTTCTTTCAAAATAATACTTGCAGACAAATTTGGCATAATGCATAAAATTCAAGCCTCGCTGTTACCTAAGCCACTAGCCGATTATGTTGGGAAGTTTGCCCGTTTATACTTGTGGAGAGGGTCGATGGTGTCTTCCTCGATACATTGTACATATTGTTACCAGGTTTTCAAAACAGCCAACAGAATTTGGCAACCTTTCTAAAAAAAACAGTAAACAATACTTAATCTCTTAAAACTTTACAAAACTTTATATTAATTAACCTTGGTTGTGGATGTATAAAGAAACAACTGCCCTAGATGGTGTGAAGTGTAACAGTATAGAAATTACATGTACCAAATATTTATTGTCAGGGGGCTCAGGAGACAGTTTACAAATCTGGAGAACAATTGGGCAAACACAGACATGTGAAAATCCAGAGATGAGACCAAACACAGAAATGTGAAAATCCAGAGATGAGACCATATGATAATCAAAATGTTACTCTGTCCTGCCAAGTTCTGTGAATCGGACAATATATACAATGTAGATAGTATATAGTGACTAAATTCCAGTCCACTATATATGAACATTAAATGTGACCAAAGATAACATATGTCCTCACTCATCAACTCATTCAAGTTCAACTACAGGAAAACACCTAGACAAAATTTTATCAAACACACAAATTTAACAAATCAATGTTTTCCAGTGAAAACAAGAGTAGCCTACTGTAAAAAGTGACTGGAACTAAATAAACTGCTAAATAAACCTGTTCTTGGGTAACCATGGTAACCAGTGACCGGCATTGTAAAACATAAGATTTTACATATTCCCAGCTTGATCTGCTTAGCCAATCAGATTTCAGGATCAGCCAAATTTGAGTAGAATTTTTAGACCAAAGTAATTCTTCGAGATTTATGTTGCCGGCCCTTGCTCATATAGCGTAATTTGTTCTCATGTAATATGTTTCACTTCTGTGGACCATGCTATGTCAGAGTACTTTAATAAATACTGCGCACATATGCTCAGACAAATCGGTCAAACGATTCTAAAATATTGAGATAACAGAAAGTAAAGAAAATAAGCTGTAATCTGGTGCCCCCAAAATGGCAATATCTCAATATTTCATGTTTGTAGCTTAATATTCATTAAAGATCCTCAAAGGGGGATAACTCTTGTTTTATTCATCTGGTACTTACAATTGTTTTCAGTGATATTTCACTTACCTTAAATTGGGATATTTTGGCATCACTAAAATTTGGCTATTTTGGTCACAAAATGAATGGTTATTTTTTGGCCAGTTAAATTTTGGCCATTTATGTTAACGGTCTAATGTCACAATTTTCAAATCTATTTTCAAATTTTTAAACACACATGATGACCTAAACAAAAAGCAAAGATTTATACTTTGCCTAAAGTGTTGATTTATAAAAGAAATTGTTAATCGATCATACATTAGATATAGATCCGATTTTGTGGCCGTCGAACGTGTACATATTTTGGACTGATTAATTTTGGCCATTTTAATAGGGTGGCAAAATAGGCCAAAATTAAACAATGACCAAAATATCCCAATTAAGTGATACTTGGTGATGATTCTAAAGTTTGACCAGGTGCTATTTTTTGTTTTATACAAATTTTAACAACTGTAAATCTGGTTTTATTCGTGAAAATTTTATTTACGCGTAATTTCACAAAAGTAAAATTATCGTGTAACGTGTGTAATGAAGTATGATAATAGTATGAGGAAATGGGCATTTGAAATTGCGAAAATATCATCTCGCGAATAAATATAGAACTTGTGTATCACGAAAATAAAATTCCGCGAAAATGTTTGGATTTACAGCAATCACTTGTTAATAATTCAAGCATCATGCAACTGTATTTACCGGGGTCAGTCACCTTTTTAAAACATGGCAATATCAAAATTAAAACAACTGAAAAATATACTCACAGCATTAAGTAATTTAGTAAATGTCTTACGGTAATCTGATAAATGTCTGTAGGTAATCAGATACAAACTGTACCAGAACAACCTAAGATTCGGAATTTTCAAAATACACATGTAGTCCAGATTTTTTCATATCACCAATCTTTTCATCAAAAATGCAGAAATTCATTCATATATTCCTCATCTCAAAAACACTACAGAAAATGATCAACATATATTTAAATGAATACAGGGGGCGCCATAGCCAAATGGTTAGAGTAGAACACTTTAAATCACAACATTTGTCACCACTAAACAGTACAGATGGTTTGAACCTCACTGGAACCTTTGTTTTACTATGTGGGGTGCAGAGGGCCAATGGTCTAGACTGCATATCATAAAGTGACGTAAATCGGTAATCGGTAAAATTTTCCATATAAGCCATATACATAAGTTACAGATGACTAATTTATGATCTTTTATGAAATGCAGCCCTGGTCCGAATACATAGTAATCAACAGATTTTTTCCTCAATTATAACAACTTGCCTCCACTGTATAACTGGAACATTAATGAGCAGTACATAAAATACCTATCAAACAAACAAAGTGAAGGCATCAAATTAAAATTCATGGTCAATGTTGAAATATAATACAAAAACGTCTCAGTTGGTATCTGAAACTTGATCAATCTTATCATGAATTAAAAGTGAAAATCAGCTAAAAAAAGTCAAACACTAACAAAATCTTATATTCTCTAAACACATACAAAATACGTATTGCACAATTACAACAAGAACTTTATTTTCGAGAAAATTTTTACTCCATCTCTGTAAAAATAATGGACTCTTCCTAAAGATCATAGACCAAATGTCTAAATGGGTCGTTGGTGAAGAACATATTCAAGATTAGAAATTGTATTAATAATCGACAGGAACACATCCTCGTAATCTCTGCTTCATACAAAACACCGACTGATCTTGGTGTTGAATGCTAACAAGAGTGAAACCGGTTCAGAAAATATAAACATTAACTTATAATTAGGACAGAAAATAAAATTAAAATTCTTTGTAAAAAGTAAACAACCAGAAATTATTTAAACCATAAATAGATAACAAGATAAAGAAACATAGTGTAAACTTAACGAAGGAAAGGGGGGGGGGGGACAAAATTAATTGGTAAAATCTTTTGTTCAGTCATAGAGAGGAATTTCAAAATAAAGCAAGAATCACACTAGATTATTATCAAAGCATCATTTAACCAAATATTTGTACAAGATTTCATTCATTTAAGATCTATGATAAAAGAAGCTAGGCCTATATAAGTCATTGTCACACTTCCAGTAATACCCAAATGAAGAGAGGGTGTGGCTGAGTGCTCTCTCTCAACTGTTATCAGTGTGGGCCAGTCAGAAACTAAACCGATCAAATCAGAAAGTTTAACAGTTTACTAACAGAATGGGTACACTGTTAAAAACACTGTTACCTTACTGCCAGTGAATAACTATAAAAAATGTTGAGTGCGGCATGAAGCGCCATTAAAAACAAAAAAAAACCAAAAAAAAAACCCAGATATAATCAAAATGGAGTGTGGTTCATTTACATGACGATAAATTCTTTTTACAATTTTAGAGTGTAAAACTTCATTCCCATCAATCTCTTCTTCCAAGCAGATTTGATGAGGAAATCTCGCAAATAAAAATTAAAAGTCATCAGTTTCTTAAATGCAGCAGCAGCTAAACCACGTCAAAACTGATCCCGTCATTAATGAGGTCGTGCCATGTAAGAGTCCGAATTATGTCGAGGTCGCTTTGATACACTGCTCTTGGTTGGTCGCAGAAGTTCCTGAATGTGCTGTACGATGAGATCTATGGCAACTGAAACAAAAGTAAGAAATTTGAAAGTAACTGTCCGGTGAAAAATGCTCGAAAGAAAATATTGTTATAAAATTAATAAACAACAACTAACAATTAGTTGTTTTTTAATTATCCCAAGAGGGGTAGGGGGCACTGGATTATTTTATCCTATTTTATCTTTAAAGATTCTTTTATATGCAATACCTGAAATGACAAAGGTCCTCAGTTTTAAAAGTTGTGATAAAGGCTGCTTCATCAACCCTTACCTACCGTATTTTACGGCCTATAGGTCGATATTTTTTTTAAAGTTGTGACCTCGACCTATTCACCGCATCGACTTATCTTAGAAATAAAAGTGAAATATTTAACTTGTATCTGTAATTCCTCATTTTAACATCGTAATCAACATTTTCCACAGGATTAATCTAGGGGCCTACTCCAAACACCCATTTGTATTTACACTTAATACGACTTATTAAATGTGACCTAGTGTGTGCGTAATGCACTGTGTTCATAATCAAGTGACAAAATAATGATCTTTCAAGTTACAATATCATTGGGATTCAAGACTGTCAGAAACTGTGTAATAAAAATACATCGTTTTACATTATATTTATACCGGACAGTTTATACTTTTGAATGATTCCCTAATCTCGGCACCCCGCTGTGAAGTTTGAAGTCTTCATCAGACTTTCAGGACACTACAAGCTGTGGTTCACTGGAACGTGACCTTCAACTGATAACGATCGCGTGGCAGTCTTTGAAGTTGGGAAAGTTTTCTACATAAATTAATTGACACTCGACCTTGAGTATTTAATTGTTTGACAATTTGCAGCAGCATAATAATTTAGGCCAATGTAAGGATAAGACAAGATTGAGGTCGCTTGTGTAAACAGCATAAAGAATTTAATGATGATTTGACAGGTAACATAATGGCGATGTTTGTATACATAATCAGTACACACGAGTAATATAAGTGATGTGAAATATGATAAAATGCAACTTCTATGCTTTTTAATCACTCCTATTTAATAATGTACCGTAAAATAGGCCTATCACGCTGATAATTTTAGTAGGCTACCATCGTGTTAGCACCAGTTATTAAACATAAACGATGTATTTTTTTGTTCTCCATTCAAGTTTCCATCTCTGCCGATATCGACCTGTCCTCCACTTCGACTTATCTAATACTTAAACCTGGATTTTTGCCAAAAATCGGCCATTCGACCTATCCCCCACATCGACCTATAGGCCATAAAATACGGTAATTTAAATCTTAAGGCACATTGTTACATTTACAATACAGACCTTGAGGTAGTCGATTTCTTACCTGTATTATCAGCGCCTCGTGGAATTATCACATCTGCATATTTCTTTGTCTACAACAATAAAGATCTTGTGTGAATCATTAAAATTTTCGATCATCTAGGCAAACAAATTAGAAACAAGAACCCTACAGATTGCCTAATATTCAGAGAAAATTTCTTCAAACACCATTTTAATATCATTTCACCCAGAGAGACATTACGTTTAATTCATTAATTATGTAGGGCCTCCGTGACAGAGTGGTTAGAGCATCACGCTTTGAACCATGAAGTCTCTCACTTCTGGTCAGCACAAGTTCGAGCCCTGCTGGAACCCTAAGCTGTTTTTGTGAGAAAGTTTGTCAGTTTACTGTGGTCTCTTCCCGGGTACATTGTATCCGAGTTCTCTCCTCCACCATTAAAAACTGGCCACCACCATATAACTGAAAAACTGTTGAGTGTGATGTAAAACACTTCGAAATTCCAATTATTTATGTGACAATGGTCACTATTGTACAGTATCAAACCTTGCATCAATAGGTCCAAATAACAGAGAAAAATGCACTTCCCAATAATATCACCTTATAAATTATTTACCACAATGGTTAGGGTTATGATCAACATTAGAGATTTTCTTGGACATATTTTAACCTGGTCTCACAAGACAGGTGGTCTCATAAGAGTGGTCTCACAAGACAGGTGGTCTATCATGAGATTGGTCTCACAAGACAGGTGGTCTCATAAGAGTGGTCTCACAAGACAGTAGTCTCTCATGAGTGGTCTCACAAGACAGGTGTTATTTCAAGTCTACAAGGGGTAACTATTGTATACCTGAAATCTTCGCCCCCGATTAATTTCGCCCTTTTATGACAGAAAACATATTCACCCCATCTAAAATTCCCCCTTAATCTGGATGATGTGTATGTCCACGCATCAATCATTTAGCTTGTAAACTCTGCTTTCGTTTTAAATTCGTCCTCTCATCTAAGGACAAAAATGGCGAAAAATTTAAACAGGAGCAAAATTTTCAAGTATACAGTATCAACATTGAATTTTTAAATTTGTGAAAGTATTACTCACAGGTAAACAAAATTCTTCAAATGCTGGTTTCACCAAAGTTGTGTATTGATGCAAAATGTTTTCTATATCCCGTCCACGCTCTTTTGTGTCCCTCAAAACTGAAATAAAACATCTGAGCAATCAAAACAAAGTTGATAAATCTATATCACAATTACTTAAATTCGTACATTCATTTCAGACAATTGTCTAAAAGCTTACATCCGTATAGACAGAGTGGAACCCATCTTGAGATACCAACATATCTGTCACTCATATGTGGTCTCTCAAAGACAGGTCGCCCTTTGTAAGAGGTTATAAGTAAAGGATTATTGAACTGAGGGGTTCACAGAATGTGGTCTCACAAGACAGGTGGTATTTTTAATGAGAGTGGTCTCACAAGACAGGTGGTATCATAAGAGTGGTCTCACAAGACAGGTAGTCTCTCATGAGTGGTCTCACAAGACAGGTGGTATCATAAGAGTGGTCTCACAAGACAGGTAGTCTCTCATGAGTGGTCTCACAAGACAGGTAGTCTCTCATGAGTGGTCTCACAAGACAGGTGGTCTCTCAAGATAGCATATCATAAGACAGGTGGTACCTCATGAGTGATCTCACAAGACAGATGGTCTCTCATGAAAGTTGTCTCACAAGACATGGTCTTTCATGAGAGTGGTCTCATAAGACAAGTGGACTCTCAAGATAGTGATCTCACATGACAAGAGGACTTTCATGAGAGTGGTCTCACAAGACAAGTGGGCTCTCAAGATAGTGATCTCACATGACAAGAGGACTTTCATGAGAGTGGTCTCACAAGACAGGTGGGCTCTCACTTGTCACATGACTAATGGGCTCTCATGAGAGTGGTCTCACAAGGCAGGTGGTATTTCAAAAGTGATCTCACAAGACAAGTGGTCTCTCATGAGAGTGATCTCACATGACAAGTGGGCTCTCATGAGAGTGGGCTCACAAGACTGGTGGTCTCTTATGATACTGATCTCACAAGACAAGTGGTCTCTCATGATATTGATCTCACAAGACAGGTGGACTCTCATGAGAGTGGGCTCAAAAGACAGGTGGTCTCTCTTGATAGTGATCTCACAAGACACATGATATTTAATGGGTGATCACTTAGGACAGGTGGTATCATGACAGTGGTCTCACAAGACAGGTTCAGCTTTACTCACATTCTGATACTCTGATGTCTCAACTCACCTCTTCTTGATAATCTTGTATCTGGATCTGTGTCTACAAACAGCTTCATATGAAACATATCTCTAATCTCTTTAAAATAGAAGACGAGGATTCCCTCAAATAAAACGACATCAGCCGGATAAACTATGTGCGGGTCTTCCTCTCTGTAATAATTTGAATATAAAAACATTCACAGGGATTGAAATACACTTCTATAACCAATAGAAATGTTGGTAGCAAACCTTGTATCCTGAGCTGTAATAAAGGGTCAGGGTCTAGGCCTATCCCTCAATGGATCATTGTAACACAGAAAGGAATTCCTACCACCAAAATTCTGGGTCCAGGGTCCAGAAATTGGGAAAATATATGACATACCTATTAGCTAAATCAGATAAACTTAATCTGAGGCATTTGTTTAAAAATGCTATATTTCTTATTCTAAAATTCCAACATTTTTGCATATTTTAGGGGGGAATACAAGCCACTATAGCATTGGGAATAGGTCCTGTAACCAAACCCCAAAATGGCCTTGGAAAATCTAAAGACTAAAAGACCCCGTTACTTTAACTTTCAAGTCCTTGGCGCAGGAACAGACAATAGTTTTCTTAAGTCTCAGGTGTGACCTAGTCCCAGTTATTGAACCTGGAATCATCCACTTGAGAAGTAAACATTCTGCCACTTAACAACTTCAGTTAGATGATGAAGAATACATTTTTTATCGGTCATCTTAAGCCGTAGATATATCCGCTATTCAGTAGTGTAAAACTGTTGTATGTAGAGCAAAATACCAAAATCAAACACCTCAAGTTCTAAAAACTTTCTGTTATGCGAAATTGATATTCTCACAAGTAACAGAAGCAAACCACTTTAGCCGAAATATCTTATCTTTTGTAACTGCCACAAGGTGGCGCTGCATGAAAAAAAAGAAAAACTGGAAGTGTAAACTTACCTACAGTTTTCTACATAGTTATACTTTGGAACTTTAACAGATCTTCCCTGAACTAGAGTTTCCAATGTGGTTTTCATCATATCAAAGTCAAATGCATCTGTAAGTAAAATACCAGAATAAGAACAAAAAGAAATCACACTACAGTAAAACTTGCTTTAGCGACCACCTGTGAATAAAGACCACCTGGTCATAAAGATTGTTTTCTGCTGTCCCCTGTATACAAATCCCTACATAAAGACCATAAAGAGTTTTACTGAAGGGGGGTGTTTATATACAATTTGTATTTACAATAGGTCTACCTCTACATAAAGACCACCAAAAATGCATCGTTTATAAAGCTAACCGATGGGTTTATATTGTGTCGGCCTATGGAAGGGGGGTGTTTATATACAAGTTTCTCTGTAATTATTATTTTAAATGAATTCTGTGTTCATGAATCTTTATGCTGTGATCAAGCGACCTCAATCCTTGTCTTATCCTTACATTGACCTAAATTATTATGCTGCTGCAATTGTCAAACACATGTAAACTTCCAAACTTTACACTGTACATCCTCAGTTGAAGTACGTTTACAGCTCAAAGTTTGAATACTTTTGTGCCGAGATAAAGGGTACCAGTCAACTGTCGGTATAAATATAATGTCGATGTATTTTTATTACGCAACAAGTCTTGAATCCCAAATATTAACTTAAGATCATTATTTTGTCTGAACACAGTGCAGGACAGTGTTACAAATGGGTGTTTAGGCCCCTTAGAAAATTTTGTACGATGTTAAAAATGAGGAATTGCAGATACATTAAACTAAAGATGTCCGGTGAATACGAGGTCTTTGGAGAAAAAAAATATGTAGGCCGTAAAATACGGTAATTATTATTTTAAATGAATTCTGTGTTCATGAATCAAGTGATCAAGGTGTCCACATAACTGCAACTTACAAGTATTCTCAAAGAAATTTGTATGTCAATATCGCAGTCAAACAAGTAAATATTACTTAAGACTTGTCTGACAGGACAGTTAAAATTACTTAGAATTTGTCCAAGAGGACATAAAACTTGTCCGACGGGACAATTGTAGTTACTTAGAACTTGTTCCATGGGACAATTGAAGTTCTTCAGAAATTGTGTGACGGGACAAACGTTGTTGTTTGTGTCATCCTGACCTAGTTACTGCATGATCTTAGTGCATTCTGACGACTGCAATAGCAAAGCAGGGATATTTTAAATCAGAGAGTACCGTGAGGGTCCTGGAGGGGTAAACAGCTAAGGTCTATATGGGATTTATAACGGCAAAGCTACAAATAAGGCGCATCACATACCTGGATGATCAAAATTGAATTCTCCTCGACTAGCTTGCTGATTCTCCTCTGGTGTTAAAGTTCTGTAAAAAGAATCCTGGCTGATGATGACGACTTGACGTTGTTTGTGGTCTACATCGTCTTGACCGAGTTGCTGCATGATCTTAGCACATACCGACGACTATAATAGCAAATCTAATATCCAGTACCACAATAAATTAACATACATTGTATATATTATATACTGTATACAGGGTTATTTTCGCCCCCTTGTTATTTTCGCCCTAATGTACTTGCAAACGGTTTTGCCCCATTTTAAATTCGCCCAGACTTGTATTATTAGAACTAAATGAATTTACCATTTTGAATTTGCCCATGGACGATGAGGGCGAAAGGGGCGAAAATAAAACGGGGGCGAAAATCACGAAGCGCCTCCATTATTCTAGTAGTGATGGATACGCTGGGATAGAGAAAAATATATTGCATAAAAACATGTTTGTGCATTTAATTCATGACTAATACCACATAGATTCTATTTAAGTTTTAGCACGAAGGAAACAGTCAGCCACTCAATATTTTATTTAAAAGTAATAAAACAATGAGTGAATGACCGGGACATTTACGAAATAAAAACACTGTCACTGAATATTAATCTCTTTGGTGATTCTGTCGTGTTGCCCCCAGCAGGGGGCAACACGACGGAATGTCCGAAGGGATTAACTGAACATGTAAACTGTTGATGAATGCCTTCACCCTCTCCATAGGTTAACCTATGTATTATTTATACTGCAGTTTCTCAAGGCAGGCTCAACATCACTGGAATCTTATATGGTGCAATTCCATATTTATAAATAGATGGATGACGTTTTGTTGAAATTAGCTACAAATTGTATTGTATAATTTGGAAAGGCAGAAGTAAGCAGAATTATGTGATATTTCTTTTAATGATTATTCTAACTAGATCTAATTTCATTTATACCAAAATATTTTATATTTTAGTTTTCTGTAAAAGTTGAATTTTTGAGTGGACTATATTTTACAGGAAGTGCAAATGCAACCTCCATCGCCTCTTCACTGCTAACAGGATAGCCCTCGACGAAAAGTTGAAAGAAACCCATAATACCATTAATAGGTTGTTATTACATAAAAACCCATAAAAATAAGCTGAATTTAATGTACGCTGATTGTATCAAGCGCCAAGATTGCTGAAAGACTGAGTGTGTCAAGGACCGAGATCCCCTGACCGAATTACGAACCACATTTGATATGGCAAAATAGTTTATCTGAAAGATCATTGCATACTGAAATACAGCTTGATTTTTTAAGGTACAGGAAAACTTATATTCCAATAAAACAAATAACTTGGAAAAGAATATATTTACAATGTTTCACGTGTTTGACAATGTATTTGAACACACATTTTATCATATTCTCGTCTATATATCATGGGACAAAAATCACCATTGTGACAGCTCGTATCAGGTCGATCCGGCCCCAAACCAGTCCGGCCCTAAGTCGATCTGGCCCCAAGTCGATTCGGCCCAAGTCGATTCGGCCCAGGTCGATCCAGCCCCAAGTCATTCCGGCCCCATATAATAAAATGTGATATATTTCTACAGTAATTGGTTGCAGTTTTCTTTTTTTTTTTTCAGTTTACCAGTAAAGACGATTTTGTGAATATATAGATAACACCATATAACAATATCACCAGTTGAATGAAAACCTCTTCATGAAATATTACTTTTAGTATTGTATTGTTTGTATTGACAGGACCCATTCTGTTTCCTCTTTTATTGCAAAAAAATCGGCATATCAAACAATATTTCTCAAACTGAGTAGTTTTTTTTATTTGTTTATAAATAAAAGTTGCGCACGATAGCTTGGGAATGAAGCCGTTTTTATTTAATATAAATAGATAGACAAGTGAAGATCAAAGACCTTTTAACAATCATCAATTTGTTTTGATTGTTGTTAACTTTCTAACAACTTTAGCTTTTGTTTTCATAATCAAAAACACCCGTACTCTAATCAATATCAAGGACCCATATTATAGGTCCTTGTTAATATTAAAACAACAAACGTTAATTATATTGATACTGTCATTAGCATTTTGTACAAATTATCATTAAAAAAAATAAAATATAAATAAAAATTTAATAAATAAATAGTCATTTTTAATATTCTTTTATATTTATTATTTAGGGGCCGAATCGACTTTAAATACGGGCCGGATCGACTTGGGGACGGATCGACCTGGGCCGGATCGACTTGGGGCCGGATCGACATGAAACCGTGACAGCTTATATCAGTTTGTTACGTCTTAGAACAATGGATGGTTTATTTCTGAAAAATTGTTCGAATGTTCAACCATGACCCATGTCTTTAATATAACAAAATTAAACGGCGGATCACTGGCACTTTATCTGTTCATTATCACAGTTCAAAAAGTGATCGGGATGGCATGATGTCATCATGACCAGAAACAACACGTGGGTCGTATATGCGCTACTTTTCAAAACACATCGCCGTAATTAAGATAATGAGATATTAACATTTAATTTCCATACATGTTACACCCATACCTTTCCAGAGGCCGTTCCTCCGGCTACACCGATGCAGAATGGACGGGGAATTTCCCTTTCCAGTCCATTTTTCCGGACACCTGAAATATCATTTGTACGTCCAACAGCTGCCATACTGCGAAAAAGCGCACTGTTTGTTGCAAAACATCTGAAACACATTTTCGAAATTCTGCAAAATATTTTCATTTTTGATTGTATGATTTAAATAACTTTTAAATAAACTGTTGTAGGTATGTTGGTAAATAGAAAATGAAAATGGTTGTTTTTCTGATGAAATGAAGCTCATGGTCTACGACTTATCGGGCCGGTTTTCGGAAAACAGTTAGTTGTCGATACGATTAGAAACAGACAATAACATGAGAATTGATTAAAACGGATCAGAAAAACGGACTGAACAGACCGAGTTGAAAAATATCAAAATATTATTTCCTTGCAGTATTATGAGAGATCGCACTTTTTCAAGAGATTCAAATACATGCATTAATAAATCTTGATCAAGTTATTTCAAAATATTTAAAATCGATATAGCTGAAATTACTGGAATATCTCTGTAGGGCTTCCGCAATTTTAAAAAGGTTTTAGCCTATAGATAAAATATAGGCTATACAACTTTATTTAACTTGTTATATGCTATATATATGCTGTATGATAATGATCCGGCGTACTGTAAACGTATTGGAATAAGACAAGAAATTCTTTATAGCAACCATGACGCCGTGTTATCGGCGTGTCAGTGCAGATCCCTACCTCTCCGCTGCGAAAATTGATTAATTTATGGACACTTACCGATATATATTTAATCGGCTTATCCTCCTCAAATTAAGTTTATTTTACCAAAACCCATAAATTGGAATGACTTATCTTATTTGTTTAAAAAATGTAGGCTATATATAAGCATGAAGTCAGACGGTGGGACTCGAAAGCTAGTATGCCCCTCTCATTTTCGATCTTTGGGCGTAAAGTTACTAAAACTCTTGTCTGATAAAACTTAAAGAGAGTTTTTTTGTTTAAGTTATGTTTTAGCTCAAAAACTATTTAAACAATGCTAAGCCAATACACTTCTTGTTTCACTTTCATTTCCCCCAGGTTTCGATTTCGCCTCATATTGTAAGTATCTACCTGTATTTACCTGTCACCACTAAGTAATGAAGACAATATTTTAAATAGTTATTCTTTTATAATTTATTTTTTTTTAATTTTTGATATTTAAATTTTATATTATTTTTTTAGGATAATATTTTTATTATTTTTTATTTAAATTTATTTTTTATTTTTTTCAATTTTTTTTATTTTATTAGTTTTTCTTATAGATTTTATATTTTTATTTCTAATTTTTTTTTTATTTATTTTTTTTGATTTTTAATCTCCTATTTTTTTAATTATTCTACAATTTTTTCTTTTTAATTCTTATTTTTTTTTAATTTTTTTTTTTATTTTATTTTTTTTTTTCTTTTATTTTTTTTTTTTTAATTATTTTTTTATTTGTTTTTTTAATATTTTATATTTTAATATTATTTTTTTTATTATTTTTATTATAAAATTTTTTTTGATTTTATTTTTTTATTTTTTTAATTTTTTTTTTTTTTTATTTTTTTATATTATTATTTATAATTTTTTATTTTAATTTTTTTTTTTGCTATTTTTTTTACTTATTTATTTTATTTTTTTTTAAATTTTTTTTTATATATTTATTTTTTTTAAATTTTTTTTTAACTTTTTTTATTTTAATTAATTTTTTATTATATTTTTTTTTTCTTTTTATATTTTTTTTTTTATTTATATTATATTTTTTTATTTTTAATTTTACATTAATTTTTTATTTATTTATTTATTATTTTTTTTTTTTTTTTTTATTATTACTTATTTTTTTTATCTTTTATTTATTTTTTTATTTTTATTTTTTATTTTTTTTTTTTTTATTTTTTTTTTTTTATTTTATTTTTATTTTTTTTATATTTATTTTTTTTCCATATTTATTTTTATTTATTTATATTATTATTTTTTTTTTATTTTTTATTTTATTATTTTTTTTAATCTATTATTTTCTTTATTTTATTTATTTTTTATATTTTTTTATATTATTTCTTTTTTTAAATTTATTTTTCTTTTTTTTTTTAAAATTTATTTTTAATCTGAATTTTATTGTTTTTTTTTTTATTTTTTTTATTATATATATATCTTAATTTTTAATGTTTTTTATGTATTTTTTACTTTAATTTATTTTTTTTTTTTTTTTTTTTTTATTTAATTTTTATTTTTAATTCTTATTTTTTTATTTTTTTTTTTTTTTTATTTTTATTTATTTTTTTTTCTTTTTTTTTGATTTTTTTTATTTATTATTCTATCTATTTTTTATTTTTCTATTTTCTTTTTTATTATGATTTTAATTACTTATTTTTAATATTTTATTTTAATAATATTTTATTTCTTTTTTTTTTTTTTTTTTAATTATAATTTTTTTTATTTATTTCTAGAATTATATTTTTTTTTTTTTATTTTTTTTTATATTTTTTTTTTTTTTTTTATTTTTAATTTATTCTATTTTTTTTTTTTATTTTATTCTTTATTTTTTTAATATTTTAATTATTTATATTTTATTTTTTTAATATTTATGTTTTTTTATATTTATTTTTTATTATTTTATTTTTCTATTTATTAAAATTTATTAAAAATTTTGAATTTTTTTTTTTTTTTTTTTTTTTATTTTTCATTTTATTTTTATTTTTTTTTATTATTTTTTTTATTTTCTTTTTATTTATTTTTTTTTATTTTTTTTTTATTTTTTATTATTTTTTTTTTTTTTTTTTTTTTTATCATTTTTTTTTATTTATTTTTTATTTTTTAAATTATTTTTTATATTAATTTTTATTTTTTTTTTTTATTTTTTTTTTGATTTAATTATTTTTATTTTTATTTTTTTTATTATTTTTAAAATTTTTTTTTTTTTTTTACTTATTTTTTTTTTTTTTTTTTTTTTTATTAAATTTATTTTTTTTTTATATATTTTTATTTTATTTTTTTTTTTTCAATATTTTTAATTTTTTTTTTATTTATATTTTTATTTTTATTTTATTTACTTTTTTTTATTTTTTTTTTTTTAATTTTATTTTTATATTTTTTTATTTTATTTTTTATTGATTATTTCTTTTTTTATTTTTGTATTTTTTTTTTATTTTTTTATTTTTATTTTTATTTTGACATATATTTATTTTATATTATTATTTTTTTTACTTTTTTATTATATATATAATCTATATTTTATGATTTTTTTAATATTTTATTTTTAATTTTTTTTATTATTATTTATTTCTTATTTTTTATTTTTTATTATTATATAATTTTTTATATTTTTCTTTTTTATACTTATTTTTTTTTCTTTTCATTTTCTTTTATTTTTTTTATTAGAAGTAAATTCTTATTTTATTATTACCGATTTATTTAATTTTTTTATTTTTTATGATTTTTTTTTTTTTTATTTTTTTTATTTTATTTTATTTTTTTTTTTATATCATTTTTGATTTTATTTTTAATTTTTTTTTTTTTTTTTTTTTATTTTTTTATATTTATTTTGCTGTTTTTTATTTATTTTTTTTTTTTTTTTTTTTTATTTTTTTCATTATTTTTTTTATTTTTTAACTTTTATTTTTTTCTTCTTTATATAATTATTTTTTAATATTTTTTTTTTATTTTCTTTTTAATTATTTATTATTTATATTTTATTTTTTTCTTAAATTATATATATTTATTTTAATTTATATTATTTACTAATTTTTATATTATTTTTTTTTTTTTTTTTTTTTTAATAATTATTTATTTTTTTCTTTATACTATTTTTTTTTTATTTATTTTATGATTTTTTTGATTATTTTTTATTGTTTATTTTTTTTATTTTTTATTTATATTTTCGGATTTTTGTATTTTTATATTTTTTTTATTTTTTTGTTGAATTATTATTTTAATTTTTTATAATAATTATATTTTATTTTTTTTATTTTCTTTTTTTATTTTCTTTTTCATTATTTATTTTTGATTTTTCTTTTTAATTTATTATTTTTTTTTTTTTTAATTTTTTTTTTAAATTTTATTTTTTATTTTTTTTATTTTTTATTTTATTATTTTTTTTTATTTTAAATTTATATTTTTTTTTTTTTTTTATTTGATTTTTTTTTTTTTTTCTTATTTTTTTTTATTATAGTATTTTAATTTTTATTTTTTATATTATGAATTAAATATTTTTTTTTTTATTTTCTTTTTTATCTTTCTTTTTATTATTTTTTAATATATATTTTTTATTTTATTTTCAATAAAACTTAAAGAGAGTTTTTTTGTTTAAGTTATGTGTTAGCTCAAAAACTATTTAAACAAATGCTAAGCCAATACACTTCTTGTTTCACTTTCATTTCCCCCAGGTTTCGATTTCGCCTCATATTGTAAGTATCTACCTGTATTTACCTGTCACCACTAAGTAATGAAGACCAATCAGTTGTTTCCCCTAGTTCTGTCAAAACAGGCAACTTTGCTTTTCCGGGCATCTTTCCTCACTGTTGTTTATGCATCCAAATTTTGAGAAAATAAACAATTTAGGGGTCAGGCTGAGTTTGATAAGAGTTATATTTGTTCACCAATCACACGCAGATATGAGAATGAACACGTGTAGGCTGTGATATTGGGAGTATCGGGCTATATCTCGTTCACAAGTACTCCGAGACTGGACTACGAACTGTTGTTTTGACATGCTCTCTTTCGAACACGACATCAGTTGAAGCAATATTCAGATGTCGCCGACAGAAATTTTACATTAAGATTTTATGAAATATCTCATGGTTAAAAGAACAATTACAATGCGTCTTATTTGAATGACCTTGCTAAACGTAACACGTAGTACCTGTTAGTTTGAATCAGCCACCGCAAAAAACTTTCGATATTTTTTACGAAGATTGCCGAGTATTAAGTGAGCACTGGCGATTCGACTTCACAGAATCGGACGTATGCATATTCATACGAAATGTAAACAGTATGAAGCTATGAACCGCGTTTTCCGACGTTGCTTCAGTTTCGACAAATATTTGAACATGTATTCTCCTATGACTTCTGCTTTAACAAATGCGTGGTAAACGTTCTCTGAGTGTTTAACTTAGTGGTCACTTGCATTCTTATGATTACGCCAGAGGGATACTGTTTTGCAATGCAGTATTTTCCATGCCTAAACAACTGTATGCCTACTTATATCACGGAAAATATAGGTAACTTCGTGTTCAGAGATGTTTTTTTCTATTCAATTCTGTTGATTCGACTATTCCCTACCCTCAAAATGTCGACGACGACAGTTCAATTTGCTTTAGATGACCCAGCGTATCTTGGGCCGAACGTTCTGCTCCGATTTTAAGCGATTTTTTTTGGGGGGGGGGGGTAAAATACCTTAAAATCGGAGCAGAAAGTTCGGCCTAGGCGTATCTGTATATCGCAAGTACGTCGGAAGCAAATTGAAAGTGTGAGGGGGGGGGGGGGCTAAACCAATTTAAAACACACACACACGCCAGAAACGCCTGGGGGCTAAGCCCAAATTTTCAACACCTATGTCTATCTTTGCAAAAAAGGGGGGGGGCTAAGCCCCAGACCCCCGGTTCCGACGCCTATGTATCGTATTTTCAAAATCACTTTATTTTATTTGACTCCTATATATACGGGAACGTAATACTAACCCGTATAAAATGATTGTCTCGAAAAAAACGTCCACTCCTTTGACATTAACCGCATTGTGATTATTGCGGGGAAATGAGTGCAAGAAATTAGCATTTTGCATGAAGACGGAAGGATTTTTCCGATACATCCCTCTGGTGTACATTCCATTGCTCGGTTTGACAGAATTCATAAAATGTGAAAGACATCTGATCTCTGGTTCATGAGAAGACACTGATATCCGAATTTACAGGCCGAGTGGTTAGAACGTTTATCACCTATAGCCACGGCGGTGTTTTAGCCCACCATCAACAGATGGTGGACTATTCATATGGCCCTGCATCCGTGGTCCGTCCGTCCGTCCTGAACAATTCTTGTTACCGCTATTTCTCAGAAATGACGGGAGGGATATCCTTGAAATTTGACAGGAAGGTTCCCCTTGAGGTCTAGTTGTGCATATTACATTTTCAGAGAGATCGGAATCCAATTTGGCTGATAGGGGGCCATCTTGGATTTTTACTAAAGGAAGTTATTTCTCAGGACGGACTGAAGTGATTTCCTTGAAATTGGTCATGAATGTTCCCCTTGAGGTCTAGTTGTGCATATTACATTTTCAGAGAGATTGGAATCCAACATGGCCGACAGGCGGCCATCTTTGATTTTGACCAAAGGAAGTTTGTTACCGCTACTTCTCAGAAAGGACTGAAGAGATCCCCTTGAAATATGACAGGAAGGTTTCCCTTGAGGT
Organism: Atrina japonica; assembly: GCA_030159075.1. Classification (NCBI taxonomy): domain Eukaryota; kingdom Metazoa; phylum Mollusca; class Bivalvia; order Pterioida; family Pinnidae; genus Atrina; species Atrina japonica. The sequence continues at coordinate 654,141 of BROG01000255.1, read as the reverse complement.
CTAGTTGTGCATACTACATTTTCAGAGAGATCGGAATCCAACATGGCTGACAGGCGGCCATCTAAGATTTTGACCAAAGGAAGTTTGTTACTTCTATTTCTCAGGAAGGACTGAAGGGATCTTCTTGAAATTTGACATGAAGTTCCCCTTGAGGTCTGGTTGTTAATATTACATTTTCAGAGAGATCGGAATCCAACATGGCTGACAGGCGGCCATCTTGGATTTTGACTAAAGGAAGTTTGTTACCGCTACTTCTCAGAAAATACTGAAGGTATCTACTTGAAATTTGACATGAAGGTTCCCCTTGAGATTTAGTTGTGCATATTACATTTTCAAAGAGATCGGATTCCAATATGGCCGACAGGCGGCCATCTTGGATTTTGACTAAAGGAAGTTTGTTACCGCTACTTCTCAGAAAATACTGAAGGTATCTACTTGAAATTTGACATGAAGGTTTCCCTTGAGGTTTAGTTGTGCATATTACATTTTCAAAGAGATCGGATTCCAATATGGCCGACAGGCGGCCATCTTGGATTTTGACCAAATGAAGTTTGTTACCATACCGCTACTTCTCAGAAAGGACTGAAGGGATCTCCTTAAAATTGGACATGAAGGTTCCCCTTGAGGTCTAGTTGTGCATATTATATTTTCAGAGAGATCGGAATCCAACATGGCCGACAGGCGGTCATCTTGGATTTTGACCAAAGAATGTTTGTTACCGCTATTTCTCAGAAAGGACTGATGGGATCTCCTTGAAATTTGACAAGATCTAGTTGTGCATATTGTATTTTCAGAGAGAATGGAATCCAATATGGCCGACAGGTGGCCATCTTGGATTTTGACCATAGGAAATTTGTTATTGCTATTTCTTACAAAGGACTGAAGGGATTTCATTGAAATTGGACATGAAGGTTCCCCTTGAGGTTTAGTTGTGCATATGATATTTTCAGAGAGATTGGATTTCAACATGGCTGACAGGTGGCTATCTTGGATTTTGACAATGGAAGTATGTATTTCTCAGAATGTACTGAAGGAATCTTTTCGAAATTGATTATGGAGGTCCCCCCTGAGGTCTAGATGTTCATATTACATTTTCAGAGAGATCATAATCAAACATGGACAGCTGTCGGCCACGTTGAATTCCATTCTCTCTTAAAATGTAATATGTTCAGTTCAAGTTCAGTTTCAGTAATCTTGTGAAAAAGGTATTTCACAGAAATGTGGATTTAAGTTCAAATTCAATGTTGAGACACAAAATAAGAGAAAAGAATAGTCTATCATAGGTCAGACATAGAGCATTTCATGGTGGGCGCCAAGATCCCTCTGGGATCTCTTGTTTTTAACCACGTTGAATTCTCAGCGAATTGTGTGAGGACGTTTCACAATATAAATCCCTATCAATGCAACACGGGTACCCCATAGCAAATTTAACTTAATAGTTTGTGGTGTTGCAAACTTTCTCCAAAAGTTAGATACTATAAAGTACTCAATTTATCATGATACTAGATAGGACATTCAAGTTACAAGTCACCACAATGATAACTATTGTCCTCTTAACAACATTTTATTTCTAAAGTTTCAGAAGATTTTTTTTATTACTAATAGTATAAGTCATAAAACAAAATTTTATTCTAAAATAAAATGATAAATTTGTGTTATCTTTTGTGTTATCTTTGGCACATAGAGATAAATTTTATTGTAAATATTACATATTACAAACATAATACCAAAGTTATAATGCTCAAGACGATCGTTTCTGTCAACTAGACTTCATCAGTTGAGCTCCAATTTAAAATGTATATGTATTTTACTAAAGAGAAAGTGGTATCATACAAGGCCAAATAATAAATCTAAAAGTATAGCCGAAATCCGTCTAAGAGTAACCACTGTAAAAAAAATGAAAACTTTTGGAATTTAAATGTTGTTATCAGTGCCAAATATTACTTTAGTGTAAGATTATCAGCTGGTACCGAAACACCAGATACTGTAAATAATACTGATAAAATATTATTGAGGAAATTTGGCTCCAGCGGAAACGACACAATAATATTGCGCAATAAAACGGTCATTTACATATTGAACATCGTGACCAACACATAATATTGGTCAATCGTCAATAAATATCAAATATTTATCAACATTAAATACTGACAATATTATTGATAATAAAATTGATATCTACAGACCGCTTTAGTAATACACTTTTCTAACAGTATTATGTTCATCAGCTTTACCACAAACTATTTTTTTGTGTATAAACTCGCGTGACATTCAACGATTCAAGACAAAATGATATTTTATTTTTGTAAAAGAGATAACGTTGTTAACAAATATTAACATGTATCTAATTAAGACTGTACCATTTGTTATTAATCTTGGTCTACCGGATAAAGCATGTTAATCAATCAAATGCATTGAAATCTTTTAAATTGTCATGATACTAAAATTGGACTGATCATTTAAATAGTTATTATGTCAAAGTTAGGCTAGCACTTGAGTAACCCCGACATGTTGTTAATTTTGGAATAATAATTATAACGATAAAACATCAATAATACACGCTCATATTTTGGTCTAATTGGAATCCGACCAGAAAAACTTCTGTCAATTTTTGTTTCTTTGATTGATTGTTGTTTTACATCCCGTAAAGAAATTTTCACTTATGTGGAGAAGTGCTCCAAATTTTGACCTGTCTTATGGACTGACGCCAATACAGTGAGAGTTATTTTACGTGACACAACACATCGGTTTTAAATCTCTTCCGAAAGACTTTCACTTCCGAGGGCTTGACAAAGTAACAGTCACTAAAATTTTAAAAGTATGACCCGGTCCGGGAATTGAACCCGGGGCCTCTACCACTCTCAGATACAAACGCAAGCGGCGACACTTATGTAGCGCATGTAACACTAGACCAACGCAAGCGGCGACACTTATGTAGCGCATGTAAACTAGACCAACGCAAGCGGCGACACTTATGTAGCGCATGTAACACTAGACCAACGCAAGCGGCGACACTTATGTAGCGCATGTAACACTAGACCAACGCAAGCGGCGACACTTATGTAGCGCATGTAACACTAGACTACCGCCAATCTTATTAAAAACTTATTGTTCATTGCTCCCGTTTTCTGAGATGGTCATGCGTAAAAATTTTTTTTTTATTTTTGCAATTTGTTTATGGTTATCTTTCATGATTTATTTTTTTCCCGTACGACTGAAGGGGCGGGGGTATGACAATGTTCAAACACTTCAATGAATGATATTCTCAGGTAATAGAAATAATTATTCAATGTCAGAAAAAATATAATCTTTTAAAATTTAAGGAAAGAGCACAACCGTTCAAAGATAAATAAAGAGATAAATGAAATATCGGCCTATCGAAAAGATATGTTCATTTCCCCATTTATCTGTAAGAAGTCACGTATTCTTGGTGTAACACCGATGAACCATTCAACAAGGACATTTAAAGTCCAGACACAAATAAACTTATTTACGACTAATTTATGTCATATATTTTAAACTTCATCATACCTAATTTAGCGTCTGTTTTTTGTTTGTTTTTCTTTTGTCTTGATTATTTTTTTGGAATGAATATCTGTCTCATTCAATAAAGTCGGATTCAGTAGAAACGGACCAGTATACAAAATTTGGCAATTGTCTAGAGGATCATGTGAATTATATAGCAACACATGAATAGTAGTGTTTCAAATATAGCAAAGCAAATAAAAAAATCAAAACAAAACAAAACAAAACTATATAGCCAGTTCTTTAGGCCATTGTTGTCAGTTTAAATTGAAAAAATAATACAAATGATATATTTGAAGGATGACTGCTCCCACTTTGATAATAAAGCTATATCCCGATACCATCAGAGAAGAATGGACTCACACGTAAAACACGCACTGACTTTGTAATATTAATTGTGATAATTAATTCTTCTGTGTCCAATGTTTTATAAGTTACACGTCGCAAATAACTCTAGCAGATGATTAAGACTTTTTGTCGAGATATGACTTAAGTATTTCAAATGGAATTGCCATCCATCTAGACTGTTAAACATGGAATTGTACTAAATGTTTCACACGGGAAACTTAAGAACGGAACAACCAGGGGGATAAATACAGTGTATTTAGGGATATTTCCATGCTGATTTGTATTTCAAGGAAAATAGTTGATGATAAATCTGTGTGGATAAACAAAACAAACTGAGCTGCAAGCAACCGTTCATGATATACAAAAGAGTTGAAAATGTCGGAATTCATTTCACCACCGATGTCGCCAAAGGCATCACAGAAATTTCAGAATTCGAATCCCCCTAGGGGAACAGCGGGCCCGATGTCTCCAACACGGCCAAATCAGAAAATGATGTCTCCGATTCCAATGTCACCGAACCCGATGTCACCGAATCCATCAGAGAGACCGTCAAATCCGATGTCTCCTAATGGACCTAGAGGAGGCGGAACAAGAGCCGGAACAGCACTGTCAAAAGCGAACACGTCAATGTCAGCGGTACCTCAAGGAGAGGATGATATAATTGACGACGGTTTATTGACGTGTAAATTATGTGAAAAACAACTCACAGGACCAAAGCACTTCCCGTGTCTTCACACATTCTGCGAGAGTTGTCTCACTGGATATGCTAAAGAATCACATGATCAAGACCCTGCATCACAAATTCGGTGCCCGACATGCGACGTACCTGTACCTAATTCGGTTCAAAAAGATCCAATCCAGACAATAAAGCTTCTACCGACCAACTACCTTCTTCAAGCCCATATTATTAAAAAGCAATTTCGAGACAAGCAATGCAAACCGTGTCAAAGATTGGGTCGAAAATCTGTCGCAAAATCTTGGTGTTCCGAATGTTCCGAAATTCTCTGCGATAACTGCGTGGCTACACATGGCTCGATTCAATCGACCACTCGACATTTCATTTTGCCGATGGAAGAGGCATCGAACAACCCAATGATTACACAAAGAAAACTTCTCTGTTCGGATCACCCCAATGAAGAATTGATTCGTTTTTGTATGGAACACCAACAGGCATGTTGCGCAAAATGTAAGACGGGTATGCATTCTAGCTGCACCTCTTACCTTCCATTAGAGCGTGCTGTGGAAGTCATGGTAAAGAAACAAGAACTCACGTATATCTTGTCTCTTCTAGATGTAATGAATAGCAACACAGATAAGATTATCATGGAGAGGCGGAAAGCTATTGATGACCTTGAAGTACACAAATCACAGAGAGAAAAGACTATCAAATTGTATCGTCAACGAGTGAACGATCACGTGGACTCACTCGAAAAAGCCCTGATGGAAGAGTTCGAAACTGCTCACAATAAAGAAATCGTACAAATAAAAACAGACCTGGCGGTTTTTGAAGAGAAACACGAAAAGATAGATTTTTATAAGAAAATGTTGGAGGCCGCCAAAAAGAATGTAGCATCTGTAACGGTACTTACCGAAGGCGCTAAAATCCGACAGCAATGTCAACTTCTGGAAGAAAATCTGCAACATCGAGCGACCAAGCTGGTTAGAACAGATTACGATATCAAAGAAAGCGACATTATAAGTAAAATGCATAGCCTTGGGACTGTGCACGTAAGACAGACACCATTACACACGAACAAAATCTTAGAACACACGCATCTGGCAAAGGCCACGAAAATTGCCGAAAAGAGGCACAACTTTCTTGCACTGAAATATCCAAGCAGCATTATTACATGTGGAACCGTAATGCACGAAGATTTACTCTTGTGCGATCACAAAGGTAGAGAAGTGCGTGGATATTCAGAAACAGGACAGCGGCACGAGTCTCAGATATGCCCAATGTACGAGAATCCATTTGATGCAACTCTGTTGATGCGTAAGAAAGGTCATGAATTTATCGCCGTGACTCTCCCAAATTTAAAGCAAATACAAATCATAGATTACCAGGGGGAGAGAATGGTTAACCTGGCCGAGAGAAACCAGTACCAGACGACCGAAAAATGCTTCGGCATCACCAATCTTGATGGGATCATTTTTGTCGCATGTATGAATTGCATCGAAATATGGGAGCTCGATTCTGATGTCCGACTGACGCATATTTCTACAATGAAGCTTGAAGCCACGAAGGTGAAATACATATGCGCTGCAGATCAAAACAGAATATACTACAGTGACTCCTCAACTACCGGTGCTTTGTTCTGCATAACGTCAGACGGTGCTAATATATTTCGATATACACACAAAAAGCTTCAACGTCCGATGGGCATTGCAGTTGACAAGCGCGGGAATGTTTATGTAGCGGGATTCATTTCAAACAACATCCACGAACTTACCCCTGAAGGGACTCTGGTTCGAATAATTGCCCCAGAAGACGATGGCTTCAAGAAACCAATGGTTTTGATTACGTACCCCGAGAAAATCTTCATCAGTTACGAGAACCATATCATTACGTATATGTATACGTCTTAAAATGGAGAAAGGACATTATAATGTGGGGTTTACTCGCAGGATATATAGAATTGAATATGGAGAACATTGACCAATAATACATGATATATTTTTCATAAATACTGATAGAGAAGGTACATCTTATTTGTCAGTGGATTCTCGGTGATTCCTATATCTTCCAAAACAAGCAAATAAATAAAAAAAAATTAAAATAAGCAATCAAACAAAACCCTGGAAAATGAAACTTAAGGACACTGCATAAGACGCTTCGTGTAATATCTCTAAAAGGATTTCTACAATATTGTCTTAGAATTGGAACGACTTTTTCAGAATATTATCAAGACTTACGTTTTGTTTATTTCGGATCTGTATTTTATGTAAATTTATTCAATTGATGAATTTTCATCATATGACCGTATGAAATAAAACTGATCATTAACTTAACAATTATCAACTCATAGGGATGTACTGTGGCATTTACCTCCATTCGTTTGTATATAGATAAGGAAAAGGATTGTTGGCAACTTTAACAGCTGCTAAAGAATATTATCACGATTTGTGATTTTTTCCAAATACATGTACATATATTTTTTTCGATGGAGAAATTTCCAACATATGTCTTTATGAAATGAGTATGGTCATTATAAAATTAATTAACTGATACGGATACACGATGTCATTTACTTATATACACGTGGATGTAAAAAGAGAGGGACTATTGTAACAAATGGCTCGAGCAATACCAAACAGGACATTACCACGTTAAGGTGGTTATATATAAAGCGTTCTTTTTAAGATCAAGTACTAGGAGATCATACTGAATATTGTCATATATTGACATGCGCTATCAATGGCGTATTTAAATTCACGGTTAATTCCAGTTACCCGTATTGTACCAATTGTGGATGTACGGTCGAATGCGCAAGAAGCATCAATGATCTTAAACAATTAAAGCAATGGATAATTTTGTGTAGAAAATCTTCTATTGGATCAGCGGTGTCTCATTCTTTCTAGATCAACTTTAATTTGAACGCGAAGAAGCAGACGTCACATGTTAGTGCACAGATTTTAGATAAGTGATCTTCTGTTATGTTGTAGGAGTATAATATACCAGACTGATCTCGTAAAACATTTCTATTTTGTGTATTTCGAATTGACTGTTACAGTAAGAAATGATATATGTCAAATATTATAAACATAATACCAAAGTTGTAAATGTCAATGTATGACGTGGTCGTAATGAACATGTATTTAACAATGCCGTTTGAAAACATTCATTACTTAGAAAGAACCTAAACGTTTTGTAAACAAATAGTTCATGAAATACTTCATAGACTACATTTCTATTTTCATATTATTATACAGGGTGCTTCAAAAACATGCCCCACTTCAAATGTCCATAACTTTGTGCAGACACATGATAATTTAAAATTAGGAAGTTCATTGGAAAGAGAATTTAATTGAAAATTTGTGATTATTTAGACTTAAAACCTATGAGGTCAGAACTTATTTTATGACGTCATCGATTACATCATCATAACTTAGCATTGGTTTGGTTTTACTACCAAAATGGATGACAATAGCTTGAAGAAGAACCTGCATTTTGTTAAATTTTATTTTGAGTCTACCCAACATGCTCATGTTGATCTTGATGACTTAAAACAGGTAATTGGGATACAATTGTAAGGATTTCATTGGATATACATGAACATGTGACCCGAAACTCGCTGGGTGCGTTACAGTTAGTGATAAAGAAAACGGTGCATATTTTGGAATATGTAATGATAAATGACGTTTAACTAGTAAATTTCCAAAATGTGTATAGTTTAGAATATAGCTCACTTAAATATATTTAACGTGTGTGCATTACAAGTTATATACCGACAACACTGTTAGGTAACACTCTTTGATATGATATATCCCTTAGTTTGATATATAGCTTGTAACATATTCTATTGAACGGTAAAATCGGGACATGTTTTTTGAAACACCCTGTATACATAAACATACTTCATTGGAGAGAAAATCTACTATGTAAATTTGACTCCGCAACATAACATTCAAATTTTTTCTCTTGTTTATGGCATTTTTGTCGTGACATGTAATATCATTTCTTCAATTTAAGATGAACATTGAATTTCAATGCTCGATGATAAGTAAAATTAGGAGCAAGATGATAAAATCTTTCATTAATCATTTACGGTTTCTCATAAGCTGATTTCTAGTACCGAGGATGTGTGTAAAGAACATGCTATTGTCTTGTAAATGTTTTGCGTGTATAATTATTTCAATAGTTTCAAAGTTTGTCTCAAACGTTAATAAAATCGAATCGTATAATTCACGATCCTTCTGTTGTCTTCAATATATCCAGTTAAAAGTATATATATAGTCACATTTTTAAGACGACCTATCCGTTCATCAGGACGAAATACATAAATAGTACACACACCTACACACACACCTACACACACACACACACACACACACACACACACACACACATACACACACACGCAATCAACCTCTAATTGTCTTTATCAGTTCGTCCCGAAGAAGGGACAAGTCGTCCCGAAAATTTGACTGTACATTTTCGTCCGTGCTCGTTAGTCATTTTAGTGCTTTATATAATTTGTTTCATAACTTGCACGGGAAACACCATTGGGTTTTGTCATCTGTAGGTACTGCAGGCTTGAAAACTATTGATGTTCTTTTACATGGGACTAGATTATTTTGAACCTTATTTTTTATGATTATGGACCCCACACACACACAACAACAACACACTGGTACCCCCAATATATATATATATATATATATATATATATATATATATATATATATATATATATATATATATATATATATATATATATATATATATATGTCGATGTCAAACAAAATCATTCAATGTATATGATATACACATGTATACACGGGACAATTCATAGGTTTAACTAAATTGGAGCAAAATGAAGTCATATTGTGATATTTGTAAATTACTTCAGTTATAGCGTTATATATTCAAAATAATTGATAAAGAACGGTAAAGTTAAATGGAAAACAAAAACCTGGAGATATGAAACCTGTTAGGAAACGAATGTCAACATGAAGCCACAATGTTTTTTCATAGAATCAATTATAAGATGAGTACTGTACAGCAATAGAAAGCGTCTCGGATGACAATAGATAAATCTGTTGTTTCTGTTTTAACATAAATTCTGTCAGTTAAATGGAGAATAATTCTCCATGGAAACCAATCTGAGTCACAAAAAGTTTGATTGCAAGGTCCTCTAGGAACCAATTTGGCAATTTGGATTATAATTGCGAAATTCCTTATCTCTGAATCACTTACAGAAGATATTTTTATCTTGGTATTGGTAATGTGAAGTGGACAGAGCCAATCTGAAATTGATTGCGGAATCGATTCCTGATGGCAGAAATGGGACTCACAAATTTTAGTAGAGGCAATTGTCGTGTCAACAAAAAGTAGCAATTATTTCACTTAAGCGGATGAAATGGCTTTCTGTCATCTTTGATTACACATATATTTGTTCTTTTTTTTCATTGCACATAAACTTGGGCTTCGGACTGCATTGATAAAGATCAAACTTCAAACTTCCGATATTAATTAATCCTCTCAACCTTACAAGTTATAATAGACTTATCAAAACAATAGAAAAGAGCATACCATCTAGAAACTTAGGGGTAGAAAGTTTTGATAGACTAAACACCATAAATAGAGCATTTCTTAGTGCATTTGTACTATCATGTTTTCAATCTGATGTAAAACTACTGGTAATCCAAATATTGATAATTAATTTATGGTCAACTTGTATAGAATATTATAAATAAGATCATTGACGTTGTTAGATTCATTGAGTCTATTTTGCTAAACATGTAGTGTAGTTCACTTTAAAGTCAATCTTTATGTAACACTATATACCTAAAATAAACTTTATAATAACAATAAACTCTCGAAGGTCCTCCCGCGAGACTTTCTTAATTGCTAAAATCAATATCAATACATATGTAAAGAACAAACTCTTTAATTTCTGTTTCATCTACATTTTGTAAGCGCCTAATTCTTACACAAACTGAATTGGGTGTTTTTGTTTCGGGTAAGTAAACATGTTCAGGTATAACGATATACAAATAACCAAGGAAACAATATCATATTCTATTGATTTTTGTATTCCTCGTTCATGGAACACCTTAGTTGACAGTAAACGATGCTGTGATACGGTATACCTGGATATTTTCGCTGCAAATTAGTTTTCGCTATTTTCGATTAGAAGGCAAATTTTAAATGAAAGCGGATTTTCCGACTACATGTATTGGAAAAGCAAGATATTGTTGTTGTTGCTGTTGTTGTATTGTTGTTTAACGTCACACTAAAAAAATCTTTCGCTCTTTCAGACATCACCAAAATAATGCCAGTGAAGGGCTTCAAATTTTGGCCTATGCTCGGCACTTAAGGCCATTGAACAGTGAGGATTCTTTAATGTGCCGACACCTACTGTGACACGGGACCTCGGTTTTTACTGTCTCATCCCGAAGGACAGGAAACCGACCTGCCGCCGGCTGGACTCGAACTCACGACCGAGAGTCGAGCGCTTTACCTACTGAGCCAGGCCGGCTCATAAGGAAGATATATATAGCATTTATGATACTATGGTGATTTAGGTCGATGTAGTGGTGAATATGTATTCTGTCGTAAAAAGTGGAAAATATCCATGAGTGAAAATATCCAGGTATATATTAGTACCTATGATACTTTCAACTTTTCATATTCTTATAACTCATCTGACGCTTTGGGTCAAGTGTGCTATTGCTATCGCTTTATTTCTGTCGCCCGTCCGCCAACATTTCACATTTTGATCTTCCTCTAGAGAACCACTGAAAGGATTGGAATGAAACATGGCATAATTCTTCCTAACTAGGTGGTGATCAAGTGTTATCTCTTTGATGCCGATTCATCATCCAACATGGCCACAAGCGGGGTACATAGTTTAACATAGATCCATATTGAAAATACATACAAATGTATTCTTCTACAGATCTGCTGAATGTATTAAACCAAACATGACATCGATGTTCCTTACAAGCTAGTGGCCAAGTTTACTTACTTTGGTGGCGATCTGTCTTCCAGGATGGCCACAAGGAAGGGACTTACTTTAATATACGAATTTATGGGACGTACACACATTAATCGTCCTCAAGAGACCAACTAAATGGATTGATATCAAACATGGCATACATCGATATCTTCCTAACAAGGCGTTAACCAAGTGTTGTCACTTTCATCCTGTCTGTCAACCAAGTTGGCCATCACAGTCGGTCTTAGTTTATCATAGGACAAGAAATTCACTTAATTGGTTAGAATGGTCATTGGTCACATCCCTGTTGGAGTTTTACCACCAGACAACTGGAATTATCTATCTATTCAGCATTGTCATACTCGCTTTGGACCAGGTGAGCAATTACAGGTTCCTGGGAGCTTCTGGGTTAACCCTTTCAACTCTACTGACCATAATGGACTTGTCTTAAACAATAGAAACGACCATACCGTTCAGATACTCAGGGGTGAAACCTGAAATTCTATATAATTTAAAATGAGTTCTTTCTCAGCGTCTGTTAAGTCAATTTTTAGTTATGTTTTGGTTCTGACTTGATGAGTTTGAATATAAATAAATCGACTAAAACAATATAGTGACCTCCGTGACCTAGTGGTTAGAGCATCGCGCTTAGAAACTGATGTCCTCACATCTGTCAGCGCAAGTGCGAGCTCCGCTGGAACCTAAGTTGATATTTGTGAGAAAGTTTTCCAGTTTACCTGCCGAAGTCAGATGGTCTCCTCTCTGTACACTGTAACCGTGTTCTCTCTTCCACCATTAAAAACGGGCCGCCCAAATATTACTGAAAATCGTTGAGTATGGCGTATATTAAATTAAAAAAATAAAACAGTATAAATAAGTAAGGAACTTTTACATGGGTTTCAGAGAGCCATCGTGACTTCGCGGTACAGTGCTCGATTCGCAACCGCAGTGTCGCTGGTTCGAGCCCCGTCAGCTGGCTTTATCTGTCCTTCGGATGAGACGGTGAAAACCGAGGTCCCGTGTCACAGTAGGTTGTTAACGTCCCACTCATTAATCTTTCACTAATATGGAGACGTCACCAAATGCCGGTGAAGGGCTTCAAATAATGGCCTATGCTCGGCAATTACGGCCATTTAACAGTGAGGGTTCTTTAACGTGCCGACACCTAATGTCACACGGGACCTCGGTTTTTACTGTCTCATCCGAAGGACAGGAAAAGCCAAAATTCAATTGAACACCTTCAAGACATCTTTCCAAATGAGTCCATTGCGAGTTCTCCTTCTTTGCACAACATTATCTCGAAATGTATCATCTGCGAGAAGTAAAGATATTGGAAACTGGAGTTGGAATCAAAACGCAGTGTGGGAATTGCTATTTAATTCTTTTGTTATTATTTTCAGATGACTGACACAGGCGATCAAAAACCATAAACCATACATTGATGAAATGTTTACTGATCATATATCTTAGGTGAAATGGTCGAAAAAGTCAGGGCTTCCTGACTTGGATTTGACGAAGATATATTGGAATCTGAAATGATAACAATAATAAAAGCAGAAAGTAACTATGTTCAAACAGTGTAAAATCCAAATTTAAGAAGATAACAATTCAGAAAAGAAAACAGCAAAATAATATAATAAAAAAAAAAAAAAAAGAAATTTCGGAAAGACCTGGAGTCTGTGAGAAAATGCTGAGTCATAAACCGTTAATTTGTATGAATTAACGACGTTTAATACTTGTCGGTCTTATGCATCATAGTATTGATTGAGCTGTGTCACGCAGTCTTTATGTTTCTTTTGATCTTAATTTTTGCTGTCCTTCACGAATGATTTATTTAACAATTTTCTAAGATGGAATGTTTTGGATGGCTACAATGTGTGATATGTAAACTGAAGAAAGTGAGGGTTTAATTGTCCTCAGATAATTCCATGTTCGTCATCAATTTACAAACAATGTTTTTCTGTGTAGTAAATGTTGGGGTGAATCTCATTCTAAATTCTTCAAAAGCTAAGATAGTCATCTTGTTACATTGGTTACTCTTAGACGGATTTTGCTATACATTTAGATTTATTATTTGGCCTTGTATGATACCACGTTATAACTTTGGTTTTATGTTTATGATATTTTTGTTGAAGAATATCATAAACATGGTTTGTTCTACTTGCTGAAATTTAGCTCTGGTAGATCAGGTCAAGTTATATGGCTATGGGTATTCCAAATGAATCATATCAAAATAGACAAGAAATTCATCTCTTTCTGAATCTCATTTGTTGAAAACATATGATAGGAATAAGTTTTGGAGTGTGCCTTTCATTGAAATTTAACTATCACTCTTATTTATCGTAGAAAACTTACCTGCAGTTCAAGTTCGTTCAATTATGTAGCTATGGGTATGAAATATTTAGAATTAACTATATATTTAAACACAATAACTTTTCTTTCTCTTTTTATCTAAATGCAGTGAAATAATAGTAGAGTCGCAGACACCATAGTATTAAGTCCCAGGAGGTTCTGGAGGCAATTTACAAAGCTGGTGAATATTGGACGAAAATCCAGAGGTTATAAGGGATCATCAAGTCTTTTAATTAAAGAGGGAATTCTCTCTCTCTCTCTCTCTCTCTCTCTCTCTCTCTCTCTCTCTCTCTCTCTCTCTCTCTCTCTCTCTCTCTCTCTCTCTGAAATGTGAATTCACTTTGAACAATGTTTTGCTTCTCGTGTATTAATTTGTAATATGATCATTCTCACTTAATTTCTCTTTTGTATTAAAGAGACATAAGCTGTGTTTGATTTTTTCTACTTTTACTACCTGTACTTGATGTACAATAACAAATAAGAGCTATACACAGGCAAACAGAATTGTGATATTCCTATATATTTAGAAATAGTATGGTTGAATAAATCAATTGCAAATGAATAATTACCAAAATGGGTTTCTGAAGCAATTTTCACAAAATAGGAATAGGATAGGAATTTAAGATTTTTTTCTGCATGTGTGCATCTCTTTTATGTTATAGTATATCAATCAAGGGTGTGAAAAAGGAAAGAAATATTTTGAAAAACACAGCTAATACCCCTTTAAAAGTTATTTTGCGAAATAGGATTCTTCGAAGTCATTATACGGCAACCAAGGTCAGCAGTTAAATCAGCGTTACCATAACACAGGTTTTAATTAGCTGATCGTGACATTAGACACTCGCTACAAAATGCTTTGAGCATTTCTTTGAATACAGTTATACTATAATTTTGGTCAGAATTTATAACCCTGGTATGTTTGGACATTACTAATTGGGCATAAAAATGAGAATCATCAATTGATTCACATGTCTTTCCACTCGCAAAACATAATTGAAGTGGTTTCTAATTACCATGGATACAAGAAATAATTCTTTGTCATTTTCTCCGTCACATCTGTCAGATTTAGTCCTTGAAGCAGACGATTAAAAAAACCAATATCGGAGAAGTTGCAGACGACAACGAACAATTTCATAACTATAATTGAAAAGAAGATAAAAGGTCATCTGCATATGTGCCATTTTATTCCAAATCGCATGAAACTATTCATGAATTAACGTTAACTATCAATTTCGATGCTAGTCACTTTTCATCTTGCATCATGGACGACATCAATATATTTCATGACAGAGGCGAATCTAGGATGTGTGGATTTGTCCGTCGGCAATAACGATTGGAGATTTTCATTGTTAAAAAGTGACAGCGGGAAATTAAAGTTATGGACAATTCGGATTACTCTCACGTTTCTTGTGTTAAAATTTGCAACTTTCTTTGTTTGTCGTTTTATGGCTTCCCGTAGTTGTCTTTTATTTGACAAGCTGGAAAGGTTTATTCCCAATTAAATTTGAAAATATCCATGACATTTTTGGTTTGTCCCCGCTGTGTCCTGGTGTTATTGGTCTTTTTACACGTGTATGTCGATCATGGAATCTAAACTTGATTTTTGTGTCAGTGATGCAAAATGACAATGGACTCGATAAGAATGTGTGCAGCCTATGTATAAAGGTGTGTTCGAGACGTATTGCTGGATGAAGACCATAATTGTAACCATCTGAGATCTCACTGATATACAGCTAAACACCAGTACCAATCTTGGTCAAAATATTAGGAAAGAAACTGTTTAAACAGTCAAATTACAAACACAGTGAGCAATTGAATATGCCGCTATCTGTGACACACATAAACAGTCAAATTACAAACATAGTGAGCAATTGAATATGCCGCTATCAGTGACACACATATTTGTGTCATCATGCTAGGGTGGAGTGGGGTGGGGCACAAATAATGTTGCAAAAATTATGCCAAATTCCATTTGTATAAATTTGGTTAAATCTCGAGACATGACGATTAGATTCCTTTCACATAATCGAAAATGATAGCATTCAGACCTGAAACTTAGTAGTACAGGTAAAGATTGTACCCTGGCCAAATGTTAGGTATAGGAATTAAAAGTCACGTAGGGTCTTTCGGAAGAAACTCTAGAATTATAGAGTTTAAGACTTGTTTCACATTCGAAATACGTGTATTTATATCAAGTAGCAGGAAAAAGGTTTGAGATGGATTTTGGAGAAATAATTATCTAAATATATACAAATATTACATCTTAACCCGATGTAGGGTGATGGATGGTGTAAGTAAGGTCAGATGATTATATCAGCATAATTGTCACTGCCACGTTTGTTCAATAGTGCGGGTATGATTGATATTCATAAATGCAAAGGCGATTCCGTCACGTTGATTTTTTTTTATCATGACAATCCCTCGTATGAGTATACTGTCGTAGATATGCTTTTATTGTATGCCGTCCATCCGCATGTTCGTCCATATGTCGCATACTTTTAATTGAAACCTAATCTTTTAAGACCCCTAAGTCAAAATGTCATTAAAATATTATCTTAACATCAGAACTAAACAATGACAATACCTTTGAACTATTCATGGAAATGTCAGGTGAAACCTGATTATATTTATCATAAATTATAATCAAAATAGAGGACCATCTGGTTTGACTTTTAACTCGAAAGAGATTCAAAGAATACAATTCTAAGATACAGTTAAGACCACCTGGCTGACTCAAACTGGTCTGATTCACGAAGTAGTCTCTTAACTGAGGATATGTAATTGTTAAATATTTATTAAAAAATTGTAAAGAGAGGTGGTTTTTAGGAGAGGTTCCACTGTACTTTCAAATTCATATTTTGATATACAGTAAAGCCTGCTATAGCGACCACCTGTGTATAAACACTACCTGGTCATTAAGACCCAATAGTTCCATTTGTGTACAAATCAACCTTTATATAAAGACCATCTCCCTTTAAAGACTGGTTTTGTTGTGTACCTAAGGGGGTCTTTATATACAAGGTTCACTGTAAGTCATCTGCTCATTCTGCAAACAATACAGAGAGATTTAAAAATATGAAATATATATATCTATATCTATCGATCTATCTATCTATCTATCTATCTATCTATATATATATATATCTATATATATATATATATATATATATATATATATATATATATATATATATATATATATATATATATTAAAAATGAATCTTCATGACGCTAAAATATTTTGATCAGGGTGCAAAACAACGCTCTTAAAGATCAAACAAATCAACTGGACAAATGTTCAACAACAATTTTGAATGGAAAAGATCCTTTTACTTGGTGTTATATGCATTCATATACACACTCAGACAAAAATAAGTGGATTAGAATTAACTGAATGCTGCGAAATCTGAGCAAATTAATATAGGAATGCAGCACTTTGATCTACGTCAATTGGTTTGTAAAAACTACATTAATCTCTAAAAATAGATCCACGAAGACGGAAAACAAATGGAATTTTATTGAAATGGAAATAAGTGATTAAAGAACAAAAGATTCTTGCTCAGACTTCATTTTGTGTGGATTTTTGGCCGAGTGTAATTAGTTCTATTAGAATGTGTCATGCAGACGATCTTAATTTTGAGAACATGTCGTCTGCTTCTCCTAAACCAGTTGTGCGGTTCAGACGCTGATTCTAAATTCGAGACAGAAAACATTTCATGGCCGACAGCTTTTGCACCCGGTAGATTGATCTGATATGGTAGAATATGAAAGTACAAAAAAAGTTTAGGGTTGCAGTAATTGTACACAAATTTTATCAGTGTCTGACATCTTGGGGGTACAAAATAGAGTTTTATTCCAGATCGTTTCATTAACAGTCGTGCATAAAGACGTAATAAATTTAGAGCTAGGCCTCCATCGTTATATTATTATTCCACATTGATTACAAAACATTTCAGATGCACAACTCATACTTTTCCGATTAAGTGCAGCGTGGTGGGCGCATTGTAAATCAGAGAGTCAACATGATTTCACGGCTTTCATATTATGGCATTACTAAACCCGTACAACGACTAAATCACTCCAAAAGAATTCTAAATTACAAAATTACAAATTATTCATTCTTATCCCCTTTTTTGGCGAGAAATCGCCTTCATTGGATTTGATGTCTGAGTCATTTCATTTAGACAAAAATTTAATCTGTCATTTCACAATGATGGATAATTCACATTTTGGCTGGTGTCTTGCTTGAAAATTTCAAATGATGCAATTTGTGGTATTATTTATGTTTAGAAGACCTTCATTCACACAGATTCTGAAGGTCACGCGAGGTCAGAAAAAGGTCACTCGAGGGAAACGGAAAAGGTTAGTCTAAGGAATATTAGACGATGGCGGAAACAATTAAACACATCAGCGGAGGAATTTCCCAATTATCTAAAATTTCTCTTGTCGGAAAACACTATTGCTCCGAACAGTTTATGCATTATTCACCATTGTAATGTGAGAGGGTTATATAAGTGGTCAATTATACTCTGACAATTGTGGTTTGAATTCAGGGTTTGTCCTACAATGAAATTCTTTTTTACGCATTTGGGAACATTTAAATGTTTTAGATATCCGATAAATGTGTATTCAGCAGTCGAATTGTCTCGTATACAAAAAGGACGGTCTGCTGTCTGATGCACCGAATTGTAAAACTTTACATATTTCGGAAATACACATTTAGGCCTAAATATCACCACTATTACAGTCAACATATTTTCATTCTCTCAATAAATAATTAAAAAAGTACATAACCTGACTTTAGAGACCACCTCTCTAAACAGACCACTTTGAGTCAGCCAGTAAGGTGGTCTTAATAGTGAGGTTCCACGGTATATTAAATTCGAATTCAGCTGATGAAGTATCATTGACAGAAACGATCATCTTTTGCCTCTTATGTAAAGCTATAACTTTGGTATTTTTAATGATATATTACATGTCCTGATGTTCATTGAAATGATTTTTATTTTTTGTATTTTTGTTTCATGTCTCACCGATAATTTACATATACAGTAGAGCCTCGCCTACAATCTCACTTCAGAGATCACCTTGCTAATCAGACAACTTTGAGTCAGTCAGTTGGGTGGTCTTATTTGCGAGGTTCCATTTTTATCCTTTGTTATCACGGCGGGTGTGACCGGCCGACAGGGGATGCTTACTCCTCCATGGCACCTGATCCCACCTCTTTATTTCCAGAGGTCCGTGTATGTCCATTTTTGCCGGATTTGTATCTGTGTCCTGGACATCTTAAAGATTTATACTTTGGTATCTGAGATGTTTTATATATCATATATAGTGACGTATTTTCGGTTAATGCTATGAATTTGTGCCAATACATTGCATCCTGTCTGCTGTCTCCATGCCGGAAACACGAAGATGACCCTATACAAATAAGAAGCAGGTGATGAGGTAGATGACCTATTGACCCCTTTCACCAATCTTAAGCTTATTGTTGAAATATTAGCATATAAATGGTAGAATCTATGTTATGTAAACTAACAGAAAAGAATTGTTATGATGTTTAACATAATTAGTCTTATTCAAATCATAACGGGTTGCAAGGTTTATTTTCGGCAGCTATAATAGCAGAGGGATATGTGTTATAGTACAAAGGTCGACAGGCAAAATGTTATCATGCTGTGAAGGGATATATTAATTTTCTTTTACACTATAAATCGAAGTATGCGAATCAGACTAATGCTAAAAGTTTTAAACATTCCTATTTAGGACAATGGTGTTTTGATTTTGATAGACCTCGGATGTATCACCTCATGATGATTGACACATTGCATTGTCGCGAAAATTAGTTGAATTTCTTGACGATGCATTTTAAATGTTTGTCCGAGGTATGACCGAGGTGTCGAATGTTGTGACGTCATCAAATTTAAAAATTATTCGCGCTTAAATGGAAAGGTCAATTGCACTATCATCGAAATTTGTGATCCCCCAAATTATCATGATTTCAATTTTTCATTATGTAATTCGTCACTGTAAGTATAGAATGATCGTATGTCAAGCAGGCTAGCTTATCTGGAAGACAGAAAGACAATATGCAGATCATAAGGGTAGAGTACTACAGATAAGGGGGAAATGACGACAGGTATTACAAGGTCATCCAGTGTTTCGTTAAGTTCAGGGCCCGAAGTCATTTAGTTCCATACTTAATCACAAATTTTACTTTAACTATATATCTGTTAATGCAACTTCTAGATCTGACTGAATAGGAAACAAAAATTAATTTTCATCATTCATATAAAATGATTTTGGTCACACTTTTGGTGTCCTTGTAAATATTGAAAAAATATCATGAGTACGTTTATCACACGTTTTAAATGTTTTTGAACTTTTTTTTAATGAGCAATAATTCTAATAATTTTTTTTTTACAATTTTATGCCATCGATATACAAACATGTCCAGTAACATAAAATTGCATGAGCTTGAGTATTCAGTAAAATGCAAAACACACGTAAATAATCTGTGCTGTCTGTACCAAACGTGACTTGTATTTTTCATTTGTATCATTTATTTATACTAACTATGGAAATACCTTTTATTTCATCAAAATCTCACCCCAACTTCAGGGACAATGGGAAAAAAGCTGTAGTGTTTGATAAAAAACGTGCAGAAAAAAACTAAATTTATTAAATCTGTGGGTATGTATATTCTGTAATGTCGATGTGTTCAATTTATTACGCCATCTTGAAAACCAAATGTACTCGAAAAACACAAGTTTGACCTTACTTTAAAATTCACCCGACAATTTGCAATAAAAGAACCCTTAAGTGTCTTATTTCACCCTAAATCACCATTATACGAAGTAGTTATTATTTTCAAATTGGAGTAGATACAATGAACAAGGATGGGTATTCGTCAAAAGACTTTGTCTTATAATGAATGGCGGAAGTGTCAAAGCGCTCGGAAGAAAGAATCCGTACACACCACGACAACGCCATTATCATTGTCCAGATGTTTTGACAGAAGTTATGACCCGCGGTCAATTAAGTCCATATTTTGTTTTAGCGCGTATCCATCATTATCGATGATCAGTTTGTTTGAATGTCAACTGACCAGTGACATTTACGGTCTGTAAACGTCATCGCCCGGAAAGAAAGTATTACTCAGAGTTCATTAGTTAATTTGAACGATCTGATCATCATCTTTTTCTTCAAGATTAATCACCTCTATATAGCTGATCCGTTGTATCAGGTTCTCAGGTCTTTTGGAATTAGCTTTAAAGCTGGCATAAGTTTAATTGATAATTTTGATTTGAATCATTTTACTTCTTAGAGGAAACCTCCGTAGCCGAGTGGATAAACAATTTTAAGTCGCACATCTCTTTGATGCCCCGTTAGATGCCAAGTTGATTTTGTGTGAAAGTTTGCCAGTTTACTTGCGGAAGGTCGTTGGTCATTTCCCGGGTATATTGTAACCGGGTTTTCTCTCCCACCATTAAAAATTAGCTGCCACCATTTAAGTGTTGAATGTGGCGAAAAATACTCACCACATCACGATGTTTGGCTTGTTCTTGCACTCTCTGTGTTGGTTCTTTTTTTCATATGAATATTTTTAAGATGTTAGTCTTCGTTTGTAATTTGAAAATTAAATTAAATTGTGTTTTAGTTTCTTTTATAAAACCATCAGAAATATTAATCTTTAGGATGTACAGGAGACAAAAGTACTAATCTGGTAAACATTGGACAAACTCAGACCTCTGGAAATCCTGATGAAGTGTACATAGGTGTAAAGTAAACCGGTCACACTTTTATTTAACTTTTTATCTAGCGTATTTCCGGAAACATTATTGCTAATTTAGCAGGTGCTTGCATAAATAATAAGATGAACAATTGTTTTTTTTTATTACTTGAAATTAATAACTTATACGTTACTTTTTAAAGTAACGTTTGTATATAAACATTTTGTTTTGCTCATGAATGTTGCAATTCTCCAGTTTCAAATTTCATTTTACCCTATTATACTAAAATTTCAGTTTAATTAAGAACATGTAAATGAAGTTAACGAAAGGAAACACACAACTGTTAATCTGAACAAAAATCAATTAAACGCATATTCATGTTCCAGAAGCAATTAAAATTATAATCACTTTAACATAAAATGTTTACCCCGAGAAAGCAGATGGCTATGTCAGTGCCCGAATTCACCGAATTTACTCAGTACTCTAGCTCAACTTTTATTTTATGATTTTGAATTTATAGTTATATAAAAACCTCTATCTAGTATTACATAATTTTTCTTTTCATTGACATCCAAAAAATTGAGGCAATTTTTTTCATGAAAAATAGATTCAGATTGATATTCAAAATTTAAGGTTTTAACTACATCTATATTGTAGTATGTCTTCACATGTGCGCATGTGCGATGATCTTTAAAAATACTTATTTTCACTTGTATTCAATGCATATACAAAGACCGTTTTTTGCTGTCTCCAATAGTACCACATGTATATAAATCAACCTATATATAAAGACCACCTCCCTATAAAGACTGGTTTTGTTGTGTCCCCAAGGGGGTCGTTATGTACAAGTTTCACTGTATAAAATATACAGTTACAACATAAACTATGTGCGTTTTATTATTCAGATAATAAATATATATTTTTATTTGTTATTTCCAAAAACAAACGTTATTTCATATTTACGCCTTTCCCCATTTACTTGTAATAAGCTATCAAAATTGAAAATACATATAAAAATGTTATATCTTGTTTGGTCAGAATCCACATTATAACCACGGTAATGTCGTAAAAATGTCTCTTAAAGGTGAATAAAACACTTCTTTATTTCACAATAAATTGTCACTTTATACACCGATTTCATAAGTAATCGATTCGAACACTAGGCATCATGTTATCCAATAAGAACTATGCCAAAAGGAAAATGTTACTACCATAAAATCGGTATCTCTGATACACATTATTATCTATTAAATACATCGGTCAGCATTACTGACTAAATATGCATATTCATTTTAGGTATCAGAGACCATGCCAACTCCTTCGCAGGCATTAATATAACACGGTGAGGATGATTTTAATTGATTCATACCCGCCGTCACTACAAATCATGACAGTGGTTTACCCATATGCATGAACATTATAAAGACTTAAACATCAGGAACCGGGAACGGACATTAAATTCTGATGAGTAATTTCTAACGTCATCCGTCTTCGAATCTCTATCTCTCATCTGCAAACAAACTCATTTGTCAAGCGTTTTCTTTCTCGTCAACAAAGTAAATCACTTCTCGTAGCATTCCTCATATTTTTTTTTCTTCCAAAATTCATCACACTTGCTAAGCCACTTTAATGTTCTCATCAGTCCATGTGATGTAATTAAATTTTTCCCCACAAAAATTATCTAATTGTATTACTTTCTTGAAATTGAGCCACTTAACTCTGCAATGATGCCAATTCGTTAACCATCTATCTTTTGTTATTTTAGTGGAAATAGAAATGAATTTATCTTGATTTTGATAACATAAAAAATTTAATGCAATTAACATTTTAAGTTGTGGTAACTAGATTTTACTACTGAAAAACTTTCTGACAAAAAAGTCATTTCGTAAAAAAAAGAAACGTGAAATATGTCATAGTAAGATTATGGGTAAGATTTTGGTTAAACCTATTCGCCTATTACACGAAGAATTAATATATATTTTCTGCATTAATTTTGTTGTTTTATTTCAAAAATATACATCTCCTTTATAACTGTATAATGCAAACGCACATTCAAAATGGAAACTAATTTCCTGAAAACAATAAATTTCATTTAGTCTTTTTAGCAAAAGTCCTTTATGCACTGTAATTTATTCCTCAAGAAATTTGAAGGCACACAATTTTTCCCAAATTCACAGTATCAAAACATACGAATTTTCTACTCTTTACACAACAATATCACATGGAAAATTAAAAGAGAGACTTTTTAGCATCATCGACAACTGTTTTTTCACTAAAGGTGGTACCCGAAAATTTAAATATCTAGTCATTGGTTATCTTGATACTTATTTTGTCCAACACCACATTTATAAATACACTGAAGGTGATATAAAAAAGATGCTAGAATTTCTAATAGACAAGATATTTGTAATGTTTGGAGACGTGGTCGGTCAACAAACTGTCGGCATTCCCATAGGAACCAATTGTGCCCCTTTATTTGCTGACCTGTTCCTTTATTCATACGAAGCAGATTTCATATCAAAAACTGCTGAATCAAAGAGGAAAGGCTAGCCGCGTCCTTTAAATGGATATTTAGATATATCGACGTGGTTTTGTCAATTAATAATGACAATTTTCATACATATGTCAATGCGATATAACCCCAACAAACTAGAAATCAAAGATACAAAATCAAGCACACACGCTTCATACTTAGACATTTTACTTACTGTAGACACAGACGGGAAATTGGCAACTGAACGACAAACGCGACGATTTCGTATTTCCCATCGTAAATTTTCCACATTTAAGAAGTAATATCCCACACTCATCTGCATATGGCGTTTATATTTCACAAATGATTCAATATGCCGGGATGTGTTCAACATATAAACATTTCATATGCATAGGTAAACTACTCACTGACAAATTATGGACACAGGGACATCGAAAACTGCCTTTAATGTCAATTTCTCGCTAATTTTATGGTCGGTATAATTGTATTGTTTACTGTTTCACTTAGTGCCTGTTCGATAGCAATTGTTGAGACGTCTGTACCAACTGTGACGAGGATTCGTTCCTCACTTATTTCATTTGGATTTGATTGTGGACTCACGGCGGGTGTGACCGGTCAACAGGGGGTGCTTACTTCTCCATGGCACCTGATCCCACCTCTTGATTTCTGTGTTTATCCAATTTTTACCAGATTTGTATCTATACGCTGGACATTCTAAAGATTTATATTTTGGTATCTGAGATTTTTATATTTGTTTGTTTTTAAGTAAATAGAAATTAATCAAACACTGAATTTTGTAACAATAAATCGATGTCAATCTCACTAAATATTTGCTTAAAATAGATACTTACATATATAATTAACAAATTTCAGTTCTTTAACCAAATGAATATGGACAAAGTATCCAGCTTTTCTACAGAAATTCAACACTATATTCCAGTACTCTAAAGGAAAACATCAATTTTAAGAGTTCCTTTTTAAACTCCAAATATCATACATAATATATAACATATTTACCTTTACATATTCAGTATGATACTAGTTCTAATAAAATTGCTAGCTTTGCCTTGGTTTAAAGAGCGGCGTGACTACCTAAAACCCTTGCCACTCGTTCACGACAGGCAGGGAGAGATACCGTATGAGCAGAAATTTTAGCGAGGATTGAATATCGCTAACAATTAATTCCTCCTCGTAGGTTAAAGTTATCTTTTTTAATCATAAAATCGCTACAATTTCTTCTCGCTAAAATTATACACCATATTTTTCGGACAAATCGCTAAATTTGCGTCTCGTAAAATGTCCACTTATACGGTATCTAGTGTGGGTTTAACGTCCTTGCTTGAGTGATCGGTATTTCCAACGGCTTTATATGTGCCACTTCACTGCGGGGCAGACGGAAGATGGAAATTCACCTCTGAAAACTTGGCGCTATCGTGGATCGAACCAGGGACCTTCATGTTGAAGATGTGGGCCTGGTACGATGAAATTTAAGGATTTACTTAAGTCTAATGAATATTCTCGGAGTGAATTCTCAGATTTTATGAGTCGTGATCCACGTGTTCTACCAACCGAGCTGCAGTGTCACGTATTCACTGTATTATGTACGCTAATGATTAATTAACGTAGAATTAGGATTTATTTGGTCTTTTGGGGTAATTAGGAACTGCAAAAATGTTTCTGTTTGTAATTGCACCGTATCTCATGTGCAAAATCATTGCATTCATTATTTTATCTTAGTCTCTGTAATGTTTTAATGGAGTATATAATGGCAATGCTGACACAAACCTCTGTAAGACGATCTACACCAATACATAATTATAGTGCAGACTTAATGAAGCATGTGGCATTTTCTTTACGGCATGCTCACACAATGATTATTTGGGCGTAAAATATTGGATACGGAAAAGTGTATATTCCAAGGATTCTCCTGTGTTACAGCTCGGGCTTTATGTACTTAATAACACAAGCTTCAAACCAATTAATTCAGAAGCTGGCCTGTAGTTCTTCGATTCATAAGAAAAACACAACAATTTGTATCCCGTGCGATGCATTCTCTTTATTCTGGTTTATTCTTCTCTGCTTGAAGCTGATTAAATTTCCTGCTAATGAATTGGAGTGTTTTGTGTATTAATGGACGATTAATGATGTGCAGATAAAGAATTGTGAGATACAGTTACAAACTACTTTTTCTAATGCTTTTATGGCCCTTTATAGCATCATAATGAGCATCGTTTTCGTTCAGGCGCTTTTAGTAACGGATGGATGGATACCCTAATACCTTAAATAATTTGTCTTAATTATCCTAAACCTTAAAATATGAGTTCGAAACATGAATTCCTCAACGCTTGATCTGAACCTTAATTTGGATTATGAAATGATAAATTTCTGAATGAAATATTGTTGCTTTTCAGCATACAAGCTGTCAAAATGGATTCGTTGCTTGAATTTAAAATCTTAAATATTCGACGTTCTATACAAATAAAAAATCCGGGTTGAAAATAAATTTGTTATAATGTCGTATTTGTGGAAAAAAAAAACATTTGTATTCTAACATGGATTGCAGGAATATCAATCGTCAGTTTATTCATTAATTAAAGGCAATATATGTATGATGTTTTAAAATTTCCTACTGCAGCAGTATATCTTTTTAGCCTTTTTAATTAAAGTTTTGGTCTATACGTGGGATATTTTTTTTTTTAAACAAAATGACAGCCTGTCATTACTATAATGATAACCATAACAATCTTTAGATATTTCTTGTATATATAAAGACTCCATGTCTACTGTGGCCATACTTTGGACTATCGAAAAGTATTCCCTTTATAACTGATCTGTATTACGGGATTCCCTGTCTTACTGACAAGTGACCATGATTATACGTCCCCTAACTATGCAAATGTCTGCATTAAGGGACTATGAAACGACCTCAGTCATGACAGTAAACAATGATTTATCTCATCAGCCCAATTGAAATAATAAAAATTCTAACACAGAACATGTATTTTGGTTAAATTGAAGCAAAACTTATTCATATTTCAATTGTTTACGGTCAATCATGGTCTAAGTCACATAAATCATAAATTTCAAGGATCTTTTGTATACATATTGATTATCTTGTTATTACAAGATATGTCGTAATAACAAAATATTATGTCGTTATAACGAGATATAAATTATTTTGTTATAACAGGATATTATGTCGTAATAACAAAATATCATGTCGTAATAACAAGATAATTATCTTGTTATAACAAGATATTATGTCGTTATAACAAAATATTATGTCGTAATAACAAAATATTATGTCGTAAAATCAAGATATTATGTTGTTATAACGGTATATGAATTATCTTGTTATAACAAGGTACTATGTCGTAATAACAAAATATTATGTTGTAATAACAAGATAATATGCCAATGGGTCGATTTGGCTGATCGTCACGAATTATAAGTGTTAACGAGCCGATTAGACCGATGTAGAACACTGCGTTTTGTTGTTGCTTTATTCTTAAACTTTGCTTAGCATATTGTATCACCAAGTATCAAAATTAAAACTTGTAGCCAAAATTTGCGTTATGTCGTTTGATTTATAACGACATCGTGATCGAATGATGTCATTTTTCAACGCATGGGTATTATATGATATGGTTCTAGTGTCTTGTTTATATCACGTTCATCAGGTTAGACATCTCATATAAATAGAACAAAATTTACTCCAGGAAGGAAATTAATTAGCTTCTAGGTTAGGTCTACTTGCCCTATTATCAACTATCTGTCTTATCAGGTCAGAAAATTGTTGAATGCACAATGAAAGCCTGCCCTAATTCCTAATTCAATAGATATACATCAATCACCTCGATACATTCCTCTGTCAAAATATCATTCTTCAGGAATTTTAGGAAATTATCAAAGAGGTAAACGAAAATTTATTTCCATATCTTCTCTCACATAGTTCTTTGCTGGTTACTAATTTATGGTATTACGTGATGTTATTATCTAACACGTCATAATGATATGACTTCATCACAATTAAATGAGCTGTAAATATATCTTATTGAATTTGAACACCTTACAATAAACTAAATCATTTTATATGTAGATGTTAAATGTTACATATTCTATTCTACACTTTGGATCTAAAGTAAATATCTGACTCATATGATATAAAGTGGTATTTACGTTTATTAAATGATTGAATATTTTCTCATTCCTGATTGGATGAATCATTGCAAAACTAATGACCGCACAATTTTGCAGCGAATACATTAACGTCGTCGTGTGCCCTAATATAGAAACTGGGGAACACCAGACTACTTAGTTATTATAACCATTCCAATGACGTCATGATTTTTTGGTGTTTGACACCCCCTTCTTATAGCTACAGTAAACAATCAAGATTACTAATATACTTGTTCATTTTTATATTTTAAATGTTACATATTCTATTCTACACTTTGGATCTAAAAGTAAATATCTGACTCATATGATATAAAGTGGTATTTACGTTCATTAAATGATTGAATATTTTCTCATTCCTGATTGGATGAATCATTGCAAAACTAATGACCGTAGAATTTTGCACCGAAAACATTAACGTCCTCGTGTGCCCTAATATAGAAACTGGGAAACACCAGACTGCTTAGTTATCATTATCATGCCAATGACGTCATTTTTGTTGGTGTTTGACATCCCGCTTCTTATAACTATAGCAAACAATCAGATTACTAATATACCTGTTCCTTTTTATATTTCTTTGGTATGAATTAATAAAACAATTATTTACTTTTGAAATCGGGTAACACTTCGATTTATTAATCCAAGGAAAAGTTATATTAACCTTGGCTGTTGGCCTCTGTGAATATCACTTCCCTGTGGTTGTTAAATGGTTAAACTAACAATGGATGTTGTTTTTGGCAGACTTTGTTTACGTTTGTCCAGGGGCCTCCATGACCTAGAAGTAAGACCACAGTGCCTTAAATAACAAAATATATACCCTCATGTTAGCTTGGAGACGAACCAAGCTGGAATGTAAGCTGATTATGTGTTAATGGTTACCAGTTTACTTGCAGAAAGCTGTTTGTCTTTCGTGTACATTGTTTTTTTTTTCTATTCCATCATTTAAAAAATGGCCCCCACTGTATAATAGTATACACCGCAAAACACCATCAAGACAAACACACACACAAAAATATTTGTTAATTTGGAGCCGAGATATTATTCACATAAAATGAAAAACACAATACAATTACATTTTTTTACACTTCGAGTTCGTATCCATGTTAGTATTGTGATTCAGACTGTCGTCTGCTGACTTAACCTATGGTCACTTGTCACAATTCACAAGACAACCGGAGCCTGAAATTAAATTTTAGGCAATTCATTACCCGTCTATCCATCAATGTCGTCTGCTTCAACGAATTTCGATTTTGCAACTGCCAGTGCCGACACTTAAATAGTTAATATTTGATCAATAAAATTTGTTTTACTTGTTTTAATGTGAAAAACAGATTATGAGCGTTATTGTTGGAAACTATGGGAGGGAAGAATGACTGTAATCAAAATGCATTTTAAAAACGTTTTTCACGAAGAAAGACATTTTTCATTCAGGAAAAACGAAAAATCTCAATTAAAATGGAATCGAGATAAGAGTACTACCCATAATTCCAATGAATATGTCTGTCATGATTTTTTTGTGGATTTCATTAAAACATTTTGTGATGTCATATTGCGGAAAAAGTGATGTCACAAAACTTTGAACACATTTAATTATAGCGGGGTTGACATTTATTGTTGTGTCTGTCTGTTAAATGCCATAAGTTACCAAAACTATAATCACAGAGAAAAGTTAGTCCACAGACAGCGAATAAGTGAAAGTCATAAAAATTGTGACGATGATGATGATGATGATGATTAAAAAAATTTTTTTTATAATGAGACTGTGTTTATCAATTTCTCCATAGGTTTTCTAAGGGACATTTGCTGTGTTTACCAAATAATTTGTCTACTTTTACTTCCTGTACTTAAAGTACAATAACAAATAAGAGCTATACACAGACAGAACAAATCTTATATTCCTATATATTTTGTGAAACTAAGGCAAAGCCCAGTGTGGTATACAATATACAAATAGTAAGGTTGATTTAATCACTTGCAATTAAAAAAGTGTCAAACCTGGGTTTCTCAAGCAATTTTCACAAAATCTATAGGAATTTAAGAATTGTTATGCCTGTATATTTTTGTTTGTTAAAGTATATCAATCTTAGTATAAAAAGGAACAAATATGTTTTGGAAAAAACCAGATATTATCAGGTAAAATAGATTTTTTGACATATATTGAACAGTATTCGAATTACATAAATCTAATATGTTGTTGTAAGAAAATATGCTTTTGATAAATTTGACAAGAATAGATAATATGTTCCAAAAACAAAGCACTGATTGTAATAATATCAAAGATGTAGGTAACCGTGTACGCTATAATAGGAATAACTGTTCCCGCCATTTAAAAACATTGCTTAAATAAACAAATCTTATATAAGATCTGCATAATTTTGAAGATTTGGTATGGTGTCATTTCAACTGCAATTAAAATATCATATTATCTTATTTTTACAAAACAAACAAAGAGAATATCAATTGTCTCCCAAACTTCAACTTTATTCAATATATAAACATTCGTATATTTGCTATCATGTCCGTCCTACTAAAATATCACAACATTTCCTTTTAATGACAAATGAAATGACTGAGTGCTTTCCGAACACCTGTAGTTGAGAATTCCTGGTTCTTTGGTGACGTAAAAATTGTCAGAAAACTTTGAGGGAAAAGTATTACATGAATGTTTGTGGTGTCTGACTAATCAAATTACTTTATGGAGCTTGTTTTCAATGTTGATACCGAAAGCTCATTAGAAAAAGCCGTGACATTACGCAAAATTAACAACTATTTAAAGGTATTGATACCGAACTGTTAACCGTTTAATATTGGGCACACAAACCTCTGGAAAAACAAAGGTGGGGTCGGACGACATGCAGGAATTAGTATCCCATTCCAACGGGACAAACTCGCTTTCAGACGGCAATGAAATAACAATTAAGAATACTCATCATAATTGATATAGATAATTGAAAAGCTACTGTCCGAGTAGAGTAAGTAACTCAAAGTCGAGCATATGAACTGGTCAGACACGGCGAGTTAATGACTACTCGTACACCTAGATTGGTAGTAGGGAGGTGGACGTCAAAGTTGGTGCTTTAAACGGGACACAGTATACATGATTCATTGTTGTTCAATAATGGTACCATTCATTCAAACATTTAAGTATATTGAACATGTGTACCTGGTGACATCATACAAGTAGAAAATCGTGCAAGATAGTTTAACAAGAAATAAAGGTTACAAGCGTCCCGTTGTAGATCATTTCCTTATATTCGTAAGAGAGAGAGAGAGAGAGAGAGAGAGAGAGAGAGAGAGAGAGAGAGAGAGAGAGAGAGAGAGAGAGAAATTAAAAGAGAAATCAAAAGATGCTGATATGATGAAGCATGGGGACAGTCATGGAGACACTTAGTCATACGGACAGACATATATCATTCCAGATAGAGGTTGCGACAAAAATGTCGAAATGAGATAGAGATTGAATTATCTGTTAATTTAATTTCATGGAATTGCACAAATAATTAACTTTATCATAATGACAAAACGCAAGCAGTGTCATTTACAAAGTGCCAAAATGCTTGAGCATGTAATGTTCTTCAATAACTGTTACAGGTGAATCCAATTAAGTCGCCACATCTTGCCGAAGTCCCATAGGAATAACGACAAGATTACTCGACATTGCATCTCAAAAACTCATTTATTCTGACACATTTTTCATCAAAAAGTCATCTTTTAAAGCGATTTTGTCACAGCTGTTTAAGGAAGCTTAGTATAATTAAACTATGTATGAGAACAGCAATGGATTTTCATTCTTTTTTCATACAGAAGTTAAGTGAAGCTATTCCATGAGTACAATACATCGGGGACAAGAGTTGAAAGGCTAAGGCTATTTTACGAGCCAATTTATGCATTCTGCAATCTCCGTGCTAGTTTAAGGTCGATACCGGAACAATTACGAAACTAAATATTTCTTTTTTTATGGAAATTGAATGAAAGCATCTATGAATTAACTATTTCCTAACTAGGGTGTTTGATTCTCTGTTCTATAGATGTTATTATACCGTATATAGCGTACCCGACAGGGTTTAAATCCCTACCTGGATTTTGTTATGATTTGATAACGGAGTCACGAGATACCCCAACATTATGAGAAAGCTAAACGGTACGAGGCTTGAAGATATGTTTTATGAATATGACATTCTACACTGTATAAAGAGTTTACTATCTCTTAGCATAATTATCTAGAACACTGATTCACAAAAATAACAAAAACATATATTTTCTGACAGCAGATTACAAGTTGTTTTTTTAGTTGGGTTGTTTCTCTTATCTTGTTAATGGTGCGATATATGTAAATCGTTATTTTAGGAGAATAAAAAGGTGCTACAAATTGAACTTTGTTAGAACTCGGGCCATTTACTTTTTGGGGGTAAAAACCATGGAAAATTAACAGAAATCGCTGAAAACTGGAAATATACAATTATTCCTTCATTTAAGGTCTTTTTTGCAATTAGAGTAATAATTGTATGGCAAATAGCTTAAATGATATGTATGGGCACATTAAACAATGATTTGTTTTATTATAGTTGGTGTTTTGAGGTAAAAATGCCACTTGTAATCCATGTTTTACCAAGACGTGTTTTGAAGGGTATGTTTCTCATACTTTAAGCCACTTATAACCCATGTTTTTACCAAGATGTGTTCTGGAGGGTATGTTTCTCATACTTTAAGCCACTTATGACACGTTTTTACCAAGATGTGTTTTGGAGGGTATGTTTCTCATACTTTAAGCCACTTATAACCCATGTTTTTACCAAGATGTGTTCTGGAGGGTATGTTTCTCATACTTTAAGCCACTTATGACACGTTTTTACCAAGATGTGTTTTGGAGGGTATGTTTCTCATACTTTAAGCCACTTATAACCCATGTTTTTACCAAGACGTGTTTTGGAGGGTATGTTTTTCATAATTTAAGCCACTTATAACCCATGTTTTTACCAAGATGTGTTCTGGAGGGTATGTTTCTCATACTTTAAGCCACTTATGACACGTTTTTACCAAGATGTGTTTTGGAGGGTATGTTTCTCATACTTTAAGCCACTTATAACCCATTTTTTTTACCAAGACGTGTTTTGGAGGGTATGTTTTTCATACTTTAAGCCACCTATAACCCATGTTTTTACCAAGACGTGCTTTGGAGGGTATGTTTTTCATACATTAAGCCACTATAACCCATGTTTTTACCAAGGTGTGTTTTGGAAGGTATGTTTTTCAGAAAGCCTATCAATCTGGCCACTTAGGGGTTTTGGGGTAAAAACCATAGAAAATTAACAGAAATCGCTGAAAATTGGAAATATACAATTGATCTTTCATTTAAGCTTTTTTTAAAGTAATAATCCATTAAACAACCACTGTGTATATAATTTGGTGTTTCGGGGTAAAACACCAAATTCTTAAATATAAATCTATGTAAAATTGACTAGACTTTAGGCAACTAAAAACCTCAATTTTTATCAAACAAGATTTGGGAGGGTATGCTTATCTGAAAGCTTACCAAAAATGCTGCAAAATGAGCCATGTTAGCACGCTAGCCTCTAGGGCATTTAAGAGTTTTGAGACAAAAACATAAAATAATTACAAAAATCACTGAAAACCGGAAGATCTCAATTAGTTTGATGATTGTACGACAGATATCTAAAATGAGAAGTCTTGACACGTTATACAATCATTATGTTACAAATTTGATGTTTTGGGGACTAAAAACTATTTTTAAACAGAAATCTATTATAATTAACGTGAACAAATTAATAGAGTTGGCCACTAAAAACCCTAGTCTTTAGCAAGGGGTATTTTGGATTGTATGTTTGTCAGAAAGCTTAATGAAAATGCTACAAAATGAGATATATTAGCACTCTATCCCTTGGGGTGTTCAAGAGTTTTGGGGGGTAAAACCAAAAAATAGTAACAAAAATCGATGAAAATTGGAAAATCTCAAATAATCATTCATTTATTATGGCTTTCTGCAGTGAGTTTAATTGTTGTATGACAAATATCTGGAATAGCACGTATTGGCCTTTTAAACAATCTTTGTATATTAAATGGGGTCTTTTAAGGTAAAAACCTATTTTTAAAAAGAAATCTGTGAACAAGTTTATTTCACTTTAGACCACTAAATACATGTACCCCAATTTTACCAAGGGCTAAGTTTCCATGGTATGTTTCTCTGAAACTTATCAAAATTCCTACAAAATGTGATATGTTATCACTCTAGCCATAGGGGTTTTGGAGTGTAGCATTAGCAAAAATCACGGGAAATTAGAAAACCGGGATTAATTCTTCATTTATGATCTCTTTTTTGCAATACCAAAAATAGTGGTATAACGGATATTTAAATTGATAATTATTGGTATATTAATCAATCAGTGTGTGTTAGATGTGGTGCTTGGGGGTCTAAACTGAAATTTTAAAGCAGTAATCTGTGAAGTAATATTAGATTTATACTACTAATGACCCCAGTTTCAACAAAGGGTATTTTGAGGGTAGTTTTTGCCAAAAGGTTATAAAAAAGATACAAAATGGGTTATGTTAGAATGTTTGAGATTTTAGGAGTTTTAAGGCAAAACCAAGAAATTTTAACAGAAAGTGCAGAAAAGTAGAAAACCTAGTAACCTTTCGATTATAGTTT
This sequence comes from Atrina japonica, assembly GCA_030159075.1. Taxonomy (NCBI): domain Eukaryota; kingdom Metazoa; phylum Mollusca; class Bivalvia; order Pterioida; family Pinnidae; genus Atrina; species Atrina japonica. The sequence goes on along the minus strand of BROG01000255.1, from coordinate 619,188 downwards.
ACTTTTGTGATTAAACTGACTGATGTTAATTTTTCATGGTTTTTACCTCAAAACTCCAACTGTAATAAATAATCACTCTTTATTATGCTCATACTTAACATTTAAGTCATCTGCCATACTTTTTTTACTTTAATTGCAAAACAGAATATAAATGAATGATTAATTGTATATTTCCAATTTTCAGTGACCTTTGTTTATTTTATACGCATTTTACCCAAAACATCCTAAGTAGTCAGAGTGTTAACAAAGCTCAATTTGTAGCATTTTTGATAGGCTTTCTGAAAATTATGCCCTCCCAAAAACATGTCGGTAAAAGCTGGGTTATAAGTGGCTTAAAGTCTAATGCTTTTTTTCACAAATTTCTGTTTAAAAATTGGGTTTTTACACCCAAAACACCATATTTGATACACAATAGTTGTTCAATGGTTCAATACTTATCATTTAAGATATTTACCATACAACCATTAATTTCATTGCAAACAGAAGCCTTAAGGATTAATTGCAGTTTTCAAGTTTTCAGCGCTTTTTGTTAGTTTTCATGGTTTTTACCTCAAACACCAACTATAATAAAACAAATCATTGTTTCATTGTTTATTGTTGTCCATACATATCATTTAAGCTATTTGCCATACAATTATTACTCTAATTGCAAAAAAAAAAAATCTTTAATGAAGGATTAATTGTATATTTCCAATTTTCAGCGATTTCTGTTAATTTCCTATGGGTTTTACCCCAAAACCCCAAGAGGCCCGAGTGCTAACAAAGCTCAACTTGTAACATTTTTGATAGGTTTTCTGAAAAAACATACCCTCCGAAAAAACACCTTGGTAAAAACATGGGTTATAAGTGGCTTAAAGTATATTACTTCTTCACAGATTTATGTTTAAAATTTTGATTTTTAACCGAAAACATCAAATTTGATAAATAATGGTTGTTAAATGGGTCAATACGTGTCATTTTAGATATCAACCATACAACCAGTACATTTAACTGAAAACATAGATCATACATGAAGGATTTATTGAGGTTTTCCTGTTTTCAGCAGTTTTTGTTCATTTTTTATGGTTTTTATCCCAAAACTCCTAAACGCCAGAGTGCTAACATGTCTCATTTTGTTGCATTTGTGATAATCTTTCCGAAAAACGTAACCTCCAAAATTCCCACTGGGGGGGACGGACAAACACACTATTAGCCAGGGGACTATGAGTAATTAGTACTCAAAGCGAATGTTACTGAAAGCACAATCCAGGCTTAAGTGAACAGAGTAGCTCAGTTGTTAGAGCGCCATATCTTCAATATGATGATCCCTGCTTCGTTCTTCGGTCATGCCAGAGTTTCATCACCTGTTCGTACAGCTCTATGCCTAGGTAGAGGGTAAATGGTCTAGGATGTGCAGTTTGGCTGCAGATTGTACAAGCGTAGCGACACTTTAAAATCCGTTGGAAATACGGTCCACTCAAGCAAGGACATAAACAAACACACTAAAACATCTCTTTCCCTGCCTCAGAGGGACGAGTGGGAGGAGCTTTAAGTAGTCACACCGCCCGTTAAATCAAGAAAAATCAAGCAAGCTACCAGACTGTTTTTTCCCGTATTATTATTTCTTAATATCTGAAATTTTATCTAATATAAGACATCTCAGATGCCAAAGTATAAATCTTTAGGATGTCCAGGATATAGATACAAATCTGGTAAAAATGGACAAACACGGACATCTGAAAACCAAGAGGTGGGATCAGGTGCAGCTATACGACAAACGCGTCAGGTGCATGGAAGAGTAAGCATCCCCTGTCGACCGGTCACACTAGCCGTGAGTCCACAGTCGAGTCAAAATGAAATACGTGAGAAACGAATCCTCGTCACAAATGGTACAGACGTCTCAACAACCGCCAACGAAAAGACAACTCAACATTTCACCTAGTGAAACAGAGTAATCGCGAACAAGACTATTATACCGACCGTAAATTTGCGGAACGTTGACATCAAACGCGGTTTTCCATATCCTTGTGTCAATAATTTGTCAGTGAGTAGTTTACATCTGTATATGAAATGTTCATATGTTTAACACATCCTGGATTATCGGATCATTTGTGAAATATAAACTCCATATGCGGGTGACTGTGGGATATTACTACAGTAGAGACTGTCGTAAGTGATTGTAAAAGGGACATGCAGATTGTGGCCACATAAGACAGGGAGTCACTTTATATAGACTAGTTAATATATAGGAAATACTGATGGGCTACCATGCATACAGTCACGTAAGACAGGTAGTCACTTGAGCAGTCCAGACTGTTCCTAAATGTGGAAAATTTACGACGGGAAAGCCGAAATCGTCGCGTTTGTCGTATAGCTGCATCTGATCCCACCTCTAGGTTTCCATAGGTCCGTGTTGGTCCATTTTTGCCGGATTTGTATCTGTGATGTTTTATATAGCTTAGTTGCAAATTTCCCGTCTGTGTCTGTAGTAAATAAAATGTCTTAGTACGAAGCATGTGTACTTGATTCTGTTGTATCTTTATTGTCTAGTTCGCTGGGATATATCGAATTGACATATGTATGAAAATTGTCATTATTAATTGACAAAACGTCGTTGATATATCTAAATGTCAAATTAAAGGACAGCGCTAGCTTTTTCATCTTTTGATTCAGCAGTTTCTGAATAGAGTCTGCTTCGTACGAATAAAGGAACAGGTCGGCCAATAAAGGGGTAAAATTGGTTCCCATAGGAATGCCGACAGTTTGTTGAAAGACCACGTCTCCGAACATTACAAATATATTGTCTATTAGAAATTCCAGCATATTTTTATATCAGCTTCAGTGTATTTATGTGTAGTATCCGAGTGGTGTTGGACAAAATAAATATCATGATAACCAGTCACTAGATATTTAAATTTTTGGGTACCACCTTTAGTGAAAAAACAAATGTCTATGATGCTAAAAAGTCTTTCTTTTAATTCTTTATGTGGAATATTTGTGTAAAGAGTAGAGAAGTCGTATGTTTTGATACTGTGAATTTGAGAAAAATTGTGTGCCTTCTAAATGATTTCAATTTTAAATCATGAATAAAGCGTGCTTTTTTATCACTGTGTTGATTTTCGATGATTGCTTAACAACAAACTTTAACGGCCTCTTTTCAAGTCATATTTTTAAAAAGTTGAATCATGTCATGTACATTATTTGCTATAGCAATTTTTTGATTAATTTGTGTTTTACGCCACACTCAACAATTTTTCAGTTACATGTATATGTTGGCGGCCAGTATTTAAAGCGATATAAGCTGTCACAATGATTATTTTTGTCCCCTGACATATAGTCGAGAATATGATAAAATGTGTGTTCAAATACATTTTCAAACTTCTTTTCGAAGTTAATTTACGTTTTCCTGTACCTTAAAATATCCAGCTGTATTTCCGTACGCAATGACCTTTCAGATAAAATCTTTCGCCATATCAAATGTACTTCGTAATTCGGTCAGGGATCTCGGTCCTTTACGCGCTCGGACTATGTTAAAGTCGGCCGATTTTTATGTGTTTTATGTTTACTTTTAAAATACAGGTCCTGATTTTTCTTGGAAAGTGCATGTATTATGTAAAATATATGCTTCCCAACGCTATTTTATATACCTGAAGAAAATCGGATGAATATATGAATAAATACATCAGGTCACTAAAAGAATTTTTTATGATCTTTAATGTTACCATGAATGCTGACACTGACAAAATCAAACAATATAACTGTGAAAAGTATGCGTACCTCATGTTTTACAATCGTGCCGCCATGTCCGGTGGAGTTGGGCAGTTCATGATCATATGTGTCAAGAATGATTATGCCGAGAATGCAATGGAACGAGTTAAAATGGGTCGAGATCACCCGATATACCAAGCACGTGGACATGTTTTGAAAAGACGAAAAAGACCCACTTTGACCGATTTAGGTATGAAATGATGGTGTACGAAAATAAACGCAAAGGGTAATAAGAATAGAATGTATATTAACTGCAAATAGCACGTGTTTATTGGACACTCGGTAATTTTCGTAAAAAAATTCCGAAAATTAATTTGCAAAGGCAAGATTGTTGCAATTTTACACATGCATTTGTTATTCTAACCGCCAAATGGTCTCTTTGGAATATATACGAGATAAAATATTACATAAAATGGACATGTAAAAATGTTTCACCTACGACAGCTCATATCGCTTTAATGGTGGTTAAGAGAACCTGGGTTACCGGGAGGAGACGACCGGCTCATTTTGTATCAGAATTTAGCTCAATTTATACACTTTCCAAATATCTATATAAATGTATGATGTTTTATTGTTGAGTCACGTGACTGTGCTTTATTCAGCGTCTCCCACAATCTCTGCATAATGCCATATCACTTTTGTCTTTCGGAACTTTACATCTATTTAGAATTCGAACTTAACTGTTGAAATCTTATTGACAGAAATGAGTGTGCTGAGCAATTCTTTTTGGGTTTTTAAAGCTTTAAACCTTTGCCATTATGTTTATGACAATTGCATAGTTATAGTTTATGTAAGTAGTAAAAGAGTATTGGATACTGATCGGTGTCATTTTAGCATTTTCTGCTTGTTTCATGTCGAAATCAAAACATTAATGGATATGATATGTTACAATGATACCTCGACTGTAATTTTTAACATTTTCCAAATACCTGACTTTGAGTGCGGTCTTTGGTGAGGCTCGAAAATTTGAAAAAAAAAACAAAACATACTTGGCGGTAAGCAATTGCATTATGGTTTAAATAATAATTTACCCATGATTCCTTGCAGTTTTAGGAACCTCATAATTTTTCGGTCGTATGATACTGGCAATAGAAATAGCCACGTTTGACAAATGAAAATGTAAACATTTTGACGTGAGTAAGAGAAGATATGCCTCTAGGGATGAAAACGGCGTGACTCCATTAGTAAAACACTAGCTTTCGAGAATTAAAAATTACAGAAATATGCAAGGTGCAAATGATTTTAAATGGAAAATCACAAATATCAAGGAGCTGAAAATACCGCTGAAGTCTTCTATTAAAGAATGGATGGCAGTTGACCACATGAAAACAACAAAGAAAATTTATAACACATTCAACAATTCTCTGCAAGTGCTGTCAGCTTAAAATTCCGATGTCGCATCATATGGCGACCAATACAATTCAGCGTGTCCCAACAAACCTTGGATGTAGTGCCTGGAGATCTTCAGTAACTTTTGCTGTAAGATGGAATGTAGGGCCTAATCGAAAGGAAGAAGAAGCTTTTTTGTTATGGTGATATTTTATGATCGCATTGATATTGTTCCCAATCAACAACATTTTTACAAATTATTTACAAACATTACCCCAAAACTTTCTTGAAAACACAGTATGTAACACTACATTTCAGATAAATATTATTAGCACAGCAAGAATACTCTTTATCTACTCATCGACCCCTGTGGTCACATTTAGACTCACCCAACTCAATAAATAGTCTGTTCTACTCGCATATAATTCAGGAGTGAACAAGTTGATATTGCTTGTAAATTTATTTTAAAAATTTAATTTTAAATCATACACCCTGAATTCATTCAGTAGAATTTACCATTCTTTGAAATGGATGAGTCCAAATGTGACTTCAGGGGTCAGTGAGTTACCAGAAAATTTAATTGTGTGGCTGTCCATGATCTCATAAACTCCAAATGAAATATGAATGCCGACATATTACAAAACAAGGCGGTTAAAGTATCAACTGCTTAATTAGATTTGTGTCACTTTCAAAAATTCTTTGATGCCATCAGAGGGGGGAACTGTACATCATTTTTGTCAGTTGTTTGCACAGTTTGCATGTGTCATGCATGAGGAATGTGAAATCTTGTAAAATGTCGCAAATCGGCGTTTACAAAATTTAGATTATGATTTTATTTAGCTGTCAAATGTGAAGCTTTTCCTGATTTAGGTGTCACACTTTTTGAGAGGTTTCTCGTGTTTTTAAATTTCAAAGGAATTGGGAGCGTATGCATCAGTTCATATTGTGCAATTTTATTTTGGATCAATTAAAAATCGTCTGGATAAAAAGATTTCATTTTAAAAAAAAATAAAATAAAATATGACACCCATTGTCACTGATAATTTGTAAGATTTGAGAGCAAACATCTGTTTTTACATTGAGACATTGTCTCCCCGTGTAATTGTCTAGTATCGAATTAGGCTTCATGAAGTGGATATGAATCATTATCTAATGATTTCTTTCTTTTTCATTTCCATATTCAATATACATTCTTATGACATTTTTGGTAGTGAATTAAATAAATTTGTTACTTCTAATGTCACACTGCGAAAAATAACACGCCGTGAAAAATCAATGTAAAGTATGTTATTTCACTCAGTCTATCAAAAGTCTTTTCAAAATTCGAGACAATTTTGATTTGTTTTAAGAGAAATAAATATGTAATACATGAAATATTTACAATTTTTTTTTATGAATAATATTTTTGTGTCATCTTGTGAGGCAGAAGAATACATATTAATGGTAAATTGTTAAATATTATTCTCCTGCCTCACGCGATAAAATAAAGTGTTATTCATAAAATATGGTAAATATCCTCTATATCGTTTTTACTGAATAGTGATGAAAATCGTTGTACTAAGGGAGATAACAAATCTCAAAGTATAACAAGAGGCCCAAGGGGCCTTAAGTCGCTCACCTGGCAAAATTGGTCAACATTGCAGAAAACATAAAAAATGTGTAAAATATAAAATGGCTAATAAACATGAAAAACAGTAGGCTCATTGGGGGCCTTAATAATCACCTGAGTGAAATGTATTTTACTGACAATATACTGAAAGGCAACCAAAAGCTTGAAAAAATCATTGAAATGGAGAATTAACTTGCATAAGGGTAGACTTGCATTGCCGATATTTTTATAGATCTTTCAAGATAATGTGCAACAACAGTAGAAAACATGCTAAATCCATTTAAAAGGGGAACTAACTTTCACAAGGATCACCCTAACAATTTCTACACAATAATGTTTTTTGTAGATCATTGTGGTGATCACTTATTAACCAGGGAAAAAGTAGCCCAAAACATGAAAATATCCACTTAAAAGGGGAAATAACTCCCATAAGAGTTAACCTGACGATTTAATTTCTGTTACTTTTTCGTATATCTTTGCATACTGAACATTTTTGCTTCTTTCTCTCTATCTATTATACTTTTCAATATTATGTCAAAAGCATCCAAAGACATGAAAAATCTGCTTACAAGGGGAAAAACTCACATAAGGGGCAAACTCTCCGACTTTTTGCAGCTCTATGCATACTGAACATTTTTGCTTCTTTCACTTCTACCCTACCTATTATACTTTTAAAGATAATGTCAAAATATATCCAAAAACATGAAAAATCCACTTAAAAGGGGGAAAAACTCCCATAAGGGGCAACCTAACAATTTCGGCCCTTGGACTTTTTTGTAGCTCTTTGCATGCTGAACATTTTTGTTTCTTTCACTTTTACTCTACCTATTATACTTTTCAAGATAATGTCAAAAAAAAAAAACATCCCAAAACATGAAAAATTCACAAAAAGGGGAAATAACTCTATTTTCACCAAAATGAAATATTCCTAGATTTTTGCAAGCAGCTCATTTTGAAGGTATAGGTTTTTTCTTTAGCTTTAATAATTTGGGAGATACAGGTATTAAATAAAAAATATCTGCTGACTCATTCGTTCTATATTTAGCCATGACAGCCATGTTTGATCCTAGCCCCTTTTCATCTGCAAACTTTTAGCGGCTTTACATGGTTATACTTCCTGTCAAATTTCGTTCAAATTTGTCCAATGGTTCTGGAGAAGTAGTCAAAAAATGTTGAAAATTTTACAAAAAACCCTTTTATTTTCCATTTACTTAAGTGCCTGTAACCTTCACCTTTGACTCCATGACCTTGAAATTTTGTCAAAATGTTCCTCGAATAATTCCTAAGAACTTTCTCATATATCTTTGTATACAAAAAGTCAATCAGTTTTGAGTTATTAAACAATTTGTAATACAAATATACCCTGTGTTACTGAAGCGCCCCCTAGTGGCTCGTTTATGGACAAATTTCATTTTAGTTCGCAAACTTTGTAGATATTGACTTAACAACCATGCATACAAAATTTAAAACTCATCTGATCATTGGTTCGTGAGAAGATTTTTTAAGATGTACCATGTTTTGGTCCTTTTTGGCACCTTTTAGGGCCCCTATTGGTCCTATCCCTTTTTCATTCACAAACTTTATGCGGCTTCATATGGGGATGCTATATGCCAAGTTTGGTTAAAATTGGCCCCACTGGTTCTTGAGAAGAAGATGTTTAAATGCAAAAGTTAACAGACGGACGACGATAGACCTTTGGCTATAGCCCATCGGGCCAGGTGAGCTAAAAAGAAACAAGCCAACCCAAGAAATCAATACAAATATGTGACCGGTCAACAAGGGATACTCCTCCATGGCACCAGATCACACTTCTAGATTTTCAGAGGTCCGCGATTTTCCAATGCTCATAATATATGTATATTGTCTCCTATACATCCTGAAGATTACTTTGGTATATGTGATTCTCTAAAGATCATAGGGTACAAGTATATGATGTAACAATGCATTAAGTATCAAGTATTGACAATGCTATATCACCGTAAGAATAACATATGGTCGAAATAAAACACTGAAAAATCTACTTTATTATTTCTTTTTTTCGGTTGCATTTTGCTTGCCATCCATGTAAAGGAGTTCCGTATCATAATCTGCTAAATAGATAAAAAAAACAAAACAACAAATTCCATATAGGACAGGGTGAGACCAAATCAAGGTCAAATTTCAATGAAGGAATTTTATTCATTATTTGAATGACTTTTCCACATGGGCGATAAACAAACTGACAGACTTCTATGCCGATAAACAAACTGACAGACTTTCAGGTCGATATCTTGTTTCAAGCATCAACATCGTTTTAATGCTCATTTCCATTCTTGATAAGACATTCAACAACCGATTCATCAAATTTCATACCGTACATCCCTCATAACAGATCTTGTCTGATCTTCTTACTGACAGGAACAACAAACATTTATGAGATCCCTGGTCAGTTGGACGCCCCCACTGATTGGTTTAGATTACCGCTTGACCACAAATAGCCTTGTGTTGATGGACAGAAGAATTGACATGATCTGTGTACTAATACTGTGAGATTAACTGACCAGACAAGTGATGATAAAATAATGATTAAAATTATATCTTTTTTGTCATATGATAGAACACACATTAAAATTATATCTTTTTTTGTCATACGATAGAACATACATTAAATTTATATCTTCTTTGTCATACGATAGAACACACATTAAATTTATATCTTCTTTGTCATACGATAGAACACACATTAAAATTATATCTTCTTTGTCATACGATAGAACACACATTAAATTTATATCTTCTTTGTCATACGATAGAACACACATTAAAATTATATCTTCTTTATCATATGATAGAACACTGATTAAAATCATATCTTTTTTGTCATATGATAGAACACTGATTAAATTTATATCGTCTTTGTCATACGATAGAACGCTGATTAAAATTATATCTTCTTTATCATACAATAGAACACACTATATCTTTTTTGCCGTTGGGTGATTACCTAAGTCAAGTGCAACATGCTCTTAAATTTTGAAGGAAAACACTGGACATATAGGAAGCTAACCATATGTTGTTCGTATTGGGTATTAGACATATTTTCAATCGGGTTTAGAAATCGGTTGGTTACAGCGGCTGCATTATTGGGGTGTCAGACAATGGTGTAGCGGATGTCAGCCACTTTTTCTGTCGAGTATCAAAGGATGATAAAGAGGGTTTCAGAGTTTGGCATTTCGTGGAATGTCAGAGACTTTCAATAGGGTATCGTAGAATGGTAAAGAGGTTTTGGCATTTAGTTGGATGTCAGAGACCTTTTAAGTAGGGTACCGTAGAACGGTAAAGAGAGTTTGGCAGTTAGAGTGGTTTTTATTGGGGTGTCATGTGATGAAATAGTCGGGTGTCAAAGGGACTGAGTAGGGTGTCTGAAAATTGTAAAGATTTTAATCGAGGATTGAAAATGGAATTATTGGGTGCAAGGTTTAAAAATTAAAAAAAAACTAAACGTCGATCATCGGTTATATTTTGACGCTTGAGTTTTTAAGACTAGTTTTTCGATCCATACCGACGTAATGGTGTCTTTTATAGACGTATTCATGGTCTTTTTTGCGCAAATTTATTTATTTATTTTTTGTAATTACGAAATTAATTGAACATTACTACAATAATTGAAAACAATACATTATATAACCCTACCATTCGACATAAAATATGAGTTAAAATTAGAAACTAGCAAAGAAACACAGTATATTTTTCAGCCAGTGTCATCGATCCCTGTAGCCACATTTGAACTCATCCATCTCAAAGAACAATAAAGTCCATTGTCAGGATTCAGGAGTGTAGGATTTAGAATCCAAACTGTACAATAATAATAAGTGCAATATTAACTTGTTCACCCCTAAATTATGACAGTTAACCATACTTTTGGGCGAGTCTAAATGTGCCTTCAGGGTTGATGAGTTAATTTTAGAAGCCCATACTATCATCTTGATCATTCGTTTTGGCCTCCTTTACTTGCAAAACTATAACTTTGGTTTTACGTTTATAATATTTTTTAATAATAAAATGAATATGATTTATAAAAGAGAATAGATTTTTTTATGAAATCTTGTGAAAAAAAAAATCGCAAACAAATAAAAGCATCAATATTTTTTTTTTCAGGCAATATTAATTGCATCAGTGAAATACATTTCAGAGCATATACACAACTTCATTCGCCAAGTCAGTGCACACACCTTGTTTTGCAATCGTATTCTGTTTACCCATCATATACCTTAATCATTTCCTGTTTTCCTTTACTGATCTCTAAATCTTGGTGTTGATGTGAAGATTACACGTCAATGTGTACGTAATATACACACCTTATACCTCGTGGTCAGTTCAAGTGATATTGGTTGGCACATGCCTAATTGTACAAATAACTTGTGGCTAGTAAACGTTGGTGCATTTGCATCTGCCGCCAGGAAATGTTTAAAATCAGATATATGTATGTTTCGACCATATATATATATATATATATATATATATATATATATATATATATATATATATATATATATATATATATATGTGTGTGTGTGTGTTATTGAAAGTCCAAACGTAAAGAAATACAGAATGCCACACCACAAAACACAGTTTTAAGTTTTATATGTATGTTTCGACCATATATATATATATATATATATATATATATATATATATATATATATATATATATATATTATATATATATATATTGCTATCATGTATTCATTATATATATTTTTGTTTATTTTCACAGACAGTCAGACAGACACACACACAGACACACACACAGACACACACACACACAGATATATATATATATATATATATATATATATATATATATATATATATATATATATATATATATATATATATATATATATATATATCAGAGTTGTCTCCTCTACACTACTAAAATTTGCATTATTTTTAGAACTGCTGTCAATTGTCAAGTATAACGTCAAGATGCCTTCATGAGTGATTTTGGATAGGATTGTTCGGAAAATAAACGCGAGTATACAATGTGATGCACTCATCTTACAATGCTTGATACAACTTGATTTGTATGAACAATGAAAATAGAAATATAATTCTTTATCTACGACTTTTGTGGTAAGACATATTTCACAATTCCCAATATTGTTTTTCAGTTGCGTTGTATTTACTTCCAATTCTTAAAGTGTGTGTTCCGGTTACATCTGCAGTAAACTGTTTCTTAAGATTAGCTTTGCAAAAATAATTCCTTTACCAACACTAAAGGCTTGCAGTTTTGACAGAAGTTCTTATATCATTAAAAAGAGGTTTCGTGATATATTTAAATGATATATTCATGTTCCTGAATAACATCGTTTACATTTTATCTCTATTTTTACTTAACATTATATATATATATATATATATATATATATATATATATATATATATATATATATATATATAATATATATATATATATATATATATATATTCAAAGTGTTGCTTCAATCTTATTTTTCGTACTAAAATTCCTCACATTTCCAGACATAACATAACCGCAATGAAATTAGCCTAGTTTAGTGGAAGTTGCTAAAACTCTATTTCTGTGATGAAATTCTATTATGTACATTGCCTTCAGTCATATGGTCAATTTCTGAAAAGAATTGATTCAAACAAGTGACGGAAATTTTGTAAATTAGTTGAATTAGGCGGAAGTTGGCTAACGCTTGAAACAAACATGGCTGTCTTCATCTGTGAATCTGACAGAATATTGGCATTTTGGCAGGAATATGAACGAATGACCTCCACAAATGTATTAATTGTTTAGGCCACAGCGATGATTGACCACTGGACATTGAAGCTGATCATATCAAAGAGCACGGTCTATGCCTGCTTCGTGCATAATATTGTGAACTTGTACTACTTAGATCGCTGTTTTAGGTTTGTGTGTATAACAGGAAAGGTGAAGATTTTATCTAGTTGAAATAAACCTATATAGGGGTTTGACATTCGAAACTAAATGTTATCAAAACAATATTTCACGTGAAACTAAATATAACCTATTAAGACATAGATTGTTTGAGTTTTCCGTAAATGTATACCCAAAACACAATATTTTTGGAAGAGTTAAATGGTTTTTAGGAATGCAAAGACAGCCGTTTTTAAAAAAGGAATTTGGGAAGGTATGCGCGCCATCACAATACCTTTACTGTTGCACTGAATGAAACAGCCATGATCTGTTGGGAAAGGATTTACGGTTGTTATAGGTAGACCCCTTATAGGTAATATAGTGTCCTTTATGAACGTGGATATCCCATAAACTCCTTGAATTTTGATGTTCCTATATTACAATAGTTTTAAATAGTCATAAACATATTCATGACAGATACAACCCCATTCATGTACATTTAGATTTTTATTTATCAGTCTAACTATTATGAATTGTTACTGATTTTAACATTTGACTGATGTCTGTTAGAGTAACATTTGTAATCCTCCTCCAAGTTCTCCTCTTCCTCTACATGTCGGTTCAGGATGGATAATCAAATTCAGCATTCCTTCCGCAGTCCGCATTTCAGCCCTTTTCGGATGTACTATCAAGACATAGAAACGGATAGAGTACATGGTATCATAAACCAAGTATTGATTCGATATGGTTTCCAACGTCATGTTGTATTTGGTTACCCATAACGACACAGACACAAATGAAACAGAAAATGTGAAAAAAAATCATTATTTCATAAATTTGAAATAAAAAGCTAAATAGTTATTTGGACCAAATAAAAACCATTCTACTTCCTGAAGCATTGCACACACCTGCCTCATTAAGAAATATTCAAGCAAAAACATAATTATCAATCAGGTACAAATGAGGTCCCGTGATTAGTCAATTATTGGTCTTGAAAACGGAAACTCTTCCTTATGATTTCAGCGTAAATCACTACGTCCAAAATGTACTATTTTGGAACAAATTATTAAATTTATCGCTTGATCATTTGAACATCCATATCGCCAATACATAAGTACTACAATTTATTAAAGTTCAATGCAACAAAAGATCGCAAGACATTCGGTAGACTACACGTTATTGGACTTAAATATTCCATATTCATAAGTTTTTTTCCATTTTAAACACATTTTGTCTTTTTTTTCAAATGTTGTGTTTCCTAGAAACAACTAATAGACGATAATGAGAATGAATAAAAATCGCAAAAATCTTTAATAGACTCTTTTCATGTCTTAGTAATTTACTTTATTCGTCCTTCCATCATTTCAATGGGAGTAGATATTTTTTTCTATATATGACCGTTATGAGTGCTATCAAAGGCAATATGACTAACTTTTGTTGTCTTCGTCAGACGAGCAATGGCAGAACAAGTCATTAATAGCTTTACTATATCTGATTTTGAATACTGTTTAACGTCACACTTAACATTTTGTCAGTGATATGGTTGCGGCGAGTTTTTATTGGTTGGGGGATCACGGTTATAATGTACCCGAAAAGAGACCATCGGCACTCCACAAGTAAATTGGCAACTTTCTCACAAAAATCAGCTTAGGTTCCAGCAGAGCTAAATATTTTCACTGCAACACTCAAAATGGTATGTATATCTAATTTTACAGCGAATTTATCAACAGTTTGCCCATAATCCCGAAAAATTCGCAACAAACGAGATTAGATTTGGCATCGTAAGTGCAAAACCCCAATCAGAACGTGTAGCTCAAATCCTAAAAACTGAAAAGTCAAGCATGTTTTTCTTCTTTCTTTATTAAAAAAACCAACTTTGAACTGAAATCTAGCATTTTGAAGAGGTACATTGCATGGACAATTGTTATCGATACGAAAATGTAAAGACAGTTTAAATCTGCTTGCATTCCATACATGCATACTTCTACCATGTATTCACTTTTTGATTTACCAGGGGTTATACCAAAAGGGAAAAAATATGTTCCCAGTTTTTGGTATAACCCCTGTTTAATAAAAAACTGCTACACTTTAGTTTACTGCAGATGCTTTTCGTTTGTTGTTCAGTAGACAAACATTCAGCTTCATGTAATAATTTTATAACTAATTTGGAAATTCACGAAATTCTTGGGGAATGGATTACAGATCACATATGAAAATAACCCCAAAATTACTAAGTTTTTGTTGTCGATATATCTATTGATTGACCTTGGTTCGAAAGTCGATAAGAACTGCAACATCTAATACGTAACGTGTAACCACTCCATGTATTCTACGGTAAATTTGTTTACAATAGATAACGTTTGTCATAAACTCGTGCAAGATTTTTTTCTTTTTTTGTAGAATTATTTAGCGGAGTGTTGCAGGAAAAATACATATTCCTCAGAAGATGAAAATATCTTTCAGAATATTCGATGGCGTGTTGATAAGATATCCTATTTAGCTAAAACTGGATGACTTATCTCTCATATTGTGGCGGGAAGATTACTCGCAGCAGACGTCTCTCACCTGATAAGCGGTATTGGCCAAATAATTAGAAGAGAGGATCTGATAACTGCGATTGCTGTCAGGAGAATGTCGAAATATCACAGAGAATCTACTGATTCAGATTTTGATTTTGCAGTAGAAATATGTTATTTGCTTTGGGAAGATTTCTTCTCTCTTTTCTATCATAATAGTGATTGACTCTGAGGTCGTATTATGTGTTAGTAGTTTTCAATTATTTAAGATGTTTTATGATAATACCATTTACCTATTAATATAAAAATCACAGATACCAAAGTATAATATCAATAGGATGTCCAGGACATAGATACAAATCCGGTAAAAATGGACAAACACGGACCCCTGGAAACCAAGAGGTGGGATCAGGTGCCATGGAGGAGTAAGCATCCCCTGTCGACCGGTCACACCCGCCGTGAGTCCACAGTCAAGTCCAATGAAACACGTGAGGAGTGTATCCTCGTCACAATTGGTACAGACGTCTCAACAACCGCCAACGAAAAGGCAACTCAACATTTCACTTATTGAAACAGAGTAGTCGCAAACAAGACTATTATACCGACCATAAATGAAAAAACATCTACACAATACATATACAACTACTTTATGTGTATTTAAATTAGCGCACTCATATTTTAGTGCTCTGAGGAGGTGTAGGCTGATTAGCGCAATCTTGAATTTGCTCAATTAATTTTATTAGATTTGTCGTGTTTGCAGAATGACGATGGATAAATTTTAGCGTTACACTTGAATTAGAGCAATGACTTGAGCGCGAAAATCGCTAATATTAGAATACCGCTAAAATAAGTACACGTACACTATATCAAAAATGAAACATCAATAAAGTGTCAATAGTGTAGAGACTGAAATACAGGAAACAAAAAAATAAATTATCAAAACAAATGTTCACGACACTGAAAACGGTTCAGTGTTACTGAAATCAGTATTTACAACAAAATAAAAACAAATGAACAATTCAGACTGAAAACATAATATTATACTATTGTCGTTATAGGATAATTATGAACGCATGGGAGCCGACCTGGCTCAGTCAGTAGCACACTCGACTCTTGATCGTGAGGTCGTGAGTTTAAGTCCAGCTGGCGGCAGGTTGGTTTCCTGTACTTCGGATGAGACAGTAAAAACCGAGGTCCCGTGAGTAGTATCATGTTTCCACTTTTTGGTTTACCAGGGGTTTTACCAAAAAGTCGAATTCAACTTTTTAATGATAGTAGGTGTCGGAACGTTAAAGAATCCTCAACGTTGAATGGCCGTAAGTGCCGAGAATGTGAAGCCCATCACCGGCATTTGGTGAAGTCTCCATATGAATAAAAGATTCTTGAGTGGGACTTTAAACAACAATAAAAAACAAATAAACATGAATGCATGGAAGTTGGAAAAATGTTGTTCTTAGTAACGTCTTACCCTGTTGATATATCACCTGACGAGGTGGAATCTCGTGAACTCTCACTTGACCCGGATGAGATTAATTTTCAGGTAATACAGTTGATATATCACTTGGCGAGATGAACACGGATGAGATAAAGTTTCAGGTTATGCAGCAAGGCGACATCAAATTTTGTTTCATAACCCAATATTTGGCAAAAATTTGCTTGCTTAAGGGCTATGAGCTCGATCCTTTAAGCCTTATTGTACCTGAAAAACAAGAAATGTAGACGCAAAATGTATTTGTAATGTTCATAATACTTCAGTAGATGTAAACTGTATTTCTTATGTTCATAGTACTTCAGCAATATTTAAGTGCGTGGGTGTATATTAGAATAAACCATAAACACAATATAATATTTGCATGCTCTTCTTATGAATGTTTTATTCTGAGAGCTAAATGACTTGCCAATAAACTACTTACACAAGGTTAGGTTGTTCATTGAACTAGAAAGGTTTCCATGGAACATTTGCGACGGTTGTGGCATGCCAGCAGAAGACGCTGACTCCTTCCGGACACCTGGTCGTATCCCGTTTGGGATTCGTAATTGTTCTTCATTTTGAGACCATTTGCACATCTAATTCGTCGTGTTATAATGGACTTGAGTTTTGATTACTGATTGGTACTTCTTAAATTTTACTTAGTTACAGATGTAACTCAATTCGTGTGATGAAAAATAATGACGATAATTCTAATTTCATAAAATAATCAATGAAAATCGTTTTTGCATTTTCCATTTCCATTCTGAAGTGCCATTAATGTGAATCGGATATTTCCCCATGTTTTTTTTTCGAAAGTGGTGGTTAAAATAATATAATTATCTGAATATTGAAAATGAATAGTGGTACTTATTATTTACTAAAATATAAATTTTCATTCCGATATTATATATATATATATATATATATATATATATATATATATATATATATATATATATATATATTATATATATATATATATATATATAAACATAAACATGTTAAAATGCTCAAGACGATCGTTTCTATCAATAGACTTCATCAGTTGAGCTCCAATTTTACAAAAAAGTTTTCTACAGAAAAGTGGTATAAGACATGGCCAGAAAATACATCTAAATATAAAAATTTCAGATACCAAAGTATAATATCAATAGGATGTCCAGGACATAGATACAAATCCGGTAAAAATGGACAAACACGGACCTCTGGAAACCAAGAGGTGGGATCAGGTGACATGGAGGAGTAAGCATCCCCTGTCGACCGGTCACACCCGCCGTGACGAGTGTACCCTAGTCACAACTGGTACAGACGTCTCAACAACCGCCAACGAAAAGACATCTCAACATTTCACTTAGTGAAACAGAGTAGTCGCAAACATGCATAGCCAAATCCGTCTAAGAGTAACCACTGTAAAAAGATGACTATCAAATTAAACAAATCGACATATAATTATACAGGGAGACTTCCTTTCAAGATCATAAGAATCGAAAGAAACTTTGTCTTCGTGGAGGCAAACATTGTGTAAAATGTTTTAATGATCCTTAAGGACAACTCAGGTTATTGCAAGACACGCAAATACGGACGGACAGTAGTATTCTATAATACATCCGCCATAGACGTGCGTATAGAAAAAATTAATTCTTAGAATTATTTCGCATAATTTTCCTTTCTCATTAAGAGGCCGTTAATTTTTTTTTTGATCAGGTTTTGATCATTAGATGGAGTTGCCATTTGAAATCCGCTCAGGTACACTTGTGAAAGCATACTTTATTGTTGATGGAAATATCCAAAACGAGCATGTCGCATTAACATGTCTTTTGGAAGGAAATGGAATAGCACTTTTCGTGGCAATAAAACTCGAAAATGTTGTGTTTACTTGTAGAAAATATTTTATACACATTCACTTTAATTAGGCAGAGCACTTCAGTATTAATTAAAACATCTCAGGTATGGTAATATTGTATCAACAACATCTTTATTGGAATTTTAATAATGCATTAACTTTTCTCTTTCCTTTTAAAGAATTTTTTGGTTTTGTATTTTTAGGTTTTCACGAGGGAATGGTTATTTCGATCCCAGCACATTAATATATTTTGAAACTTAACCATGATATCTTGAAACATTTGGAATAGATACTTCACATTATAAAAAGGCCATTAAGCTAATTAAGATCTTGAACACCGGATATGACGTAATTTATCTAACGAAGCGACGGTTAAATATGGTAAATGACTCATGAATATTAATGATACATTTTCACGGCAACGTTTTGAAGAATTGCATTCAATGAAACGATTCAGGATTCCTTTGGATAGAACTATAATATTTTGCTGCGTTATTTGAGGATATTAACATGTCGGGTGGATAAGTAATTTCTCAGAATCTCGATTTTGAATACCCCTACCCTTACAATGTTGCCTAGTCGGTCCAGAAGTTTTACAAACAGATATAGAGTCAAAATAATAAAATCTAAGTTGTGCTTGGGTACTGAGTAAATTTGGAGACTTTGGGCCAAGGTCTAATCAAGATGCATCCGAAGCGGAAGTCATCCGTTTTTCGGGCGAGACTTAACACATCTAACCTTACATACCATGGCTGACTAGTCAAATACAGCACACAAAGCAGAGGAATAAGAACGTTTGGTTGGAAAAGTTAAAAACCGATGTTTTGGACCACAGTCTGCGTGATACACCAAAGGGCCATAACTGCACAAAACATTTGTTTTCCTTTGTTGTTGTTTATTTCGTCGTTGATTATTGTTGTTTTATGAACCACCAAGAAAATCTCAATTAGAATATGGAAACACCAACAGCTTACGGTGAACTGTCCCAAATTGTGACCTGTAATATGGACTGATACTAATGCAGTGATGTTTCTTTCACGTGTCATGCCCATCAGGACATTAGTTTTAAAATTTCATCTACGAGACATGTTAATTTCACGTCTTGCGCCAAGCGTTTGGTAAGGGACTGGTCACCATTTTTCTAAAGTGCCGCAGTGCCAAGAATAAAACCTGGAATCTTCTTGCTTTCCGAACAGCCAAACACTAAATCACCGCCAATGCTATCAAAAAGTGCTTCATCCATAGTATAGTGAAAATATTTGGGTACAAGATGAATAATAGAACTAAATTAAATTTCACACATTTTACAGAACCTTATAATGAAAACAAATCCTCCAGCGCTCACTTTTAAAATGGTTTCATCTTCCATTGATTTCTGTCATCATTTAGAGCTTAAGACGAATTAAGAGATGATGGCGTGGAACCTATAAATTAGTTCTATCATAAGGCTAAAGTCCTTCTTAAATAGTGCTATAAGTCAAGGGGAATTATAGCCCACTACTACTACTGTAGCATACTGCAAAGGATTTATCGATTGGAGACAACAATCACAACGAAGTCAATGGCAGGTCAATGTGCCGAAAGTTTCATGATAAACCGAAACTTATTTACACATCTCTTATATATAAAAATCATTACCAACTACAAATAAAAAACAAGATAATTGATTATCTATTTCTCTGTAGATGTAACTTAGTAAGAGTGGTTTAATAAAACTCAGCGACAATCAAACATACTGTGATGGTCAAATTGCGTTTTCTTATTAGCTGACACGGCGCCTCGGGATTACTTATGTACGTGGTCATGATATACGTATCACTTATACTCTCTAGCTAAACACCTCAGATATTACTTACAACGAGACTGTATTGAATCTTTGGGTTGGCTCTGTAAAAGAGTTAATAAAAATATCTTTAATCAATATTTCATATTCCTAAAATCTGGCTAAATTGAACAATTCATTTCAACACAGTTCGGGAATATTGGTTTTATGATCGACTGGTTTACAGAAGCAACTAAATATAAAAATCAACAATACAAAAATATCAAAGGAGCATAAGCAGTGTTTTATTTCAAAAAAGAAATTACTTCCGTTTTACTACTTAGATTGACAGCAAAAAAAGAGACATATATAGGTATCAACATTCTTAAATTCCCATATATTTTGTGAAAATCACTTGAGAAACCCAGGATTGGCACTTTTTTAATTGCAATTTGTTAACTCAACCTTACTATTTGTATATGAATACCACACTGGACCTGACCTTATTTTCACAAACTATATAGGAATATAAGATTGTTTTATACCTGTAATTAGCTCTTTATTGCACATCAAGTAAAAGTAGAAAAAAACGAAATAATTATTTTTGGTAAACACAGCTAATGCCCCTTTAAGCGGAAAAAGGTTCATGAGACAATATACAAATCAGGTGATAACTGGACAAACACTGACCTCTGAAAATCCATGGTGCCATGGAGGCGTAAGCATCCCTGGTTACACCCGTCGTCAGTCTACAGTTGAATTCAAATGAAATAATTATAAGGAATGAATACTCGTCAATCGGTAAAAAAACGACTCAACAACCACTATCGAACAGGTAATTCAACATTTCATCATCACATCATATCAGGGTCATCATACCGACCGTAAGATTTGCGAAAAAAATGTTGTATTTATTTTTTTTAATTTACTTGTTGTCTGCCACGAAGGAAACTAAAAAACATGATAATGTACTTGTATTGTGATTTTCAATATAGTTCATAAAGATTCCACTATGGATTCATTCATGTTTCAATGCACACAAAAAAAATTCCAAATTGTTAACTCTCTGCAGTTTATGGTTTTATACAATGAGTAGATGAACATACCTAAACCTGTAATATTTCTCTTCCTTCCTGTGTTGTATGATACAATCTTTCTGAATGCACTTCAGGTCTTCGAATCAAAGAAAATATCTTTTTTTTTATTTTTGTATATAATTTTTTTATATTTTGTATGTAACTATTTTTCCATCGCGAATTGGATGGTTTGATACTCCTTAAGATAAGTACGATATATAAGCTCCTACCAAACAAATGGATATTCTCTTTGCATATGAAATGAAAATCAAGTTTCAGTCAAATAAAACTAAATGCTGAAGCACCGTGCCATGATAGACCTGTCTCTTCTCGGATACATTGTAAACTGTCCGCCACGTTATGACTGACAAAATGGCGTTGAGAACCATCACTATATTACTGTACTTATTTTGGCGGTATTCTACTATTAGCGCCTTTCACGCTCATGTAATTGCGCTAATTCAAGTGCAGCGCTAACAATTTTTTCATCCTTGTCATTTTGCATACACGGCAAAACTAATAAAATTATTAGCACTTATTCAAGATTAAGTCTACACCTCCCAGAGCACTAAAATGTAAGTGCGCTAATTTAAATACACATACTGTAATAGAATATAAAACAAGTAAAAATAAACAATCTAACAACCGGTTACTGCGATATGATCGAATTGGGAAGCAATATATCTACATCTGGATTTGAATTTCAAGGTCAAAGATCAAGGTTAAAACAATGTCATAGTCAATTAATCCCATATTTCTCTATCATCATGTCAAACTTACAACGTGATTCTTTCGAAGTTTATCTCGCGACAGAGCTCAGCACAACATCTGAACCAAACTGTTATAGCAGACGGACAAGCTTCAATTTATAGGAGGCCTCCGTGGTCGAGTGGTTATAACTTCAAGCTTTGAACAATGAAGTCTCTCACTTCTGGGCAGCGCAGGTTGGAGCCCCGTTAGAACTTAAGCTGATTTATTTTTTCGTAACCGGATTCTCTCCTCCACCAATAAAAACTGGCCACCACCATATAACTGGAAAATTGTGTGTGACGTAAAACATTAGTCAAAATCAAAAATTCATTTCATAGACCAGACATTACTTCGAAATTCGGCCAACGAAGTATGTGTTTAGCTTTATCCTCAAGGTCAGTCTATTTAACAGGAAAACGATATGATTGGTTTAAATTTTTTTACCGTTTATGAGATAAGGCACGGAAAAAAAATCCAAGAAACATCAGCCACTGTTGACTTGACCTGATATCGTATAGAGGTTTATATCCATTGCCCTCTTAACAGCATCTTTGTTTTGCTATTCGATCTCCTCATCTTTTCGTCACGTCCCTGACAGCTGAAGGATGCTGAGCAGTATTTTGTAAATTATGGGAGAACCAGAATAGAAACTGTAAACACACAAGTAGATCTACTTATGCTATGATTTCAACTCAACTTTACTCACCTGATTCTTTTGAGTTACTAGTACTGTGTTCTCTACAGATTACTAAAAACAATTTTATCCTTTTTCCTTTTTTTATTTCCTGGATTGCAACAAATGTGTATATATAATCTCCCTATCATACCTTAATAACAGTGTATCAGAGTATTGGACTTGATATCCCGTCATTAACAAACATATTTTCATCAGTTCATAAAACATAGGAATAGAACGAGCCGTCTTATAAGTTGCACTGATATAAACTCATAGTGGCCATAGAGGAGAAATATGAAGGCAAAATTAGTAAAATTAATAGCTGAATTTGGTACAAAAATATGGATAAGTTGAAAGAGATAAGTGAATTTATAAAGGATGGTTAGAGCATTGCTCTTCTGACCAGCACGAGCCCGGCTGAAATCTAAGCTGATTTTTGTGCGGAAGTTTGCCAGTTTACTTGCGGAAGGCCGGTGGTCACTCTCTGGGTACATTGTAACCGGGTTCTTTCTCCACCATAAATAACTCGCCGGAACCATATAATTGAAAGATTGTTGCTTAAAACATGATTAAAAAACACATTCATTTGTTTCATTTTTAAAGAAATCGATTTACTTGGTATTTTATATGGACCAAAATAATATTGTATGATAAACATATGTAACATATGTAAAAAAAAAAAGTCAATCAAAATGCATTATCACAAATGGTGTTGACGTTGGCATGGATATTAATTCAACAAAAATGTTTTGAATTTTATAAGGTCAACGAAAACGAAAATTTAGTGTTCATTTAATTCAAATTTTACAAGATCCATATCGACAGCTCTTCCTATATACAAAAATAACACCTCCTCTTATACATCGAATAGTAATATTTCGCTTAACAGAGTACAATATCCCACAACATATTTATAAATTCCATCTTTCATCACGGAATGCGAGTGTTTATGTTCCAATAATGACCATTTTGAAATGTGATCATGGGCGTTATATTGCTGCCTGATGGTTAGTTTCTCTATCGAGGTAAGGAATGATATACATAATGGAGTAGACAGTAGGTAATACAGAAGATAAATGACTGCTAAATGTAACATACTCAACATAAATATGTTATATTTGTTTGTATGACATACCACCTTCACCGGATGACTTTGTTCATTTTTCCATCATATTTTGTATTTTGAAATGTTTTTGACGCGACATCTATGTATAGTTTATTCAGATGGTCCGCTCTCGTTTAAGCTAGCATTCTCCATATCTATACCTGTATGCAGTCCTTAAAAGGTGACAGAACACTATACGATATAGAACCAGCAATTATCTTCAACAGTTTCATTTTGTCATAAGCCGCTGAAGACTTCTGTGCAATCCTACTTGCGCATGGCACCCGCATCACCGTCAGTATCAGTGCAAATACATTGCTTAAACGATTATTATCAACAGTTGTTGGCGAGATATAATGAAACAAGCTACTTTTCAGATGGCACTAAATAACAAATGGTTGGTCTGATACCAGAGGAACAGTTGAAAATCGCGGATTGATATATTAAATTATTGCGCACAGCAATATAGTGCATATGTATGCCATCTCCAAAAATGTATTAAACTGTTTATCGCATAAGTTAACAGGAAAAAGTTCTTCATCATATTTGCATTGATTTTTACGATTTCAAAAATGGTATTGTAGTAATAATATAAAAGTCACAGATACCAAAGTATAAATCTCCAGGATGTCAAGGATACAATATACAAATCTGGTAAACATTGGACAAACACGGACCTCTGGAAATTTAGAGGTAGGGTCAGGTGTCATGGAGGAGTAAATATTCCCCGTTAACCGATCATATCCACTGCGATTCCGGTCCAATTCAAATGAAATAAGTGAGGAATAAATCCTGGACAAACTTGGTACAGACGACTCAACAACCGCTATCGAACTTAACATTTCATTCAGAGAAACAGTAATTGCAAACAAGACCATTACACTGTTCCTTCATCAAGCACTCGGCATACTAAGTGAAAGTCATGGGTCTTTCGAATGTGTACTCTTCAAATCAAGGTCCCACGTTACGGTGGGCGAGGCAAGTAAAGCAACCCTTACTGCATTTGGCGGCAATCTATGATGTACATGTCATTGGACATAAATATTCACCACTTGTGTTATTTGTACCACAGAATAATGATTCTGTGGAGGATAAATATATTTTAGGTAAATTTTGACATATTTCATTAGACTGAAAGAATAATTATGGAATTTACAAAATTACTCTATGAGAAAAATACTGTCATTTCTGAAAATAGACATGATAATTTAAAAATGCATGTATTTTAGAAATATGAAATTATCTTACTATAAATTTGAACAAATTTGTGAAATTTTGATATGATTTGAGGATATTTTTACCAGCATTTAAAAATTGTTGGTCTTATATAAGTATTCTAAACATAATACCAAAGTTATAAGTTCAAGACGATTGTTTCTGTCAATTAGACTTCATCAGTTGAGCTCCAATTTAAAATGTATATATGTTTTCTAAAGAGAAAGTGGTACCATACAAGGCCAAATAATAAATCTAAAAGTATAGCCAAAATCCGTCTAAAAAGTTGACTATCTTAGCTTTAGACAACTTTGGAATTTAATTGGTGTTATCAGTGCTAAATATTACTTTAGTAAAATAACATAAGTGTACTTTAGAGAATAACATGTAAGTGGCGAATACGTATGTTTATGTACAAAAATGCGGCACTTCACCAGAAAAACGGTTCACCCAAAAGAATAGTTAAAACCAATACTTGTAAAGTTCATTTTTGTGTACACATATCATTTAACAAAAGGATAAAAAGTAACATATAAATAAAAAATCAACAAAGGGAAATACCTCTAAAGATAAGGTTGGTAGGAATTCTATGTTGTATACATTTCTGCGTGCGTCTTCCTAAAATGTATACCTAATACGGCAGGTCTAGTTGGGAAAATAATAAAAATATGACCCGGAAATAGCAATGGATGGACAGGCACAAGTCAAAATAAAGTCTCCTGGGAATCCACAAGGGACTACTATAGTACAGAACGAACAATGTTTTTGAGAGGATAAAACAAATCACTTAGATAAATTCAGCTCCGTAAACACTTAAAAACGTACAAACTGGTTCACTCTCGAAAAAATCACTGAAGAAAATGACAATGATATAATGGTTATATTATAGTACAACTAAAGTGAACAAATGTGTGCACGAATACTTTTAAATTTAATGGATGATTACCAGGTGAAAATGATTTAGGGAATGTTTACGCTGCATTGGTAACTGATTCCATCCACTGGCTTTTCCAGAGTATTTACAATGTTGATACATTGTGTTATGAACTTTCTTACGAACATTTTTTTTTTTTGTATCCCTGTTTTGTCTTCCCTTCAAAATGATATTTGTCAAAATTTAATGCCCGTAAGTGTATCTGTATATAATTGATTTAGTTCAAAATTAAATGTGACAAAATATGCATTAATTAAAATCCCAAATTATTTCTTTCCGAACTACCGAGTACTGCTTCTTACATCAGTTTCTATATCGTGATCTATACAGAAATACGATATCCTTGTAAATATCATATGACCGGTATTACAATATGTGTGTTGTATTTACTTTTTATTTAATTACCGTTTTAACACACCAAGCAAAATAATGATCACGCTGTGAAAATACATAATGTACGTACCTAGGAGGGGAACATTAAGAGATTATGATAGAACTTAACGGTTACCGGCAGAAATCTTACTGCGGGTCTCTTTATCACATTTAACATTTTCATATCAAATTGAGTAAAAAAAAATCGACAATTTGACGAATAAGATATTAACACCAAGCACCTGTTCTTGGTTTAAGAGTGTCAATACTTTGAGATCACGGATAAGATGTGAAAATGTATCATATAGAAGCTCGTAGACATGAAAGTTCTGCACAAAAAATAGTTTTAATGATTCAGTTTGTGGATTTTTTATCCTGTAACTTGCATTGTGGTGGGAGATTTTTGTGGTTTATTATTTCTTCGTCTAATTTGGTGTGAAACTAAAGCAGTGTTTTTTGCCACTGTAAAATTAAATTAAAATTTTTACACTTTTGATCTCGACAAGATTATTTTCGCGAAAGTGAATGAGTTATAGTTTTTCTCATAGACTTTGTTGATATTTTATTTCAATACAAATTAAAACTACATTTTGTATGAAAACGTATTTTGTTTTTGAGATACTGGATAAGTATTTGTCATGATAAAATAGCAGTTATTTCTCTTTGCTTTTTAGATAGACATATCTAGATAAATAACTCTCGAAAATGCATGTTTTAATATGCGATAAGTCAGGTGCGATACCAGCAACACAGTCATTTACCTTGATATTGTAAATCAACTACTTGATTTATCAATGCAGAAAATTGCAAAATGGCTTCTAGTTTTAAACATCTTTTGCAATTTACATTCACTGCATGCATACTTATTCATCAATTTTATCATTTTATTTATTCATTTGCATATCTGTTATATTTTTACTTTTTGATTTACCACGGGTTATATCAAAAAGTGGAAATATGAAAAATGATTGTTTTCAAGTTTTGGAATAACCCCTGGTAAATCAAATGCTGTGTTATACCCTCTACAAATTTATATAGGATATATGCAACATACCCTTACTGCACTGACAAGTTCGGTTTATGCAAGGTCTAAATTTTCAGGAATCCATCTGTAAATGGAAAAAATTCTTCTTAAATCATAAACAACATAGAAGAACTACCCCCAAAGATTTCAACAAAAGGAGCTGTTAATAAAGAAAATTGTCATAAAACGTATCTGTAAGCAGAATGAGATGCCATAATATATATATATGTCTGTGTGTGTGTTTAAACACTTCATTTACAATTAATTACAAGACGAACGGAAAAGAAAAACAAAGTATTTATCAAATAAAAGTCACAGATACCAAAAGAGAAATCTTCAGGATGTCCAGGAGACAATATACAAATCTGGACAAGATTGGACAAACACGGACCTCTGGAATGCCAGAGATGGGATCAGGTGCCATGAAGGAGTAAGCAAACCACCTTGAATTGTCACACCCGCCATGAGTCCACAATTATCATATTCAAATGAAACAAGTGAGAAATAAATCGTTACAATTGGTACAGATGACTCAACATTCGTAACCGAACAAGCAACTCAACATCACATTTAGGGAAACATAGAAATTGCAAACAAGGTCATTATACTGACCGTAAAATTTGCGGAAAGTATTGTAGCCTTTTCAGATGTTGGTTTAAATTTTAAGCTGATATAATTACATTCGGTATAAAGTATTTTAGCCTTTTCAGTTGTTGGTTTAAATTTTTATTTGATATAATTACATTCGGTATAAAGTATTTTAGCCTTTTCAGTTGTTGGTTTAAATTTAAGTTGATATAATTATATTCGGTTCATTAAGTTATTACAAGTTTACAGAAAAAATACAAATTGAGACCCTACACACCTTGTCATGTGACGAAACACAATGAACAGCCAGTAGGGACAATAACATATTATCTAAATAAAGCATACAGGTATAAAATGATTTTATTTATTCCGTTTTTTAATTTGAATTTTTAATAGTGTTTTACGCCATACTCAACAAATTTTCAGTTATATGATGGCAGCCAGTTTTTAATGTTGGGGGCAAGAACCCGGTTACAATGTACCCGGGAAGAGACCACTGGTTTCCCGCAAGGAAACTGGCAAACTTTCTCACAAAAATCAGCTTACCCGGGAAGAGACCACTGGCTCTGGTGCTCGGTTGAGGCCCTGTACTGGTCCATGATAAATGCATATTGCAAAGGTACATGCCATGTCTAAATCCCCGTCTCGTATAATTATTACCGAACTTATCTTTTAGTCATTACGTACAATATTGTCAGGAACTTAATGGTCCATGGGGGGGGGGTCAATCACTTAATATTGTTCAGTTGAACTTAATGGTCCATGAGAGCATTGGTCAATCACAGTCCCCATACCCCCCCACAATGATTTGTGCAAATTTACGACATGAGATTGGACATTTATGACGGTCAATTCCTCGTCTCGATATAATTCAACCAGAGTGTTTTAAGTTGTCGTTTATTGCTCGGTTTGAACTCCCCATGACCCATGTTGTCTAAATTTGTATATATGTTATACGCTGATGACGTAAATCTGAGACTCATTTAGAGATACTGAAGGTTAAGGTCAATCGAACATCTTCGTCTCGATATAATTCTACCAGAGCTTATCTTGAGCTGACAAGAATTTCACTCGTTTAGATTATATTGTTCAGTTGAACTTATTGGTCCTTAGTCAAGTATATTTCTGACAATCTGACTTCTGGTGCAGAAGTTAATTCGATGAAAAGAATTTATCTCTGGAATTTATTTGAAACTGAGTTGAAATTGAATTTTACTTTTATCTTTAAAAATTCTTTGAAAAAATCTGTATCACATGTGAAAATAATTGGAAATGTTCTGAAGTATCCACAGCCTTGAAAATTAATCCATGATCTTACAAAATTGACATCGACAAGAAAGCCACTTAAACACCATCTAAATAAAGATCTATATAAATTTAACATAATACGAATACCAACAGGGTGAGAGATACTATTTTTATACATAAGAATCCCAAAATGATGATGTGCAGTTTTGATTGATTTTTTTTTCTGGCATTGTTGGTGGTTTTGCTAAATTATTACTTCAAACAACATTTGATACATACCAAGTAAAAATACCTGTAATTAAAAACGTCACATCATTGCAAGACATATGCGATAACACCCAATTAACTCTTATCTATCTTATTCATTATTTTGATTTTATCTGAATGTTTATTTTTATTTCAACTGAATGTTTACGCTGTGATCGCCAACATTTCAATCACGTGACACATTATAAAAGATTCGTCCTTCAACATTCACGTGCTATGGCTTCTACTGGAATCATCGAAGATAGCACAAGGAGTGCTAATAAAACTGTTTAAATTTACATGACGTTTAATTACAATTCTGGTAACCCCATATATACCCGTAGCTCAGTTTCAAAAGACAAAATTCTTCAAAGCCGTGTATCAGATGTACACGGCTAGACGATTTGTTGATTTATAGCTACGTTAACATGGGATCCTATGTCCTTTTAAAATATATTAAATTACATTCGAAGATAGATGTATTGTGGAATACAGCGAATATTCCATCAATTCTTTATTTCCTCAATCTTTGATCTGGGAAATTAGTTTCCTGGGCAAGATTTTCTTATCTCTCTACAACTTTAACCGGAAGTTCATGTGTTTTAAGCACTATCTTTTACGCGTGCCCTATTTATCTTTCTTTGACCGAAAGAAGAGCTTACATCATAATGAAAAAAAAACCAATGCACTATTACTTTGTACTTGTAGTCAAAATCATAAAATAAAAGTTGAGACTTAGTATTGAGTAAATCTAGTAACTTCGGGCCCAGATTTAGAGTAGGTCTACTAACTTTGGATCCGGGTTTAAGTATTGAGTAAATCGAGTAACGTCGGGACCAGGTTATCTAGTAACTTCGGGACCAGGTTTAAGTGTGGAGTAAATCTATTAACTTAGGGACCAGGTTTAAGTATTGAGTAAATCTATTAACTTCGGGACCAGGTTTAAGTATGGAGTAAATCTAGTAACTTCGCGACCAGGTTTAAGTATTGAGTAAATCTAGTAACTTCGGAACCAGGTTTAAGTATTGAGTAAATCTAGTAACTTAGGGACCAGGTTTAAGTATTGAGTAAATCTAGTAACTTAGGAACCAGGTTTAAGTATTGAGTAAATCTATTAACTTCGGAACCAGGTTTAAGTATGGAGTAAATCTAGTAACTTCGCGACCAGGTTTAAGTATGGAGTAAATCTATTAACTTCGGGACCAGGTTTAAGTGTGGAGTAAATCTAGTAACTTAGGGACCAGGTTTAAGTATTGAGTAAATCTATTAACTTCGGAACCAAGTTTAAGTATGGAGTAAATCTAGTAACTTTGCGACCAGGTTTAAGTATGGAGTAAATCTAGTAACTTCGGGACCAGGTTTAAGTATGGAGTAAATCTAGTAACTTCGAAACCAAGTTTAAGTATGGAGTAAATCTAGTAACTTCGGGACCAGGTTTAGTCCTTTAAATTTGAATACTGTTTTATGCCACACTCAACAATTTTTCAGTTATATGGTGGCGGCCAGATTTTATTGGTGGAGGAGAGAACCCGGTTACAATGCATCCGGGGAGAGACCACCGGCCTTCCACAAGTAAACTGGCAAGCATTCTCACAGAAATCAGCTTAGGTTCCAGCAGTGCTCGACCTGTGCTGACCAGAAGTTAGAGACTTCGTGGTTCAAAGGACCATGCTGTAACCACAGAGACCCCAGACTTAGTCACACTGTATACTAAATTAAACCATTTCCACTTGATACTGTTTGTCCTAAACACCAAAATATCTACAAAAAGAAAAGAAAAGAATAAAAAACAAAATGTACATATATCTCAGGATGACTTCCACAGTTTTGGGTGGTATATTAACTTGATATACAGACTGTACAAATGAGTGAAATAGAACCAGTGATACTTAAATTTGTGACTCATGTTGAATGTTTCCGACATATCTCTTGCTGGGTCGACAAAACTTCTTACATTTTATTGTGTATGCAGATGTTTTACTTGAGAAAAATAATAAAACCTTTGTAGCATTTATCCACAGTTGATATGAAGATTTATGGACCCAAGAAAAGATATATCGACCTTGAATGATAAATTATTGTATTAAACTAGGTTGAGTTTATCATAGAACACAAAATTATTTTAGAATCACGAAATGTCTGAAAATACTATAAAATGGGCATTTTAAAGAAGGAAGGTTTTGCAATTTTACTAAAGTTTCCTAAAATCTTGTAACAAGTGATGCTAACAATAAAATTAGAATAAGCTGAGTCTGTGATGAACACAAACAACTATACACAAATACATCAATACTCATTTCATCAATATTCGTTTCGTACATAAAGTATTTACAGTTATACTTGCGTTAAATGCTACTTCTGTGTAAAGGGCACCTGTCTATAAAGGTTATTCAAACATAACCTTTGTTAACCTTTTTTTATAATGAATAAAACTTCTTTGTAAAGGTCATCTGTGTATAACGGCCCGTTCCCTTGAGTAGCCTAAAGTTTGGACAAGTTTGACCATTTCCAATGATTTTGTTTCAAGATTGTTATCAAGACTATGTCACATACAAATTGTCCTTTGTCATAGTGTAACTTTTCTGTAATTAATACACAGTCATAGGACAATATAAAGACATAACTAGTTAGAGATGAATTTCCACAAAATATGGCCTTTGCTGTGGGCTTTTGGCAACATTGTGAGAGTTACTTTGACATGGGATTTTAGTTACTCAGAAAAAGTGGGGGGAGGGGGGTAGAAAAAAAATCTGAAAGAATCTGCTTATGTGCTGATAATATAAGAACCTGCTCATACAGAATACTCCCTGTTACTTCAAAACCATGTATTTGTTCACGTGTGTACATATAGCCAACATGTTAAATTTGGGGTTTAATAAATTTTATCATTTTTGTTATATTTTCATTTTTTACCCAATATTACTAGTTATGAGCTTACATACAAAATGTACATAGATGAAGGTAAGATATTTCCAGTTGTTGTTGTTTTTTGCTATTTTTATAGACAAATGTGCTTGAAAACTACTAATGCCAACCTCCCCCCCCCCCCCCCCCCCCCCCCCCCCCCCCCCCCCCCCCCCCCCCCCAAAAAAAAAAAGTAATGCAGTTATGAAGATTTTTGAGACCTGGACATAACTAAATTCATTCTGGTTCTAGTCTACATTTGGTTACCATTTTTTAAAAGAAACTCAAGATATTTTTAGGTAATCTATATACACACCAAAAACAATATGCTACCCTCCCCTATCTTCTAGCCTGGGTCTAAAGGAGTTATAATTCTTTGATTAACACATGACAGATATTCTTGAATGCTAAAACAGCTCCTCACACCTCATATTAAATACCATAAATCCATTTCTGGAGTTATTTTAATTAGAACTGAATTGTTTAATAAAATTTCATATATTGCTGATGAACACCATTACACTAAAGTAATATTTCACTCAAATAACATAATTTAAATTCTTACATGTAACTTCTCAAAAACTAAAATATTCATTTTTACAGTGGGTGCTTCTTAGATGGATTTGGCAATACCTTTATATTTATTATTTGGCCTTGTATGATATCACTTTTTTTCAGATAAATACAATTATATTCAAGTTGAGCTCAACTGATGAAGTTTTATTGGCATAAACGATGGTCTTGGTCATTTGTTTTGGACTATCTTGTAATACTATTACTATAATTTTGGTATTGTTAATAATATCTCAACAGATTTTCAGCTGTATGGAATTTTTGTTGTGGATCACCAGCCATTTTTCAAGTCAACTGACAAACTTCCTCATACAATCTCCTCAGGTTCCATTTGGCTGACTAGAGATGAAACACATTCAGGAGTGCCCCATTATAAACTATACATCTAAACTATCCATTTTGTCAAAGGAACACCTATCAATGTTAAAATCATTTTCATATGAATTTTAAAAATTACATTAAAGATTTTGCAATAAACCATTCCATCTACTTTCTTCTCGTTTCATTATCATGAAAAAAAAACTAGCTGCATTATAAATCAAAATTTTTATCATTATTTCATTATATTATTTCCGTTTAATAGTGTAAATGGGAAAATGAACATAATGCATTATGGGATATGTCACGATATTTTATCAGTTGTTACAGAGACAGCTTCATGGGCTTATCTGAATGTTGGGTAAAATTATTGGATTATTGACTCGGTAATTATCTCCCCTTATTACCAGGCTTTTTGAAGTGCCTCTTATCTGCAAATATATTTTGAGTTTATCTGTACAAGGTTATCTTTCTTGAAAGAAAACTGGAACCAATTTGTTGGCGTTTTAATTTTATTACTAAACTGATTTATTCTGCATATCATACTTAACATTATTCTAGGTATAAAGTAAGAGAGAGAGAGAGAGAGAGAGAGAGAGAGAGAGAGAGAGAGAGAGAGAGAGAGAGATGGATGTGAGATTTCATTTGAAGCAAAATTTTAAAGTAAAAGGATATTTTCTGACAGTATACAAAAATATGACTTATATATTCCTGACAAGTTTTCACTTATAAAATGTACTATTGTAACACTTAATCACTTTTTCACCTGTCCTGGGAATGTACAGGTGCTCACAGGTGTTATTTATGATATTTATATTAGAAAGTTAACAACACATTTCCATCTCCATTTATTATTCTGATCATCTGCTATTGACTTATCTCAGACCATTATATTTAGATTGCAGCAATATTTTCAAACCACATCCATAATTTTCCTTGGACATAAATACATGTATATGAAATACAACATACATGTAGTGTGTCAGCTGATACACATTAATATAAGTCAATTTGTAGTAAAATTTAAAGGGGCATTAGCTGTGCGTTTTTCAAAATAAAATTTTCCTTTTTGTTACTACTTAGATAGATATACAGGAACATAAAAGCGATATACACAGGCTTAAAAATTCTTAAAATCCTATATACTTTGTAAAAATTGCTTCAGAAACCTAGTTTTGGCACTTTTTCACTTGCAATTGAAATACTCATCCTACTATTTGTATATGAATCCCAACTGAAAATGAACTTATTTCTCAAAATATATAAGAATATAAGAATGTTTACATCTGAGTATAGCTCTTATTTGTTATTATACATAAGTACAAGTAGTTAAAGGGGGGGGGGTTAAACTCATTCATCCCTAAAGACACATTTGGACTGATCTATCTCAAAGAATGGTGAGGTCCACTGCCAGAATTCAGGAGTGTAAGAACTAGAATCCAGATTTTACAATAATTTGACATGCACAGTTAACTTGTTCATACCTGATTTATGACAGTAGACCATACCTTTTTATAGATTTGGGTGAGTCTAAATGTAACCATAGGGGTGAATGAGATAAGGTGAGTGGTCAACCTATGTAGTCGGACTGATTCAGTGTGATAATACTGTTGCAATACATAGAGAATAAATTGATATCACACTGTTGTTCATAAACTCATCAACTCCTGAAAAAAAAAAATAGATTCTTCTGTAAATCATATTACCTGGACCAGTCTAAATGTGTCTTTTGTGGAGGGGTGAGTAAACCTATAAAGCTGCTATTTGATTGGCTATAACATTACTTTTGATTGGTTAATCAACTATTATGTTCTTTTATAATCATCATTCTATTATGAAACTGAAGAGAACTAAAATGTTTGTTATGACATGTAAACAGATTCATTTTAAGATGTCTCAATTGGCAACTATACTTTATTTATTCATGAGGGCAGAAAATTAAGGTGTACCATATTCTACCCAATAATCGCCCATTTCCCTATAAGCACTAGTCCCCTATAGATCAAATTTACTCACCCCTTTTTTAAACATAGGATCAGGTATCGTTTCTAGCCATTTGACAAGGAGATATGGATCAGAATAACATAACTGTTTATCTGTAGCCCCCAGCAACAGAAGAATGTTGATAGCTGTCCTTGGTAATAACTACAACAACTTCACCACCCAGCCTTATAAAAAATTAAATTAAAATTTAAATGAAGTGCCACAAATTTTTATCTGTGCTATGGATTGATGCCAATGCAGTGAGGGGTCATTTATGTACTACACCTGCTGTGACATGGGACCACGAATTTTAAGTCTCATCCTAAAACCCATGGATTTCACTTCATATATGCAAAGGTACAGTCACTACCATTTTTTAAAGTCTTTGGTATTTCCCAGAACTGGGAATCAAACCTAGGACCTTCCGCTTGGGAGTGGAGCGCTCTACCACTAGACCATCACATGCAGTAGGCTATGTCATATACTGTACAAAATGGTCTTATTTCTAATACACCTTCGGAAATTTTTCTGGAATATAGGATTTATGGATGAGAGCTTTTCATGCAGAAGTTGTGTTGTTGTTTTTTCGATGTTTATTTTCTGTAGACCTACAGCAAAACTTCTGCCACATGCTATATAGAGGACTATATCAAAATTCCATGTGGAGGCTTTGCTATAAAACAACACTTCTTTTTGATTTATGATATCTTCAACTGTATCCTGAGGTTAATTTTTCAGAAATAACCAATAAATCAGAATGGTATTCTAGTTTCACAGAAATTTTGAAATATGTGAATCCTCTAATAAAGTAAAGCTTACTTATCAGTTTATATGTAAATTTATGGCCACAAAATTGTAAGATTTAACACACAACCCAATTCTTCAACCACTGCAATAAAAAATGGACTTGTTCTAATCAATGATATAGTTTACTGTAAATCAATTTGTAAAAGGGGAGGCAAGATATAACATGCAAAATGCCTAAACCTTGTCAGGAATTTCGCCAAATTATCTGAAGAATGGAGATGGAACATGGTGTAACAGAATGTACATCTAATTATTAAGTGCATCAGGTTGAAATGTTCTTAATTCATTCACTCTTAAAGACTCATTTGGGCTAGTCCGTGTCACTAATTTTAGGTAGATTCTATTATTGTTCAGGGGTAGATGTGTTGACTTTGCTACCAGTTGGCCTACTATTATGCAACATCTCTTTGTGTATTTACAAAACCTTCAAGTACAGAAATGTGCAAAAAGAATTCTGATACTATTATTCTTTACTATATAATTCATATAAATTCACAATTTATCAAAAAAAATCTTGTGAAGCCATTTGTTATTGCATTTCAATAAAATTTACACTGTTAAACAAAAAATGTTTCCAATTTTTATTGGCATTTTTTAATTTTCTAATTCATTAATTATTTCAAAGATCTGACAATTTAAACAGAAAGAAAAAATGAGACATTACAATTTTTCATTACCCATATAAGAAACTTTCGGCACCAAAATTAAACGTTCTGTTTAAATAAATTTAATTTCTGATTCAGAAAACTAAATACTAATGAAACTGTATCTTATTCTTTTTAATGGTGAAAATTCTATTGAAATACTATCGGAAATGGCTTCACAATATTTTTTTGAAAAAATGAAATTATATGAAATTCATATATATACTGGTAGTAGAAAATAAGTGTCTGAATGCTTTTGGCATGTCTTTATGTGTTTAAATGCTTCTTTAAATTTTGCATTGTTTCAAATCTTGTTTTTATTTTACATGGAGATGTGACTAGCGATAGGTGAAGTGCAACAAAATTTGACCAATGCTATGGACGTATAGCAATGCAGTGAGGTTTCTATGCCCCATCTGGAGCCGGCCTGGCTCAGTCGGTAGAGTGCTCGACTCTGGATCGTGAGGTCGTGATTTCGAGTCCCGTCCGGCAACAGGTTGGTTTCCTGTCTTTTGGGTGAGACAGTAAAAACTGGAGTTCCAGTGTCACAGTAGGTGTCGGCACGTTAAAGAACCCTCACTGCTCAATAGCTGTAAGTGCCGAGCATAGGCCAAAATTTGAGGCCCTTCACCGGCATTTGGTGACGTCTCCATATGCGTGAAATATTCTTGAGTGGGACATTAAACAACAATAAACAAACAAACAATAAATGGCCTATCTGTTATGATATGGGACATCAGCTTTAAGATTCATCTGAAAAATCCTACACACAACTGCAATATTATATAAAGTCGAAAATATGAAAGGTTTCTGATGTTTTGGTTTAACCCATGCAACCTAAAGACACATTTGGACTGGTCTAAATCATTAATTTATAGAAGATGCCATTGTTTTTCAAGGTTTGATGAGTTTAAGTGTTGATTTAGTTAGATTATGAGTTCTGGGCAATCAGAAACAACACAAGTATTTTAGATTTACTGCTATAAATGGGTACTATGGCTCTTGGACATTTTTTCACGTACATGGCGACATCAACATCAACAGCTAAAGGTGCAGTACCACAAATTTTGGCCTGTGCTATGGACTCATGCCACTGCAATTAGGGTTATTCATCATGCCAACAGAACATCAAAATAGGCTCTAAATTTCAAGAAATTCAGATGAAATACATTAGGTTTTTGATCTTCGCTTTTGAATGACCGATACACCATCAAGACCGAAGTGTTTTGAATTTAAGATAATACTTCCTAAAGGAAATATCAGTCAAGCTTGCATTTAAATTACTCATATATTTCTTTGATGCTAAACACCCATAAAATACTAAATCGTTAAACTTAAACTAAAACAACACATAAGTAAGTAGAGGGCAGCACCTTAGCACAGCGGTGGCTTCATAATAAATTTCAATTGAAA
Source organism: Atrina japonica (assembly GCA_030159075.1). Classification (NCBI taxonomy): domain Eukaryota; kingdom Metazoa; phylum Mollusca; class Bivalvia; order Pterioida; family Pinnidae; genus Atrina; species Atrina japonica. Next base: position 581,148 of record BROG01000255.1, on the reverse strand, counting down.
ACCAATCTGGGGTATTATTTACTGATAAATCTGACTGAATCAGGCACTTCAAAGTCATGCAAATAAAGTATTCAGAAATTTCACAAAAAATAAATATTTGCACCCTTCTGGAGCAATAATTTCTTTACTCTTTGACTTATGTTTTATGATTTCACATATTCACACAGCTCTTATATCTGTTTGCATGGAGATAAGAGCTCGGTGGGAGGGTGACAGAAAAGCAGTCATGATACACGATTCCTGAACCACAAAATATTAGTTCCCTTGTATTAGGTTAAGAAGGAGATTATTCTTAATTCCCTAATAAATTTGCAGAAATAATCAGACCCTTGTTACGGCATATATTATGGTCTCTTCACAAACTGTCACTGGCATTGGGGTATTTACATCTACAATCATGTGCAACGGTGTGACTTTATAATTAAGGCTCCCTCAATTCCTAGAATCTTGCTTTGAGGCCTTAGAGGTAAATGCTATTCCCATTTCTGTCTGGAGCATATGTTGCATGAGCTGTCACCATCTAAAGTCAAACTTTTCTATAAAGGTCACTCAAGGGAACAGGCAAAAGTGCTGTTATAGACAGGTGGCTTTTATAAAGACAATTATTCATTATAAAAAGTTAAAGGTTCTGTTTGAATAGCCTTAATAGGTAGGTGCCCTTTGTATAGAGGTGGCATTTAATGTAAGTTTAACTGTATTTTGAAGTGTTGGTGACCTGTCTAAGATTGTTGCTGTCTCTTAAGTGAGGTTCTGTATTTATCAAATATTTTTTAAATATTTTGGAAATTTATGGTCTGAAATGAAATGCAAGGTGGTGAACTACACAATATGGTCTTTAGGCGAGGTTCCACTGTACTTTGAAAACAAAATATTCAAAAATAGAAAACAAAGAAACAAATTGTGTTTGGGAAACACTTTTGCCCCTGAGAGCTAAGTCATAATTTTGGAATATACTTTGAATGTTGGTCATAATCCAATTCCTCATTTGTATGAAACAACACAAAAATTTGGATTAAAATTTGAGAAAACAAACTCAGGTTTCTGGGTGGAAACCAAAATATTGCAAGAACCAAACAGAAAAACCAAAAAACCAGGTACAGTATAATCCCAATCTCGACCCACTATCTGGGACAAGGATTTAAGTTTGAGGTCATACATGTACTCTAAAATACAACAAGAAATGTAAACATTGGTTCATTCATTATCACAAGTAGTCAAAAGTAGTTATACTTCAACATTCCACAACCACTTCACAAAATACTGTATGATTGTTTAATTTTGCAGGGAGAAAATTTCATGTTTTTCTTAAAAGAGCTTATTCACAGGTATTAAATTTTGCGCAAGATAGGTTACCAATTGTCTTTCTGAAACGTCATCGATGTAAGGTATTATATTCACATGTATTTAATTTTGCAGAATTTTCTGTAACTGCGAATATAGCGAAATTAAATACCCCACGAATAAAAAAGCAACTATACAGTAGGTCATCTAGTGTTCTAATTATTACCAAGGTCACTGACCTCAAGGTCAATATCATTTATGCTCCTCTGAATTATCGCATGGTATGTGAAGGTCATGTATACCCACTTAATTCCAAAGGTCAAAGTTGAGGGTCTGCCTCAAGATTTTACTCTAGATGAGAATTTCATAATATGTCGATGTGTCCCCATTTACCACAAAAAGGTCAAGGTCACCATCAGTTGTCTACAAGAGAATCCAGTTTCAAGATCACTGTCAAAGGGTTGAGATTTTCCTGTCTCATCCATCAAAGGGGGATTGATTTTTTTCATCTGCTAGTGATACATTTGTATATTTCAATTCATACTGGTTGACCTCAAGTTTGGTATGTGCAGCTTGTGGTTGACCTCAAGTTTGGTGTGCCATAGCGTGGACAGAGAAATCCCAGAATTTTAACTGTGTTCTAGTAGCTCTCTACTCACTGAGCACTAAGCAACCTTAAGCTGAGTCAAGCAGGAGGGAGTTAAAGATAACAAGCTATCTTCACTGTTCTTCATCTTTTTTTAAGGAGAAATCATTGATGTTTGGTTTTTATTGCAATATATTTGTTTCATTGGCTTTCTAGTAATTACATTACAATATTATGTATGCCATTTTATACATCGTAATGAAATACACAGTACTCCTTAGCAGAATATTTTATGACACCGACGGTAAATCACGACATTGATATGACATCTTCTGTAAATCACAGCATTTATGACATCATAAAACGCATGCTGTAAAAACAAAGATTGTATAATGTTCTCGCTGGGTAAAATTTATGTTTGTTACAAACTCTAGATTTATGGTGGAAAGTTCTATAATCTACATAAAAAATCACTAATCGCCATGGAGATTGAATATTTGCATCTCTGTCTCAACTTCCATTAGGAATGATGTACAGATACGGGGGTGGGAATTAAATTGTCACAGTAGCTCACAGAAACATACATGACATATAGTTTACATTATCTATTTACCATCTTGTTTCAAAGGACATTGAAATAAATCACATGAAAATAAATTCTCCCTGTTGGTGTAGGGTAAATAATGAATTCTCCCTACTAGATAGGCTGGTGATGAGGACATGTACAGATTATCACTGCTGGGATGATTATTTTCCTTGTGTTTTCAACAAATAAACTGAAATACTATCATCAAAAATCATTTCAATTTACATGCCAATGCACCCCACCCACCCCATCCCCTACACCCTGTATACATGCAATATAGAATGCCTAGTCATTCAACTATTCTTAAATTCAAATTGATTTTAAATCGTTATGACTGAATAACTTTTTTATCGCATCAATTCAAGATTTTACAGTTACTTGTAATATTTTCAAAAGATTCCTAGGGGTTAACCAGAATGTTTCACTTTAAATAAGATTTTAGCCTATGTTTAACAAGATTTTGATCTTTAATATTACAATTATATAAAAATCAAATCCGCATTCAATCGCTTTAAACTTGCATTTCCTCCGAATAAGAGATTATCACTATTTCTGCAGAAAAAGAAATTGTAGGTCATCCAAGTTCATTGAAAAACATTTAGGGGGAAATCTAATTTTGGATTGAAAATGAAAACATATATATATACATAGGACATGCTGGCTCAATGTTATCAATTCCAGAAAAGATCAGAACGGAGGAGAACAGAGAAACCCTGTGACCAGTGAACCATTTAAATATGTACGCCCAAAATACCGTGTTAAAGTAATCAAAATGTAATTACTTACATCAAAATATGTGATATATCCCGGGAGACCTATGATCATTGTCTATCATGCTGGTGTTATAAAGTGCAAACTTCCTGCCCATCCGATTGGATTTTGGGATAGGTTGAACTGTGGAGACATCGGGGAATTATTAACAGTTGACATCAAACAAATTCCATTCATTTGGATTTTTATGTCCCATTGTAGCATTAAACATATTTCACTTTGGATCTATACGAAGATGTCAGCAGCTTCAAGTGAAAGCCACAAATATTGATCTACGCTAAGGACTACCACCAGTGCAGGTAGGAAACTATCACATCTCAAGCCTACCAATACAAAAGGACCACATCCTAAAGACCCTAGACTTTATTATGCATCCAAAATAGGGAAGGAACCATTTTTATGACAGTGTTCCAATAGCACATTTCTGTACCTTTCATTTGTTGATATCATGGTTAACATTGGAATTCTATATACCATATATGACACCTACATATACATGATAAATGAATGAGTATTGTATCCAGTTTTTAGTTAATCTGTGTAAAATATATTATGTACATAATTATATTGCATTTTGCTTACAGATTTTCCTGTGCACTATTGCATACCTGCCAAGTCCCCCTCATAAATAGGGAGACTACCTATTTTTTATGTACAATTTTTATAATTTCTTCAAGAAAAATGCATATCTCCCCCTTGAAAAATTGTAATTTTCCTATTAATTCTTACTAAAATTTAGAGTCTCTCCCATGAGATTGAATAATCTCCCCCATGAAAATTTTACAAGGTTGGCAAGTCTGCTATTGTCAGGGCCTCGGACCATGGCCTAGTGTAAGAACATCTCGCTTTAAACTATGAAGTAGCTTGCCTCAGGAAGTCAGGTTCTTTACCTATTGGAACCTCATAGGAAATGTGAGGAATTTATTAGTTTACTTGTGGCAGACCGTTGGTCGTTTCCTGGGTAGCCACCCTACACTGTAACCAGGTTTTCTCCTTCACCATTAACTCATTAACCTCTGAAAGACAATGGACTCTTCTGTAATGAATGAATTAAAACTGAATGCCACCAAATAACTGACAAATTGTGAGGCATAAAAAGATGTACAAAACAACAACGACATAATATTACTTACAGATTTTTCGGTGCACTGTGCGTCTCTTATCATTACCCAGTACATAAACCCTCTCAATTCTTTTGATTTATAAAATTTTGAAATGCGAGCTTTGATTTTACACCAGAACTGGTTAGTCCCTGTAATGTAGGTGGCATTTATTCATCATTATCTAATTAACTGTCTCTCTATCTTTTTGACATTCTCAGAATTTGGCCAGAGTGTACCGTCGTTCTGGGATTTTGTATTACATTTAATTGGAATGTACAAAAATTAGAATTAATGCCATTATGTGATATCTCCCTGTATCTCATCTTCCTATGTTTTTTCCCTTGTTTTCCGCCAGGGTTAGTGCAGAATGTTATAATATGAATTCAGTTTATGGATCAGTGGGATAAAGTCAACCAGTGTATTGGGATCACGGAGTCTGTTGTCCATCTCAAACTTCCAGTAGTTGACAAACACATGGTTGTAATATGTCAGGAACACACCTCATCTGATCCACCCACCATACCATATTGGCTTAAACTGTTTACAGTGGAACCTCTCCTAAAGACCACCTCATATTTAAGAGACATTTGAATTTTCAGTCGTTGGAAAATTTTATAATAAATACATGTATTTCAACAAATCTAGACCCTCGCTTAAGACACCATCTCACTAACCAGGACACTTTGGGTCAGTTAGGTGGTCTAAATATTGAGGTTTCACTGTGATGTATTTGTTTTTTTGTAAGCAAGTATTGAAATTCAGAATGTGTATTCTTTAACATTTTAAATATGTCAAAAGTTTTTTTTTTAAGTTTTTAAATAATTTTTTATTTACAAAGAACACTGTCATTTATGACTTCACTTGACCATAAATTGTAAAATTGACAAAATCTGACAAGATTCGGCTATGGATTGGAGATGTTTAGCTGTTTAGATGCTGCCAAAATATCACTGTCAATCAAGTGTGTTCAGAGATGTAGGCAGTTATACAAAAAAACATAAAAATGCGTGTGTGTGTGTGTGTGTGTGTGTGTGCATGCATGTGTGTGTGTGTGTGTGTGAAAAATGGAGGTCAATGGTTTTTGAAAAAATGAGCACATGACCATTAAGCAATGCATGTCATATTACTTATTGCCAAAATTTCAAAGGTAGTTCATGAAGCCTCAATTTGAAGCCTCCCCCCCCCACCTTGCGATTATTCTTCAAACAATTCAGACAAATATGTTATATTTTCTTGCATAGTCCAAACTCTTTGGAAATATTTCAGAGGATACAGTGATACTGGCATCAAGAGGTTACACCACAAGTCTTGGGAAATTTCTTGCTAATTCTGAAAGTGATTTGCAGGGAAAATTGACTTAAGCCAAATCTCCGACATATTTTTGGTCTGTAACCCCCATTTTCCCAAGTCAAGGTTTTCTGATCCACATTATTCCTCAAACACCTTGACAAATTACATTTCATAATTGGTGATCACAGGTGTAGACTTCTAGTGCCAATCTAAAATTTCATTTTAGATTGACCCGACACTGACCGTGACTTTAGCCAATGAAAAGTCTCATGGCAGAGGCGGCACATTATTCTGTGTTTACGTACTTTCCCCTTTATCATGTAGTGGATGCATGATCAATTGTTAGACACGTTCTGATTGGCTCAGTGAAATGGTACCTGCAGCCAATGTAAATCGACGCCACAAAGTCAAATATACGGGCAAAATCTGTCAAAGTGTGTGAGTAACACAGTGGATCAGAAAACCATGACTTGGGAAGATGTTGCAACCCCTACAAAGAAACAAGCTGAGTGACAATGTTTTGAACATCAAGAATCTTCTATCTTTATTAAGACATCAACAACATGGGTGAAGTATCACAAATTTTGACATTTGCTATGGACTAAATGTGCCAATACAGTCATAATTCTTTAACATGCTAAGCCTGTTCTATAACATTGACAAAGGACTTATCTGAAAGGCTTATGACTTTCACTTCCTATTCTGAGAGCTTGGCGAAAATATAATAACCTTTGATTGGTATGACACAAAACTGGGAATTAAACCTTGGCTCATCCTCCTGCAAGTCAATTGCTTTACCCCTGACAACCACGAGTTGTGACAGAATCTGAAACCTGTAGCCAACATTTACAGAGTTAACTTTTGTTACGTGAACAAAATAACCTCTCCAGAAAGAAGACCTCACTGACGAGCGTGTAATTTCTCAGGACATCAACACATGTAGAGTCATGATTAAAGGAAAATATTCTATGTTGGTGGTATCCTACATTCCGCGACACCAGTTTAAATCTCAGATCTCTCACCTGTATCATAATTTCTTACTAATGGTGCATTTTTTGTCAGGAAAATCAATTTCTTACTGCACAAGAAGCAAAATATGATTTCTTCATGTTGCCAGCTTGGAAACCACTATCATGGGTCTGTCATCCTTTGTGAGTCAGTCATGTGTGCAGTTTCTATGGTTACCTGTTCCACACACCAGTGGTGATCTGCCTCAAGCACATGTTTGAAATGCTGATTTTTGTGAAATAACAGATGTCTACAGTATTTGATGTTAGTTTTGTGTTATTTACCATGTCTGTGTTATACAGGGATACAATATGTCAAATCGTTTAAATGTGAACACATGGTCATCACTTCCTGTTGAGTGCTTTACCTATACATGTATATACTTCCTGATTTATGCGAAGAATGATATTTCTTGTCTCTGGAAACAATAAAAAGACACAGTCCCAAAGAACAAGCTTTCTGGTTATTGATGAATCAATAAATATCCCCAACCTGCAATATAAAAACTTTTACCAAAGCCTGAAATCTCATATATATATTGTGTAAAAATGTATGTTAAAAACAAACCATGGGGAAATTTTCAAAAATTTCAAAATTAAACTTATGTATCATTTTTTTTACTCCACAGTATATATGCTCCTATGTGTGACATAGTCCACCATCCCCTTCAGTTTCATAGGCAAGAGACAAAAAAAAAAAAAAGAAAAAAAAGAAAAACAAACAAACAATAAAAAAAAACAAAAAAACAAAAACAAAAACGCACACATACAAAAATAGATAAATAAACACTAAAATATGAAACACAAATAATGACAAGAGATCCCAGAGGGATTTTGGAACCCACCATTGAATGTTCTTCATTTGATCTATGACAGACTGTGCTTTTCTCTTATTTTGTGGCTCAACAATGAATTTGAACTAAAACCTAAATATCTGTCAAGAGCTTTCTCACAAGATTATAACAATACCAAATATAAACTGCTATAATCTAAGATAGCTTAACTATACTTGTCAACCTCTAAAAGTGAAAATGCTGGTCTTGACATACATTGAGTAAAAAAAGAATTACACGTAATTATATGTTTCGCTGGTTCCTGCTTTGATATAAAATGTAGCAAAGTATAGAAAGTATATATTTCAGGGGCTGGGGCAGGACCCCCACATACACTACTGAATATGTTATTCCATAACAATCAATAATGTATATGGTTTAAGGGTGGGGCTGTGAATAATTTTTAAGTTATAAGTAAAAATATAAATTTCAGGGGGTGAGGCAGGACTCCCATATGCACCACTGTATGTGTCTCCCCATAGTAATCAATAATATATATGGTTTAAAGGTGGGGCTATGAACTGCTTTTAAGTTATAAGCAAAATATATTAATTCCGGGGGGTTGGGCAGGACCGCCATTTGCACCACTAAATGTGTCTCCCCATAACAATCCAAAATATATATGGTTTAAGGGTGGAGCTGTGAACGGTTTTTGAGTTATAAGTAAAAATATATATTTCAGAAGGTTGGGCAGGACCCCAAACCCCCCATACACCAATGAATGTGTTTCCTAATAATGATTAATAATATATATGGTTTAAGGTTGGGGCTGTGAGCGGTTTTTAAGGTTTTATGCAAAAATACAAATTTTGGGGGGCGGGGCAGGACCTGCATATGCACCACTAAATGTGTCTCCCCATAACAATCTAAAATATATATGGTTTAAGGGTGGGGCTGTGAACAGTTTAGTTATAAGTTATAAGTAAAAATATATATTTCAGATGGTTGGGCAGGAACCCAAGCACTCCCATGCACCACTGAATGTGTTTCCCAATAATGATCAATAATATATATGGTTAAAGGGTGGGGTTTTGAACTGTTTTTAAGTAAAAATAAAAAATATAAATTTCCGGGGATGGGCCAGGACCCCTATATGCACCACTGTATGTGTCTCCCCATAACAATCAATTATATATATGGTTTACAGGTGGGGCAGTGAACTGCTTTTAAGTTATAAGCAAATATATAAATTTCAGTGGGTGGGGCAGGACCCCATATGCACAACTAAATGTGTCTCCCCATAACAATCAATAATATATATGGTTTAAAGGCCGGCTGTGAACGGTTTTTAAGTTATAAGCAAAAGTATAAATCCAGCGGGTGGGGAAGGACCTGCATATGTACCACTAAATGTGTCTTCCCATAACAATCCAAAATATATATTGTTAAAGGGTTGGGCTGTGATTGGTTTTTAAGTTATAAGTATAAATATAAATTTCAGGGGGTGGGACAAGACCTCCCCCCAATGACCCATTAAAAACAAGAATAGACATGACTCGGTGGTAGATATGTAAATCTATTTTAAAGAAATACATAATTAACTTTAATTGTCAAAATCCAAGATGTCCACCTGGCAGCCATATTGTGATCCAACCCGCCTGAAAATGTACAGTGCACAACTAGACCTCAAGAAGAACCTGTATGTCAAATTTCATAAAGATCCCTTCAGTACTTTCTGAGAGATAGCGGTAACAATCTCTAATTGTCAAAATACAAGATGGCCACCTGGCAGCCATTTTGCGATCCAACCCGCATAAAAATTTACACTGCACAACTAGACCTCAAGGAGAAACTATATATATCAACTTTCATAAAGATCCGTTCAGTACTTTCTGAGAAATAGCGATAATAATCTTTACTTGTCAAAAACCAAGGTGGCCATCTGGCAGCCATTTTGAGATCCGACTCTCCTGAAAATGTCCACTGCACAACTAGACCTCAAGAAGAACCTATTTGTCAACTTTCATAAAGATCATATCAGTACTTTCTGAGAAATAGCGATAACAAATATTAATTGTCAAAATCCAAGATGGCCGACTGGCAGCCGTTTTGTGATCCGACCCACCTGAAATGTTCACTGCACAACTAGACCTCAAGGAGAACCTATATGTCAAATTTCATAAAGATCCCATCAGTACTTTCTGAGAAATAGCGATAACAAACTTTAATCGTCAAAATCCAAGATGGCCGACTGGCAGCCGTTTTGTGATCCGAGCCACCTGAAATGTTCACTGCACAACTAGACCACAAGGAGAACCTATATGTCAAATTTCATAAAGATCCCTTTAGTACTTTCTGAGAAATAGCAATAACAAACTTTCATTGTCAAAATCCAAGATGGCCGACTGGCAGCCATTTTGTGATCTGACCCACCTGAAAATGTACACTGCACAACTAGACCTCAAGGAGAACCTATTTGATAAATTTCATAAAGATCCCTTCAGTACTGTTTGAGAAATAGCGATAACAAGAATTGCTTAAGGACGGACAATGGACGACAGACCATGGATGCAGGGCAATTTGAATAGCCCACCATCTGTTGATGGTCAAGCTGTTTTCAAAATGTGGTCTCAGATGACAGGTGTTCTTTCAAAAGAGTGCTGGTCTCTCAAGACAGATTTAGCTGTAGTCCAAGAAACAAACACATTTTGTTGCTTGGTCTTGCCAAATTTTAATTGCTAGGAAAGATTAGATCTATATATGGAGTAATCTGTCCGCAGGAGAATGAAATTGCATAATTCAAATTGCAACTTCCTGATTTAATTATAACAAGTATGTGTAGCCTGATATAGAATATAGATATGTGCTGTCTACAGCCAGTTTTATAATTCAGCTTTGTTAAAACCTCGCAATTAATCATGCCCTTCAAAGAAATATCAAATGATTGCATGCTCCCTATTATTGTCTACAAGTCAAAAGCAATAAAAATCGATACTGTTTTAAAACAGATTTGAAATTTTTTTGCACGATTTGATCACATATATATACAACATAACAAATCTTTTGCATGACATTTTTTCAGCTTTTTTATCTCTCAAGGAAAAGTATTATACAGGCTTAAAATCTAACTTTGTAGACTTTAATTCAAATTATTTAATTGCTTGATTATTCTGATTTAGATAATTAAATTTAAAGAAAGTAAATTGAAAAGTCTAGAGCAATAAATATTATCACTGAAATTATATACATGTAACAGTACTTTTATAATTTGTACAGTGTTGTATCAAAAGTATGGATACTGTGATACAATATATGTACAGTACAGCCTTGAATATAAGACCACTGATTGAATGGTCTTGCGCTGCTAAATCTACCATATCCGCTGTGGATAAATAAAGTCATTCATTCTCATCATCTTGCTAATCAGACCAATCTGAGTCAGTCAGTTAGGTGGTCTTAATGGCAAGGTTCCACTATAACACATCACTAATCAGATGACTTTGAGTCAGTTAGTTAGGTGATCTTAATAGTGAAATTCTACTGTAACACCTCACTGATCAGACCAATATGAGTCAGTCAGTTAAGTGGTCCTAATACATGTAGTGAGTTTCCACTGTAACAGCTCACTAATCAGACCACTTTGAGTCAGTCAGTTAGGTGGTCTTAATGGCAAGATTCCACTGTAACACCTCACAAATCAGATCACTTTGAGTCAGTGCCACTGTTACACCTCTCTAATCAGACCATTTTCAGTCAGTCAGTTAGGTGGTATTAATAGCAAGTTTCCACTGTTACACCTCACTAATTAGACCACTTTGAGTCAAGTCAGTTAGGTGGTCTTAATGGCAAGCTTCCACTGAAACACCTCACTAATCAGACCACTTTGAGTCAGTTAGTTAGGTGGTCTTAATAGTGAGGTTCTACTGTAACACCTCACTAATCAGACCACTTTGAGTCAGGTGGTCTTAATAGTGAGGTTCCACTGTAACACCTCACAAATCAGACCACTTTGAGTCAGTTAGTTAGGTGGTCTTAATAGTGAGGTTCCACTGTAACACCTCACAAATCAGACTACTTTAAGTCAATTAGGTGGTCTTAATAGTGAGGTTCTACTGTAACACCTCACAAATCAGACCATTTTGAGTCAGTTAGTTAGGTGGTCTTAATAGTGAGGTTCCACTGTAACACCTCACAAATCAGACCACTTTGAGTCAGTTAGGTGGTCTTAATAGTGAGGTTCTACTGTAACACCTCACAAATCCGACCACTTTGAGTCAGTTAGTTAGGTGGTCTTAATAGTGAGGTTCCACTGTAACACCTCACAAATCAGACCACTTTGAGTCAGTTAGGTGGTCTTAATTGTGAGGTTCTACTGTAACACCTCACAAATCAGACCATTTTGAGTCAGTTAGTTAAGTGGTCTTAATAGTGAGGTTCCACTGTAACACCTCACAAATCAGACCACTTTGAGTCAGTTAGTTAGGTGGTCTTAATAGTGAGGTTCCACTGTAACACGTCACAAATCAGACCACTTTGAGTCAGTTAGTTAGGTGGTCTTAATAGTGAGGTTCCACTATTATGGTTTTAGGACGGGAATCTAAATTTTCAAATAATGACAACACTCCTTGAAAGTTGAGGTGAGCTAAAAAGGAATGAAAATGAACTAGTATGACAGAAGATAAAAACACGTCAATTACATGTTTTCCAATTTCTATAAAAGACATGAACTTGAATCATACATCCATATACATTGTATATCACTCGGATGCAATAAGCTTTTCAATTTATGCAGTAGTTCTGGAGAAGTTTTCAAAGAAGAGCACCTTAAAAATCAAAGAAATCATAAACAATTGAATGAAAAAGACAAAATCTCCAAAGACGTCTAAACCGCCTCAAAAATTTATTTCTAATTTCTATGAAAATACAAAATTTGAATCATACATCTTTGTAGATCACTCAAATGCATTTAGTTTTTCATTCCATGCAGTAGTTCTGGAAAAGAATATTTTCAAAGAGGGGTACCCCCCTGAGGCCTCTTTTACTCAACCCTGGATCCACTCCATGAGCAGATCTGACCAAAAAACACAAACAACACAGTGGACCTTGATTACTTGTTTCCTGTAAAGTTTCATCAGTATCCCTTCAGCGGTTTTGGAAAAAAAATTGAAAATGTGGAAAGAGGGGATGGATGGATTGATAACAGGCGATCAGAAAAGCTAACTTGAACCTTCTGCTCAGGTGAGCTAGAAATTGGGAACATATTTGTTTTGGCATGTTTGTGTAATAGTCAATTTGTCTGTTTACAATACTCTGATAAATTACTTTTTTCTCAAAATCTAATCATTTATTGTATGTAACTTTACATCAATGCCATCTGGTAATATTGACCCAATATCTTCATGGATGACTTTGCTCCAGTAGGCATTGCAGTCCTCAAATACATATAATTTCTGTAAACCTTTTCATTTACATTTCCATTCATTTTTTTTTTATTCTTAAAATGTATAAACACCTATCATTTTCGCAAAATCTCCAAACTCTCTCTAATAGTTGCCATTATTTTTGGCATGTAACTGTTCATTAAAATAACTCAAGTACTGAACTTTTTCTCCAAACTCTGCACAGTTGCCATTATTTTTGGCATGTAACTGTACATTAAAAATATGTCAAGTACTTAACTTTGGGGATTGTATCTGAAATCAGATGAACAAGGATTTAATTGTGGAGAGTTGCAGTCATGTTCTTGACCCTACAATTTATCAGTGATGCACTAAAGATTAATTTAAATGAAAGAGGAAAATAAATTAAAATTACAACCTTTACACAACTCATTCATGATGCACTAAAGATGGAAATAATTAATAGGAAAAATAATAAAACACAATATCATAGTTTATAGCAATTTATTACCCCCTAAAATAATGAAAACCAAGGTGAATGATACATGTACGCATGTTTAGATAGAACTACAAAGAGCGAGCAAGTGAGTGCCACAAGTGGTGGTAAAAATAACAATCTTGTTCACTGTTATAAACTTAGGATAAATGAATAACTTTAAAGGGGCATTTAATAACTGTTTTTAAAAAAAAAAAAAAAAAAAATCATTCTTTTTTTACTACATGTACTTAGATTAATATACAATAACAAAAAAGAGCTATACAAGTGCATACAAATTCTTAAATTCCTATATATTTTGTGAAAATTGCATAAGAAACCCAGTTTGGCAATTATTCATTTGCAATTAATTAATTCAATCTTACATGTACTAATTGTACATGCATACCACAATGGACCTTCCCTTATTTTTACAAATATAAATGAATATAAGATTTTAAATGCCAGTATATAGCTCTTATTGATCATTGTACATTTAGTGCAAGAAGTAAAAAATCTGAATATTTTTTTTTTCCAGTAAACACAGCTAATGCCACTTTAATAAGTGAATAATTAAGGTAAATAAATGGTACCTGTATCATTCTTTTTGTAAATATTCAGTTGTCTACTAAATCAGGAGAATTGTGATTTTAATGCTGAGTTTTGTACAGACAAAATACCTGAATTTACAGAGGAACACCATATAAAGAAACCAATACAGTCAAAATTGTATATAGATTCTGAAACTGAAACTTTTACAGTGGAACCTCACTGTTTGGACCACCTTTATGACTGACTCAAAGTGGTCTGATTAGAGTAAAATCTGCTTTAGTAACCACTTGTGTATAAAGACCACCTGGTCATAAAGACTGTATTTTGCTCTCCCCAATTGTGCCATTTGTGTACAAATCAACCTCTATACAAAGACAACCTCCCTATAAAGACCTGTTTTCTTGTGTCCCTAAGGTTATTGTTATATACAAGTTTCACTATATTTCTCAAGAGACTAAAATGTGGGGTGGCTACAATGGAAGTCAGGTGTCTTTCAGATGGGACTTAAACATAGGACCCATGTCAAGGAGACATGGCAAATTAATCATCCTTCATGACATATATACATTACATGTAGACATAACTTCATAGCATGAGTTAAAATGTATGTCACTTCATCTATAGCTGGTGACATCTCTATGTCTAATGGGACATAAATAAAAAAAAATAATAAAATGTGTGGCTATACGAGCAAATGAAATTGTTGAGTCTGGATGAGAACTTTTAAATCTGTGTTTGTGTGTTTCTAACTGTTTTTATTTTACATTTCTATTTTTAGATTTCAAGATGGACTGAAAAAAAAGAAAAAGACAGAAGAACAGATATTCCAGAAATAGATGCCATTTCCGACAGTAAAAACAAAAAACAACAAGAAAACGCAAACAACATCAGTAGTCTGTGTACAACTGGTGGTCCATTAATCGTTAGATTTATTGTCATTTATGAGTCTTAAAAGCGAACCTTGAATTAATTTCCTATTAACTTAGTGAACTTCTTCTGATTCTCTGATAATTACACTTAAGAATTTTTATATATAAAAAAAACGTGCAAGTACTTTCTACATGTGCAGCTTTGATGGCAACTAATGTCACTGAGTATTATTGATAACGAGACGCAGAACTTGGCAAACACGAAGCCTCGTATGAAAGTGATCATGTGTACCGCAACAAAATTGTAAAAAATGAAACCCATCTAATTACCAAATTTAATTTAAAAGCTTTCTACATAATAATAATTAACTAACATTGACAACGCACCTTAAAGCAACGGAAAGCTATTTCTGATCTCAATAAAAAAATCTCCAGAGGAATGAATTTTAATATGGAATCCCTTACTTAAGTGATTTCTGGAGAATTCTCGAGCTCTCCATTGGAGGTACATTATAGGAGGAATGGGATGCTGTCATAAAACTTTCTCTCTTCTTGCCGGTAGATTCATATAATAATTACAAACACCTTACATTTCATTATATTAATCAGTGGCATCATTTTCCATTCATGGTTGCATGCAGAAGGCCGGTGGTCTCTTTCCCGGGAACATTGTAACCAGAATTTTTCTCCTCTGGCATTAAAAACTGACCACTGCAATATTATAGAAAAACTGTTAAGTGTGCCACTAAATTACAAATAATTACCGGAACTCCATTCATGGTCCCTCACATGAAAATAAAAAAATAATACATCAAAGTCATATGAATGTTTGTTTTGCATGGGATTACTTTTCTCTGACTGAAGCTTTTCTAAGACTAATGATTTTTAAGGAAGGAAAACATTTAAGTGCTTATAAAAAATTCAGGCAATTGAATATCCTGAGAGCTATACACAAGCACTTAATTTGTAATTGACATTTCTGTCAATTAGGAATTACTATATACCTTGGTATTAAGGTAAAAATATGAGCTGGCTTGTTTTTGAAGAGCTTAAATTCCATTATTGACCTATGAACATTTAGGAAGCTGTAAAAACAGATATTTTTAGGAATAACTGTCATAGTATTGATTATTATGTGTTATATATCTGTCTGTCTGTCATGTTTTTAGAAGACATTTTACCTAAATTAGACTTTGCAGTCACAATATATGTAGTAAAATTTGTCTTAAGTGTCGCAAGATCCATAACTTGGAGCTTACATAGCTTATTATTCTGTCTCAATCATCATAAATTTTATAACATATTGCAGCTCTCCGATTACGATTAAGAATACCACACTATGACTGTCCTGTAATCGGCTTTTTTGTACTGCAAACAATAAAGTTGAAAACGATCAAAGATCCAGCTTTATACACATGTAAACATGGCCATGGACAAAGATCTACAAAAGTTGATTTTCCAACAAATGTAGTATGCTACACTATCATGACTAGGTCAGTTCATACTCTCCTCAAGATTAACCGTCATCCCGAGTTGATACACTCCACAAGATCCACCTGATACTGAGTTTGTATTCTCCATAGGATCCACCTGGTATTCTCCACAAGTTCCATCTGGTACTCTCCACAAGATCCATCTGATACTTTCAACAAGATCCACCTGGTTCTCTCCACAAGGTCCACCTGGTACTCTCCACAAGATCCATCTGGTATTCTCCACAAGATCCATATGGTATTCTCCACAAGATCCATATGGTATTCTCCACAAGATCCACCTGGTATTCTCCACAAGTTCCATCTGGTACTCTCCACAAGATTCATCTGATACTTTCCACAAGACCCACCTAGTACTCTCTACTAGGTCCACCTGGTACTCTCCACAAGACCCATCTGGTATTCTCCACAGGATCCACCTGGTATTCTCCACAAGATCCACCTGGTACTCTCCACTAGGTGCACCTGGTACTCTCCACAAGATCCACCACCTGGTATTCGCCACAAGATCCCTCTGATACTCTCCACAAGGTCCATCTGGTAATCTCCACAAAATCCATCCGGTAATCTCCACAAGATCCATCTAGTAATCTCCACAAGGTCCACCTGATACTCTTCAGAAGATCCAACTACATTGTGAGTTGATACTCTCCACAAGATCCACCTGGTACTCACCACAAGATCCACCTGGTACTCACCACAAGATCCACCTTGTACTCGCCACAATGTCCACCTATGTTGTAACTTTGTACTCTTCACAAGATCCACCTATGTTGTGACTTGGTACACCCCACAAGATCTACCTACATTGCGAGTTAGTGTCAGTACATCTAAGATTTACGTCAATCAGAGAACAATTATCTAAAATCAGAAGTTAAATTCTCCAAAGTCTGCCGAGTTCGAGAGGTTATCAATTTTGATTGATTGTTTGAAAAGTTAAGTGTTTGAATCTTATCAGTAAAAGTGAAAAAAAAAAACCCAAAAAACATGGATTAAAGTAACGGAAACTATTGCCTATCACACAGGGTTGGCATAATCCTGTTACACTTGTTTAACACTTCAATCTACTGTCATGTTATCGGTCTATAGTGCCCTCAAACTCGTAAATAAGATATAACAACAGTTTGTTGTTTTTCTTTTGTTTATTTTTTCGTTCTACTTTTATTTGAATTTTTCATTAGTTTTTGCATTTTTAAAATTTTAATCTGCAATTTTACCTATACGTTTATATAATTTTTACTGTTTTTTAGCATTTTTTGTTTTACAATACAATACATTAAGGTTAAGATACAGAAAATAAATAAAGCCATAATTGTCGTAGATGGGGAGGAGGGGAAAGATATAGCCATTCCTATCATAGATGGGGATAGGGGAGAATAAATAAAGCCATAACTGTCATAGATGGGGAGGAGGGAAAGATATAGCCATCCCTATCATAGATGGGGATAGGGGAGAATAAATAAAGCCATAATTGTCCTAGATGGGGAGGAGGGAAAGATATAGCCATCCCTATCATAGATGGGGATAGGGGAGAATAAATAAACTGTCATAGATGAGGGGCATGAATATAACTAACATTGTCATAGATAGGAGGAGGGAAATAAATATAGCCATAATTTCCATAGATGGGCATAAAGCCATAATTTTCATAGATGGGGGATAAATAAAGCTATAATTTTCATAGATGAGGAGAGGGGGTAAATATAGCCATAATTGTCATAGATGGGGGGATAAATATAGCTATAGCTATCATAGATGGGGATAAATATAGCTATAGCTGTCATAGATGGGGGATATATAGCCATAATTGTCATAGATGGGGGGGATAAATACAGCCATAATTGTCATATATGGGGGATAAATATAGCTATAGCTGTCATAGATGGGGGGATATATATAGCCATAATTGTCATAGATAGGGGATAAATATAGCTATAACTGTCATAGATGAGGAGAGGGGGGGGGGGTAAATATAGCCATAATTGTCATAGATGGGGGAGGGATAAATATAGCTATAACTGTCATAGATGGGGATATATATAGCCATAATTGTCATAGATGGGGGATAAATATAGCTATAGCTGTCATAGATGGGGGATATATATAGCCATAATTGTCATAGATGGGGGATAAATATAGCTATAGCTGTCATAGATGGGGGGATAAATATAGCCATAATTGTCATAGATGGGGGATAAATATAGCTATAACTGTCATAGATGAGGAGAGGGGGTAAATATAGCCATAATTGTCATAGATGGGGGGATAAATATAGCTATAGCTGTCATAGATGGGGGATATATATATAGCCATAATTGTCATAGATGGGGGATAAATATAGCTATAACTGTCATAGATGAGGAGAGGGGGGTAAATATAGCCATAATTGTCATAGATGGGGGGATAAATATAGCCATAATTGTCATAGATGGGGGGATAAATATAGCTATAACTGTCATAGATGGGGGATATATATAGCCATAGTTGTCATAGATGAGGAGGGGGTGTATGTCTGGTTGCCACATCTCACTTTTTATCAAACAACTTAAATTTCTTTCCTACAAATTTAACAATCTTTGGCCTACATTTAGTAATATCTGGCAGAGTTCTGGGACTTATAAATATAATTCTTATAAATGACTTGAAATTTCATGGACAAACACAACTTATGTTGTTGTCTACCTCCCATTGAGATGTTTTCCTTATATAGAGATATCACAGCTATAGGTGAAGTGCCACAACATTTGAACTGTTCTATGGACTGACCATTGGCGTAAGAAGCAAATCAAAAGTGTGGGGAGGGCAATTTTTTTTTTATAATTTATGAAAATGTTTTCCCTGGTTTAAAATTTGTTTTCATATGCCATTTGATTATACAATAAACATATACAATTACATTTGAAACAATTTGTGTGTTGATAACAACATTAACTTGCTTGTATGTGAAAAAGTGGGGATGGGGGTGGGGGTGGGGAGGATGCGGAGCAAGGTATAAGGTACACCCTAATTTTTGGAGAATGGACTGAGCTGATTTAGTTTTAAGAAGAACCTGTTGACTAATATGTTGAAGATTATGGGGAAAAGACACAAATCTGTTTAGCAGTAGAAAGATAGCCATGCATAGCCTGCCAATGGCTATACATTTACTTATCAAATATATTTGCAACATTTAAAAAGTTGAAATAAAATAATTTTAGAAAAAAATATATCCTAGATAATTGTGTTGATAACCAATCTTTTATAAATATGTTTTTCAATTTTGTATTTGAATAAATTTAAGATTTCATCACTAGTTCCCTCCTTCTAGAGCCAATCTATGCAGCTATCTAAACACAAAAATGAAATTATCTGTAACTGAATTATCCGATCCCTTTATCTCCATAGATATACATAAAGCTATCATGTATATTGCAGTTCAACTTTTATTGCCGAGCTTGGAGCTTCGCCGTGTGAGTTTTGGCACAAGCTGAGAAATCAGAGGAGCCATGATTCTTCAAGCCATCATTCATTTAATTGTCTACATTTTATAATATCACATTCAAATTTCTGTTTTCATTTTACAACCAGGATTTTGTTTTATTAAAAAGAGAATAAAGTTGAGCTGATCTAACTATCCATGTGCTCTATTGTTAGTTAAAATTTGTAGGGTATTTTGTGCAGTTTATCAATTTTTGTCTTTATCAGTCAGAGAGAGAGAGAGAGAGAGAGAGAGAGAGAGAGAGAGAGAGAGAGAGAGAGAGATTGAGAGAGAGAGAGAGAGAGAGGGGGGGGGCAGGCAGACAGACAGACAGACAAACAGATAGATAGACAGACAGACAGACAGACAGACAGACAGATAAATAGTCTATAAAGAATTAAAAAAGTAGATGAATAGATAGGCAGATAGAAAGATAACTACATTGAAGAATGATAGATAATCAGATAAAAAAGAATATTCATGTTCATGTGTGAATTTTTTATTCAAAATTGCCAGACAAGCACATTTTTTTATTTAAACCCCTGAAATTCATTTACATATTTACTTGATTTAAATAATGAACACCAGGTATTTCATATAAGTAGATTTTTATTTTTCTTCTCTTTCAGAAGTAATTTGTCAATGTCCACACCGATTTGCTGGGCCTGGTGATGATTTGAAAATTGTTGGTTTTAGATGAAATAAAGAAGGAAGTGGTATTTAGGGACATAAAAACCTAGTGTCATGCACGTCAATCCATGTTGAATTCTTGCTCTGAAACACTATATCACGGAGAATTTCTCGCCTCTTAATGTGTATAATTACCTACAATCCGCATTAAATTGTCAGTTTGATTTTATTATTTTTTCTTTTTAACTGCCAACACCTGTGCTACCATTTTCATAAAGTTCATCTAATAATCTGATTTCAACATTTAAAACAGGAAATATTTGTCAGTCCCAATACAACGAAAATCTGAATTATACCTACTTTATGTAACTTTGAATTTACATACAGTGTCCTGATTCATACTAGACTTTGATTTTGATTGGTGTTTTATGCCAGACTCAACAATTTTTCAGTTATATGGTGGCGACCAGTTTTTTTCAGTGGTGGAGGGGAGAACCCGCTTACAATGTTGCCGAGAAGAGACCACAGTTCTCTTACAAGTAAACTGGCAAACTCTCTCACAAAAATCAGTTTAGGTTCTAGTTGGAAGCTGTGCTATCCAGAAGTGAGAGACTTCATGGTTTAAAGTGAGATGTTCTTCCCACTCAGCCACGGATGTCCTCAATTTATACTAGAGGATCATTCTTTGAATTTTATGCCATTTTAAAAATAAAATGAAGGCTAAACTTAATCTACTCATGACATCTGCAATAAACAAGAGGCCCAAGGGGCCTTAAGTGGCTCACCTGGCAAAATTGGTCAACTTCACAGAAATTATAAAAAATGAGTAAAATATAAAATCGCTAATAAACATGAAAAACAGTAGGCTCATTGGACCTTAAAAATCACCTGAGTGAAATGTATTTTACTAAAAATATACTGAAAAGCAACCAAAAGCATGGTGTTGATCACTGAACAATAGGGAAAAACAGCGCAAAATATGAAAATATCCACTTAAAAGGGGAAATAACTCCCATAAGGATCAACCTGACAATTTAATTCCTGTTGACTTTTTCGTAGATCTTTGCGTACTGAACATTTTTGCTTCTTTCTCTTTCTATCTATTATTCTTTTCAAAATAATAGGACAAAACTATCAAAAACATGAGAAATCCACTAAAATGGGAAATAACTCCCAGAAGGGGCAACCTGACAATTTCGGCCCTCTTGACTTTTTTGTAGATCTTTGCATGCTGAACATGTTTGCTTCTTTCACTTTTACTCTACCTATTATACTTTTCAAGATAATGTTAAAAAACATCCAAAAAACCTGAAAAATCCACTTAAAAGGGAAAAAACTCCCATAAGGGGCAACCTGACAATTTTGGCCCTGTTGACATTTTTGTAGATCTTTGCATGCTGAACATGTTTGCTTCTAAATATTATACTTTTCAAGATAATGTCAAAAAACATCCAAAAACATGAAAAATTCACAAAAAAGGGGAAATAATTCACATAAGGGTTGACCCGGCAATCTCCACCAAAATAAAATATATGTAGATTTTTGCAAGCCGCTCATTTTAAGGTAAGGGCTTTTTCTCTAGCTTTAATAATTTTGGAGATACATGAATTAAATCAAAAATATCTGCTGACTTATTCATTCTATATTTAGCCATGGCAGCCATGTTTGGTCCTAGCTCCTTTTCATCCGCAACTTTATGCAGCTTTACATTTTTATACTTCCTGTCAAGTTTGGTTCAATTCGTCCAATGGTTCTGGAGAAGTAGTCAAAAATGTTGAAAAGTTCACAATAAAAACCTTATATTTTCCATTTACTTAAGTGCCTGTGACCTTGACCTTTGACCCCATGACCTTGAAATTTTGTCAAAATGATCCTCAGGTAATTTCTAACAACATTCTCATATATCTTTGTATACAAAAAGTCGATCAGTTTCGAGTTATTAAACAATTTGTAATACAAATATACCCTGTGTTACTGAAGCACCCCCCAGTGGCTCATTTATTGACAGATTTCAATTTCGTTCACAAATTTTGTAGATATTGACTTTACAATCATGCATACAAAGTTTTAAACTCATCTGATCATCGGTTCATAAGAAGAAGATTTTTAAAAATGTACCAAGTTTTGGTCCTTTTTGGCCCCTTTCAGGGGCCCTATTGGTCCTATCCCTTTTTCATTCGCAAACTTTATGCAGCTTCACATGGGGATGCTATATGCCAAGTTTGGTTAAAATTGGCCTACTGGTTCTTGAGAAGAAGATTTTTAATGCAAAAGTTAACAGACGGACGCCGGACGCCAGACCTTTGGCTTATAGCAATAGCTCACTTGGCCCTTCGGGCCAGGTGAGCTAACAACATAAATACAAAATAAAAAATATAGATTGATAAAAAAGAACAGGAGTTGTCATCAGGGGGGTAACAAGGATACAACTCCAACATCCTATTGCAAATCATTTTATGGACATAACTCCATATGGTACTGCCACCTTACATACAGTTTTTAAAAAAATACATTGATAATGAGAAAGGATCATTTTGTAACATTATATGGCATTGCCACTTCACTAAATGTTGAAAAATAATTCATTGAAAAAATAAGGGGAGGCATAGCCAGAAAAGTTTTTGACATTTCTTTTCAAACAAAGCTTAACTTATCAACCCCTAAAAAACTATGGACTCTTCTGTAAATCAATGAGTTAGACCAGTCCAAATGTGTCTTTAGGGGTGAATGAGTTAAGGGGCATAATTCAAAACCATTTAAAGAGCCACAAGTTCAAAAGGTACTGATCCTTCGTTAAATCCAAATGATCAGACAAAGATTTATTCATTTTTTCACATAATGGGACATAACTCCCTAAAAAGGATCCTTGTACAAAATCATTTTATGGGGCAACTAGTAGCTAGCTATGTTATTTTGCTGTTCCTGAAAAAAAAAGAACAAAAATTAAAAGTGGAACAGAACTGGGTTGTGTAATACACTGCTTCCTGTCTTTTGATATAAATAAAAATTCTGTCATTCTTCACATGTGATGCTTTATATAGCAATATCACGATGGCTGATCGACAAGGTGACGTCTAAAATAATTTGTATAGATTTTATTAGACTTTAGTATCTATCTGGAGCAAAGGAACAAATCCGAACACTCAGAAATGAATATAATCAAATGCTACAGTTTATAACGGGAAGTTTGTGTCAGCCATTTCTCACAGATATAATCTACTTACAAAGGTTTATCAGAAAGATTATATTTTTATTTATTTATTTAAAACCACTTTTAAATATATCACTTCTGTAAAGAAGAAAAACAGATACCTGAAGGAAACTTGTTTTTATTTTTTAAGATGTGTGTGAAGATTGGGCCAGGAAATTGTTCAATGACAGACATAAGCAAAAAACAGACAAAAATTTATATGTCTATTTTGTTTGTTTTTTGTGATATTTTGGGGTTTTGTTGTTGTTTTTGTGGTTTGTTGTTGATGTTTTTTTTTTCTCTTGTAGAGAATTTTCATATTTTTTAAAAACAAATTATAAAAAACAATGTTTAATGTTATTGATAGTTATTATTATATTTTTTTATATCTATAATTTTTTTTTTTCAACTTCAACTTCAATTTGACCATACAATTGAAACTACTTTATTACATCGGCCTGTAAAAGGACTTTTGATTGGTTGGTACTAAGTGGAGTTGTTTATACACTTGAATCTACTTTATAAGTTTATTACATGGGCCTGTAAGAGGGCTTCCGATTGGTTAGTACGGGGTGGAGTTGTCCATACACTTGAAACTACTGCACTTTTTTTTTTTTACAGGGACCTGTAAGAGGCATTTTGATTGGTTGGTACTGAGTGGAGTTGTCCATACACTTGAAACTACTTTATTACATGGGCCTTTAAGAGGGTTTTTGATTGGTTGGTGCTGAGTAGAGTTGTCACTTTCTACATGTATATATGAGCTTGGACCTAAAGGCAACCAACTGGAATCAATATTTTTACCACAGTAATTTGAGTTAAAAATGTGTAACATACATCTAGTGGCACATTGCAACTGACCATTTTCCATGATAAATCAAACATACACGGACAAACACTCATACACCATCCAAACACACACTCACACACACACACATTCATGTACCCACACATACACACACACATTCATGTACCCACACACACACATTCATGCACCCACCCATCCACTCAGACACATCTACACCCATATTCATGCACCCACAAACTCACAGGCACACACCCACACACAAATTTATGCACCCCCACACCCAATTCTTGCACCTACCCACTCACAGACACACAAATTCATGCACCCTCCCACCCACCTATAAACCCACACACATGCACCCCTCCTTCCCCACACACCTTTAACCACAAATGCTCTATTATCACACTTGATTGACAGTGATATTTTGACAGCATCTAAACAGCTGTAGCAACATCTCCAATCAAAAGCTTAATCTTGTCAATTTAACATTTGTGAGGGGATGTAGTCAAAACTGACAGACTTTTAAATGAATCTGGACAACTTAAAAAACATAAAAACATTTTCATATGAAAAAAACCCCAAGAAATCCTCAATGACTATTCCTAGAGTACATATCATCGACCTCTGAACTCATAACCATCAAAACCATCTGTAAATATATATATACATGTATATATGTACACCACACTCAACAATTTTTCAGTTATGTCTTGGTTTCCATTTTTAATGGTGGAGGAGAGAACCTGTGACTAATACATTCATATACACTTGAGTAATACAGTGAAACCTGTCTTGAGAGACCACTCTCATGAAAGATCACCTGCCTTATGAACACCACTCTCATGAAAGATCACACCTGCCTCTATGAACAGCACCAAGCATTGTCTACATACATTATAGAAGCCACAAAGGTTAGTTTAAACCTCTTTTGAGAGAGCACCATAGCTGGTATTGTCTACATATTAACAGAATGTTGCGAAACAACATTGAAAAAGTTATATCCTTTTTAAGGGGCATTAGCTGTGTTTTTTTTACCTAAAAAAAAAAAACATGTTTTCTTTTTTATAAAACTTTGATTACTTTTGTGATGTGTTGTGCTATTCGGACGTGTGTCTTCAAAAACAAATAAGGACTGTACATATGCAGAAAAGAAATTATATTCCTGTATATTTTGTGAAAATAGTGTCAGATCCAGTGTGGTATACATATACAAATAGTATGGTTGATTTAATCAACTGCAAGTGAAAAATGTCAAACCTGGGTTTCTCAAGCAATTGTCACAAAATATATAGGAATTTAAGAATTGTTATGCCTGTGTATATATCTTTTTTCTTATTTTATATCAATGTAAGTAGTACAAATTGAAAGAAATTTTTTGGAAAAAAATGTGACTAATGCCCCTTTAAGTTTTATCTCTTAAATGTCTCCATATGGCAAAAATCTTTGACACATTTTATTTATTCATATGTTTTTGTCAACAATATACTAATAGATGAAAAATGAAAGATCTTTTTTAGTAATTGAAACCTTAACTCTGACACACCCCTCTGTCTCCACGGTTACAGTTCTTTATAATGCCCCTTTAGATGTTGCTAATTTCCCTGGCAAATACAGAAATGTCGTAATTGAATTATGGAAACATCCTAATTATTACAAAATGGTACACCCTGATTATGGAATGAATTATGAAGCCATTTTGAAGCTGTGAACTATAGTAGAAAACTCTTGTCTTATTTTCTCTCCATTTTCAGCGGTATTTACAGAATCAGAAGAATTTGGTAATACAATTTGTTTTGAGTTGTGTGGATTCCGTAGCATGTATGTTTCAGATGACATACGATTTACATATCTGTTTTTCACTCAGTTTTCTTTTTATACTTTTTCTTGAAAATATACAACATATGATATATTATTCAGAGCATCCATAAACAAAATGTGTAGAAAGTGTTTCTTTTCTCTCTTATTATTATTTTTTTTTATGCATGGAGTGGTCGGGTACATAAACTTAACATTTTAAGTGAAAAAGGGCATGCCCCAGAATAAACTGCTAAGGTGGTCCCCCAGGATCGACATTGAATTACCTCAGAGACTAGATGCCAACATTTATCATGTTAAAGAATGATATACTGGGTCAATGAGTGCTCCCTCATCATTCTATATCCCTCTGTGTCAACCATAAGAATGGTATATGATTAATCTACTTCAGAGAAAACATTTCATATATGTGGAAGCTGAAATCGTTATGTAGGCCTCCCTCTTTGATATTTTCTCTCTCTCTCTCTCTCTGACTTTCTCTCACTTTTTGACTCTCTTTTACCCCGTTCTCTATTTATCTCTTTGATTTTCTAACTTTAAGTGTTTCTATGTAGATCTGAC
The DNA here is from genome assembly GCA_030159075.1 of Atrina japonica. Taxonomy (NCBI): domain Eukaryota; kingdom Metazoa; phylum Mollusca; class Bivalvia; order Pterioida; family Pinnidae; genus Atrina; species Atrina japonica. The sequence goes on along the minus strand of BROG01000255.1, from coordinate 554,502 downwards.
TCAAAATACAGATGTACAAAACGTATTCGGTCACTATTATTTTTTACTATATATTTCATATAAAACCACATTTTTTCAAAAACATATTGTGAAGCCATTTCTTATTGCATTTCAATAGAATTTCACCACTGAATAAAGAATTAAATACAGTGTATTTTGATATTTTCATTTTTCAATTAAAAATTAAGATTTACTTTTTCAAAAAGAAACTTTAATTTTTGTGATGAAAACTTCCTATACGGGTAATTATAATTGTGATGTCTAATTTTAACTACCTGTTTAAATTGTCAAACCATTAAAATAATAAATTAGTAATTTTAATTTACATTACCAATCAATCTTGGAAACATTCTCTGTTTGATGGTAAAGTTTTTAATGGAATTTGATAAGAAATAACTACACAATTATTTTTTGAAAAAAAAAATTGTGGTTTTGTATGAAATATATATTAAAAAATCAGTGACCAAATACTTTTTGCATATCTCTGTATTACCCTTTCTCTTCCTCTTTTTATCTCTCTGTATCTTTTTCTTTCTCTGTCTCTCCCTTTTGCCTCTCTCTCTCTCTCTCTCTCTGTACCTTTTGTTATCAGTTAAATTCAGAATTTGTACAGCAACCAAAGAAATTTGATAATAACAAATACAGGAGGTTAAAAATATGATATTTATTTTCCACAAACAATGTCTCTATTTCTCATTCTGTCTTCTCTAATTAGAGCATAAAAAATCTCTTTGCTCTATCTTTATCTTCACAAATTTCAGTTATCATGACTTGTTTACAGTATAAATGACAGCTTCGAAAATTCCTAACTTGAAAACTTTGAACTGTACAGTGTAGAGAGTCAGATAATTGGTGGTGTCATTCAGTTTATCAAGAGATCTGGGTTAATGAGATGTTTGACTTGGTTTCCCGACATTCTGCAATCATTTTTATTCCACAAATCAAATACCTGCATATATCTTCTGAATTCTGGGCATGTACAAGTAATCAGTCAAATTTTTGTGGGAATTCAAACCCTTTTGTTGTAATGTTAGAGATGCATGTACCTGAAAAGTGCAGTAGGCTACATGTTAATAGACTGGTAACCCGTCTTTGATAGTAGACACCTGTTGTAAATAGACCGTATTAAGTAGAATAAAGGGCACCTGCCTGTTTATACATGTCTATAATAGACGACATTACTTTATACTAAGAAGACCTGGATATATGTTATTGCCACGGGCCTCCTTGGCCGTTAGGTTAGAGCATCACACTTTAAGCCATCATGAAGTCTCTCACTTCTGGTCAGTGCAGGTTCAGACCCTGCTGGAACCTAAGCTAATTTTTGTGAGAAAGTTTGCCAGTTTACTTGCGGAAGTTCGGTGGTCTCTTCTAGAGTAACCAGGTTCTCTCCTCCACCATTAAAAACTGACTGCCACCATATAACTGTAAAACCTATTCAAGATTCAAAAACGTAATTGCTAGAGACTACAGAGTATGTTGATCTTTCTGTGTAAAGAATTGGGGTGTCTGTGGCCGAGTGGTTAGAGCATGGCACTTTACACCATGATGTCTCTCTCATCTAGGTCCCAGTGTGGCTTCTGATTTTGTAGGGAAGTTTGTCAGTTTACTTGGGGAAAGCTCGTGTACACTGTAACCAAGTTCTCTCCTCAACCATTAAAAACTGGCCACCACAATATAACTGAAAAATTTTGAGGGCGGAGTAAAACACCAAAAAAACGAACAAACTGTAAGAATGTTATTGTAGATAGTTCAATGTAAACAGAGTGTATCTACAGAGTATATCAATACTGACACATCTGATACAAGGATGGACTACAATGAATTTTAATAGGTCACATGATTGACTTAGGTAACCTAGTGAAATATAACTATATTCCAAGAATGAAAATACCTCCCACACACTCCCCGACATCATACTGCAAATTTCAAGAAACTTAGTACAAGGTACTATCTGGTGAAATGAATATTCTAGGTCCTATCTCAGAGATTTGTTATACAGAGGTCTTATCTCAGATGTATTACATACAGGTCCTATATCAGAGCTGTGTTATACAAAAGTCCTATCTCAGAGATGTGTTATAGAGGTCTTATCTCAGAGCTATGTTATATAGACGTTCTATCTCAGAGATGTGTTATACAGAGATCCTATCTCAGAGTTGTGTTATACAGAGGTCCTATCTCAGAGATTTGTTACCAGTATACAGAGGTCCTATCTCAGAGATATGTTATTCAGAGGTCATATCTCAGAGATGTGTTATACAGGTCCTATCTCGTAGATGTTTTACATCGGTCCTATCTAAAAGATGTGTTATACAGAAGTCTTATCTCATAGATGTGTTATACAGAGGTCCTATTTCAGAGATATTTTAATTAGAGGTCATATCTCAGAGATGTGTTATACAGGTCCTATCTCATAGATGTTATACAGAGGTCCTATCACAGAGATGTATTACATAGAGGTGTTATCTCATAAAATGTGTTGCACACAGAGGTTTTATCTCAGAGATTTGTTTTACAAGGGTCCCATCTTTCAGACTTATATATGTTGTAAATCTTTTGGAGTTGTTGTACAGATGTTATAGCCCCTAGGTACACCATAGAAGTTTTTTTCAGTCTCTGTTTGGAATGCAGGACTTAACTGTCAAATTTACAACAAAGATTAAAAATTATTTATAAACAGAAAAGGATTGAATCTTATCAAAATCCTTGCAGATGTCGGTGCCATAACAATTTTTATTGCCCCCAAATTTTAAATATGAGGAAGATACATAATTACCATTTAATTACAAATTTCATTTTATTTCACAAGATAATGCAAAAAATAAACAGAAAATTTAAGACACAAATTTGTACAAAACACATTACAGCAGTGGGAGGCGTGACGTGCAGAAAATATTATCATGTGATCTTGCTGTGTGTAAATTGTGTCTGAGCACAAAGGCTACCTTTACAAGACTGTAAACATGTATTAGGCATCTATAAATAACAATTTACTCTCATCTTAATATCTCATTTCATTCCGCCTTTCTCTGGCCTTTACATGTATCTTGCCTTTTTTACCAAACTTGAACACGCAAGTTAGAATAGACCTTTATTCAATACATGTAACCCAAATGTGAACCTAGGTACCACCTAGATCACCACGAGACCTAGGTACCACCTAGATTACCACGAGACTGTCAGTCTAATTCAAAAGATCTGCGACTTATATGTTCAGCCCTTACTAAAGAACAATCTACTTTTGACTTAAAATGGACCCAAATCCTTCTCCTTTCAAGGTAATTTGTCATGAGTCTTTCCCAGTTTACAGTGTCTCACATATATATAACAAATATCTCATCATTTCAGATTTTTATTCTCTCTCTCTCTCGCTCTTACAGATGTAAGATATCAAGACCAGTAGGTAAGACTGAAATCACTTATCTCTCTCTCTCTCTCTCTCTCTCTCTCTCTCTCTCTCTCTCTCTCTTCATTAATCATTTAATTACAACACAGTCTTACAGATGTAAGATATCAAGACCAGTAGGTGAGACTGAAATCACTTATATCCAACGCTTCCTTACTCTGATATAATAAAAGCTGACAAACATTGTTTTAAATTCTGCTTCACTGAGAAGCATACTGTACATTAAAGAGAATTTAAATCCTAGTCGCCCAAATGTTTAACATCCCCAAACTGCCACATGTACATTCGCCTGTGAAGATGAAACAGATTAGGAGATGAAAATGACAGCTATGAGGGCTTTGACGTGACATATATACGCCTTTTACCAAAAACAAATCATTAAAACAGACTTTGAAATTAAAGAAATTAAACACAAGATAGATATTTTTTCGTAAAAAAAATCAACTAAATAACAGGAACGCAGAACCAGAAAATATCCGCTTTTCTCAGTTTTCGATTTTTTTCTGATTCCTGTGACAGTTTTAGTATAGGAACTTCTAAAGATAAACTTTACTATAAGATGAAGTTATAAAGTTGCGGTAGGGATGTCATTCAATGGAAAATCTTTGAGTTTCACAGCAATGATGTATGTGAATGTTTCATGAGAACAATTTTTCTATTTGTCAAAATACACTAATTAACTAAGATATATTGACATATGAACAACTGCATATGTGATCTTAGTGTTCTACGAAGAAAGAATAAAATAAACGGTCGGTTAGATTTGGTTGGTTGCTTTGTTGTTTAAAGTCCCACTCGAGAATCTTTCACTCATATGGAGACATCACCAATGCCAGTGAAGGGCTTTAAAGTTTGGCCTATGCTTGGCACTTATGGCCATTGAGCATTCTTAAATGTGCCGACACCTACTGTGACACGGGACCTCAGTTTTTACTGTCTCATCCGAAGGACAGGAATCCAACTTGCTGCTGGCTGGACTCAAACTCATGACCTCATGATCAAGAGCCGAGCACACTATCAACTGAGCCGGGCCGGACTTGTCTCTCAAATCATACAAATATATACTGTATACTTATCATTTTCGCTGCTGTTAAATTTTTGCTGTTTACATGTAATTCACGAGACTTTTGTGATTAAGGACATATTTAAGACAGGTTATATATATTGTCATAAAAGGGCAAAAATAGCCAGGGGCGAAAATATGCAGGTATACGGTGTATGCCTTTAGTAATCAATAGAGCAAAGAATGTAGATCAGGTCAAATTATTAATAGTATACAGTGAAACCAGTCTTGTGAAACCACTTTCATGAAAGACCAATTGTCTTCTGAGACCAATTTCTAAAAACAACTTAGTTGCAACAACAGTAAGTAATTTTTTAAAAATAAAACCTCTTTTGAGAAACCAACTGTCTGGTAAGACCACATTTCAGTGTCAGAAGCGGTGGTCTTTGAAGACAGATTCCACTGTAATATCAAGTTCCTAACTCCTCTGTTTATGTTTGTGTTTTACTCCTTTGTGTGTGTTTATGTATGAGTATATGTGTGCAGGTGTATGTTATGTACATGTATGTGTGTGTGGGTGTATGTATGTGTGTGGGTGTATGTATGTGTGTAGGTGTATGTGTGTGGGTATATGTATGTGGGTGTACAATGTATGTATGTGTAATTAAGTGTGGATGTATGTATGTATGTATGTGTGTGGGTGTATGTGTGGATGTATGTATGTGTGTTTGTGTGGAGGATGTATGTTTGTGTGTATGTTTTGGTGTATGTATGTATAAGTGTGTGGGTGTATGTATGTGTGTTTGCATATGTGTGGGTGTATGTATGTGTGTGGGGGTATGTATGTGTGGAGGGTGTATGTATGTGTGTGGGTGTATGTATGTGTGTATGTGTGGAGAGTGTATGTATGTGTGTATGTGTGTGGGTGTATGTGTGAGTAAATGTGTGTGGAGGGTGTATTTGTGTTTTTATTTGTTGTCGGTATTTGTTTGTCAGTTTATTTTTACCCAAGATTCCATCGTCGAGCAGATTGTGCATTATAACCACAATATATCTCTCAATTCCGGTCAGGATGTGTTTGAACCCCACTGGAACCTACCCCAAATGTGTGATGAAGATTGCCAGTTTACTTGTAGAAAGTCGATGGTCTCTCCTGAGGTACATTATAGCCATGATTTCTTCCCTGCCATTGACATCTGGTCACCACCAACTAACTGAAAATTGTTGAAAATGACAAATAGACAATTAAAACGAAAATGAAAATCTGAAATTTCAGTCTAGAACTTTTCCATCATATTATGGTGTTCATTTTCGATGGAGAATGTGAAAGTTTAATTTACAGTAAAACTCAGCTCACAAAACAAACTAAAAAACACAACATCAAAAAAAATTTATTACATAGTTCTAAGTCGGCTCAGAAAAAAAAACAGGCTGAAACCATCAATGTCTGGTGGAGAGAGACATATTTTTAAAAATACAAGACAGAGGGAAAATCGACACATATTTCAGCAATGTTTACATTTAAAAAGATTGAAATTCTGTGGTATCTAAGGAGAATTTTCTGCATCATTAGCGAGTACAAACATCGCAAGCCCCTGATTCTTTGAATATAACATTTGCTGTTTGTTTCAGTGGGGACCTTTTTATCATTGTTATCATGTTAAGAAATACCACTGCCTCCATTCTTTGATGTCAGAGCCATGTTTTGAAGAAAAACATTAGCTACATTCAGATAACGCACACAACACAGATTGTTAATGAAAGATTTTCTTTTTACGTCGTAATTAAAAAATTTTCAAACTGAATTTCTCTCTGAAATAAATATTTCAGGAATTACCTGTTTAGAAAACTCCAAAAAAGAAAAGAAAAACACACAGGTAAGAGATGTCTTCCCTGATTAATTCAAAACATCTGGTTGATAATAGCAGGTATTAAAAGTACATTATCTCCACATGGTGTGTTGCCAAAATAATTTGAATAAAATTAGATCTGCAGGTTTGGGATAAAGATGTAAAAAATGGATGTCTAATTGTAAAATTTTAAGAATGTGACCTTGAGTCTGAAATCAACAAAACATGAAGAAAAAAAGAGTTTTTCTACTGACATGTGTCACCTGTGAATTGTGATTAGAATTTTCTCCGGTGAAAAAAATGTTCACCCTTTTAAGTTAAACTTGATTTTAAAAATAGTTAAGAAATCTTTAATTCTTTATCTTCATTCAAAATTTATTGTATTTTGAATACATGTACATTGAATTCTGTTTTGAAAGACAAGAGCTTTTGGGACAAGATAATTTTTTTTGTTTATTAGTTGTTTAATTCTTAAATATTGACTTTTGTCTGTGGGTAATTTTTGTTGTTTTTTTATTTATTTGTTTTGATTTATACATGTATTTTTGTCGATAATCTCAGTGAAAATTACAGTGGTCTCTCAAGACAGATGGACTTTTACCACAGTGGTCTCTCAAGAGAGATGGACTTTTACCACAGTGGTCTCTCAAGAGAGATGGACTTTTATGACAGTGGTCTCTCAAGAGAGATGGACTTTTACCACAGTGGTCTCTCAAGAGAGATGGACTTTTACCACAGTGGTCTCTCTCTTTTATGACAGTGGTCTCTCAGGAGAGATGGACTTTTATGACTTTTAAAGAAAGGACTTTTATGAAAGAAAAACAAAAGAGAAAATAACAGTACTTATGTTACCAATGGAAAATAATTAATAATCAAAGACACGATTTTACAGTAAAGAGTAAAAATTACTTTGTTATAAAATTGTATCCCCGATTATTATTCACAGGGGTGAAAAAAGAGTTATATATTCATGAAAGTGCAAAAATAATCAGTAGGTCAACACTGAAACTGAACTAAAATCTAAAGATTGAAGATGCTATAGGACATATATGTATATAAATGTACATATAATGTCTTGAGAGACCCCTGTCATAAAAGTCCATCTGTCTTGAGAGACCACTGTGGTAAAAGTCCATCTGTCTTGAGAGACCACTGTGGTAAAAGTCCATCTCTCTTGAGAGACCACAGTCTGAAAGTCCATCTCTCTTGAGAGACCACTGTTGTAAAAGTCCATCTGTCTTGAGAGACCACTGTCATAAAAGTCCATCTGTCTTGAGAGACCACTATGGTAAAAGTCCATCTGTCTTGAGAGACCACTGTGGTAAAAGTCCATCTCTCTTGAGAGACCACAGTCTGAAAGTCCATCTCTCTTGAGAGACCACTGTCATAAAAGTCCATCTGTCTTGAGAGACCCCCGTCGTAAAAGTCCATGTCTTGAGAGACCACTGTCGTAAAAGTCCATCTGTCTTGAGAGACCCCTGTCGTAAAAGTCCATCTGTCTTGAGAGACCACTGTCATAAAAGTCCATCTGTCTTGAGAGACCCCCATCATAAAAGTCCATCTCTCTTGAGAGACCACTGTTGTAAAAGTCCATCTCTCTTGAGAGACCACTGACATAAAAGTCCATCTCTCTTGAGAGACCACTGTCGTAAAAGTCCATCTGTCTCTTGAGAGACTACTGTCAAAAAAGTCCATCTGTCTTGAGAGACCCCTGTCGTAGAAGTCCATCTGTCTTGAGAGACCACTGTCATAAAAGTCCATCTGTCTTACAGAATCACATTTTCAAAACCACTTGGTTCAATAATATTTTAAATAAAACCTCTTTTGAGAGACCACCTGTCCTGTACGATCACAATTCATTGGCAGAAGGAGTGGTCATTCAATATATATATATATATATTTTGGAACCTGTCTTGAGAGACAACCTGTTGTGTACGGTCACATTTCAGTGTCAGGTGTAGATGGTCTTTCAAGATAGATTCCACGGTACATATGCGTACTTGATAGATTGCATAATTCCATGGAAGGGGAAAAACCAAAGACAACCCTTCTCCAATATTAAAAATCAAACAAAAGGTCAAACTGATCAAAAGAAGAACAACAACAAACTAAGAAAAAAGATAAAAGAAACATCCCCCTCTACCTAAAGAGAAACAGCAAAAAAAAACCCAAAAACTAGCTCCCCTAAAACATTAAATTTTCACTTAACATATATTGATATCATCTTCTGTGTGGGCTGGTTTATAAACTAAGTACATGTGTATCTATGTTATCACTCAATAGGCCAATAAATAATTCAATTGACTTTTAACATGATTGAGTTACTGACTCACACCTTGTTCTCCATTGAACAGTATAACCAACACCTCTTGTTCGGCAACAGTGTCTTCTAGGGCAATATAAGTGTCAGAATCACAATCACTTGCTGAGTGGTAAATGCGCTGTATGGTCAAATAATAAATACTGGAGAATCCAGGTGTCAGATTTCAGAGATACCACCGTTGGGAGATTCTACAAAACCATTGGTTATCTTTGGGAGAATTGCACTTGTTGTAAGAAGTTGAAGGTCAAATTGAGAAAGGTCAACTGTGTATCAGTCATCGTATCATCGTAACATGTTCATTCAATCGCCTGAGACATTTTTATAGTTATAAGAGTTGTAAATTTAATATTAAGGGAATGTTGTAACCTTAGATATGTAATTTATACTTGGTTGTATTTCATATATGCAGTGCCTTTAAATCTGTCAAATAGACGTGACCTCAAAACATTTGTAATGCAGTTTGCTATGTTACTGCAATTGATTTCGTGAGAAGTGAAAGGACATATGGTATCCACATTTGTATTGCATGTTGACCCTCTAAACTGTGGTATGTGGGAGCGGTGACCATGTCATATTTAACTTTCCACTCAGGACCCATGGGTAACAATTACCTTATGATGACCTTCTAAACTGTCGTATGTGGGAGCTGTGACCATGTCATATTTAACTTTCCACTCAGGACCCATGGGTAACAATTACCTTATGATGACCCTCTAAACTGTCGTATGTGGGAGCTGTGACATGATGTCCACTCAGGACCCATGGGCTACAATTACTGTCCAAAAGATTTGTGACCTTTACATCATACATGTAAATGTATGCTGACCACTAGGTCAAGGTCAATCGATATAACCTGGTGAGATGGAATTTTGTGACCCTTTCTTGACCTGGATGAGTTAAAATTTTAGGTAATGCAGAATTAGGACATTAAAAATTACACTGGCAAGAGTTAATTGTTCCTACTTGTCACTATACCTAGGGGTATCCAGTGGGGAAATGAAATGCATTTCCTGTGAAGCCTATTTTAACTGAAAAGTGAGTAGAATCATTTATATGATGCTTTGAACCATGAAGTCTCTCACTTCTGGTCAGTACAAGTTCAAGCTCCACTGATTTTGTGAGAAAAATTTGTCAGTTTACTTGTGGAAGGTCGGTGGTCTCTTCCTGGTTCTCTCCTTCACCATTAAAAACTGGCTGCCACCATATAACTGATAAACTGTTGAGTGTGGTATAAAAAAAAAATCAAAAATCAAAATAAAACACCAAAATCAGTCAGTATCTACTGTTGAGTTCTGACTCGTAATCAAACCTCCCACATGTTAACTGACTGTTCCACCTCTCAATCACAGGGAGCTGTCGGTATCTACTGTATCAACATCTTTGGTTAAAATCTAAATTCTAGTGAGGAGGCTTGAGTACCAACTGACATTAAATAAGATGCAGCATCTGATGACGATATCGCCAAAAAATCTTCTTCAGCCTCCGAATCAGTAGAGCTTATCCAGACTTCTCATCATGATTTCAAAGATAATTACTTATCCCTGTGATGTCAGTGACCCTTTTGAAGCCTCAAATATTTGGGGTTGCTTGTGGAGGTTACATGTATGCACATGATAAAATATAAAAAGAAATATAGAAAAATCTACTGATTAAGCGACATTAAAGAGTTATATTTCACTCTATAATTAGATAATACAAGACCTCAACTGCATACATTTACTGTATTTGACCCAATAAGTAACCCTTGTCCCTATAAACGCCCCTCCCCCTATAGTTCAGATTTACTCACCTTTTTTTTTTTATACATGATCAAATATCTTTTCTATCCAGTTGACAACCCCACCCCCACCCCACCCCAACAACAAAAGAATGTTGATAGATGTCCTCGGTAATAAATACAACAACTTTACCACCGTGCCTTATAAAAATATAACTATTTTACGGTATGTCAATTTGATTATTGATTGGTCCCAATAAATGCCCATCCCTTTTCCCTATTTTTTGTGGTTTTTTTTAGTGTCCTGGGCATTTATTGGGTTAAATACGGTATATGTGCTTAACAGTTGTCCTAAAATTTCTTGACTTTTTTTTCTGGAAATTGTCTGAACACACAGTTTTGGTACTTCGGACATGTAAACAAGAAATGTCCTCATACCAACAAAGACTGCCTTCAATCCATTTACCCCTCAAGGCTTTGGACTGGCCTAAGTCATTGATTTACAGAAGAATCCATTGTTTTTCAGGGGTTGATGAGTTAAGATCATGCAGTAATGTAGCTTGCTACATTTGGCACCCAACTTGGTGCTCATGATGTAAGGAGTCTCCTGGACTTCTGGGTTGGAAATCATGTAAAAGGGGAGGAAAGTATAGTGCAGAGGGTGCCAGTGCAGATAGTTGAGCTGATAATATTATCCTTATAGTGTTTAGAAGGCATAATATTTTCAGGGGGTGTCAATAGATTGTGTGGGGAGGGGGGACATCACAATAGAATGACCAGAGAAGCACTTTGTCCCAGAGACATTCTATCATGGAGGTAAAAATATCGAATGACCTCCAGTCTGGCCACATATATCCCCCCTTCCCCCACACCTGCTACACGTACAATCACAACACAAGCAATTTTTTTATTTGTATTTTTTTTCTATAATTAGTTTACACAGGCAGGTGAACTAGCTCAGTTTTACAAACACCTTTTGTGTGTCAGTTCGACTCAGTTGTCCTCATGTTTCTTCACTTCCTTCTCTGGAACTTATCAGGACCCACAGTTTTTGTACTGCAGACATGTAAACGAGGAATGTCCCAGTGTCAACACAGGATATTTACAATATCACAACACACACTTGTTTTTCTAGTTGTTTTTGTCTCTATAATTAGTTAACACATAAACACTTCTGCAAATGCTATCAGTATCAGTCAATCTCATATTTCTTCACTTTTCCTCTGGAAATTGTCAGCACAGCTTTTACTACAGACATTTAAGCTTGGAATGTCCTAACACAGACATAGGGTGTTCTACATGGCCGAGTGGTTAGAGCATCATACTTTAAATCCTTCAAGTCCTTCACCTGTAATAGTTAGTGCAGATTTGAACCCTGCTGGAACCTTAGCTAGGTACATGATAACAGGGTTCTCTCCTACGTCATTAAATACTGGCTGCACCATATGACAGTAAATTTGTTGAGTTTGGTGAAAAACAACATTTAAAAAAAAACCCTAACACAGGGTACTATAGTACCTTTCAAGATCAAGCCTCACATGACCCTGAAAGTTTAAATTTGTTTTTATCTGAAAGGTGCCTAATTAAGGAGGCAAGTTGTGGTAATGTTTTTATATACATTTGTCTATTTTGCTCACAAAATCTGTGATGGTATCTCTCATCACATAAATTCAGTTATATATCTGTCAGAAGAAGCAGTCTAAGATTTTAGGGAGGGTTTTGTAATGGTTTTTAACTGACCAATCAAAGACCATTCCTAATATTATAGGGAGAGTTTTATAACAGCTCTTGGTAACCAATAAAAGACTATTAATAAGATTAGAGGGGGGTAAGCAATAGCGAAGTAATAGCCTTTAACCCTTTCACCCCTGAAAATCCAAGTGGTATGCCCTTTTTATTGTTTAAGACTAGTCTATTAATGTCTGTATGGTTGAAAGGGTTAATAAGATTCAAGGGAGTTTTTTTTTACAGCCCTCAGGAAGTGACAGAGGACTATATTGTATTTGTAGAAAGATAGGCCCTAAGGTTTTCTTCTTCCTCGTGGAATAAGCAAGCAGTCAATTTTGACTATTACATGCCATTAAATATTTGGGCAGTGGCGGGGTTAAAATATAACTATAATACAACTTTAAAACTAATTACAAATGAAATTCAAATTTAAAAGTATGTTGCCCAAAGAACAGCCTACAGGCATTGTAAGCTGTTCTTTGAAGTCATCCAGAGTGTTAGTAGATGTGATGTATGTGGGCCGAAAGTTGATCCATTGAATGACTGTTCGCGGATAATAAAAAGAGTATTTATAATTGTCTTTATTGCCATGGATATGCCGAAAGTTGTGGGGATTGTGATGCCTGGTCCTGCTGTCGATGGGATATACAGTAAAACCTGCTTTAGTGACCACCTGTGTATTAAGACCACCTGGTCACAAAGACCGTTTTTTTTGCTGTCCCAAATAGTACCATTTGTGTACAAATCGACCTCTATATAAAGACCACCTCCCTATAAAGACTAATTTTCTTGTGTCCCTAAGGAAGTCGTTATATACAAGTTTCACTGTAGATGGTTTTTGTAATAGAACTGAGATTTTCTGTAGCTGATAAAGAAATTTAACCTTTTCAATACTGCTGACATAAATAATTAAACTGCATGGTCTAAGACTATGAAAAGAGCATTCCAATTATAGATACTTTATTAGGGACAAAAAGGTTTAGAAGACAAGTTTGTACAGTCCCAAGTCAAAAGTGATTCACCCAAAATGAATTTATCTATATAACCTTAGTAAATTTGCATTTTTTCAATAACTCTTCTAGAATTTGTCAATTATCCAATTTTAACAAATTTTTATCCACAAAATGTTGAAGTTTTGGTACTCAATTAGTAGAAATTCCATTGCCATCTATTTATTATTTCAGAAGAAATATATTATTCTTCATGAGAGTAAAATTCTAGCGAGATTATTCAGATGTTTATTACAAAGATAATGAACAGACATGTGACGTAATTCATAAACACCAAATAAAACTTTCGATACCAAAGTAATCAGTATAGATGTAAACTAACAAAAACTTTATCAAAATTAGGCCCAGACTCCCAGGGTTAAACGTGCCAATTTTCTTCAATTTTGGATGTCTACCAAATTCAGAGGACAAAATAAAAATACAGCAGAATTACTAAGGTTATATAGTTAAATGCATTAACGGGGAAACACTTTTGACCTATAGCTGTATTTATAGAATTTTCAGGATGGTTTTTATATTAGTTCTTAAAAACTGAGATTTTTAAATGGTGTTTATGACACATTTGACAATTATTCAGTTATATAGTGGTGGCTAGTTTTTACTGAAGGGTTTTGTAATCGATCTCAATAACTGATAGAATCTAAATTCTATTTATAGGATTTTATAGGGAGGGTTTTGTAATGGATTTCAGTAACTGATAGGATCTACATTCTATTTATAGGATTTTATAGGGAGGGTTTTGTAATAGTATTTAGGATAAAGGCTCATTTTATAAGTATTTTATCAGTAGGTTATTAAGGATTGCTTCATAGACAGTCTACTTAGTGGTATTATCTTTTATCATAAGCTCCATCTCGTTGCAGAGATATGGCATATTTTGTCATATATACTAGTGTCGCATTGTATTGCGGTACCTAACGATTTTCTTTGTTTTTGACACATATCATGACTTAAACAGAAAGTGTTGTTTTTATCATGCCAGTGATATACATGTATAAAGCTAACATAGCTTTATATATCGCTGGTCATGTGTCGATGTATTTTTCTTCTTAATTCATGCAAATGTTCCTTAAATGTGGCCATTCAATTTTTGTCTATACATGTATTTGCTTTAAAGTCTCCCATATATTATGAAAGTAGTCTGGAGGGGGGTTCCTTTTGTATTGTGGTAAAGAGTTTTTACTCTCATCGCAAGGCCAAGTTTACTGAGGTGAGAATGGTTTACGTGGGAATTGGATAATAACGATCAAAGTAGTTTCTGTTCTGTAAACTTGATTTTCTGGATTATGAGGACGTTCATTTATTAGGAAGGTGATACTAGAGATTTTTGAAATGGTCGCCATATTTATAAAAATGGTTTGAAAAAAAATAATCATGTCACTTACTAAGTATGAGAATCTTATGACATTCTCACAGAAAGTGTCTTGGAAACCAACATGGCTGCAACAATTTTCCACTAAATTATAGACTTAAAAAAAAAAACCAATTTCATGCTGCAGGATTTCTGAAAATATAATATACCGCGTTACAATGGGACATACGATACCGTGGGACCGGACTATAAGTTTCTTAATTACTTTCCTTTCTCTGATTTGAATTTAAATGATCTTCGATTTCTGAGATGGTGAAAAGAAATATCAAGTCAAATATAGCATTAATGGTGGCTGCATATTAAACAATATCATGAAGATAGAAGTAGTCACCATATATAAGCTTTACATGTTTATCTACAAATGTATGATGAATTTTAAAAATTAGACAAAAAAAAAAAAAAGAAAAAGACTGCATCCCTACTAAAATGCCCAACCCAAATGTGGTAAACAGATTTTAAATACATGTAATCTTATTTTACTTGTTTTTGTTTGTTTGTTTGTTTGTTTGTTTATTGTTGTTTAACATCCCACTCAAGAATCTTTCATTCATATGATGAAAGGCTTCAAATTTTGGCCCATGCTTGGCACTTACAGCCATTGAGCAGTGAGGGTTCTTTAATGTGCCAATACCTACTGTGACACGGGACATCAGTTTTTACTATCTCATCCCAAAGACAGGAAACCAACCTGCCACCTGATGGACTTGAACTCACGACCTCATTATCAAGAATCGAGCGCGCTACCAACTGAGCCAGGTCGACTCTCTTATTTTACTTTGGACATTATGATATTAATATTTGTTTATTGATTATTTTGTCTGGTGATTTTTTACAGATTTACATGTACATTGTATTTCTTATGTAGGTTTGTTAACTCACCAAAAATCTTTCTTGGAGATATCACCAGTGTTAGCCGTTAGGTGAAGTGCCAAAAACTTTGAATTGTGCTAAGGACTGACACCAATGAATTAAGAGCTCTTTTAAGTGCCACATCTACCATGACACAGGACCTCAGGTGTTGCACCAAAGAACTGTGACTTTCACTTCGCCCTACTTCCAGTTTTGTGAGGAAACAGTCTGATCCTTACCATTTTTCAAAGTCCTTGGTATTACACGGTACCCCGTAAGTGGGAGGAGTCAAATGCTCCACCACTTAACAACTACAAGCAGTTTTCTACGTATATTAAAAAAGACTTGCTCTTCCTTTTGTAAAAATACACGTAATATATGATAATGGTAAGAATGCATCATACATGTATAAACTATTTCATATCCACTTTGCTAATGTTTGTGTCGATTTTTGTCGATTTTTTACGGCATCTTAAATGTCTGAACAATACATTACCATATGACAACCAAAAACATTCTAAAAAAAAGAATATCAAAACACAGTCAGTATCTTTTGTTATGTATATATCTATCAAAAAGACATTTTGTCCCATCTGTTCTGTACTGCCATTAGTGTGTTTAATAGCTTTAGGACATTCCAAGTTTTTTTATGTTTAGCGTCCACCCTAAAATCAAAAACCTACCTTTTTATCAGACAAAAAAACAACACAAACGACAGAAAAAATGCATAACATTTTTAGGAGAACAAATGCAATTTAATGCACATTTAAGTATTTTCCTGATGTGTAAACAGAAGAAAAACAAAATTTAACTTACAATAACCATATCTTTGGCACAAACTTATATTAATCTATGAAATAATAGTTTTTCACATTGATGGAAATAAATATTCATGTTTAACTGTTCATTATAGGGCTATGTTCCATATTTTCTGTAGATATTTGGTTTTTTTTTTTGTTATTTAAAACCAATCCATCCAAGGGCACTAAACTGAGAAAAATCTTGGAATGGCCTTATCTTGCATAGCCAGGAATGCTAATGGTATGTAAATGAATATGTCTGATAATGCAGTGCTAAAAAACACATCTGGGGACAGTTTATGTGTCATATTTCACAGGTGGCCTTGACAGAGAGGAATGTTGACTACATTCATTTTCTCCACACATAAACAAACACATAATTACATAATAATACACATATACACCATGTATTGTGTTTTTTATCAGAGCAAATTTGCAGTGTTGATTGGTTGAGAGAGAGAGAGAGAGGGGGAAGGCAGGGCTTGCTTTAACCTTTTTGGGAACATGGCGCAATTGGCACTGGAATTGGGAATTTCACAACATTTTTGGGAATTCTTCTCTTATTTTTCTATTTTTTTTTGTTTCATTTATTTTATTTGCAATTTTTTTTTATCTTTTTGTTGTCAAGCTGGCATATTTCAACATTGAAGGAAAATAATGATGGAAAAAATCAGCACGGGAATAATGAAAAGATGTTATGTTCATGGTTGGGAATGTTTGGCAAAAAGAAAAAGAGAAAGAGAAAGAAAGAAAGAATGAAAGAAAGAAAGAAAGAGAGAGAGAGAGAGAAAGAGAGAGAGATTGATTAGGTTTATCTGTCAATTTTTTATTTTTCAGTTATAAAAAAGCAATAACTTTTTATTAGTTTACTGTTCAAAATAGTGGTTTAGCAGTAAAGTATTCAGCTTGCAAGAGGAAGGTTTTGAGTTTTATTTCCAAATACCAGAGAAAGTAGAACCTGTTCCTTTGCCAAACTCTGAATCTTACTTGTAACAATTTAACACAGGCTCTGTGTCAAAACTGGCCTGGGATGTTGTAGAACTCACGCTGCATAGTTAAAAAGTCCTGAGCACAGTTAAAAATTTGTGGATACTCTGTTATAACTGGTGATGTCTCCATATTAGTGAAAAACTCAAGGCTGGGCAAAAACAAAAACACAATAATAAAAAACAAACGATTCACTAAAAATGTTTCTCCAAGTCCAACATGATATTAATTAGCAAAGCTCCCTTTTTGCTCTTTCCCTAGCAAGCCACACATAAATACAAGGATCACTATGGTTGTGCAACACACTGGAACTTTTTCCTTACCACTTAGGAACTTTATCCACCAAGCTCAGATTTTCCCCACCACAGTGGAACCTTTTCCATCATTCTAAGATTTCCCTCACCACACTGGAACTTTTTCCATCATTCTAAGATTTCCCTCACCACACTGGAACTTTTTGTACCGAGCTCAGATTTTCCTCTCCACACTGGAACTTTATCCATCATTCTAAGATTTCCCTCACCACACTGGAACTTTTTGTACCGAGCTCAGATTTTCCTCTCCACACTGGAACTTTATCCACCAAGCTCACATTTCCCTCACCACACTGGAACTTTATCCACCAAGCTCAGATTTTCATTATTACATGAAACTTTCCTTTTGCCACCATCACAATTTTGAGCTTTAGTGCTTTTCTTTGTTTCGATGTACAATGAAGTGCTTAATTACTATCTGTTACTATTGTTTATAAATTGTATTTCATATTTTCATTTCATAAATCAATTTTGGGGCCTCTGTGGCCCAGTGGTCAGAGCATCAGACTTTGAACCATGAAGTCTCTCACCTCTGGATAGTGCAGGTTTAAACCCTGCTAGAACTTAAGCTGATTTCATGAGAAAGTTTGCCAGTTTATCTGGGGAAAGCTGGTGGTCTCTTCCTGAAAACATTGTAATCAGGTTCTCCTCCACCATTAAAAATCTGCCACCACCTAGAGTATCTCCACTACCCTTGACCTTCATCCCATGGTGACCCCTGACATGTACAACCTAAACTGCTGTATATAGATTCACTTTCAATCATCAGACATTTTTATGTTTTTGTGTTCACATTGCCGTGGATACAATTTACCGGTATCCTTTAATGTTCCAAAACGTGTGAAGGGATGATAAATAAAGCTCAAGATTATATTTCTAAGTAGTCCAAGACACAATTCCTCCATCATTCAATATCAACAGAATTTTTATATACTGTTATAGTGTTACACCCCCATAACATGCACTTGTAGAACACATAAATCAAATTCTTAGAAAAACATTAGAATTCACGCCTACAGAATCTACAGTATCTACCAAAAATAATTCAATTGCAAATAGACTTCTTAAATGTCATTGAAGAGGCCCTTTCAGAGAATTTCATGAAATCTTGTTAATCATGTTTTTTGTAGTAAAATATTTCTGATGACTGAAAAAAGAGATCATGAACTGAATTGGTTTAAGAACTGCATCCCGAATTAAGATGGACAGGGATGTTTTGAATGTTGTTTTACGCTATACTCATTTCCAACATTTTTCAGTCATAATTGGTGGAACATGTAGCCAGTTTTCATAGCTGGAGGAGAGAACCTGGTTACAATGTACCCGGGAAGAGACCACCGGCCTTCCGCAAGTAAACTGGCAAATTTTTTTCACAAAAATCAGCTTAGGTTCCAGCAGGGCTTGAATCTGCGCTGACCAGATGTGAGACACTTCATGGTTTAGAGCTTGATGCTTCAAAACACCTGGACACAGATGCTGCTGGTGTAAGAACTACAGCGTCCCAGATATTATGAGGTCTTTATATTTTATATGTTTTGTTGTTGCTTTACATCCTGACAAAGAATGCAGATGACACCAGCTTTAAATGAAGTGCCACAAATATTGACCGGTGCTATGGAATGATGCCAATGCAGTGACGGTCCTTTTATGTGGCAAACCTGCCATAAATTTCTTCCGAAAGACCCGTGACTTTCACTTTGTATGCTGAGCTCTTTGTGAAGTAACAGTGACTATCTATTTTCAAATCTTAGATTGGACCCCGTACTGGAGGTAGAACCTTGGACTTTGATGTTGTGGGGTGTAATATACAAATGATGTGTTTACACATAAACAAAAATAACATTTTCAACTTTGTTACCTGACAAGTTGTGACAGGGAACCTTTAAACATCCTAGTTTATATAAGAACAGACAAGAACTACTACTGACATTACAATGGAGACAAGATTACACAAAGCAACATCGTTAGAAATAGATCACACACCTGTGACAAAATACAACCAATCAGAAAACAAAGGTCCAGTGAGTGGAAAAATGTACAGCAATTTCATTCTGGGGTGATGCTGCAGTGTCTACCTATTGACACAGAGTGATGCTGAGAATGTTAAATACTAATCTTCAGTATGAACCAAATGTCACTAAAACTTCAAAAGAACCACTGACCTGTGCTTGAAGACCAGTGTGTAATAAGGTCAGTACTCTATAAGACTGCATGCATATTCTGACAAGCATGCAATTGAGTGATTAATAACTGCTCCCAAGTGATACAAAAAACAGTTGCCGAAGCTTGTGAAGAATAAATACATTGATCTTAAACACACAGATTCTGTAAAAATGATTTCTCTTTTTTCACACTTCTATACTGCTATTTGCTGTCTGTGGACAAAAAAAAAAAAAAAAGAGATGGATTTTGTATTTTGACAGTAAGCAGATGAGATAAAACATAATTTGCAGGGAACCGAGGATCAAATGTTATCTGGAATAAATGAGGATTTTTCAGACAAAAAATGGACACATTAAAAATGGGAAAAGCTGATTTTGATGCAAAGAATACATATACAGTCAATCTTGTTGTCTACAATGGCCACTCAGGGGAACAGACAAAAGTAGCTGTTACAGACTGGTGACTTTTATAAAGAGGTGTATCATTAGCATAAAAAAAGTTAACAAAGGTTATGTTTTAAAGGCCTTCATAAGCAGGTGCCCTTTACACAGAAGTGGTCTTTAATGCAAGATTGACTTAAATTTTTACTCTGTTTGAAAAGGATTTAACTCATTCACCCCTAAAGACACATTTGGACTGGTCTAAGACATTGATTTACAGAAGAGTCCATTGTTTTTAGGGACTGATGAGTTAAGTAAGAATATGATTACATGTATATCAGATAGATAAGATATAGGAATACTGTATGTGATACACATCTACATGTATGATGGACCAAATTTTGGACAAGATTGAAAAGAAAACAAGAGATGGTGAAAAACAAACATGTCAGGAAAACACAAAAGCAATATACTAAGTTTTTATATAATTAATTGTCATTGTACACAAGTGTAGACTGTGGAACTTTTAGCACAAAACTCTAAAATCACACAAATTTGGGAATTTTTTCAAAACTTCTGGCACCAAAGTCACCATATTTACTAAATGCTCGAGTTCAAGTAAACTTTTATTATTTTAGGATGAAAACAATAAATATATGCTCTAACTGGATTTTTTTTTTGTATATTTATGGCATCCAATTGTAGACAATGAGAAAAATCATTGCTCATTTGAGGAAGAATGAAAATTAGCTGAGTACATAAAGGGCACCTTTCTATAAAGGCCATTCAAACATAACCCTTGTGAAATTTTATAAAGAGTATACCTCTCTATAAAGGCCATTTGCTATAATAGCTACTTTTCACTGTTCCCTTGCCAGTGACCTTATTTCTCAGGGTATATAAAAAAGAAATATTGATGCTATGAAAATCAAAGATGAAAAGAAAAAAAAATGAAAAAGAAGAAGGAAAAATCTAGACTTTATAGAATTTTTTAAATATATATATATTTTTTTTGTGTAAAAAGATGCAACATTTCAACTGGAGAAGACACGTCTTTACGTTGATATACTGCAGTATAATGCTATGATATTACATTCTACAGAGACATAAATTAACAATACTAGTTTATTGTTGTAAATATATTTACCTAGCTCTCATATCTCTGTAATCCAGGGACATGGTCTTGGCAAAGTGTTATCACTTATAGTAATTCACATTGTTTTGGTAATATCTGTTTTTTTATGTAGTACATGCATATCCAGATTTCATTGTCTGTTGTTTTAAGATAACTGTGTACATGTACTATTGTACAACATTTTAACCCTGGAAAAATTCTCACCAGATTTCCTGTTTTTCTGTGATTAGAAAAAGAAATCATTCAGATGCTTTTTTTGGTATTTGTATCATGAACTCCATGTTAGAGATAAACTAATATGTATAAGTCTGTTTTATTTATGAATGTGAAACGTGTATCTTCTTCCCGGGGTTAGATTTCAGATCAATGGTTCACCTTTTCTCAGGATCTTTTAGACTATTCCAAAAATAATTTACAGTATAAAAAATTATACATGTATGATATATGTATCAAAAATATAAAAAAAAATTAAACTTTTAAATAAAGGGAATATATTCCTGAATTATGGCCCTTTATTTACTGTTAAATCTCTTTCTGGTGCCAATAATTGTTTGTTTTCAATAAATAATGAATAAAATTCCCTTTTCCTTGAGAATGGGAGACAGTTGTTGTTTTAGGCAGATGGTGTTGTCTCTCAGGTGTTACTACGTAGAAGCCTTCCTAATGCACAGAAGGTGGCAGGTACTGGGTCAAGTCAATGATGTTAACTCATCAACCCCTGAAAAACAATGGACTCTTCTTTAAATCAATGATTTAGGACAGTCCAAATGTGTCTTCAGGGGTGAATGAGTTAAATAATTGTAGTGCTTGTTCATTTGTCAAGTACTTGGCGTGCACAATATAAAAGTCAATTGTCTTTCAGGTGGGACTTAAAGGTAAGGTTCCGTGTCATAGCTTACATGACACATAAAAGATTCATTGCTGTAATCAGGTGTCTGTCCATAGCACAGGTCAAAATTTGTAGCACTTCACCTAAACCAGGCGACATATCCATGTAAGTGGAAAACTATTAATAGGATTTTAAAAAAAAACAAACAAACAAAAAAACCAAGAAAACAAAAACTCGATAGTAGGGTCTATACATTTGGTACAGATCTTTTACAGCAAAATTTAACCAAAGCTATTTAAGCAGCACAGATCATCACAGCTACATAAAACTGATAAAGTGTTGAAAGTGATGGAAAAATATAAATCCTATCTTTAGGAATGATAAGCAGTTACCTCCCCTTTCTTGTAAATTTCAGAAGTGTATGTAATATCATTTGACTCCCATGATACATTCTGTCAGCACCTAGACTCAAGTGTAGCATCATATCTAATCGTACTATAGAACTATATATCTGATGATTGCCTATATACAGCTGCAGCTCCGTAATAAAGTACAGTACATTCACTACATTAAGTTAATTTCCTTTGATATTTTAAAATAAATTTGAAATATTTTAGAATACAAAGATTCAAAAGAATATCTTCTTACATTTATGGGGAGAAATAAAGTTAAACGTACTTTGTCTTGGGCTTGTTACGTACCGCAACATTTGACCTTTGTAATACAAAGCACCTGTCCAGTCAGTTTCAATGCTTTGGATGTCGATTTCACCAATTTTGAGATGAAGACATGTCAGTTTCAAATGCAACATTTCCTGACTTTTTGTTTATCAGCGCAATACTGCCACAAAATCAAAGGTCATCAAAGAAAATATATTTTTTTGATAACATGTACTTACAACTTTTGATGTTGAAAACTGCACTTTTAATCTATTTTTTAAAATTCTATGAAATTTTGTTAAATCCATACCTACATTTCATATATATACAACAAAATGATTCACTTTGTCAGATTTAGTTGTTTTTTGTGCTCTCTTATCATTCTTTTTCGAATTTTGATATCGACATTAAACACGCAGTCTTGCATTCTTGTTTATCTCCGAGATTTTTTTTTTTAATTTGATTCTTGACTTTATCTCGAAAGCCTTTATCAATTACTGTTTTTTTATCTCTGATGCACAGCTTAGATGCTTTTAAAATGAAAATAACTCTAAAAATTTCTTTCATTTCACCACAAGCTTCCTTATTTCAATTTTGATTAAAAAAAATATGCTGTTTTGTGTTCTAAAGGCAAAAACAAAACAAAAAATTGAAATCTGACCTTGATATTTGTCTCGATAAAGTATCATGACTCAATTAATAGCAGTGATTATGTAAATGAAAAAGTGACGCATAAACTACAAAATAAAATATGCTCAGTTTTTATAATTCAATAATTTTTGTTAAATCATTCCTCATGTCACTTTCAAAACTACAATATCACAATAAGAAAAAGATTGGAATACTTATGTATCATCATCATCATCATCATCATCATCATCATCACTTCAATTGCATTTATCATCATTTTACAGTAGAACCTGTCGAGAGAGAGAGACCACTCTCGTGAAAGACCACCTGTCATTTAAGACCACATTCTGAAAACCAATTGGTTGAATAGTTCTCAAAATAAAACCTCTAAATGGGTTTCACGATCTGTTCAGGGAAATCTTAAATGAAATTATAGGGAAATTTGGAAAAGTGGACTTTCAAAAACTGGCTTTAAGTAAAGTGATTAATGAAAAAGGGGCATTATAAAGAGGTTTTACTATATATATATATATATATATATATATATATATATATATATATATATATATATATATGTGTGTTAAAAATAGGTCACAATTTGTTTTGATGAGACATAAAACTAAGGTCATAGGTCAAGCCAAACGTTGAACATTACAGAATCCTTTCTGCTTTGTTGTACTAAGGTCATAGCACAGGTCAAAATTTGTAGCACTTTACCTGTAGCTGATGACATCTCCCTATAAGGCTAAAATCCTCAACAGATTGTAAAGTAACATTAAAACAAACATTTCTTCTGAGGCAACAAACTCTACAAGTTTATGATTTGGTTAGAAAAACTGGGTGTATAAGAATTGAATTATTTTCTCCCAATACAGACTGTAGGAGGAATTTATTTGCGTGGCTTTTGACGTGGAAATCATGGGATTTTTAGTGCTTGTCATTTGACAAGTTAGCATTTTGCAAACAAACTAGGGCTGTCATTGATAGACTCGATATTGATGTATCGATATAAAAATTGATTTGATACGATAATTGATGCATTTTTTTTTAGTATCAATACATTTCATAATGCATTTCATAGGATGTATTTTCTTTTACAATTTCCAAAATATTTTCCTAAAAACCTAACCCTAATGTGACGACTGATAAAATAGAAGATGGCGACAGCGACCAGTAAACTGTAGACTAGACTACATTGGTTTTTTTAAGCATGATACTTGACAAATGAGAGTATTTGTTTTATACAAATGATCATATATTCTCTCAGAATATTGTTGTAGTGTTTATATGAATTTCACTAAACATGCAGATCATTTAGACCAACATATTTATAAAAATAATAAAATAATAAATAAAAATGAGTGCTAACCACTTCATATGCAATATATTCAGTTTTGTTTTATTTGACTACAGTGTTGATGGGTGCCCAGGGGAAAGTTTTTTTTTTTTTTAATTTTATGATTACTAGATATAGGCCAATACCTGTTGTTTATTTCGCCTGAAGTTGCACATGAACATTTAAGGTATTTGTCATTTTCACCTATTTGACGCCTAACAGAGTAGACCTATCATGTTAGGGCACTATCGGGGCAAGACAACTTGTTGTTAATTTAATGGACTGATGTTTGACGATAAGCAAACTTGACAGCTAAAGATGTCATTAAACTCCCCATTTTCTGCTGAAATCTTTTTTTTCTGTTTTTTTCCTTTTTTATGTCATAAAAATGTTGTTGATGCAATTAACCTGTTACTTCTGAACTAAAACTTAAAATACCATCTCATTTGACCTACATATCCAAAAGAACTGATGGACAGTGCATCTTTACTTGACCTAGATAACCACACAATATTCATGGGGGATTTCACAACATAATGGCTCTTAACTCTAAGTTAGCAATATTCAAGTTTCTCCATACCTGGCTGTGACAAGAGTTGTCTCCCATATCTATTTATAGTTTGAGATTTACTTATCTTTGGGCGGGAGGGGGGGGTGGTGGATACAATTAATGCTGTGAGGCACCACTTTAAATTCGCCCTCTCTTCCAAGGACAAAAATGGCAAAAATTTTAATGGAACACAAAATCCCAGGTATACCGTAGTTTATAGATAGTATGGGATTACAGGCAACAAATAAGTTCCTATTTTTTACCACAATGATCTTTTTATTAAATCTCTCAGCCAATTTGAGTCATTCTAGTGCCAATAATGTGATCATATATAATTACTTTTGTTTCTTAAAACACGTAATGACTATAATCAATATACAGCCAAATGTACAAAGTGCATCTGCACTGGCTGACTGCACTTGTATAATTATCACAGACAAATAAAATCCTGGAAATGTAAGAGTTACTGATGCATGATGGGAAATTATGTTTTTCAATAAATGTGGTTTATGGTAAATTAAATCTACTTTGTAGGTCTTATTTCAAGAGAATGCTGCCTCGTGTTTCAAAGTTCAATTTCAAAGGAATAGTGGATATTTAGATAAGTGCGGTTAACACCTCGAATTTCATTGCTGATTAATTTAAATCTTTTTGCAGGGGTTGGGATGGGGTGTGGAGAGGTGGTGGGGATTCTAAGATAATGGGATGAAATAAAAAAAAGCCAACAAAATTAATCGACTTTAAACATGACTCAGATTACATGTATAGGTCTACCAACTCAAATTGGCACATGTTTACAAACACAGCGAGTCTAAATTGAATTCTAACAGGGGTAACAGACCTGTTTTCCATAACAAAAATACTAGAGCTACAGTAATATATGGAGTCTCATTTTACCTGTGCATTCCTTTTTTTGGAAAATGAACCATATTGTTTTGGTTTCTGACAGAACCTGTATGTGCCACTTTACGTTGGTAGGCTTACAGGTATGTTGTACATTTTGAAAAAAAGAAGAAGAAGAGGAGGAAGAAACCCAAAGGTCCTGGGAATTATTTCATTCAAACAGTTTTTTGAGAAAATTTTCGTTCTCTGTTTTACATACCATAGTTCAGTGGTTACAACAATTCACAGCAACCCTCTCAACCCCACTGACCATAATAGACTAGTCTAAAACAAGACCCTGAAGAACAAAAGGAAAACACAAATTTATAGAACAAAAAATTTCTCTTGAAATTTCAAGTTATCATTCCAAGCTTAAAATTCGGACATCTAAAATTTCAGTATGATATTCACACCAGTTGGGGTGATGGCTAAGCATTTTGAGATTCTATATATTAACCCTTTCACCACCAAGTAATTTAATAGTATGCTCTTTTCTACTGTATTAGACCAGTCTATTATGGTCTATGGGGGTGAAAGGGTTAACATAGTCTTAATGCTTGTTAGGTCCTCTCTAAAACAATTAAAAAAATTTGAAAAAAAACAGTTTATGCCGTGTATTAGTTTGGGTAATATTATGGTGGTCATATTAAGACAAGCTGTCTTCACTGTTTACATGAAAATTGACCACTCACAATGGTTTAACTCATTCACCCCTAAAGACACATTTGGACTGATCTAAGTCACTGATTTACAGAAGAGTCCATTGTTTTTTCAGGGGCTGATGAGTAAATGAAAGAGCATTTCACTTGCAAGTTGAAGGTCTTGTGTTTGACTCCTGATATTGGATCATTCTTTCAACAAGCCATTAGCACAGGATGTGGAAAATCTGGATCTTTTGGATGAGACAGAAGTCTTGTTTGACATGGCAGGATAGTGAACCCCCATTGCAGTGGTGTCAATGCATTAAGCACAGGTCAATATTTGTGGCACCTCACCTAAAGCTTATGATGTCTTCTTGTAAGTGAACAATTCTTGGCAGCACATAAAACAATGATAAAATCAAATGGACCTCTGGGAATCTAAGTCTTTGTTGATAATTAATTCCTATTACGATATTTTATCACATTAAAGTTCATAATTTCTTTTACACACATCTGGATAGCCTTTTCACAAATTTCTATGTTTTTATGGTTTCTAATTTTTTGCGGACATTAATTAAATCAAATTCGGCTTTTTTTATCGTAATTAGTCAATTAAAAACTTTCCATCTGTCAGCGTTGCTGATTTCTACACTTAAATTACGGATTCAGGACATGTAGATAATTATGGAACATTTTACGAGTCAGAAAAAAGATGCAGACTCTTTATCTGGTGTCATAAGCAGTCTATTAAGAATCTGTTCAGGTATTTTTTATCTTTTTTTATTCCATGTCTGTTCATGACCCAGATCATATTGGTGCCCCAATAATTTTTTATAGCACGACACACTTTCTGATACAAGTTTTTGTATTTTTTTGTTTTGTTTTGTTGTTTTTTTTTTACATCCTACCAGGAATTTTTCACATTTATGGAGATGTCACCAACGTTAGGCCAAGTGCAACAAATTTTTACCTGTGATATTGACGACACAGTTGCAGTAAGGGTTCCTCTTTGTGCCACGCCTATGGTAACACACGACCTCGGTTATAAGTGTCACCTGAAAGACCCGTCACTTTGACTTCATATGCCAAGCACTTGAAACAGTCACTACTAATTTTAAAGTCTTTGGTAATACCTGGCACAATGTACCAGGAATCAAACCCAGGACCTTCTGCCATCCATACATCTGTCTATCTGTCTGCCTTTCTATATATTCATTAATCCATCTATCTATTATCTATATATCTACCTACCTACCTTCCTACCTAGATACCTATTTCTATCTGTATGTCTGTATATCTATCTGTCTATCTGTCTATCTCTCTGTCTGTCTATCTATCTGTCTGTCTGTCTGTCTATCTATCTATCTATCTACCTACCTATCTATCTATCAATCATTTTATCATCATATTTTAAGGTAATCCATCATTCCTATTTGGATCACTTAAACTTGTCTTGCTACACCTTTAAACACTCCTCTCCGTGTAAAATTAAAGACGCAGATGAGATGCCGACTTCTTTTTCACCAGATTCAAACACGCTAAAAGAAATGTATTCATTCATCATTTTTAGACCTGTCAGATGGAAAAATTGCCCTACGGTGTATGATTAATGACCAGGAGACCCCAGTGTGAGGCTAGCATGAGATGTAACATTGATAACACAAAGTGAAGCATTTATCCAGGGTAGAGAGATAAAACACTTTGTAAAATGGAACATATTTTTGTATGTTTACTCGCAGCTTTTCATGTTGGGATGTGAGAAGACAAACTATTTGATATATCATACGATTTGTCACCTGTCAACACTACAGTTCGTTCTGATGTTCTACAGGAATGAACTTTATAGACAGGTGTTCTATAATTCTTGAACAGCGTTACCTTACAATGAGAACACTTTAATCTCGTGACCACAATAAAAGTAAGCTGATTCAGCCTACAATAAAAGGTGTTCTATCAGAGATTATCAAGTCATAAGTTATAAAATCATATTTTACAGAAAATTTGGGATTTTGTTATTTCGGTGATTACTGGATTATTTGAACATAACTAAACACAATTAAGATAAAAAAAACCTATTACTCTTCATTTTTCTATGTGAGTACATGTATACCAAAGTATAAATCTTCAGGATGTCCAGGATACAATATACAAATCTGGGGAACACTGGACAAACACTGACCTCTGGGAATACAGTGGTAGGATCAGGTGCTTTGGAACAGTAAGAATCCATCGTAAGTCCACAGTCAAATTAACATAAAATACCGGTAAGTGGGGAATAAGTCCCCGCCACAACTGGTACAGACGACTGACTCAACAACCGCTATCGAACAGGTAATCTGATATACTCCCACCCCCCATATCAAATTTTCCAGGTTCCCTGTTTTTGTAACCAATACTGTTTTCTATGAATAAATTAATTAGATGGCCACTAAGACAGAAAATTACAACTTCGTATGTACATTATATTTCATGTGAAAACATTCCCAAGAATGCCAGAATACCCAAAATATCGTTAGTTTCTCTTCACCAATGAAAACCTCATTTAAGTCTGGAAGAGAAAAGGTGAGACAGTTTCGACATTCATTAGTTTCACAGACTTTGTACTAAGAGTTTTGACTTACAAAAATCGGATGATGGATGATGGGAGTCTTTTATTTCGGCAAGCGATGCCATTGTAACCATAAGTGCATTGTCATCTTATCTTAAAGTAAAGCTCCCAATATCAAGATTAAAATCTCAAGAGCTTCCAACAAGCCCCCCTCATACAAAACTGGTACATATGTATCATTTTTCTCACCAACTCAAGTTCTGATGTTTGTCAGATCACATTTTTCAAGTGTATTTACAAGACCTAATGATTTCTGGGGGTATTGGAGTATATTCTATAGAGAGAATGGTGAGTACCAATGTAATTTCCGCCTCATTACGAGAATGAGATTGGATTGATTACAACAAATGTGTATATTTATCCATGTGTAAGTGTTTGTACAAGTGTTTAGGCTCTACATACAAAATTTGGATTATGTTTCGGAGGACTTGTTCAGATTAGCATATTGTTCTTCTTATCATAAGTATCCCCATCCACACCATCTGATGCTCAACATAAACAAAATCCAGGTGACAAATTCAGCTGCCATTAATTACACCTGTGATAGATTTGTCCTTTAACTCAGCAACTCCTAAAAAAACATTGGACTCTTATGTACATCAACTAAAAAAGTCACAATTTTTGGGGGAAACAAAGTCACAGGAAAAAAAGCCACAATTTATTTAGGAAACAAAGTAATAGGAAAAAAAGTCACAATTTATGTAGGATAAAAAGTCACAGGTAGAAAGTCACAATTTATTTGGGAAACAAAGTCACAGGAAAAAAGTCACAATTTATTTAGGAAAAAAAGTCACAATTTATTTAGGAAAAAAAGTCACAGGAAAAAAGTCACAATTTATTTAGGAAAAAAGTCACAATTTATGTAGGAAAAAAAGTCACAGGAGAAAAGTCACAATTTATGTAGGAAAAAATGTCACAGGAAAAAAGTCACAATTTATGTAGGGAAAAAAGTCACTGGAAAAAAGTCATATATATTATATGTAGGGAAAAAAGTCACAAAGAATAAAAATCATAGCTTTTATTTTGCCATGTGTTCCCTTTTCCTTTTTTCAGTTTTAAGAGACAATATATTTGGACTTTGTCAATCCTTCTGTCATTCTATCTGGGACAAATTATGTACAAGTATTCTGAATAAAGTATTTTAAGGCAATGAAGGAGCTCCCAAAATGTACTTTGTCTGTCCATCTACTTTTTTGTTAAGAAACTGCCCCATGTGTGATTTTTTTTAAAATTCTTTTTTAAAAGAAATTTAAAGGTTCTAGCTCTTCATTTCTGGCAGAAATTTGTGTCTGATCTCTCTTTTATGGTGCTTTTACATTGTCCCTTTCAGAATTTCTGGATCCCCCTATGAAATCTGTTATCAATCTGAGATGACCATATTCTAGCAATTGTTGAATTTTCTGTTTTATTCTTAAAAATATATCTTTTAATTTGCACTGTGAATATAACTGATAATAAGTGCAGGTATTCTGATTCTGTAAATATATAAAAATCAAATATGATCAGAGGCTACGTCCTTTGAACTGTGCAGAAATAACTATTTATGACTTTATATGAATAATATAATAGATCTAGATACATTATCTTTATCTATGAATGTGAGTTCAGTAATAAATTCTCCTTCAAAAATAGTCAACTACCATATACATTATAATATTTGTATAAACTGTGACCTTTTTTCCTGTGACTTTATTTCCAAGACTTTTTTCTGTGACTTTTTTTCCTGTGACTTTTCCCCCTACATTCATTATTGACCAAAGGTGGCTTGCTTACCTGTAAATATTACTTGTAATATTTACCTGTGATATTTGTTGATATATATCTTCTTGTCTATCAATATATATTAACATCTATTTGATAGTTTTATGATATTCAGTTACTGATATTTATCCAAAACATATATCTGATATTTACTTATCTGCAATTATTACTTATCATTTTCACACCTGTGATATTCACTTACCTGTGAAAACGTCTCTCAATACTATATCTATATACTTATGATATGGCTGTCTATCCATGATATATCTGATATTTATATAGCCGGGGATTCAAAATCATTTCAAATAAAATGGGATCTCAATGTAACAGGGTTCAATATAAGCCGGTTCCACTATGTATGTATATATATAAATTTTGAATGGTGTTTTACGCAACACTCAAAAATTTTTCAGTTATATGGTGGTGACCAGTTTTTAATGGAGGAGGAGAGAACACAGTTACAATGTTACAATGTACCTAGGAAGAGACCACTGACCTATATATATATATATAATTCAAAACAAACAAACATAACAATACACAAAGGATGAAGTAACACTTTTTAAAAAGTCCAAAAAAGAATCAACTTACAATGTAACAACTCACTAATCAGACCACTTTGAGTCAGTCAGTTAGGTTGTCTTGATAGCGAGGTTCCACTGTAACACGTCACAAATCAGACCACTTTGAGCCAGTTAGGTGGTCTTAATAGCAAGGTTCCATTGTAAAAACTCACTAATCAGACCACTTTGAGTCAGTCAGTTAGGTTGTCTTAATAGCCAGGTTCCACTGTAACACGTCACAAATCAGACCACTTTGAGCCAGTTAGGTGGTCTTAATAGCAAGGTTCCATTGTAAAAACTCACTAATCAGACCACTTTGAGTCAGTCAGTTAGGTTGTCTTAATAGCCAGGTTCCACTGTAACACGTCACAAATCAGACCACTTTGAGCCAGTTAGGTGGTTTTAATAGCAAGGTTCCACTGTAACAACTCACTAATCAGACCACTTTGAGTCAGTCAGAAAGCTGGTCTTAATAGCAAGGTTCCACTGTAACACCTCACAAATCAGACGACTTTGAGCCAGTTAGTTAGGTGGTCTTAATAGCAAGGTTCCACTGTAACAACTCACTAATCAGACCACTTTGAGTCAGTCAGAAAGCTGGTCTTAATAGCAAGGTTCCACTGTAACACCTCACAAATCAGACGACTTTGAGCCAGTTAGTTAGGTGGTCTTAATAGCAAGGTTCCACTGTGTAACAACTCACTAATCAGACCACTTGAGTCAGTCAGAAAGCTGGTCTTAATAGCAAGGTTCCACTGTAACACCTCACAAATCAGACGACTTTGAGCCAGTTAGTTAGGTGGTCTTAATAGCAAGGTTCCACTGTAACAACTCACTAATCAGACCACTTTGAGTCAGTCAGAAAGCTGGTCTTAATAGCAAGGTTCCACTGTAACACCTCACAAATCAGACGACTTTGAGCCAGTTAGTTAGGTGGTCTTAATAGCAAGGTTCCACTGTAACAACTCACTAATCAGACCACTTTGAGTCAGTCAGAAAGCTGGTCTTAATAGCAAGGTTCCACTGTAACACCTCACAAATCAGACGACTTTGAGCCAGTTAGTTAGGTGGTCTTAATAGCAAGGTTCCACTGTAACAACTCACTAATCAGACCACTTTGAGTCAGTCAGAAAGCTGGTCTTAATAGCAAGGTTCCACTGTAACACCTCACAAATCAGACGACTTTGAGCCAGTTAGTTAGGTGGCCTTAATAGCAAGGTTCCACTGTAACACCTCACTAATCAGACCACTTTGAGTCAGACAGTTAGGTGGTCTGAATAACAAGGTTCCACTGTATTTGTAAATCCCTTTCATGAAAGACAACAGTAGACATTATAGTCAGGTGACCATTACACACAGGTTAATTATAACTTTCAGCATGAAGTCTGAACTGCACAAACCTCTGTGAAAAGTTAACAAAGTTGATATCAATCAATACGCATGTCAAGTCATAGATTGTGTGACATTTTTGGATATCGACCTATCATCTGACATCATATCTGATGTTCCTTTGTTTTTATTTTGTTCTGACACAGTGTTAATTGCGCTGACACTAATTATTCTATTAAATGTCAAATACCTGTTGAAGATCTACCTGTAGTTTTTTTATTCCCTATACAGTTGTATCAAATTTTTTGTGATTATAAATCTGAGATTGTGAAATCAATTCCAATAATCATTTTCAAAGGTCAATGATTACCTGTACTAAGATTTGTCAAATGTTGGATTTCCAGTTGCTTTAAGTAAATTTCTAACAGAGATGAAAACAGAAAACAAGTTTGAAAACATGATTCAGCCTATGGTAGCCATAATTTGCTAAATTTTAAATTCCAATATTTTTAAGGTGAGGAAAGTAATATTGGTCTGCAAATTCACAGCATCATACCTACAATAGTTACCTCTTACAGGTAAACCCTAAAGGTATACAAATATCTATTTCACCTGGAGTTATAAGTTCACCCTAATAAAAAGATCTATTCCGTTTATAGTTTTGACTATACATTTTTGTTGTTTTACATACTGTCAAGACTTTTTCACTTATATTGAGATGTCGCCAGCTTTAGGTGAAGTGCCACAAATTTTGACCTGTGCTATGGACTGATGTCAATGCGGTGACATATCTTTTACATGCAACACCTATGAGAGAACCAGATTTCATGAACCAAACACACCATCAGCCTTATGCAAGTAAATTATTTTTGCCAAAGAAATTGCATTATTATTTACATGGATCTGAAGGGGTGTCAGAAATGGTGTGTTATTCACAAATATCAAAACTGAAATATGGTTAGAAAAGATAAGGGCACTTGCAGAGACAGGAGGGTAAAAAGGTTAACTTTAAATTCCAAAGGTCATGAAAGGTCACGTTATCTCAAAAGTTAATGACAAATCCTTTGAATTTATTACATTATGAATAACCGCATTAAGCTGTCCAGACAAAGACATATTTCAAAATGCAAATGAGGGTAATTATCTGTAAAAAAATCTTCATTAACCACTCAAATACCCCCTACATTTAGATCAATTACTGACCACTTGCATATCCCTAAAGTCCAGAACAGCAATAATCCTTATGGTCAATGACTATCAAAGAAATGCCACTGACATTAATGGATGCTGAGAGATGAAATATGGTTGATGATCAGCCTTATGATATCTGATAAACTCATGGCAAAATTATGTCTAGTTTTTCAGTCATGTTGATTGAAACACTGATAGTATTATCAATTAAGCCTTTTTAAATTATTCCATTTTTATTGTTTTATTGGTAATTTCTAAAATATTCAATAATTTTTTAGTTAAATTATGTGGGGGGAGGGGGGGGCAGTTTTATGGTGAAAGAGAGAACATGGTTACAGTCCACAGTAGGACCTGCTATGAGAGACCAGTCTGATTAAAGATCATCTGACTTTTGAGACCACACTCTAATCATCATCAAATTGTTAAATAATCTTTTATACAAGAGGCCCAATGGGCCTTAATGGTCACCTGAGTAAAACATGATACAACCAGAATAGGCTGATCACTGGTTCCAAAAGGAAAAAGAAATTATAGATGTACAATAATTAGACCCTTTTGGAGCCCCTTTATACCCTAGAACCTTTTCATTTGCAAACAGTTTTGCTTTTTTTCAATTTCTCTGTATATCTTTGTATTCTCTGTATATGTTAGATAATTGACTAAAGATCAGGTTCAAATCAAGTATTATTGTATATATGCTGACTACAGGTCTTTATTAAGTGATATCAATGGTTGAGCAGGTCTGTATATGTTAGAAAGTGACTAAAAATCAGGTCCATATTAAGTGTTATTGTATATATACTGACTACAGGTCTTTATTAAGTGATATCAATGGTTGAGCAGGTCTGTATATGTTAGAAAGTGACTAAAGATCAGGTCCAAATCAAGTGTTATTGTATATATACTGACTACAGGTCTTTATTAAGTGATATCAATGGTTGAGCAGGTCTGTATATGTTAGAAATTGACTAAAGATCAGGTCCAAATCAAGTGTTATTGTATATACATTGTATACTGAACACAGATCTTAATTAAGTGATATTGATGGTAAAACAGGTCTGCAGATGTAAGATAAATGACAACGGATAAAGAGCTAGGTCTCAAATAACTATTTCAGTAGATAATTTATCATATTTTTGAAAGATTTTAAACTTTATCTTCGCAGAAATTTAAATCATTAAAAATCCTGCCAATAACTGACCTCTGCTCGAGTGTCAATTTGTCTTGACCAATGAACTGGCAAATGACAAATGGTAAAAATGAAATAATTATCACCACTGGAAATAGAAATCCATCAGTGACAGATATGAGTTTGAGCTGAAGGTTAACCATCTTGGTTTTGTTTGTGTTTATAATTAAGCTGACAATCGGAAACCTAGGTGGTGAGAGAGTGGCCTGATGGCTGAAATGTCCTGTCCATTTGAATGTTTCATATGACCACAGGCTGCCAGAATAAATGCAAATGACAGAGGTGATTCTCTGATGAAGGTCAGAGCCTTTAATGAACTTTTCCCTGGCAACTGTCTGTCACTTATTATCAAACTGTGATGATCAAATCTGCTAATCTTGGACAAAGCAGGGAATCCATTTTGCAGGGATTGTTTCAAAAGTGCAAAAGAAATTGCAATCAGTAAAGGCTTTAATTAAAAAATTGTTTGTTTGACCAATCCCGACCCAGGATTTTTAAACCTGGGTAGGTACATTTTGTACATGCAGATGAGATGATTGTTTTATTTCATTTAAACTTAAATTCTATATAGAAATGTCTGAAGAGTAGGCTACAGGGACAGGTGACTATTAAAGAGACAGGTATCTATTACAGAGACAGGTGACTATTACAGAGACAGGTGACTATTACAGAGACAGGTGTCTATGACAGAGACAGGTGTCCATTACAGAAACAGGTGAGTATTACAGAGACAGGTGTCTATTAAAGGGACAGGTGACTATTAAAGGGACAGGTGACTATTACTGGGAAAAGTGTCTATTACAGAGACAGGTGACTATTACAGGGACATAATTATTACAGGGACAGGTGACCATTACACAGGTGTCCATTACAGAGACAGGTGACCATGACACAGGTGTCCATTACAGGGACAGGTGACCATTACACAGGTGTCCATTACAGGGACAGGTGACCATTACACAGGTGTCCATTATAGAGACAGGTGACCATTACACAGGTGTCCATTACAGGGACAGGTGACCATTACACAGGTGTCCATTACAGAGACAGGTGATCATTACACAGGTGTCCATTATAGAGACAGGTGACCATTACACAGGTGTCCATTACAGAGACAGGTGTCCATTACAGGGACAGGTGACCATTACACAGGTGTCCATTACAGGGACAGGTGACCATTACACAGGTGTCCATTACAGAGAC
This sequence comes from Atrina japonica, assembly GCA_030159075.1. Classification (NCBI taxonomy): domain Eukaryota; kingdom Metazoa; phylum Mollusca; class Bivalvia; order Pterioida; family Pinnidae; genus Atrina; species Atrina japonica. Next base: position 518,091 of record BROG01000255.1, on the reverse strand, counting down.
AGGTGACCATTACACAGGTGTCCATTACAGGGACAGGTGACCATTACACAGGTGTCCATTACAGAGACAGGTGTCCATTACAGGGACAGGTGACCATTACATGGCTTTCCATTACAGGGAAGGTGACCATTACACAGTGTGTCCATTACAGAGACAGGTGACCATTACAAGAGAGATTACAGAGACAGGTGTCCATTACAGGGACAGGTGACCATTACACAGGTGTCCATTACAGGGACAGGTGACCATGACACAGGTGTCCATTACAGAGACAGGTGTCTATTACAGGGACAGGTGTCTATTACAGGAAGAAGTGTCTATTACAGGGTCTACAGAGACAGGTGACTATAAGAGATCATAGACAGGTATTTATCGCAGGTAACTTTTCTAATTTACAGACAGTAATGGCTATGTTTATCGCTAAGTGTTGAGCTGTGCTGAGATAGAGATAAAAAGATATAAAAACAAGAGAGAGACAGAGAAAGATAAATAGAGAGAGAGAGAGAGAGAGAGAGAGAGAGAGAGAGAGAGAGAGAGAGAGAGAGAGAGAGAGAGAGAGAGAGAGAGAGAGAGTTTGCAAAGATGTAACACTACTAAACATTGATACTCTCATTATAACTAAAGTTATTTTTAGTAAGGCTTCTCATCAAAGTCTTATCTCATTTGATTAAAATGATACATGAATATTTATGACTTTGTCTAATGAAGAGCACTAAATCTTTAGAGTGTGACTTAAAAAACACTTCATCTTTATGTGCAATAACCATGCTTTTGATTGAAAGTTTTCTTTTGAAAAATAAAACAACACTTTGATACACAATGAACAAATCAATTGCAATATTCTTCATTCTTTGCAGGTACACAGAAATGAATTATTTATAAATGAACAAACACTTGAATCGTCTTCTAAGAGCAATCAATATCATTTTAAAATAAGATGTTCTCTTTATCACTGTTACATTGAGATGAAGTCATTATGTGAGGTAGGTGGGTATTGATTTTTTTTAATAAATATTTCTGCCATCAGAAAACCAATTACTTAACTTTAGAGAATCTTGTATACTATCCATATATGTCAGAAAGTTTCTAGCTTAAAGGAGATATTACTAACCTTAGAATGAATGCCAATTTTCCGCAAGAAAGAGTTCTTGTTATGGGTGCACTGTAACTGGGTTACATCCTCCATCATCAACAATAACCACCACCAAAAAGCTCAAAAATAGATGAATGTGGTGAAAACCCAAACAATTTATTTGTTAACCCATCAACCCCTGAAAAACAATGGACTCAGCTGTAAATCAATGACTTAGACCAGTCCAAATAAGTCTCTAGGGGTGAATGACCTGATATTATATATCAGAATATTATTGGGTAAGGCCAAAATAAAGATATATGCAGGTTATATCATATCTTAAAAAGGAATAAATATGTAGGTAGATAGGTTGTGTTTTTCTTTTTGCACCGGGGCGGGGGGAGGGGGAGGGGGGAAGGGGAGGATGTTTATGTCTGTGTACACTGGACAGTAAAAAACCATGTCCATTGTATATTTCTGAGGACAGTGTTCAAGGATTCCTCAAATAAAGATGATTCTTTATTCTCTATTTACATGATACAAACCATTTTTTTTTTAAAATTTTCAGTATTTACCAAAAAAGGCTAAGGATGGCAAAATTGCCTCTCAAATATAGGATTAGCTGGGTAACCAGAAACTGCCATATTATTTAATATAGCCTAAAAAATTCAATTGAGGTTTGAACATGAATCTTACAGAAAGCCCCTTATGACAATAACTCTGAACACATCAGTGAGTGAACAAAAACCGACATTTATGGAAGACTGACATGTTTTAGGATTTTTTATACATTCTACAGCTGAGGTCGGAACAATGTGTTCTACTGTTTAGATACAGAGATTTTAATCTGTTGATAAACAGGACTATTAATCTCTGACCATGTACAGACATTATTGTTACTATTTTTAGTAATGTATCCTGACATTTTAGTACTGTTCACTATAATTTGGTATATCCAACTTGCCAGTATGACACTTACAAGCATTTCCATGTAATATTCTAGTGGTGCTATCAAGTGTTTCTGTGAGATGGTGCCATATGTATAGTGCATGTACCAAAGGTCTCCATATCTAAAACTCTAAGACTCTTTGACCTTTTGACTGGTGGACCTTCAGACTGGTGGACCTTCAGACTCTTGGACCTTCACAATTCCTTCAGACTATTGGACCTTCTGACTGATGGACTTTTAGACTCTTGGATCTTCACAACTGCATTACAATTCCTCCAAACGACCTTCTGACAGGTGGACCTTCAGACTAGTGAACTTTCAGTCTCTTGGACCTTCAGACTAGTGAACCTTAAGTGTCTCTGACATTCTGACTATTTGACCTTCAGACTCCTGGACATTCTGACTGATGGAACTTCAGACTAATGAACCTTCAGACTAGTGAACCTTCTGACTGGTGGACCGTCAAACTAGTGATCCTTCAGTCTCTTGGACCTTCTGAAAAGTGAACTGTTAGACTGATGGCCATGTGTATGTACCACAGGTCACCATATCTAACTCCTGACTGAAGGTACATCTGTTTATTTGTATCACAATTGCTTCAGACTCCTGGACCTTCTGACTGATGAATCTTCAGACTAATGGACCTTCAGACTCTAAGACATTCTGACTGGTGAAACATTAGACTCTTGGACCTTCTGACTGGTTTACCTTAAGACTAATGAACCTTCAGATCAATGGACCTTCTGACTAGTTAACCTTCAAACTCTTATACATTATGGCTAGTTGACCTTCAAACTTTATGAACTTCTGACTAATGGACCCTCTGGCAGGTGGGACTTTAGACTAGTGAACCTTCAGATTTCTGAACTTCTGAGTAGTGGACCTTCAGACATGTGAACCTTTAGAAAAGTGAACCTTTAGACTCTTTGACCATCTGTCTGGTCGACCAAGAGTCTAATGGACCTTCAGACTAGTGGTCCTTTAGACTCTTGGATGTTCCGACTAGTGGACCAAATGAAACTGATGAAATTACAAGAGGACTTTAGACTCTTTGACTTTCAGACTAGTGGTCCATTAGACTGTTGGATGTTCTAACTAGTGGACCTTTAATTTCTTTTACTCACAGACCTTTGTACAAATGAATCTAAAAAATCACGAATTCATTGACAGAAACTTTGTGTGGCAGGATATGCAAGGTAGAACCTGTCCACTAGCTGGAAATAAGAAATATTCTACTATCTTTTTATGAACTCAGTCAAACTCATCAGGGATCAGTGCTTGTGGTATATTTCAAAGATCATGAATTGTCTCCCTTTGACACTTATCTGTCCTGCACATTCAGAAACCTCTCTACTTAATGCTATCATAATGACATTCAGTAACAAACATATTTTGTCCAGACACAGCAATCAAAAGAATTAAAAATATCTAGGAAAAGAAATACAAATTAAAACCTTTGAATTTCGCATCGCAATAGATTAGCAAATCTAAATGAATTACAAAATGACATTTCAAAATGCAATTTAATTGGAATTAAGATTTTTGTAGCTGCCATTCAATGAAAATTCAATGTATGATAGAATGTCTACATCCTATAAATGCAGTTTAAAAAACAGTAAATCATTCTGTTAACTGCAAACAATAAACACATCCATGTTTCATTGCACAATTCGCTATGTACATGGCAGTCACCCTCATTGCTATCCTCTTCATTGCATGGCTTCCACTGAAGTCAGACAGTTTAATTGTATAAGTTACAAATTCTATATGGGAGATTTAATCACAAAAAATAAATCTATCACGACATCCAAGTTTAAGCAGGATAATTTATGCTCCCTGTGGTACATGTGACTCACTCAGCCAATCAAACAAAGTTCCATAAAAATGTGAAAAACACCAGATCACCGCAAGTTTGAATTAATAAATTTAGAAGTCAAATAAATAAACAGAGAGCAAATTATAACCTACTTGTTAACTGATCAACCCTTGAAAAACAATGGCCTCTTCTGTAAATGAATGATTTAGACAGGTCCAAATGTGTCTTTAGGGGTTAATGGGTTACAGAGTACAGAAGATGCATGGCTGAAAGCAATTCCTCTGGATATTGGTCCTAACTAGTTAAAATGGATACAAATTACCATCAGAGACCAATTAGGAAACAAGAATATCATTCGAAACTCGTAAAATCCATATCAGTGAGAAGAGGAGAAGACATTATTTCATAGCCATGTTAGCATAGCTTTAACTTTCAGCCCCAAATGGACCACAAAACTCATCTGTCAACGAATGCAGTCATCCGAGACCACTAAAACATCTTTTTCATGTTGAGTAGACTTTAGAGAGCAATTTGAGTGCTAGTGTGGAAAAGTACATATTCCATATCTGAAAATTTAAATTACTTGAAGCAAATTAATGTTTATTTTGTAATTAAATTTCTTTATAAAGAATGGTATCTTAGGTTAGATGCTGTAACTAAAATTGATTGTTTATTAGATATTTTCTTAAGTGATCTACCCCCTGAAAAATAATGGACTCACCTCAAGACCAATGACATAAGTTAATCCAACAAGGGGTCAACAAGGGGTCAACTATCAGAAAATTCTGATGTGTTTTTAATTTGGTTTATTTTGCCATTTTCCTAAAATACACCTAGTAAATGTAATGGTAATAGGTTCCTTTGGAAACAGGTATTAATTTAATGTCAACAAATTGGTTTCATCTTTAATTCAACAAAATTTTAACCCCATGAAATTTTTTGATTCTACAATACTCTCTGTATTTAGTGCAATGAGTTGAAAGGTCATCTAACAAAGGTCAAGGTCAATATATGTAAGTATGACTACTTTACAAATGTACATGTATGTATAAACTAGCAGAAATCATTAAGCCAAATCTGGTAACTCAAATGTAACTACAGAGCAAATGTTTTGTGAGCAAAGTTTACAAGTGTGAACCCATGACATATTTTAACAAGAAGCCAAATGGTCCTTAATGGTCACCTGAGCAAAACATGAGAAAATGCTGATCAATGGTTTCTGAGAAGAAGATCTATTAAACATGTACAAACTTAAGGCCCTTTTTAGCCCCTATGGGTCCTAGCACTTTTCATTTGCAAACATTAAGCAACTTCCATAATTTGAAAGTCGTCTGTACCAAAATTTGGTCTTTTTTTGGCCCCTTTTGGGGTCTTAGCCCCCCTCTGGTCAATTGCAAACTCTATGCAGATTACTATTTTGAGATGACCTTGACCTCTAATATATAACTGACCTGATGTGAATCATTTCACATTAATGTACTTGCTTTGACATCAATGGTGGTGGTGGGGGGACGGGGGAGTTGGCTAGCCAGTTTTGTTCCCAGGGAAAGTTTCAGCTGGGAGGAAAGTTGGCAGCTAAACCAGCTCCTGGAAAGTTTTGCTCTCGTTTATTTTTCTGTATTTTCGTACTAAGATTTTTAAAATGAAAATGAAAGCGAAATTTTGAAGCTAAATTGTTGTTATATGCCATCAATGAGACCATGGTGATTTACTGTGAATATGTTTTCTGTCGTAAAACGGCAAAAATTTCCATTGATACAGTACTGAGATATGTCCTTGATCTTTAGACTACGACTGACCCACTGTGAGCAGTTACATGACTTATCTGTACTCCACCAGAATTAATGTGTGTTTGATTCTGTGTCTCTACATACATCAAATATCATATATCATAGAAAAGTCCAACAGAGAAATCATTTTTCTTTTTCCATTTCTTTCAATACCAATTTCTGTTTTTACTTGATGGAGTCATTAATTATGCCATTCTGTATACAGACATGTACATGTAGGTCAAAGATACTCCGTGATAAAGCTAATCTCTGGATAAGGCGGAGAATCGGAGATAACTATCAAATCAATAAATGTAGATAAAAATGTAAGTAGGATGTGAAAATGCAACTGCAACATAAAGCATCTATTAGCAGACCTTTTATAAACTCTATTATATCTCTGAAAATATTTATTTTTCAGTAGATCAATAACAAAACATAAATTAGAGTTTTCAGCATCTCTTTTGAAAACATGTTTATCTATAACATAAACAGATATACCAGTATATATAAAGGATCAAGTTTATTTTATTTTGTATCATTTAATACACTAAGATATCAAAGATTTGAAGAAGGGGTCATTGCCCAATAAATATTAAAACTCAAAGACTCGTATATTCCATCTCTCTCTCTCTCTCTTTCTCTCTCTCTCTCTCTCTCTCTCTGAGATATATAGGGGCAAGGATAAACATCTATAGCACCAGTGTTGCAGTTTTATTCCCACCAGGGTGAAGTAAAACAAGAACCCCACTGGACCTTTTCGGTCACCTTAGTAAAACATGAGTACAGTGAGAATAAGCTGATCATTGGTTCATGGTTTACAAAGTTTTGGCCTCCATTGGTTCTAGCCCCTTTTTATTCGTGATCCATAGATAATTCCTAATAACTGACTCATATATATATATATTCTTGTATACAAAAAGTCAATTAGTTCGGAGCTAATAAGCAATCTGTATAAAACAGTACCTGGTCCTTTGATTACAGGTATAGTAAAATCCAAATAACCTGGTGGGGTGGAGTCTTGTGAACCCTTTTCTTGACCTGGACAAGTTTAAATTTTAGGTAATAAAGCATAACGTTAGAATTAAACTGACTATGGTAATCGGACTAGCATTTGTAAGAGAGTATCAAATGAGGAATAAAACATTTTTCCTGTGCAGCTTGACATAACCGAAAAGTGAGAAAGCCAGAAAGTCTGTATGATAATCAAACGGTTACTCTGTAACTATCTTATGTGAATCAGACAACACATAACATTATACACTGTTCTCAAGCATCATTATGTGTTAGTCTTTTTTTGTCACATCTTTGATACAATCATGGCTGCAAAGTGTTTATTCAAAATGTGAACATCAAATAAACAAAAAAATTGAGATTCTCTGCGAATGATAGGATATTTGTGCATGCCAATTCACAATGGGAGCACCAGGAAAACACTTCAATGTAATGTTTATAAAAGTGTTTGTGCAGGTGAGCTTTCCCGCTTAATGAATCCTCCCTGACACTGCAGCTGCAAACGATCACACGTGAGATTAAATTTAAAGATTTTCCTGAAATTTATAGTCAAAAACTGTCATTGTAATACACTTTTATTCATATCCAGGAATTTAATCTCAAACCCTATTTAAACAAATCTATCCCATATGCAATAGAAAACAGAGAATACAGTTGTGGTACTCTTAGGGGAATCACGAAAAATCACTTATAAGATATGGCTGTGTATACAACTAACACATATTGTCTATCTTCCATAATCTCCACCAAAATCTCTATATAGAAAAGAGCCCATTAAAGTATTAGGTTACATTGATTAAAATGATCAGTTAGATTATGGTGTTCAGTTAGATCACAGTCCAGGTTTGATTAGAGTACAGAGTACAATGTTTGGTTAGAGTACAGTGTTCAGTTAGACTACAGTGTTTGGTTACAGTACAGCATTTGGTTTTTGTACAGTGTTTGGTTAGAGCAGTGTCAGGTTAGATTCAGTCATTAGTTAGGTTGCAATGTCATATTAGAATAGTGATGGGTTGGTTTCAATGTTAGGTCCAAGTCATGTTAAGTAACAGTGGTGTTCTTGTTTTTTTTTTTTAATTTTGAATGGTGTTTTAAGCCACACTCAACAATTTTTCAGTTATATGGTGGCGGTTAGTTTATATTAATGGAGGAGAAATCTCAGTTACAATGTGCCCGGGAAGAGACCACCAGCATTCTGCAAATAAACTGGCAAACTTTCTCACAAAAATCAGCTTTGGTTCCAGCGGGGCTATATCCTGCATTGATCAGAAGTGAGAGACTTCATGATTCAAAGCTTGATGCTCTAACCACTCGGCCACGGAAGCCTTCTGAGTTTTTATTAATAAAAGGTTGTTTTGGAGTATTTCTTCAAATAAAAAGTAAACAAATATTTAGTCTGATTGAATATAGAATATGCTTGTGACTTCAGAATTTGGTAAATTTTGTTGTTTTATCATTTCTGTATTTTTTTTTTTTTTTTTTTTTGTCATGCCGGTGGTCTGCCCAAATGTCCAGTAGTTTTTAGATCAAAACGGATATCTAATGACTTGCATACATGTACATATACCAACATGAATTAGATATGTGTGAGAAACACTGATAGTGTCCTCACAACAGCTGTGTTTGTACAAAGGTCAAGGTCATGAGGTCTGAAGGTCACTGACCTTGATATTGATTGACAGTATACATGTAGTTAAAAAACAGTAACCATACAAACATGGATATATCTTGTAGGAAAAGCCACAATTTATTGAAAACAGAAATTTCACAATTATTATACATCAGAAGGAAGATATCTTTCTTACCAGATGATAAGAAATGGCAATCATGATGGAAAATTTGAATTTCGTTTAGAAAAATATCAGCTTACAATGAAGTGGGGTAAATTTAGAGGAAAAACCCAGTTACAATGAAGACCTATTAATTAAGGGTCCAATGACCTTTCTGAGGTCATATAGCTTTAGAGCTCCTTTTGTTACATACACTACAGAGCCCCTTTGGTGACATACACTATAGAGCTCCTTTGGTAACATACACTATAGAGCTCCTTGGTGACATATACTACAGAGCTCCTTGGTGACATACACTACAGAGCCCCTTGGTGACATACACTACAGAGCTCCTTGGTGACATATACTACAGAGCTCCTTTGGTGACATACACTATAGAGCTGCTTTGGTAACATACACTACAGAGCTCCTTTGGTGACATACACTATAGAGCTCCTTGGTGACATATACTACAGAGCTCCTTGGTGACATATACTACAGAGCTCCTTTGGTAACATACACTACAGAGCCCCTTGGTGACATACACTATAGAGCCCCTTTGGTGACATACACTATAGAGCTGCTTTGGTGACATACACTATAGAGCTCCTTGGTGACATACACTATAGAGCTCCTTGGTGACATATACTACAGAGCTCCTTGGTCCTTTGGTAACATACACTACAGACCTTGCTACCTCCTTTGGTAACATACACTACAGAGCACCTTGGTGACATACACTATAGAGCTCCTTTGGTAACATACACTATAGAGCTCCTCTGGTAACATACACTATAGGGCTCCTTTGGTAACATACACTACAGAGCTCCTTGGTGACATACACTACAGAGCCCCTTTGGTAACATACACTATAGAGCTCCTTTGGTAACATACACTATAGAGCCCCTTTGGTAACATACACTATAGAGCCCCTTTGGTAACATACACTATAGAGCTCATTTGGTGACATACACTACAGAGCTCCTTGGTAACATACACTATAGAGCCCCTTTGGTAACATACACTATAGAGCCCCTTTGGTAACATACACTATAGAGCTCCTTTGGTGACATACACTACAGAGCTCCTTGGTTACATACACTATAGAGCCCCTTTGGTGAGATACACTACAGAGACCCTTTGGTGAGATACACTATAGAGCACATTTGGTGACATCCAAAATTAACAAAAAAAAAAAAAAAAAGAATGTATTTAAGGAGTGGTAATTTTACAAAATAAATTGCGCACTGATGAATTATATTTCATATGTCACCAATGGGGCTCCTTAGATTGCAAAATAAGAACTTAGTATCAGGCTGTTACTCACTATATAAGAGAGATGTAATTTCAAGGATAATTTCTATCAAATCTGCCTCGGAGGCCCGATATTAGTATTTCATCATTGGGTAATTATTTTCATGTAAATTCAGGAAGTCGGCTTGACACATTCAAATAAGATTACATACAATCTCATTAAATATTCTGCAGGAAATGTGTATGGGTTGAAATAAAAACGTTGTAAATTACAGGGTATATCCACCCGAGAACATGAGATTTAAACTATTAAACTCTGAATTGAAATCAACACAAAGATTCAGCAAATCCCTCGAGTTAGAATTAATAATTATGCATTGTTGTTGAATTGTCATCTTCTATCTACTCAATAGTACCGTCAGTCGGGTAGCTAGGAATTTGAATTTGAATTTAGAACTGTGTTTTACGACACACTCAACAATTTTTCAGTTATGTGGTGGCAGCCAGTTTTTATTGTTGGAGGAGAGAACCTGGCCTTCTGCAAGTAAACTGGCAAACTTTCTCACAAAAATCAGCTTAAGTTCTAATGGGACTTGGACCTAACCTGACCAGAAACGAGAAACTTCATGGTCCAAAGTGTGATGTTCTAACCACTTGGCCCCAAAGGCCCTTGTCTGGCTAGGCTAATGTAAAGTGTATGTATGTGTAAAATGAAAGGGGAGTGGTTAAGGGATGGGGTGGGGATGTTAGCAGAATACATGTATGTTTAGGGGAATGGTTGGGCTGGGGTTTGAAAGCCCCAGAGGCTCTATGGAAAATTGATACTGTACATTTTTTTAATTTCAAGGGGAGAAAATTTCACTTTTTTCTGAAAGGGACTTATTAGCGAGGAGAAAAGTTCACGCAAGACCATTTAAAAAACAAACAAGAAATTGTGTTATGACTGTTTCATGAGTATATTTTATAGAATTTTTGAAGTAAAGCTTATAAAGATTCTGTGATTCCTGTATGTAGCATCTGTTTATATATGAATTAATCTTTATCAGCAATAACTTTAATAATTTTGATTGGTCATGTACTGTAAAACCTGCTATAGTAGCCACCTCTATATAAGGATTACCTGTTTATAAGGGCCAGTTTTTTTCAAGTCCCTTGACTGCATACTTCAATTAAATTGAACCTGTGTATAAGGGTCACCTGCACATAAAGGTCAATATTTTCTGGTCCCTTGGGTGGCCCCTATATACAGCTCTCACTATACTGTTTTTTTTAATTTTCATGGGTATAAGATATAATATTCACGTGTATTTAAATTTGTGGTATTTGCTTTGACTGCAAATATAGTGAAATTAAATCCTCCATGAATAAAAGCAACTATACAGTATTTTACAATAAATTTTGAACATTTTGGAAAATCGTGTGAATGCATCTGCATAGAAGCGCATGTGGTATTTATGACAATGGCCTGGACCATTATACACTGACATAGGGGTATCTGTAAAATCCTGTTAGATCAATAAATAATTGGCATCAGCAAAAAAAAAAAAGAACTAGAAAGAAAACAATAAATAACCATGGCGATACATCAAATGGGTGATCACATGACTGTATTATTACCATATTTTATTGATGTAAATTTATTAATTACAATTTATGGCCCTTGTGAGGGTTACGCCATATGGTTACATAATACATGTAAAGGTTGGGACTGGGTATTTATGACATTCCCGTCTCTTATCTGTAAAAGATAGACTTCATTTATTGTCTGTTTTTTTTTCACTATTTATCTTTATTCCACTGTTTGAATCTTTTATGACACATTTTTATCAAAATCTGTAAAAAAACTTTGTATTTATGTCAGAATACAAGTGCATTAGGCCATCTTCTATCACTGCCTTAGTCATCCCATATGTTTTATTAACAGATCTGCATTTTGTGATCTATATAATTACATCGACATCTCCAATATGAAGGGACAGGAAAAGAGTAATAATATGACAGACAGACAGATACAGACATAAACAGACAGACAAGTTGAAAACTAGAAACAAAGACTTTGGCAGACAAGTGAATAGGCTGATACAAACAGAAATTAAAAAAAAAACAGAAAAAGGTTGAAAGACAGACAATAAACAGACAATAGCTGCCAGATAGACAAGCAATAAACAGATATAGGCTGATGCAGATAAATAGAAACCAAACAAAAGGCGTATACCAATCAGGTAAACATAAAACAGGTAATCACATGCTAAATTAAACAGGTGAATACATACCAAGAGGTAATCACATACTAAACACCAGACTGGTGAACATATACTAAACAGATAATCACATATCACACAGGTAATCACATACTAAACAGGTAATCACATACTAGACATATATCAGACTGATGAACACATACTAAACAGGTAATCATATACCAAACAGATAATCACATACTAAACAAGTAATCACATACTAGACATATACTAGACAGGTAATCACATACCAAATGATAAATCATATATTAAACAAGTAATCACATACTAGACATATACCAGACAGGTAATCAGATACTAAACAGGTAATCACATACTAGACATATATCAAACAGGTGAACACATACTAATAGGTAATTAGACATATACTAGACAGGTGAACACATACTAAACAGGCAATCAAATACCAAACAGGTGTTCACATACTAAACAGGTAATCACATACTAGACATATACCAGACATGTGAACACATACTAAACAGGTAATCAAATACAAAACAGGTAATCACATACTAAACAGGTAATCACATACTAGACAAATACCAGACAGATGAACAAATACTAAACAGGTAATCACATACTAAACAGGTAATCACTTACTAAACAGGTAATCACTTACTAAACAAATAATCACATACTCTAGACATATACCAAACAGATGAATGCATACTAAACAGGTAAGCATATATTAAATAGGTAATCACATATTAAACAGGTAATCACATACTAAACATATACCAGATAGGTGAATACATACCAAACAGATAAACATGTACCATACAGGTAAACACATATTTAACAGGTAAACAAATACTAAACAACAAGCACATATCATACCATACAGATAAACAAATACTTAACAGGTAAACTGATACTAAACAGGTAAACAAATTAGTTAGACAAACACATGCCAAACATAAATTTTACTTATAATACAGATAATCACATACTTATCAGGTTTATATATATGAAACAGGTGAACACATACTTAACAGATAAATACATTTCAAACAGGTATAGAAATACTAAACAGGTAATCACATACCAGACATATACCAGACAAGTTAACACATAAACAGGTAAACACATACTTAACAGATAAATACATTTCAAACAGGTATAGAAATACTAAACAAGTAATCAAATACCAGACATATACCAGACAAGTTAACACATATACTAAACAGGTAAACACGTACTTAACAGATAAATACATTTCAAACAGGTATACAAATACTAAACAAGTAATCAAATACCAGACATATACCAGACAACTTAACACATATACTAAACAGGTAAACACATATTTAACAGATAAATAAATTTCAAACAGGTATACAAATACTAACAAATAAACAAAAATAATTAGGTAATCACACATGTTAACATATTCTGATTTAATGAATGGTTTTTTTTTTAAACTTCCTCCAACATGAGTAAAAAGAATTATTCTGTTTAACTCATCAAACCCTGAAAAATAATGGACTCTTCTGAAAATCAATGACTTGGGCCAGTCCAAATGTGTCTTTAGGGGTTCATGGGTTAAGAGACTTTGTGAGTTCCTTATAAGCCTAAATAAACCATGCCTTTAGGTACATTTACCCTTTAAGTACTTGCCAAAACAGAAGTTTACATGAAAATGACATCTGAACTTACACTTGACATTCTGTTCAGGGCATCTTTATTACAAAATTTATTCTTATGGGCAAACATTTTACTTTATGGGAAAACAAAATAATGAGGTTAAATAATAACCACTACCTTTAAACATTATACTGCAACATTTATAGCTGTAATAATCGGTTATCTCATGAAATAAAAACGAAAAGGCAATACATTTAATTTTAATATGTTTCACAATTAATCTAACTTTATTTTTTTATATTAAAATCTAGGTCACTTTAACATCTTATCACAGTTGATGTTATAAAAAATGTTACGGTCAAATTGTACTTCTCTGATAACTTGCCCCATATAAAAATAATGTTACATATTTTCTACCCCTTTAAAAACAGTGGATTCTTCCTCAAATCAATTAGACAATCCAGACCTACTGTGTAATCAGGGGGAATCAAGTTAGTCTATTTATGCACTATAAAAAGTGGGCATTTATTTCAGGGACTCGTATATTTCTCTGATGTCAGTTTCATTTTAATCTGAAAGATGTCACCCTGTGCAGATTAGTTTTCTTGCTCTGACATTCAAAGCAATGCTGATTAGCAGGTATATGGCCAGGACCAATTAGCTCTATTTTAATGGCTTTTGAAATTCTTTTTTTATGGTAGTAATTTAAATTTCCAAGTATAAAATCTCGAATTGTGGCATTTTTAAAGCACCTGTATTTTAGAGATCCTTTAACTTTATTCATTAAAGTACTCCTTTATTGCACCCTGATGACAGGGTGCTTGTGAGTTAAATGTTTCATACATAAGTAGACAGATCTATCATGATATGAACCGGAAGCTTACCCTGGTGAGAAAATACTAGGTAGATATAATTTATAGAACATAAAGCACCAGGAAAATCTAAATTACAGGTAATTAAATCTACTACCTATAACACACCTTTCTTATTTTCATGTGTAACACAGCATTCTGCCCTGACAGGTAACTGCTCCGTTTTAAGTACCGGTATGCAGTTTTGTTAAGTAGCATGCTACCAGGACTCCATCAACATTTCAATATTGTAAAAGTTTTATGAATATTTAATTCAAATATTTATATAATATTTTCCATATCAATTATTACTTGCATGAAATAATAGAAATATTCTCATTAATAAAAGAAACAAGCATTCTGGGAGTACTGATAAATCAATACATTATACAGTGAAACTTGTAGATAACGACCTCCTTAGGGACACCAGAAAACTGGTCTTTTGAGGGAGGTGGTCTTTATATAAAGGTCAATTTGTACACAAACGGTTCTATTGGGGACAGCAAAAACTGGTCTTTGTGACCATGTGGTCTTTATTCACAGGTGGTCGCTAAAGAAAGTTTTACTGTACATGTCTCCTACCTGTGAAACCAATACCAAACAAATGGAGTAGAATCACAAAACTTTAACCAAACACTTATTCGTACAGATCGATGGACAAATAGATTGACAGAGGAATACAAACGAAGCCCATAGTCTCCCCCCTCCCGCCTATGTCACTGATACAGGACTATTTTGACTGCTAATTATGTACTTCTGCCAATCAAATAAGTCAAACATCCTGATAGGTGTTACTTGTAAAATGTGATATACATTTGTACCTTACCTTTTTTTATTCTTCTTCTTTCTCTGTAATTTATAACTAACAGTTGGTTGTTTTTGTTTTTTTGTAAAAAAAAAAAAATTGTACCATTTTATTAAAAATAATTATACAAATCTTAAATTTCTTTTTTGTCATGCTGAGCACTGTAAACAAGAAATATTGCTGTGCTGTAAATTGAATTTTTTAGCACATTCAATATTTAGAGCACTGACAGTGGGAAATGTTTTCTGTGCTGTTTGAATTTATCCCTTTTAAACATACTGGTAAGTGGCTGACTATTGAATATTTGATTATTTCTTATTTTCTCTCCAATTTTAGCACAAATAAAAATCAAGTACATCTATGTCTTTGCACGAAAATAAAATAAAAAGTGCGCAAAATTTTTGCATTTTGTTATACATGAGTGTGAACAAGATGGCCTTTTCTCATCCCCTGTCCCTTTCAACAAAACCCCTTACCCCAGGGCCACATTTCTCCCAGAGTCTTACTTGAACATTGTAACTCTTTGCCTAGTTTCTATGCGACATGTACATATAGTAAATAGGAAGATTTATATAGACTATATATCGTCCTGCCTCTTATTTTGAGATAAACATTATTGAAACAAAGCAATGAATGATTTATTTTTTTAAATCAAAAGGAATATTTTGGGATAAAAAACAATTCATTGGACGTTATGAAATTCAGTGAAAGAATAGCTTTAAATGACATAAAAGTCCCTCACTCTGTGATAAGTACTAGAGGCCTGTATTAAGCAGGTGCCCTTGAACTGATCCAAGTGATTGATAGTCTTGGCAGGTCATTGGCCTTTTCTTGTGTTTATTTTAATTGGATTTTGATCTTTTTTAAAACTTACCTTATTGAATTTAGTTTTTTAAGTATGATACATACCTATAAAGGAAGTTAAAAATGGCTGATAATTCATTTATCGACACATAAGTAAAACAATGACCCAATTCCATTCACACACTGTCAGTCTAAAATCTATAATTACACAGAGTTAATCAGAAACTAAACATTCAGGGGTGATAGATTGGTAAAGAAAGGGGAGGTAACTGGTAAATGTATATCATTTGACGTGTTTGACTGTTTTGCCGTATGATTTTCCCAGTATGAAGTGATGAAAGCTACCCATTGTTCTCTTTTCTTTCAGGACCAGACGGTTCAATTAGTGGTTTGAATGAACTAAACCATTGAAATAATGGGATATATTTTTGGTAGTGATAGTATGGATCCACAGGTGCTGATCGACATTTTCTGACAGTTTGACAGAGAATAATCAATATCACATCTGAATACAAGTTATTATGTAGAAAGAAATGGTGAAAAAAAATTATCAGCAGAGGAAATCGTGAATTGCATGAAAAACAAACTAAACCCTAGAACTGTAAAAGGTATATAATTATATCTCATGCATATAAAATTCTCCATGATTTGCTAAATAACACCACATGAGCAATTGGACAAACATAATCATGTGACCAGGAACAGAAACGTCAAGTCTCCGTCATGCGCTCCATTTTCCCTGTCAGTTTTCCTCCCATTCGGAACCCCATTAGAGTTATCATTCTTGATAAGAAACACCTATAGATCATAAAAGTGAAAACTTTTCATAAGTTTCTTGGAAAATGTTGTTTTGAATAAAATACCCTTGAAACTTTAACGGTAGTTACTTTTTGAGTTTTTCATATCAGTATAATAAACAATTTATTGCCCTGATTGTAAGGAGACATGAGGATTTGTTCACCCGCGGCAAGTCATATTCCCCTCGGGAATTTGACTTGCCTCGGGTAAACAAATCCTCATGTCCCCCTACAACTAGGGCAATAAATGTTTAATATTACCCTGGAACAAGCACCCCAAGGAATGAAAAACATCATATTACCCTGAATCATGCACCCCAGGGAATGAAAAACATCATATTACCCTGAAGCATGCACCCTAGGGAAGGAGAAACATCACATTACCCTGGAGCATGCACCCCAGGGAATGAAAAACATCATATTATCCTGGAGCACGCACCCCAGGGAATGAAAAACATAATATTATCCTGGAGCATGCACTCCAGGGAATGAAAAACATGATATTATCCTGGAGCATGCATCCCATTGAATGAAAAACATCATATTATCCTGGAGCATGTACCCCAGGGAATGGAACACATGATATTATCCGGGAGCACGCACCCCAGGGAATGGAAAACATGATATTATCCTGGAGCACATACCCCAGGGAATGAAAAACATGATATTGCCCTGGAGCACGCACCCCAGGGAATGAAAAACACATATTATCTGGGAGCACGCACCCCTGGGCACGCAATGGAATGAAAAACATGATATTATGGAGCACGCACCCCAGGGAGCACGTAGCACCCAGGGAATGAAAAACATGATATTGCCCTGGAGCACGCACCCCAGGGAATGAAAAACATGATATTACCCTGGAGCACGCACCCCAGGGAATGAAAAACATGATATTATCCTGGAGCACGCACCCCAGGGAATGAAAAACATGATATTATCCTGGACCACCTGCTTCCTAGAGAACCCTGCTATTATGTCAATCAGAGTTATTGTTATTCATTGTAGAAATAAAATCAACAACAATGACAGACGATCAAAAACATTTCCAACTGGTAAATGAAAGGTGAATTTGATTAATTTTATTAATCATTAAATATTAATACTGTTAATCAACTTGTTGTTTTATTTACAGTAATCTGAATTCGGTATAATAAACAATTTATTTACCCAGTTTTAGGGTAATACGAAGGTTAAAGTTTATATCTTATCTTTCTGAGGGCACAGCCCTAGTACTAGTAGTATGATATTTTATCATATAATCACAGTTTCAATATTTAGGGGTGATCAACCATATTGACTGAGGAAATGAAAGAAATGGGGAAATGAATAACCACGGTGCATAGTTTCCTATGTGTCAACAACAACTAACATAGATATACATAAACACAGACAGATAGAGCCATACACCAAGACATATAAACACTCAAACTGAGACAGTCAACCAAATGGTCATAGAAATGAATGTAGACAGATAGAGACAAAAACAAACAAACTGAGAAAGATGACCAAACAGCCATAGACAGATGAACACAGACAGAGGCAAACTCCAAGACAAAAAAACAAACAAACTGAGAAAGATGACCAAACAGCCATAGACAGACAAAGCTAAACACTTTGACAGACAGAACCAAATCCTAAGGTAGATAAACAATACATGTACATTGAGACAGAAAACCAAATATATACACATATATGAGACAGACAACCAAAGACTAAGACAGATAAACACATACATTAAGACAAAGACACAAACTAAGACAGGTAAACCAGGGGTTCAAAATTCCCCAAGTCCCAAGTCCAGGACTTGGTTAATTCTGGTTCGGACTTGGCATTTAGACTTGTCCCATCTGCATTCATTTATAATTTTACTGTATTATTTGTTAACAAAATTCAGCATGGACTTTGAAATTTCTCAGTTGGACTTACTCTCAAAGTCCCAGTATCTAAAAAAGAGTTTTGAACAACTGTAAACACATACAGAAAGACAGACAGAGAAACAAACACGAAGACATACAAACACATAATTAAAACTGACGAGGCCATATACCACACATACATTAAAGATGTCATCCGAACTTTTCAACAGATAGAGCAAATGCTAAGACATATATTCTGATAAACACAGCTGTACTAGGTAAGAATAAACTAAGGCAATATAAGTGAAGACCGAACTAGGCTTTTACTTGGTAATTCTGAACTAGGGTTTTACTATGTAAGAATGAACTTGGGTTTTACTAGGTAAAAATGAACTAGGGTTTTACTAGGTAAGAATGAACTAGGGTTTTACTAGGTAAGAAAGAATGAACTAGGGTTTTACTGGAAAGAATGATCTAGGGTTTTACTATGTAAGAATGAACTTGGGTTTTACTAGGTAAGAAAGAATGAACTAGGGTTTTACTAGGAAAGAATGATCTAGGGTTTTACTATGTAAGAATGAACTAGGGTTTTACTAGGTAAGAAAGAATGAACTAGGGTTTTACTGGAAAGAATGATCTAGGGTTTTACTATGTAAGAATGAACTTGGGGTTTACTAGGTAAAAATGAACTAGGGTTTTACTAGGTAAAAATGAACTAGGGTTTTATTAGGTAAGAAAGAATGAACTAGGGTTTTACTAGGTAAGAATGAATGAACTAGGGTTTTATTAAGTAAGAGCAAACTAGGGTTTTACTTGGTAAAAATGATCTATGGTTTTACTAGGTAAGAAAGATTTATGGCTTTACTAGGTAAGAATGAACTAATGTTTTACTAGGTAAGAATGAACTAGGATTTTACTAGATAAGAAATATGTAGGGTTTTATTTGGTAAGAATGATTTAGGGTTTTACTTGGTAAGAATGAACTAGGGTTTTACTAGGTAAGAGCAAATTAGGGTTTTATTAGGTAAGAATGAAATACGGTTTCACTAGATAAGAATGGACTAGGGATTTACTAGGTAAGAATAAACCTAGGTTTTACCAGGTAAGAATGATGTAGGGTTTTACTTGGTCAGAATGAACTAGGGTTTTTCTAGGTAAGAATGATGTGGGTTTTTACTTGGTAAGAATGATCTAGGGTTTTACTAGGAAAGAATGATCTAGGGTTTTACTAGGTAAGAATGATCTAGGGATTTACTGGGTAAGAATGAACTAGGATTTTACTAGGTAAGAAAGATCTGGGGTTTTACTGGGTAAGAATGATTTGGGGATTTACTTAGTAAGAATGAACTAGGGTTTTACTAGGTAAGAATGAACCTAGGTTTTACAGGGTAAGAATGATGTAGGGTTTTACTTGGTCAGAATGAACTAGGGTTTTACTAGGTAAGAATGAACTAGGGTTTTACAGGGTAAGAATGATGTAGGGTTTTACTTGGTCAGAATGAACTAGGGTTTTACTAGGTAAGAATGAACCTAGGTTTTACAGGGTAAGAATGATGTAGGGTTTTACTTGGTCAGAATGAACTAGGGTTTTACTAGGTAAGAATGAACCTAGGTTTTACAGGGTAAGAATGATGTAGGGTTTTACTTGGTCAGAATGAACTAGGGTTTTACTGGGTAAGAATGAACTAGGATTTTACTAGGTAAGAATGAACTAGGGTTTTACTGGAAAGAATGATCTAGGGTTTTACTTGGTAAGTGTGAACTAGAGTTATACTAAGTAATAATGATCTAGGGTTTTACTGGGTAAGAACTAAGGCTCTGCAAGGTAAGAATGATCCAGGTTTCTATTTGGTAAATTGTAGTAAAGCATAATTAGGTAAGAATGAATTAAATATAAGAATGTGGTCAAATGAACCAGGTCTCTACACTATCTTGACAGATTTTCACACTTGCTTATCATACAAGATTTCAATGACAATTTCATGTTTACATTCTGAATGACAATGTGTCTGAAAATTATTCAAAATCATTTAACTAAAACACGAAATAGGCATAGTAGTCTGAAAAATAATGTCTGAATGTAAAGAAACTGATCATATCATTTCTGTAATTAGCAAAACTTGTCGCCTTTCCCTTACAACTAGGAACAAGTTGCTAACTAAAAACTAGCAGAAATATATATGTCATGGCCTTGGGTAGAGAAATGTTGGTCTACTTTGATTGTATCCAAAATAATGGTAGAATGAGGCAGCAAAATTCACCGACATTTAATATAGATTGCCTTTGTTCAATGTTCTTTACATTATTATAATCAAAAAGTGAATTTACTACAAAATTTGAATGTGATTTTTGTCCATTTAAAACGTAGAATACTGATACACAGAATGCAATGTGGATATTTTATTTTATTACATTTATAATGTCAATAATTTTTAGCATACAAAACTTTCCTTGAGGTAATCAATTTCAATTTTAATGTTCTGTTGAAATTCTGATAAAACTTTATAGCTTTATTTTTACTCCTCCCAATCCTTAAAGGACCGTGATTGTAAAATATAATGTCTGCCACTGACCTATGTTAATTATTGGTGCTATATTTATCTTTTTTATGCAAGTAGAATATGTTTTCTATTTCTGTGGCAGATGTGTTGATTACTTCTTATTTTTTTAAATCATTTTTAACTTAGACACAAAGAATTTTTCTGTCTGCTCTAAAATTCATGACACCCAACCCACACAGCTGAACTCAAAACCAGTATATCCACTACCTAGTATTGTCCTATTCACATAAGATGGCGGGGCGGAGTTACCTTTTGATTATCATACGGATGAGTCTACTCACTTTTCGGTTATTAAAAGCTCCACAGGGATAACGTTTTATTCCTAACTGGATACTCTCTTACAAATGCTAGTCCGATAACCATAGTCAGTTTAATTCTAATGTATGGTGACAAGTAGGAACAATTACTTTAATCAGTGTAATTTTAATGTTATGCTTTACTACCTAAAATTTAAACTCATCCAGGTCAAGAAAGGGTTCACAAGACTCCACCCCACCAGGTTATATGGATTTTACTGTATGTCCTTAATCCTATCACCCCCATGTGTCTAAATGGTATGCTCTTAGTCCAGTTAAACTATGATTCAGCAACCATTTGGTCACCCTAATGAAAAAAAGGAATTTTTTTTTTTTTTTCAAAATGTAGGAGTCAATTTGTTGGATTATTTCCACACCACTGGGTCAAATCTCTGATTAGATATGCTAGAGTCTGCTGTGTGTACAATCATTTAATATACAGAGACAAACATCTATGCTGTAACTCTTTGTTATATGGATTTGACAAATTGTATTTAAAATCAAAATTTCAAAAATTTGCAATAAATGACTTTGACTGAAATGACCTTATTTCACTTTCTGAAATGTTGTAAGACTTAATTACTGGAGCTTGTTACTTTATCTACACTGATTATGAGTTACGCCCCTTGTTTTTGGTTTGATTTTGACCATGGTCTCACAGTGGGTTTGACCAGTCAGCAGGGGATGCTCGCTCAATCCTTCATGACATCAGGGCCCCAAGACAGACTTCCATGATGTTACGGGACCTTGGTGTTGGTGATCTTATCCAAAAAACCCCAGAATTTCACTTCATATTCCGAGCACTTGGAAAAGACACTGCTTCTTAAGAAAGTCCAAGGTATGTTGTCATAGCTACCACTTGTGACACTCCAACAGACTTAGCCACCACATGTGGTTTCTGTCATCATATGACTAAATCTCATATACTGAGGAATATACTGAGCATTTGGTGAACTGAACAAACATATCACCTTTATGTCCTACCCGGATTTAAACCCCACATCTTCAGCCCTTTTTCTATGGTTTCATAGGGGCCAAAATTCAACCCCATTCCCAATGCAGAATGCATGTTTTTTCCCATTTTGATAAAAAAAATTCCCAATTTGGTGTTGAGGCCATGACAGTAATGAAAAATAATTCAGTGTAAGGGGAAATACATTAAAAATAAAAATAGATTTCATTTCATTTAGATTTCCATGTGTGCAAGCAATTTTTCCCAATTAGACACTAATTCACATTAAAATTCCCAATTGTATTGTCAATGGCATTTTCCCAAATTGACAGAAAAAGGAATTTTCAAAGCAAACCCTCAACCACTGTGCCACCATGAGAACTTTTCATTCCATGTACTGGGTAATGTATATAATAGATTATAGTCAATCATGATCTTAATTCATCTGTTCATATTTCTCAAAAAAAGAAAAAAGAATGCAAAAAAATTCTTGATTCAATGCACTGTGAAAGATATTAACGTCAGTTATCAAATGTAAATTGCAGTGTTCATTTGACAAGCTGTTTGACAGGCTGCAGTACTGACTGTGTTATAAACCAGATTTAAATTACTTACATCTGTCAACATCTCACCAGTAAGTGTCCAAACAGATTTTTTGGCAAAAATTATAAAGCTATACCTCTCATTACTGACAACTGCCAAATCACCTACCCAGAAATTCTATCCAAGTCTACACACAAATGTTATTTTTTGATTTTCTTTTAATGTAGATATTCTTCTTGCTGTCAAGAATTATGTCTTCATTTAGAATAAAATCTGTGGGGGGAATGCAAAATATTTATATAAATATATATAATGTGTAATACTTACCTGTATCTAAAGATTGCCTATATATTTTGCTTACCTCTATATTAAAATTACCTGTATCTTTTGATTACCTGAATATTCTGATCACCTCTATCTTCATATGATTACCTGTATATTTTGATTGCCTGTATATTTTGATTACTTGTATCTTTTGATTACCTCTATATTATGTTCGCCTGTATATTACGGTCATTAGAAAATAAAATTTTTAATGCTGTTTTATGCCACACTCAACAATTTTTCAGTTATCTGGTGGCAGCCAGTTTTTAATGGTGGAAGACAGAACACGGATACATTATATCTGATAGGAGACCACTGGCCTTCCACAACTGGCAAACTTTCTCACAAAAATCACCTTAGCTTCCAGCGGGGCTCGAACCTGTCCTGACCAAAAGTGAGAGACTTCTAACCGCTTGGCCATGGAGGTCCCTTAAAAAACAAAAGTAATGTTACAGAACTCACCTACATATACAAAATGTTGTTGATTTCTGGCTAAATTGTAACTCATGCTATTTTCCTTCATAAATGAGGCTGCTGGTAGTGGCCTAGTATCCACCTTGCAAGCAGAAGATTTCTGGTTCTATTCTGTCATTTCCAAGACATTTTAAATTAAATCCTGACCACTTCACTACCAAGCACCTGAGATAAAAAGTAAAGGTCAAAGGTCTTCTGAATATGACTTAAAATTGAGGATGCATGTCATAGTGAGTGTGTCTCATTACAAGTTCTCACTGTCCTGGCAACAGTCCATAGCAAAGGTCAACAATTGTGGCACCTCCTCTAGACCTGGTGGTATCCCAGTTTAAGTGAAAAATTACTGATGGGACTAAAAGGAACAACAATCAATAAATCTTTCACAAATGAAAACACCTTTAATACTCATCAACCCCTGAAGTCACATTTGGACCTGCTCATTTCAAAGAATGGTTAAGTCCACTGTCAGAATGCTGGGGTGTATTATTTAGAATAAAAAAATTTACATTGATTTTACATGTAATATGAACTTGTTCACTCCTGAATGTTGACAGTAGACCATACTATTTATTGATTTGGGTGAGTCTAAATGTGACCACCGGGGTTTTTGAGTTAAACTCTCATATACATTGTATATTACATTATTTAAATGAGAATATTTTGTATACCAAAAACTGCCTCATTAAAATTGTACATTTAGTACAGTAAAACCTCTCTTGAGAAAAAAAAAAAAAAAAAAAAAAAAAAAAAAAAAAAAAAAAAAAAAAAAAAAAAAAAAAAAAAAAAAAAAAAAAAAAAAAAAAAAAAAAAAAAAAAAAAAAATCCACCTGTCTTCTAAGACCACATTTTGAAAAGCACTGGGTTAGATAATTCTAGAGACAAAAACCTCTTCTGAGACAGATCACCTGTCTTTGATAGGCTGCCTTTCAGTGGCAGATGGGGTAATCCCTCAAGACAGATTTCTTGGTATATATTTACACAGATAAACAAATTCCAGCAATCAGTAAATAAGTCGTTAAAGGTAACAATCCTACAGGTAGACTATTCTATTTATAGCAGATGTACATTTCACTCTCAAATTCAAAATTTTTAGACTAAATTTATTTAGCATGTACAGAGAAAAGACATTTAATATGACTGTGCTTTACTTGAAAAAGAGCCAACCCTTGTTTTTAGTAATTGCAAATGAATGAAAGAAAAATAAATCTGTTTTTATTTGGTTGATAAACTGAATCTGGTTCAATTCAGAAAAATCTACAAAAACAGGGATGTACTGCACATGCACTTTCAAAAATATGTAAAATATACACGAACACCATGGCAACAAGTCTGGAATTATATATAAAGTACAAAGTGTTAGATTTCTTGTTATCATGAAAGTGAAAATAATTGTCTTTTGTATACAACATGTAAGTCTCAGTGAAAAATTAAAAAAACAGTAATTATAATTGCTTTATCTAAAATGATTCATTCTGTATAAAACATCTTATAAAACTTGCATTTTTATATTTCCTGCCAAAAGCTTTGCAAGATAACTCATCTTTGTTTTTTATTATAAAACATCATATGACATGAAGACATAGATGTCAGTCTAACTATCTTCCTACATTTCTGTATAGTTTGATGTTCAGAACGTACTGGCTGAAGACCAATTCCCCCAAGTACCAATTGACCTATCACCAAATGTCTGACACATGACTTTCAATTTGCATTTTTTATGTCATCTGATTGTTACGTTACACAAATGTTTGACGGGACAGTTAATTGTGATGTCATAATGGAAAAGTCTGCCAAAAGGTGCAATGTCTACCTTTCACAAAAGGTCATTTCTCACCATGGCTGTAGTTTGTTGACAGATTCTGATTCTGCGACTAATATTTCTAATATTTTGCATAGGCACAGTTGGATAAATGCCCTGTTTTTCTTCATAAAGACAATGAATGGTAAAATATTGCCAATTAGTTGTCAAACTGTAGCCATCCGAGACTTTGTTCTCATCAAGAATTGGTCACCTGACAGTATTGTCTGAGCATGAAAAATGTACAGTATAATATGTGTGTGAAGAGGAGAAAGTTGTGTGTGTAATTTTGTAAAGAAGTTTTTTTGAATTTTGAACAGTGTTTTATGCCACACTCAACAATTTTCCAGTTATATGATGGTGGCCGGTTTTTATTGGTGGAAGAGAGAACCCGGTTACAATGAACCCAGGAAGAGACCATCAGCATTCCACAAGTAAACTGGCAAACTTTCACACAAATATCAGCTTAGATTCCAGTGGGGCTTGAACCTGCGCTGACCAGAAGTGAGAGACTTCATGGTTCAAAGCGTGATACTCTAACCACTAGGCCATGGAGACCCCCTAATTTTGCAAAGAAAATACAGGACCAAAAATGCAGCATTTGGAGCACAGCATGTGCTGAGAATCATATGACATGTATATCATGTAAGTTTTGTTGATGTAAGTGCAGGTAAAAATGTCCTCAACCAATCTTCTGAACCCTTTCACCCCTGAATATCTGAGAGGTATGCTCTTTTCCATTGTTAGAGATCAGTCTATTACAGTCTTTAGGGTTAAATGGGTTACCATGCAGATGCCAATGCCATAGAATAAGCCCCCCCTCTCAGCTCTGTAGATGTGAGCTAAAGAGGCTCAAACCCACACAAGAAATAAAAGATACATGGTTTAAAATTAGATGACTACTTGACCATGAAGGTCAATAGGTTCAAACCCACACTCACACGAGGTAAAAGATACATGGTTTAAAATTAGATGACTGCTTGACTGAGGATAACTCATTCCTCTAAACTCCATTGAGGTTAGCTAAAGAGGCTCAAACCCAATTACATGTGGTAAAAAAATACATGGTTTAAAATTAGATGACCACTTGACCATGGAGAACTTGTATGAAATTTCACAGTGAATAATGTTAATATGTCTGTCAATGGGAATTGATTGATAAAATGTTCCTGCAAGTAATTGATTTCCAAGGAAATACTAGCAATATTGAACTAGCACAAGACTAGCAAAAACTAAGAATAAAGGCTTAAAATTAAAGGAACCCAATATTTACTTTATATCACAAAATTGTTATCCACCATAAATCACACAGTTAGATTATTATTATCATTTTATACTGCAAGAAAAATGTGAGGTGTTTCTTTTAACATTCAAGTCGTCAATTACGGATTGCTTTTGCCATTTTCAATCTACGCTTTACCTTGTAATCATACATCAGTGATGCAAAAGAGCTCCTGTAATTTGAAATCTACTAACTAGCACTTAACTCAAATTATATTTCCAGATTATTACTGGAAACAAAACTCAAACTTCTGGGTTTTTTTTTTACACGCAACTCTTAAAACTCAAGCACTTGAAGATATTCATACATTTTAGCCAATAAGATATCTATTTAAAAGGTGAATGAATTTTTTTTTTTTCAAAGCGCAGTTTTCTGTATCCATGGGGGGCAGAATAGCATTAAGTGATTTGCTGTAATTTTCATTCTTCCCACATTTCAAGCCACAGTTTCTGATGCAATTTAAATGTGGTTTTATGATCTTCTAATAAACATTTTCTATATTTATCTGAAAAAGTGTTTGTTATTACGATTATAAAAATCTAAACACGTTATACATTTGATTACAGAGGGAAGTCGAAAAATATGTAAAATATTTCGTGATATTTTTATCTGACATATTTTCTGTTCTTTTGTTGATTATTTGGAACCACTTTAAACCTGTACTTGTTGCTTTGAGCAGAATTTAAATTTTGTGGCATTATTTTCATTTTGTGGTACATGTATTATTGTGGCAGCAGTACTTATATTTTATGGCCACCTCTGGTTCGAATCCCGCTAGGGTCATTTCGAATTAAGTGGGAAAGTTTGCCAGTTTTCTTGCGGAAGGTCGGT
This sequence comes from Atrina japonica, assembly GCA_030159075.1. Classification (NCBI taxonomy): domain Eukaryota; kingdom Metazoa; phylum Mollusca; class Bivalvia; order Pterioida; family Pinnidae; genus Atrina; species Atrina japonica. The sequence goes on along the minus strand of BROG01000255.1, from coordinate 490,426 downwards.
GGTCTTTACCCGGGTAACCAGGGTTTCTCCTCCACCAATAAAAACTGGACACCATCATATGACTGAAAGATTGTTGAGTATGGCGTAAAACAAAAAATCAAATAAAAAATCAAAATTTTATGGCTGTTTTTATATTCTGTGTTTAAATTGTGTGGAAATATCTATATTCTTGGCAGTATAAAAATTTTGTGTTTAAATTGTGTGGCAGTTATTAATATTTTGTGCTAGTATTCAAATATTATAGCAGCATTTATATTTTGTGGCAGTATTTCAATTTTGTGGCAGAATTTTTATATTTTTTGGTCTTATCTAAATTTTGTAGCAGGATTTAAATTTCGCAGCAGTATTTATATTTAGTGATAATATTTAAATTTTACTGCATTATTTATATTTTGTTGTAGTCTTTATATTTTATGGAATTTCAATACTTCTTATTGTACAAATCCATTTTTAAATATTTTCCTGAAATGAAATAACAAATTCTTCATTTTGAAGTTTTCAGAAGTACTATAATAACAATTCTTATACGTCCATGTCATTTTCTAAATTATAAATTTTTATACTAATTTATATTAACAAAAAAAAAGACATACACACACACACAAAAAGAAATAAAATGTTTTTGCATATTGTAGAATCAGATAATTTTGTGGGGTTAAAATTTTGCTGTGCTAAAAATAGAACAAATATGTTGATATTAAATTTTGTTGAAATATAAAATCTTATTTGTAAAATAACCTGTTATTAATGCTTAGTATAATTTACATAAATTTTCAGCATGGTTTAAATTTCTACTGATAAATGAAAACAATAAAATAAATGAAATTAAAACCACAACTAAATTTTCTGATTCTACAATAATTAACCCTTTCCCTCCTGAATATCTGAGTGGTATGGACTTTTCTATTGTTTAAGACCAATCTATTATGGTCTGTGGGGTTTAAAGGGTTACTCAATAATTTATATAAATTCTGTCCTACCTTTATCAGCAGACAATAAAATATAACAGATAAAATCAGCAATAATCAAAGTTACATACCCAAGTGATCACAGAGTAAATCCTGATATAAGAAATGTACTCAACCAATCAAAATCTGTCATTCATCCAAACACTGAAAATGGTCAAAACTCATTTGTGAGACAATCATTGTACATTTTTAATTACATAAATTGGATCTATGTATAATTCAATATAATTTATTCATTTAAATTTGACAATATTCAAGTTATTGACTGCGAAGATAGGTAATGCTTTCATAAACAAAGATGGGAAGCCCCCCGTGACCGAGTGGTTAGAGCATCACAATTTAAACCATTAAACCACTCAGTATTGCTATCATCAATATTTATATCTGCTATGGACATACAGTGGAACCTCACCTAAAGACCATCTCACTTAGTAGACCACCTCACTTAGGAGACCACCTCACTTAGTAGACCACCTCACATTTCACACTATAAATTCTGAGCCTCTTGATAAATATCTAATAAGTATAGACCCTCACTTAAAAGACCAGCTCACAAATCAGACCACTATGAGTCAGTCAGGAAGGTGGTCTTTATAGTGAGGTTCCACTGTAACACCTCACTAATCAGACCACTCTGAGTCAGTCAGTGGTGGTCTAAATAGTGAGGTTCCACTGTAATACCTCGCTAATCAGACCACTCTGAGTCAGTCAGTGGTGGTCTAAATAGTGAGGTTCCACTGTAACACCTCACTAATCAGACCACTTTGAGTCAGTCAGGAAGGTGGTCTTTATAGTGAGGTTCCACTGTAACACCTCACTAATCAGACCACTTTGAGTCAGTCAGGAAGGTGGTCTTTATAGTGAGGTTCCACTGTAACACCTCACTAATCAGACCACTCTGAGTCACTCAGATAGGTGGTCTTTATAGTGAGGTTCCACTGTAACACCTCACTAATCAGACCACTTTGAGTCACTCAGATAGGTGGTCTTTATAGTGAGGTTCCACTGTAACACCTCACTAATCAGACCACTATGAGTCAGTCAGGAAGGTGATCTTTATAGAGGTTCCTCTGTCTCACTGTCAGACCACTCTGAGTCCTCACTAATCAGTGAGGTTCCACTGTAACACCTCACTAATCAGACCACTATGAGTCAGTCAGGAAGGTGGTCTTTATAGTGAGGTTCCACTGTAACACCTCACTAATCAGACCACTTTGAGTCACTCAGATAGGTGGTCTTTACAGTGAGGTTCCACTATATTCCAATGCAGCAAGTGTTTAATATGTGTGATTGAATCATCAACCCCTGTGGTCACATTTAGACTCACCCATATCAATAAACAGTATGGTCTACTATCATAATATTGCATGTAAAATTATTATAAAATTTGGATTCTAAATCATACACCCCTGAATCCTGACATTGGAGGTAATCAATGTGACATCAGGGGTTGATGAGTTTATTATACATGGGCCACTGTAGCTGAGTGGTTAAAGCATTGCACTTCAAATCATGAAACCACTCACATCTATTGCAATAAATACATAAATTTATCTGTACTAGGAACACATGCCTATACAACAAGGTTTTAATGTATGTGGGTTCCTGTGGCTGAGAGTTTAGAACAAGGTGCTCTTAACTACAGTGTCTCTCTCCTCTAGTCTGCATGGTTTCTACTCCAGCTGGTACTTGAGTTGATTTTGTGAGAATGTTTGTCAGTTTTCTCTCAGATGGAAGGAGGGCAGTCTTCTCCCAGGTCCACTGTAAATTGTCCATCATTAAGCAAACAAGAGGCCCAAGCAGACCTACATTGCTCACCCGAGCACCATCAAATCAAATGTGAAAAGAAGCAGAATTTGAATAATGTTTTACACCACACTCAACAATTTTTCAGTTATGTGGTGGCGGCCAGTATTTAATGGTGAAGTAGAGACCCGCTCACGATGTACCCGGGAATAGACCACCAACCTTCCGCAAGTAAACTGGCAAACTTTTTCACAAAATTCAGCTTAGGTTCAAGCAGGGCGTGAACCTGTACTGACCAGAAGTGAGAGACTTCATGCTCTAACCACTCAGCCACGGAGGCCCCAAAAAAGAGAAGAATATGTAAGCTATCTGATACATACAAGAAATTTGAAAATCTAAATACATTGTATTAGTGTTGATGTTAACACTGGATCTAACGAAGGAGCATGCCAAAGGACAGGGACCCTTTCACCAGCTTGCATTAGCAAAGACAACAAAATAAATTAAAAATCACTATACACTCCTAAACTTAATACAAACGTTGTGAGGGAAATAAAAAAAAATCACACCAAATCATTGAAAAGAATAAAGTCCAAAAAAACAGCGAAACTGCATAAAAAATTGTTGCCAGTGAAAAATAAAAAACAACGATTCTTTACAGGTTCCACAGTAAAGAATCAGGACATGACTACACAAATGATCTAAGAAAACAGTCGACAAACTATTAAAATGACCCCTGAAAAAGAATACAGTTAAACCTCTTTATAAAGCCTCTCATTTCATTTTACACCTCACTTAACACCACAATTTTAGAAAGTCTGCTTTTCCTTATCATTTAAAAGGTTCCCTAAACCTATAGCAAAACCCCTTTATAGTGCCAAATTTGGACTGAACAAAAGGTGGACGTATAACGAGGTTTACCTGTACATTTTAAAATGTTATATAATGATGTTTACCTTGTTGTTCATTTATTTAAAAAAAAAAATCATTGATGCTCTCTTGTTACCGACATTGTTTTGTATTTTGACACTTTCCCCTAAAATATGTAAATTTGATTTTGAATCCATTGCATGATTAGATAGACTTGTAAATTATATTGTAAATTAAATTGCATGCTTACCATACTGTGTCACTTCCTGCGATACGGTTGATAATATTGAGTCCTGCAGAGTATAATGGAAAAATAATGTAAAACAAATTAAATTGCTTCTTTTTCTGATTCCTATTTTAGATGTACAATTTCCCATGATATCACTAAAAAATGTCAACATGCGATATGGTGAATTTGAGGATTATTTAAATTTTACCAAATGACATATCATTTGTCTTCACATTGTTGCGAACTGATACAAATCAGAGCCTTCTCGTTCTTTTGCATCGATTTGATGATTAGATCCTTCAACATGGAAGCAGTGGGTATTGGGTTCAATTTCCATAATTTTTTATTTTCAGTATAATATTTATCAAAGATGATTTTGAAATTTCTGTCAATGAAAGCATTGAAAAATTGTGGATTTATATGAAATATATTTGGGAAAAAATAAAAATTAAATACAAATTTTTGTCATCATACTGTTGTTGACATTTACTTGAGAAGTCTAGTTCGATTCACGTATCTTGCCTGGGTGGAGTAACCTTTTGATTATCATACGGATGGTTCTTTTCACTTTTTCGTAAGGACGGGTTTCACAGGAAATATATTTTAATCCCCACTGGATATCCCTGATTGTTATAACAAGTAGGAATGATTATTCTTGCCAGTGCAATTTTAAAGTTTCTTATGTTGCCTGGCCAATCCAGGTCAAAAAAGGGTTCACAAGACTCCATTCCACTTGATTATATGAATGGTTTATTCCTGGGTACATTAAAAGTGTCTTCAACCATTTATATCTGGCTGCCATTGTATATTTGATAAACTCTGAAAGGGGCATTAGCTGTGTTTACCAAAAAAAAAAAAAAAAAAAAAAAAAAAAAAAATTTCGATTCATTATTTGTACTTGATGTACAATACAGGTAAGAGCTATACAGAGACATAAAAAATCTTATATTCCTGTATATTTTGTGAAAATAAGGTCTGATCCAGCGTGGTATTCATATACAAATAGTAAGGTTGAATTAATCAATTGCAAGTGAAGAACTGCGCCAAACATGGGGTTCTCAAGCAATTTTCAGAAAATATATAGGAATTTAAGAATTTTTATGCCTGTGTATATCTCATTTTTGTTATTGAATATCAATATACATAGTTAAATAGGGGGGGGGAGGGGGGGTGGGGAAAAAACACAGCTAATACGTGTGGTGAAAAAAGGCCAAAAACACAAACAAAACTAAGTCAAAAGTTAGTTCAGTATCTATGTTTTCTTTCAAAGACCTTGTAAATGACCTTTTTGCACTTATATGATAAACCTGCCTCTATCTACATGTATATCTTATAACATAGTTATTATTGATATTTTGACAGATCTTAGCTTCAAAATGCCAAAAATAGATCAACTATCTCCTTTTTACTTTAAGTACATACACATATAAATTCTAAGTTGAGATCTTGATTCTAGAAATATTTCTGATTTTTAACTTCTTCAAAGAAATACTTCAATCTTTTCAAATTTCTTCAATTTCTTCTATATGAATAATAATTTTGTTCAGATTTTGTTTAGATATCAAAACAGGATCAAATTGGGACTGAAATATGATTTCTTATTTCATGAAATTAATCATTTTAACAAATTTTATTGCTAGGGAAATGTTTGAATTGTCCATGCAGTAAAACCTGTGTATAGTGGACATTTGCTGGGCTAATCAAAATGTCCATTATAGAGAGATATCTGCTGAATGAAGGATGACCATTAACTGCTAAAACATTCATACGCATAATCAACACAGTCATTTTTGTAATAAGCTGTTACGATGCAATGCAAGGAAATAAATATCAATCAAAAACACAAAACAAAAAATTGTAAGAGCGTTTCTGTTAGAAGTCAGGACTACAGCTTAGTGAGAAATTGCAATGGATCATAGGAAGACTGTCCGCTAATTCAAGGTTAAAAACAAAAATGCAAATTGGGGCCAAGTGTTCCGTAAGGGTAATGTGTCTGTTTATTTAAAACAGTCGCTAGTAGTCTTAAATAACAATGTAAATCAGGACCTAGACAAACTGTCCGTTATCAAAGGGTGTTTGCTGTATTAAGGTGTCCATTATGGTAGGTTTTACTGTAATAGATAGTATTGAAACCAAATTAAGGGACACATCAAATAACCAGACATGATAATTCATATGATAAAACAATCAGTCATGAGTTTCCATTCGTATCATACTTATGATACATGTACTCGTTATGAATTGTCCATTTTTGCTTGCCAGAGGGTCGCAAAATAGACAAAATTCAAAGCTTGTATCATAAATGTGATATGAATGGAAATTCGTCACAAATCCATATACATGTATATATATATATATAAAAACTTTTTTTCGAAATAAATAAAAATAATTTTATGATATTCTGTCTGGTCACTTTAACATAAAAGTATTCAAAAGATTTTCCAGACATGATTATCAGACTACGTCCTTGATGCCCACACATTCTGCTATCTTATACAGCCAGGAATTTTACACTTTTAATGCCAAAGTATACAGCTTCCTGTGTAATCAGCCTCTTATTGATATAAAGTCTGTACTGATAGGGTGATTAAATACAATGTCTAGATACAGCTGTACATGTATATTGGTTACCCAGTTAAGATAAGTATATATAAGTCAGGTATTGTTTGTGGGGGTTTTTTCAAATTTAATTTTTGTTTGCTCGTCTTAATATGCCAAAGATAACACATATAATTTATACATGTCTTGTACAGATAAGTCAATAGGTCAAAGGTCATATCTAAAGTTTGAAAGATTTACTTTACCCACCCCCCTGAAGTTCAATTGACTCTACTTTAGAGTGAAGGCATAGCTAGTCCAAATGTGTTTTAGGGGTAAACAAGTTATCTAATTTTGATAATTAGGGGTCAATTAATAAAAGTGTTTACTGCACTATTTTCTACTTCCTTTCTTTCTTCTTTTTTTTTTGGGGGGGGGAGGGGGCTGTAGATAATTTTCCATATGTTTTGTGAAGTCTTGTTGTGAAACATTGTAAAGCTTAAGAATAATATTCTTAATAGTAGGCTACATATCACAGCAATTGAAACTGTCTCACACCTTTTAATTAAAAAAGAGAACAGGCTAACACACAATCACTTCAGAATTGTTGATGTATGAAAATACAAAATAAAACTAGTAAACAGATATAGAAATAGTGAACACTGATATTTTCTTGTTATTCTCCTAATGTTTAAAATGCCCTCATAAGTGTCATGTGAAAGATAATGACTTCATTTTAGATGATTCTAATTTTTAAATGGCATCATTTTAACAACATGCAATCATATGACAATATTCTGATTAGCATATGACACCATTCTTACAGCATCCAATCATGTGACATTTCTTTGGACATCATACAATCATCATGACATGTGACCTTTCTCTAGCCAGCATCCAATCACGTGACATTTCTCTGTGGACATCTTTCAATTACGTGACATTTCTCTGTGGACATCATCCAATCATGTGACATTTCTCTGTGGACATCATCCAATCATGTGACATTTCTCTGTGGACATCATTCAATCATGTGACATTTCTCTGTGGACATCATCCAATCATGTGAAATTTCTCTGTGGACATCATCCAATCATGTGACATTTCTCTGTGGACATCATCCATTCATGTGACATTTCTCTGTGGACATTATTCATTCATGTGACATTTCTCTGTGGACATCATCCAATCATGTGACATTTCTCTGTGGACACATCCATTCATTGACAATCACGTGGACATTATTCATTCATGTGACATTTCATGTGACATTTCTCTGTGGACATCTTTCAATCACGTGACATTTCTCTGTGGACATCATCCAATCATGTGACATTTCTCTGTGGACATTATCCAATCATGTGACATTTCTCTGTGGACATCATCCAATCAATAAGTAATTACATGTCAGAACGAAACGATATAAGCCCACACTTAATAACATGTGTTTAAATGACATCAGACCTGATAATATGTAACATCTCACCTGAGGTTTCTTAACTTTCATAACCAGGTATATCTAAGTAGACTGCCAAAATTAGCATATTTTCTTATGTATAGATTTCTATACCCACCTGCCATTAGCAATGAATTTCATGAAAATGGCCACTGATTGTTATCAAGTCTTGGGTTTTATTGTGTGTCAAAAATATCTAAATGCTCGAACAAGAGAAACGAATTGAATATTCACTTATTTGAAATTAATATCATTCTTAATGGTTTACATAAATTTCATACATAACAATCAGGTAATATTTATATTTACCTGGGTAAATAAATTTAATATTTAACAGGTGAAACGAATTCAATATCTAACAAATATAATGACACTGACCTGGTCATGTAAATTTGATATTAAACAGGTAAAATAAATATAATATTTAACAGGTAAAAGTTTGGTATTTACCTGTCTCAATATATTATATCATTTATCAGGAGAAATAAATTTAATATTCACTAAGCAAAAATAAATATAATATTTAACTAGCTACCTGCCAAACAATATTTAAGTTTTTAACTGGTGGGTAAATTATGTCTTGCGATATGATTATGTATTGTAAGGGATAGTAATACAATGTACATTAGCATGTAGGTGTGGGGATGCATATATATATATAAATAAAAAATTAAAATTGTAAATTATGTGGTGTGGATTGTGGGATATACTAATGTATAAATTTACATACAATTTGTTATGTGTGTGGTGGGGACAGTATAGATATTATTAATGTTGGAACATTATGATTCTTTGAGTACAAATATCTTGGCATCTTTTGAACAGATTTTAACATTTAAGGATAATTTCACGTTTTTATGCTGGAATCTTGAATTTAAGGAGCAATTTCCATGCAGGAAGCTTGTGTATGAAGAACAGTTTCCATGCAAGAATCTTGAATCAGTAGGGAACAGTTTCCATGCAGGAATTTCAAGTCTGACGAACAGTTTCCTGTAGAAATATTGAGTTCTGAAGAAGTTTTCTGTACAAATCCTGAGTCTGAAGAACAGTTTGTTGTAAGAATCTTAACTCTGAAGAACAGTTTCCAGCAGGAATTTTGAGTCTGAAGAACAATTTCCAGCGGGAATCTTGAGTATGAAGAACATTTTCCTGTAGGAATTCTGAGTATGAAGAACAGTTTCTTGTAGGAGTCCCAAGTCTGAAGAACAGTTTCTTGTAGGAATCATGACTCTGAAGAACAGTTTCCAGCAGGAATTTTGAGTCTGGAGAACAATTTCCAGCAGGAATCGTGAGTCTGAAGAACATTTTCGCTGCAGAAATCTCCAGTCAGATTGACAGTTTCTGTGCAGTGATCTTAATAATGTTGGACAGTTTAAATGCAGGAATTTGATTCTCCAAGACAGTTTCTTTGTTGGAATCTGGGGAATGAGTGACGATTTTCTAATTACTCAATTAACAATTTCTTAAATAATATAAATCATTAAATGTAAATCGATTTTTGACCTGTATGAAAAGATATCACCCAATAATAATGTACCAACCCCCTAGTCCCCCTCTAAGAAAAGTAGGCTAAAACCAAAAACATGACATCCTTGTTTCATCTCTAAGGTTCAATAGCTTTGTAAGTTTTCAATACTTAACACAAATTTGTTTCTGACTGCAGTCAATTTATTTTGACACCAGAAAGAACCAATCATGTCCCTCGTTTGTGTTTTCAGCTCAAGAAAAGAATCTCTTGACTGTGTTTATAAAGGAATACATCAAATATTCTACATTTGTGAGGTGAAAAACAATGACATGCAGTGTTCACCTTTCTATAAAACAAGATATTTATCTGCCAAATTTATCCTTTAACTTCTCAATGAAACATACAACAGTGGGTGGTCCAGAATTCATTTTTTCAGGATGGAATGAGATTTAGTTCTTGTTTGGTACTAGTTATTCTTAATCTGTTCACTGCTTTTAAGATGCTACGACAATTTACATCATTTCTTATAAAAACAGACCACGTAAAATTGTGATCGGCCAGAAATCCTGATCCCCGTACATCTGATATCACTTCAGTTAATGCGATATCTTTGGTGAACTCCAGAGTTTTTGCTACAAGAATGCCACTGATGGAAACCAAGTTACCAAACTTTTCCTTCAATTAAATGTTCAAACTAAAATTCTTGCTAGGAACCCAAATGCCAAATTCAATTTCAAGAGATGGGTTTTTTATCTTTTGTTTTGAAAATGTGGTCTGAACTTTCTGTCTATCCATTAAGTTTCAATCTCTGCTTTAAATAAATACAAACGCTCTAAAAACGGAACTGTGGTGTTTTATATAATTTTTTTTATATATATAAATACCAAAATGACACATCAGTGGTTTCTTTAACCAACTTTTTATTTAAATACAAAAATATGTTCTTTCCACAAATTCCTACAAATAAAAAAGAACTTAGATTTCAGATTACATGAAAAGATATATTTAAAAATTGGATCAATGCAATTTCTCTTACTGTTGTTAGATTGTCTTTCATTCCATTTTTCCAATTTACATAAAATATTTCATTTGAAATATAACAAGATGATACAAATTTTTTTTAAACAGAAACGCAATACACTTTCATTGAAACTGAAGTATACCGTAGAATCAGAAATTTTCGCTGGGTTCAAATTTTGTTGTTTTAAAAATAAAACAAATTCGTTGACATAAAATTTAGTTGAAATAAAAACTTATTTGTAAATGAAGCTTTTACTATTGCTTCGAATAATTTATATGAAATTTCATCATGGTTTAAATTTAGTTGATGAATAAAAACAACAAAATAAACAAAAGTAAATCCTCAACGAGATTTTCTGATTCTAGAGTATGTCGCAGACTATATGTCGTATGTCAGCCAAACCTGAATAACGTGTTCGTATTATGAAGGCTAAATACTACTACATCCATTCAACATATCGTATGAATATTAATTAAGTCATTAACAGTAAATATGTCGGATGTCGTGACTTGTATAATTGTCATAATTGATTAAAATCAACAGCGTTCGCAAAAATATTGTATTAGTACATGTACATGCAAAAATGTTTTTATTTCATAATTGGAAAAATTGCTATAATTTACATAAATACCTCACATTTCATTATTTGTAAAATTATCACAGTTCATTTCACTGCTCTTGTAATATAAAATGTGCTTTTATTTGTTTGCTTCTGCTTAAGTAGAAACTGAAATCTGAATCCTCCTAAAGTTTGGGTTTACGACATGTATTAAATCACACCATTTATTTCTATTGCCTCATTTACATAGGACATAAAAGTGCTGATTATCAAGTTATTATAGCCGGAGGTGGGTATGTTATACAAGACCAAATTAAACAGACTTTGATTCATCTGGCAGTAAGATCACAAAGGTGCCATGTATACTTTAGAAAGATAAACAGACAGACAGACAGGGACAGACAGACAGACAGAATTTCACCTATTGATGGTGAGATCTCCCTATAAATGACAAATCCTGACGAGATATAAAACAAAGATAATTAAAAAAAATTTTGTGTTTCCTAGATTATTTAACTGAACATTTTAAAAGTTTTATACTTAGAGTTTAAGTGTAATCAACTCTACCATATTCATATGACATACCTCTGAATTCTGAATAAAAAACTGTAATAGATTGAAATAAAATATATCATACTAACAAATGGATATTTTGGAAGAAAATTTAATTCAATTATTTGCCATTTGACTACATGTTTTTCATGTGATTGGAATGTCTTAATAGTAGTAACTTGTGACAGTTCTTGATACCTAAGTTAGTCACACAAGATTTGCTTTCATCTGGAAAAAAGGTCTGCCTTCATTTTCAAGCTTGTTCACTGTGTCATCATATTACAAGCACCTGTTGAGAGAAATGTATTGTTTATTTATATATACATGTAAGTAATGCCATAATTAAATTACAGTGCAACATGCAGCATCGAAAAAAATTTGGAATTGATATTTCTAATGTTATCCATAAAAATGGCTGAAATCAAATCCAGTTATCAAAATTAGATTTGATTGGTTTAAATATTTCATCTTCAGACATTTTTAAAACAATCATAACAAGGATAATCTTAACTAATCTAATATATACAGTGAAACCTGTATATAGGGGCCACCCAAGGGACCAGAATATATTGACCTTTATATGCAGGTGACCCTTATACACAGGTTCAATTTAGTTGAAGCATGCAGTCAAGGGACTTGAAAAAACTGGCCTTTACAAACAGGTTATCCTTATATAGAGGTGGACCCTATAGCACGTTTTACTGTAGTTAAACTTGTATATAAAGACACAACAAAACCAGTCTTTATTGGGAGGTGGTCTTTATATAGAGGTTGATTTGTACATAAATGGTACTGTTGGGGACAACAAAAAACAGTCTTTGTGACCAGGTGGTCTTTATACACAGGTGGTTGCTAAAACAGGTTTTACTGTTTTTAATTTTTTTTTTTTTTTGATAAATATTTAACCATTTCATTTCATTCCTGTAATATCAGTACCAGTATCAAATGTGGCTTACAAAAGCTTGAAATCACCAAATTTAGTCAGTAGAGACTCGGTATTCAAGTTCAATTAATTTTTCATGATTTTAACTATTAAGAAAAAACACACAAAAATTATTTGACATGTTTATATATTGATGGCAAACAAGGTTAATACCTTTTGCTTCAAAGTACAGGATTGTATGTAAAATGGTTGTCAGGGACAATATTGTGGTATCCAAGAAAGATTTCTATGTAAAATGATTCAAATAAAAATTGTTGTACTCTCTCTCTGTAAGTAGGTACCTCTTAATACAAGAGTTATGTCCCCTTGTGTGGTGATTAAAAATAAGTTGCATCCCACAGCATAAGATATGTTATTTATTAACATTGCTTTTCTTCCAAAATTAAAGTGTTTCAATGTATATTTCTAGTTATATCCTCCATGTTGTAAACATTCAGATTCATAAGTATCCAATCCCACTGATCATTTACACATGCATTATATATATATATATATATATATATATATATATATATATATATATATATATATATATACACACACAGTAAAACCTCTTTATACTGCCCCCCTATTTCATTTGCCACCTCACTGTTTGTTACAAAGTCATTTTTCCAATTTTCCCTTCATTTCGTCTCCAAACCCCTTTATGATGCCAAATTTGGACTGAACAAATGGTGGCAGTATTACGAGTCATATTTGAGAGTCCTCTGTGGTAAGAGGAACCATGAAGTCTCACAATTCTTGTCAGTGCAGGTTCGAGCCCCATTGGAACCTAAGCTGATTTTGTGAGTAAGTTTGCCAGTTCACTTGCAGAAGGCTTGTGGTCTCTTACCAAGTACATTGTTACTGGGTTCTCTCATTCACCTAGTATGGCCTCCGCCATATAACTGAAAACTTATCAAAATGGCATGAGCCGGCCTGGCTCAGTCGGCAGCACGCTCGACTCTGAATCCTGAGGTCGCGAGTTTGAGTCCCGCGGGCGGCAGGTCGGTTTCCTGTCTTTCAGATGAGACAGTAAAAACTGGAGGTACCATGTCACAGTAGGTGTCGGCACGTTAAAAAACCCTCACTGCTCAACGGCCGTAAGTGCCGAGCATAGGCCAAAATTTGAAGCCCTTCACTGGCATTTGGTGACGTCTCCATATGAGTGAGATATTCTTGAGTGGGACGTAAATAACAATAAACAAACAAACAAACAAAAATCAAAATGGCATAAAACAGAAATAAAACAATAAAATATATATTTGAATGTATTTGTGTGTATTCAAATGTATGTGTGTGTGTATGTGTGTGTGTGTGTGTATGTGTGTATGCATGTATATCTGAGAACTCTGTGTATGCGTGAATGTGTATGTGTGTCTGTGTACGGTATGTGTTTTTGTACACACACATTTGAGTGGTTGTGTGTGCAATGTGTATACACATGTGTATATGTGTGTTTGTGGACAAGTTTAAAGTCACAACAAAGGAAGTGCCATTCTCTATCTTGGCATTGCCAGACTTAGCCATGAATAATATTCTGCTATTGCTTAAACAAACAGTGTAAAAAAGAAAAAAAAACAAACCAGTCTGTCTTCAATGTATTTGTCAAAGAAATTAATCTTTTCTTTTTTCCCTTTGATTGAAAAATTCCTAATTGCTATGACATTTGGTGGTAAAGAAATCAATATTGCCAACACTAGTTGTCGGCCATCAAGTTTGAAATTCTCACATTTCCATCGCAGTGTTTATTTACCTTCCCTGCATCATCATGGCTAGATCTATATCCATGCACTTTCTATTTTTAGGAATTTATCAGAAATGAAAATACACAAGATTTTAAATAAATGAAACAACTCCATATAAAATTAAACAAAAACTGAGACTGTAAAAGAAAACCTTCTGATCATTAATTTGAAAACAATCTTTATCACTGCAGTGGTGATATATATATATTTCCTCGTCTTGTAATATATGACTTTTGTTATTTTGTGAAGAATCGGAGCTGTTGGATTTTCTTAGATTTGTGTTGAAAAGTGCCATCTGAAAAGAATCGTAATTGAAATATAAATGCTACTGCACTGTGTCGACACTCGGAGTGTGTATCAATCAGGATGAAGAACGATAGCTCACTCTAGTTCATTTATTTCTATCTTTGTCCCTGATGTAGAATGTGGAGATATTTTATACAGTTGAAATCAATCAGGAATTGAATGTACAAAATTGAATGATAAAAACTGTAGTTAAAGCATAGAAACAGGAACCAGGAAATACACTGTCATACACAAATATTCACACACACACACATACACACACACACACACACACACACACACAAACACACACACACACACACACACACACACACACACATATATATATATATATAGAGAGAGAGAGAGAGAGAGAGAGAGAGAGAGAGAGAGAGAGAGAGAGAGATCATCAGCAAAAAGTGACATAAAATTTTAACTTGTGCTACAGACCTATACCAAAACCCTGCCTAAAGACCACCTTGCTTTGGTGACCACCTCACATTTACGATTATAAATATTTAGTCTCTTAAAAATGTCTTTATAAATATCATATCAGTCCAGACCCTCAATTAAGAGACCATTTTGGTAGGGTAATCAGACCAATTAGAGTCAGTCAGTTTGGTGGTCTTGTTATCGAGGTCCCACTGTATTCCATATATATGAATCTTTAGTCAAATCCTCAAAGATAAAAATCGGACATTTTGCTTTCCAGTTTCCATTACAGACATATCAGATAATGATATTTTATCAATTGAATTCTGATTGGTTACCTGTAGTTAAAGGTATCACTGCAAACATTTTAATTTGACAAATTTTAAATGTTCAGGTGAAAATTTACGCAATTAATTTGTTTTACAAACGTCATTTTGTGTTGTGTAATTAAAACAATGAGATGATATACTAAAAAATAATTAGTTTCAAATGTCACCATCGGAAGTCACATGGTAAGGCGCAATGGTGATTATCCGGTAGCTATTATTTAAATGTCATCGGACCAACTTAATTGTATTAAAATTGACAGATTAAAATGATAACGGTGGAAAATTTGACCCGAATCTGGCAAATTTCAGTAAAGCGGACATGCTCATACTGAAATCAATAACCAGATTGTATTGTTTTTGTAACATATTTATCATTTTTCACATTTGATCCCCACATCATCCATCTCTGTGACTTTTGCAGTTTGGCTGCATCAGAATTCTGCATTTTTATAAAGTTAAGGTAGTGACTTTGTTACTGGGAACGTATGCATGATACAGTGACTGATTGATGGTGATGTACCGGTAATTCAATATTGTGGTAAACGCAGGACAGAATCAGATATATCAAGATTTGGATTTAAAACCTGTCTTCCATAACAAAACACATGAGATGCACTTTGCTTTCTGAACAATATGGTAACATACTTTTATGTTCCGGTTGTACAAAGAATATTCTACAAAATAATAGATGACATTGCTTACTCTCAAAGGATGTCTGTCATATTTCAGGGATTAATATCATCAACATGCAGGTCCTGTAAAAGGACCAATTCCCAATGTAAAAACTACTATTTTTCCCAATTGTGAGCAAAAATTCCCCAATTATGTTCACCAAGGTGTTCACATTCAGTATTAAACAATAAAAAAGAGAATTTAGTACATTTATTAACTGTAGTTTGAAGTCTTCAGATGAAAACCATGTTGTCAGTTAAATTAGAGAAGCTAAATGAATCACAAGTTCTGTGTCCATGAGAGACACCCCTTTTACAATTGTCATATTTGATACTTTGTCATAACAAACTGATGACCTCTAGAGACACATAAATGTATCTATGACATATGACATCTTGTATAACACACTCCTGACCTTGTGAGACCCATAACTATGACATACAGCATCTTTTCATAACATACCCCTGACCTTGAGAGGGATGTATCTGACATATAACACCACGTCATGACATACTGTTGACCTTGAGAGAAATGTATCTATGACATATGTACAGCATCTTGTCAGAACACACTGGTGACCTTGAGAGATTTATCTTTGACATACAGCATCTTGTCATAGCACACTCCTGACCTTGAGAGACATATCTTTGACATATAGCATCTTGTTAGAACACACTCCTGACATATAGAGACATATCTTTGACATATAGCATCTTGTTAGAACACACTCCTGACCTATGGAGACATATCTTTGACATACAGCATCTTGTCAGAACACACTGATGACCCTGAGAAACACATATCTATGACATGTAGCACCAAGTCATAACATACTGTTGACCTTGAACAAAACATGTATGTGACATCAATCAGTTTTGCAACTGTCATATTTGACCTTATGTCATAACAAACTGCTGACCCAAAAGAGTTTTGAAACAGACATATACTAACTGTACTATAACTGTACTTTTATTTATGACATATGTACAGTATCTTGTCAGAACACACTGGTGACCTTGATATTTATCTTTGACATACAGCATCTTGTCATAACACACTGGTGACCTTGATACATATCTTTGACATGTAGCATCTTGTCATAACACACTGGTGACCTTGAGACATATCTTTGACATACAGCATCTTGTCATAGAACACCCTTGTCCTTGAGACATATCTTTGACATGCAGCATCTTGTTAGAACATACTCCTGACTTTGAGAGACATATCTTTGACATACAGTATCTTGTTAGAACACACTCCTGACCTTGAGAAACACATATCATATCTATGACATGTAGCACCAGCATCTTGTTAGAACACTCCTGACTTTGTGAGACATATCTTTGACATACAGCATCTTGTCATGGCATAACAAACTGCTGACCCAAAAGAGTTTTGAAACACAGACATATACTAACTGTACTATAAAAATAGGTCGAAATTCTGACAAATTTTAAGTTTCTTTTTGGTAAAATTGGCAAATCAAGGAGACATATAGATCCAACTTAAAATCGGGGCAGAATTTTAGCCAAGTAGGCCTAGAATGTTTTACCTGTACGCTGTTTTTTGGGAGGGAGGGGGGTCAAAGGGAACCCCGATGTGCCATTTCATCGTGGTATAACTACACTCTGATTATTTTTTGATATATTATAATCATTCGAGTGCTTCAACTTTGTTATTAATTTGTAATGCCTGTTTCAAACCTGTAGCAGAATTTGATAGCTAACATACAACTTCAACGAAAAGGGTTCTTCCGTTTCCGCCTGTACACTGAAGAGGAATACTGGTTACCGTATTCCACCCAATAAGCGTTGCAGGTGATAAAAATATTGGGAAATGGGCGATTTGTTAGGACCAATTCAATCTAACTTCTGATCAAGACCAGTGTTGGTAATTTAGCCCTGATATATATATTCTGGTATGGATAATAGCCGCATTTACATGTGCAAGGATCAAACTTTTATAAAACATGTTGGCAATCGAATTCTAGAAATTTCGGCATCAAGAATTTTTCGGCATCGAGTAATTTCGGCACTTGTATAACTAACTTCGGCACTTAAATTTTCGGCATCAGGTATTTTCGGTGCATGAACAGGCAATATCAGCAGCTAATATTGATTAAGATAAATAAATTTATATCTCGTGATGAATCTTAATTCCTAAAAATAAAGTTTTAATGCATATTTTTGGAAGTACCGAAAATACTTGCTCATCAAATGCCGAAGTTACGCGGTGCCGAAATTACCTAATACCGTGGCAATCTTGAACCAGTAGTAGTTAGTAGTTACAGCTATCCAAGGCTAGTTGCAGCTGTTACTGTATTGCAGATGACAAAATACAGGAGTCGAATTTAGCATTACCGTCTCACTAGTCAATGGGACAAGTTGGAAACAAATTTTCCAAGCCCTAGATAAATGACAAATTCACTAACCTCAAAAATGTACGAAGGATTACCAGCTTGGGACATATTTCATTGCTCTTGTTTCTAAGGTGCGTGAAGTTAGTTTGACGAGTGACGAAAAGTTGTGAAGTTAGTTTGACATGTGACGAAAAGTTAGTTTGACAAGTGACAAATTGATGAATGACGAAAAGTTGTGAAGTTAGTTTGACATGTGACGAATTGACGAGTGACGAAATTTTTCCCCCATAGGGATTTCATCAATTCGTCATTTCATCAAACAGATTGATGAGTGATGAAATAATTGACGAAATCCCTATGGGAGACCTCTGACTTAAAATTTTAAAAGAAAGCCCTGATTTATATTTAAAATGCCTAGAGACAGTGTCTTAAGCCAAAAAAAAAATTTTTTTAAGGAAAAACAAAATCAAAAATTTTGAGATAAAAAAATATCATCACTCGTCAATTCGTCACTTGCCAAACTAACTTCACACCTTTTTGTCACTTGTCAATTTGTCACTTGTCAAACTAACTTCACGCACCTATGTTTCTACTAGTCAACCAGAATGGCTGAAACACAGCTTTGACTAGTCTGCTGCAAAAAAAAGTCTGCCCTGATTTTTAGTCACATTTTTTTTTTGTTTTACCAAAAAAGTAACTTAAAATTTTGGCAGAATTTGGGCCTTAAGTAACATGTACATGTATGCATGCCAAATCTCGCTTCTTTAATGAAGCAAATCAGCTAAATTTGTGCAAAATAGGTGAAAAGCTGTGATAATGAATATAGATAGGATTAGTAAGACATTTTTCTGTTACTCTTTTCCAGCTTTTTTTCTGTCAATACAACATTTATCCATCTACATCAATCAGTGTTGTCAGCTGATTGTAAAAAAGATATATATACCATATATAAAAAAAAATTTCACTGGGAATACATTGTTTTAACTGATTGTCAAAATTCAATATTTTATTTAGAAATCCAGAAATTCTTCATTCTTGGAAATGAGCGGTTTTATAAAATATACATTCCTTACCAGTTCTAGCAAATTTATATGTGTAACCATCAATAAATAAAGGTTGAAGAGCTGTGGTTGACTCAATGAGAGTCAATTAAAGTCACACTTGATCCATTACTTTGAAAAAGGAGAGAAACAGAAAATAAATTTTGCTGTATTCAGTTGAAAGTTATTGAAGACATTGCAGATGTAAATGGAAATCACAAATTTTAGATAGGTTGGTATGTTTGCCAAGTAGGCCAGTATGTTTGCCAGGTAGATTGGTATGTTTGCCAAGTAGGCCAGTATGTTTGCCAGGTAGATTGGTATGTTTGCCAGGTAGGTTGGTATGTTTGCCAAGTAGGCCAGTATGTTTGCCAGGTAGGCCAGTATGTTTGCCAGGTAGATTGGTATGTTTGCAAGGTAGGTTGGTATGTTTGCCAGGTAGATTGATATGTTTGCAAGGTAGGTTGGTATGTTTGCCAGGTAGATTGATATGTTTGCAAGGTAGGTTGGTATGTTTGCCAGGTATATTGATATGTTTAACAGGTAGATTGGTATATTTGCCAGGTAGATTGGTATGTTTGACAGGTAGATTGATATGTTTGACAGGTAGATTGGTATGTTTGCCAGGTAGATTGGTATATTTGCCAGGTAGATTGGTATGTTTGCCAGGTACCTCTGTTAGATTATTTGCTAGGTAGCTAAGAATGTTTGCCAGGTAGATTAATATGTTTGCCAGGTATCTCTGTTAGAATATTTGCCAGGTATCTCAGAATGTTTGCCAGGTAGATTGGTATATTTGCCAGGTAGATTGGTATGTTTGAAAGGTAAATTGGTATGTTTGCCATGTAGGCCAGTGTGTTTGAAAGGTAGTCAATATGTTTGCCTGATAACTAAATATGTATCTATTAGTATTGATCCAGGTGTATATGTTAGTATATTTGCCAGAAAGCCGTGTTAGTATAATTGCCAGGGAGCTCTGTAAGTAGGCTCCTATATTTGCCAGAGATCTCTGTTTATACATTTGTCAGGTATCACTATTAGTATATATTTCCTAGGTATCTCTGTTTGTAAATTTCCTTGTTATTTCTGTTTGTATATTTAACAAGTAGCACTGTTAGTGTTTTGCCATGTATCACTATTAATAAATATTTTGTTTGGTATCTCTGTTTGTATATTTACCAAGTAGCTCTGTTAGAATATTTGCCAGGTAGCACAGTTAGTGTTTTCCCAGGTATCATTAATAGTTTATTTGCTCGGTATCTCTGTTTGTGCATTTGCCAGGTAGCTCAGTTAATATATTGGCCAGATATATCCCAGGTGTCTAAATATATTGACCAGGTATATCAGTGTATTTTTCAGGTGTCTCAGTATATTGGCCAGGTATATCAGTGGTTTTGCCAGGTGTCTCAGTTAGTATATTGGACATGTATCTCAGTTACTGTACTTGTCAGGTGGCTCTGTTAGTATTTTGGCTATGCATCTCAGTGTATTTGCCATTTAGTTTTGTTAGTATATTGGCCAGGTACCTCAGTGTATTTGCCAGGTGTCTCAGTTAGTATATTGACCAGGTACCTCAGTGTATTTGCCAGGTGTCTCAGTTAGTATATTGGCCAGGTACCTCAGTGTATTTGCCAGGTGTCTCAGTTAGTATATTGGCCAGATACCTCAGTGTATTTGCCAGCAGTGTGTCTCAGTTAGTATATTGGCCAGGTACCTCAGTGTATTTGCCAGGTGTCTCAGTTAGTATATTGGCCAGGTATCTCAGTGTATTTGCCAGTTGTCTCAGTTAGTATATTGGCCAGGTACCTCAGTGTATTTGCCAGGTGTCTCAGTTAGTATATTGGCCAGATACCTCAGTGTATTTGCCAGGTGTCTCAGTTAGTATATTGGCCAGGTACCTCAGTGTATTTGCCAGTTGTCTCAGTTAGTATATTGGCCAGGTATCTCAGTTAGTATTTTTGCCAGGTGTCTCAGTTAGTATATTGGCCAGGTATCTCAGTTAGTATTTTTGCCAGGTAGTTTAGATACATAAACACAACATGCCAAAGCTTAAAAGTAAATCTGTTCAAACACACTATGAACATTGCATACACGATCTGCTGATGTCATATTAAGGGATTTTACTGGCAATCTTTTCAGAGTAATGAACACATTTTATATCTAACATGAGAATTGCTGACTTTTATATTTCAATGAAAAAAGAAATATGGTGTAGAAATACCATTATTCACAGTAAAATTATATCCCAACCTAATAAAACAGTGACATGCTGAATCCCTTGGGTTTTTATAATATTGTTACACAGACATATTTATCGCATGCAGGCACAGAATTTTGCATCATGGGTAAAAACTGTCTCCAATTTGTGCTGTGTCACAGGGGCCAGACTTGTGTTTCTGAGGTTTATCATTTTTCCGATAATTTTCGATCAAGAAAAAGTTAATCAAGAAAGTGATACACGAGAAGGGCTAATGATGACCTATCCGTATCCCTCGGTAGCCATTTTTTGCTGGCATAATGAACACTTCTAGAAAATTGGTTTACCTATAGTTACATCAGATGTGAGGTTGTCAGCCGTTTTGATCATGTTGTTAATAGTTTTGTTGAAATAATGTCACTAAGATACATTGCTTAAGTATCGCTCTTCTACTAAGTGGAAAGCAGTGATATTATAAGTGGAATGTTTGGAATAAGGATGACATTGGCTGTAATAAATACAGTAAAAATATTGTAACACATGGAATTCATGAGTCTAGTCCTTATGGTATTTTTTGTCATGTACAAATTTGCAATTTGCAATTCTGTATATTTGTTTTATAATTGTCTTACATCCTGCCAAGAATTTTTCACTTAGGTAGAGATGTCTCCAGCTTTAAGTGACATATCCCAAATTTTGACTTGTGCTATGGACTGATGCCAATACATGTACAGTGAACTTCACTGAATACTCAACATACACGTAAAAGTTAAAGTCTGTTTTTTCAGATTATTTTTTTTTTCAAGGGGCCTCATGATGGCCAAATGATTAGAGCATCACGCTTTGAACCATGAAGTCTCTCACTTCTGGTCAGTGCAGGAATAAGCCTAGCTAGAACCTAAGCTGACTTTTGTGAGAAAGTTTGCCAGTTCACCTGCAGATGACCAGTGGTCACTTGCTGTTTACACAGTAACTGGGTTCTCTCCTCCACCAATAAAAACTGGCCACCACGGTATTGCTGAATGTGTAAACACTTTTGAAAATTTTGTTCAATGGTGCTTAACTCATTTTCTGTAAATCAATGACTTAGACCAGTCCAAATGTGTCTTTAGCGGTGAATGGGTTAATGCCAAACTCAACAATAATAGATTCAGTTAAAAGATGGCAGCCGGTTTTTATCGGGGGAGGAGGTATTCTGATTACAATGTATAAAGCAAGAGACAACTGGCCTCCTTTCACAAGGAACCTGGCAAACTTTCAATCAAAAGCAACTTAGGTTCCATGGTGGCTCAAACCAACACTGACTAAAGATAAGAGACTTTATAATTTAGAGCTTAGTACTCTAACATCTCCGCCACAGAGGACTTCGAACTGAGCCCGGCACCATAAAACTTAAGAATTTACTCAAGACTGAGAATATTCTCAACTGGGTTTGCACAGCCAATCAGTTTTCAAGAGCAGCCAAAGTTGAGTAAGAATTTTAGACTTATGTAATTCTTAAGTTTTATGCCCGCCCCTGATATGTTGAGTGACAACATTTAGAGGACACACTAAAGACCCCCTCCCTCATTGTATTAAGCATCAGTCCATAGCACAGGTCAAATTTTGTGGCACTTCAGCTATACTAATAGCTGGTGACATCTCCATATAAGTGAAATAAGTCAATGGATTTGATGAAAGGTAAAAACTAAAACATAAACAGAAAAATGACATCTATCTTTCTCACCACCATGACATGTCTGATAACTTATAGCAGTGATAAGTTAATAAAGATTGATACCGCCATGTTGTACAATGCTGTAAGGTTTTACGGAATGCTTTTATTTTTAATCTTGAACCGAGATTTCCTATGGCTGCCCACATATCAATACTTAATTGCCACTTCTGGCGATTCTTATGTGATTTGTGCTCTCTTTTCAAGCATTTTATTGACCAAGATGATGCAGTATCGTAAAAGTAAATTGTTTTTTATGATGTTGTATTACCTAAGTAAGTCATGCAGTGCAATGTCTAGCAGGTCAATTTGGAAAAAAACGGATTTGTAAAATTACAAAATGTCCAGTCTCTATTTTCAGATTTGTTCTTTTGGTAATATAGGCTACTGCAATATTTTCTATCGTTGTGATGTGATTTCGGAAATGTGTCTTTATTATTTTGATATTAACTATGTTTTTTACATTTCTGAAATGATTACAGAAATGTATCATTTCTAATGAAACAAACTTTACTACAATTCTGTGTAATTTCAGAGATGTATTCATAGTACTTTTGGCACAATATTTCAGATTTCAGAAATATATATCTTCAGTGTTGTAATAAACACAATATTTTCTACAGTTCTGTGGAATTTCAGAAGTGCATTCTTGACTTACATGTAATACTGTAACAAATGCAATATTTTCTACACTTCTTATGGAGTTTCAGAAATATGTCTTTACTACTGTAATAAAAGCAATATTTTCTATAATTCTCTCTGCACTTTTTGTTCATAGAAATTGTTGCTGACTTTTTCACACTAAAAAGCTGTCATCAATTTTACACTAGATCATCATGGAATTGATGTAAAAATAATGATGTAATGCAACACAGAATTTGAAATAACTTCCTTATGCCCATACATGTACAGTAGGATACCTTGCAGGCTTTTTTCATCATTATCTTAAACGTTTTTACAGGAAAGGAACCGAATCATTCATGTATTGATAAAATGATAGCAATGAAACAGGATAAATGCCTTATCAAATAAAATGGAGGTTTTAATTAACCAAATCATGCACCTAAATAACCATTCAATTTTACCACCTGAGATTTTTGTTTGTTTGATAATTGCCAGTCATCCTATAAAGAATTTTCAACATATGCATGTATATGTGACCTACAGCTGACAAAATTGGTCAATGGCCTGAATTCACCAGATTTTTGTTTTTGACGTTTTTGTACATCTATTGTATACAGATGTCAGTAATGATGAGAATTATAATTTGTATAAAATAATGCTAGAATTTCTAATAGACAATATATATGTTAATTTTGAAGACCAGGTCTATCAGCAAACTGTTGGTATTCCAATGGACCAAATTGTGAAATCTCTTTTTAACCTGCATATGGTTATATCTTGCAGATGATTTAATATGCCAGAGCATGTTCAGCATATAACCATTTCATATACAGACTAGTAACTAATAAGTTATTGTCACAGGGATATTAGGAATTTTACAGTAAGTACAGTCGAGACTGTCTTAGTGACTCCCTGTATTCAGCGACTCCCTGTCTTATGTGACCATCATCAAGTCCGCCCAACGTTATTTACTATATAATTGCTCTGTATCAAGGAACTCCCTGGCTTACCTGACAAGTGATCATGATTTTACTAGTAACTAACTGTACATAAGTCTGTGTTAAGTAACTTTGAGACAACCCCTGATACCTGAAAATAAGTGTCAATTACATAAACAATAGGCCTAATAAAAATAAACACCTTAACTTATCATTATTATTTATATCTTATCTACATCTTATAAATACAGCAATCTTGTTGTATGTGTAAGACTAGTAACACATAGACGTGAAGAGCTACACATATTGATGAGGTCGAAAAACTGAGGTCTGTGTTAAGTGACTCCCTGTCTTATGTGACCAACATTGATCAGGCCCAAAGACAGTCACATAAGACAGTCTCGACTGTATACTATAATGCAAATACACCGTTTCCCGGAGTGAAATGTTGAATTATCTGTTTGATAGTGGTTGTTTAATCATCATTACGGATTATGACAAGGATTCATTCCTCAAATATTTCATTTGAATTTAACTGTTGACTCGCTGTGGGTGTGACCATTTGACAGGGGGATGCTTACTCCTCCATGACACCTGATCCCACTTCTGGATTTTCAGAAGTCCGTGTGTGTCCAATTTTCATCTGATTTGTATATTGTCTCATGAACCGTCTTTTAATTCATACTTTGGTATCTGTGAATTTCATATGAAGAAGGGGCCTCCACGGCCGAGTGGTTAGAGCATCATTCTTCAGTACACGAGGGGCCTCCACGGCCGAGTTGTTAGAGCATCATTCTTTACTCCATGAGTGGCCTCCGAGGCTGAGTAGTTGAGTGGTTAGATCATCATTGTTCAGTACACAAGGGGCCATCACGGCTGAGTGGTTAGAGCATCATTGTTCAGTACACAATGGGCCTCCATGGCCGAGTGGTTAGATCATCATTGTTCAGTACACAAGGGGCCTCCACGGCTGAGTGGTTAGATCATCATTGTTCAGTACACAATGGGCCTCCATGGCCGAGTGGTTAGATCATCATTGTTCATTACACAAGGGGCCTCCACGGCTGAGTGGTTAGATCATCATTGTTCAGTACACAATGGGCCTCCATGGCCGAGTGGTTAGATCATCATTGTTCAGTACACAAGGGGCCTCCACTGAGTGGTTAGATCATCATTGTTCAGTACACAATGGGCCTCCATGGCCGAGTGGTTAGATCATCATTGTTCAGTACACGAGGGGCCTCCACAGCTGAGTGGTTAGAGCATCATTCTTTACTCCATGAGTGGCCTCCGAGGCTGAGTAGTTGAATGGTTAGATCATCATTGTTCAGTACACAAGGGGCATCCATGGCCGAGTGGTTAGATCATCATTGTTCAGTACACGAGGGGCCTCCACGGCCGAGTGGTTAGAGCATCATTCTTTACTCCATGAGTGGCCTCCGAGGCTGAGTAGTTGAGTGGTTAGATCATCATTGTTCAGTACACGAGGGGCCTCCATGGCCGAGTGGTTAGATCATCATTGTTCAGTACACAGTGGGCATCCATGGCCGAGTGGTTAGATCATCATTGTTCAGTACACAATGGGCATCCATGGCCGAGTGATTAGATCATCATTGTTCAGTACACGAGGGGCCTCCATGGCCGAGTGGTTAGAACATCATTCTTTACTCCATGAGGGGCCTCCGAGGCTGAGTAGTTGAGTGGTTAGATCATCATTGTTCAGTACACGAGGGGCCTCCATGGCCGAGTGTTTAGATCATCACTGTTCACTACACGAGGAGCCTCTGTTGTCGAGTAGTTACATGTAAAGCATTAATGTTTAGTCCATGAGCGGCCTCCGTGGCTCAGTGTTTATATCATAATCCTTTAATTCATGAAGTCCCTCACCTCTAGTCCTTGTGGGTTTGTATTTACACTCTGAAGCCTAAGCTGATTTTGTAAGAAAGTTTGCTAGTTTATTTGCAGAAAGCAGTGGTCTCTTCCTTGGTGCACTGTAACCAGGTTCTCTCTTCCATTAAAAACTGGTCACCACCATGTAACTTAAAAATTGTTGAGTTTGGCAAAAACAAATAAATTCAATTAAACAAATAAATAAAACATATAAAGTTTGTTTGTTTATTGTTGTTTAACGTCCCACTCAAGAATCTTTCACTCATATGGAGACGTCACCAAATGTTGGTGAATTAGGGCTTCAAATTTTGGCCTATGCTCGGCACTTACGGCCATCAAGCAGTGAGGGTTCTTTACGTGCTGACACCTAATGTGACACGAGACCTCGGTTTTTACTGTCTCATCCAAAGGACAGGAAACCATTCTGCCACCGGCTGGACTCAAACAAGACCTCACAATCAAGAGTCATGCGCGCTACCGACTATAAACATATAAAGAAAAAAGATAGAATACAAACTCGTCTAGAGCACTGTACATAAAACATATTTTTATTTTGATAGGAAAATAATTTTAACCTGATGCTTTTTATGTGAAATTTGATTTGTCATCAAATAATTCTTTGTACAGTACAGCTTTAGTGACCACCTGTCTATAAAGACCACCTGATCATAAAGACCAGTTTTTTTATGTCCCCAATAGTACCATTTTGTGTACAAATCAACCTCTATATAAAGACCACCTCCCAATAAAGACTGGTTTTGTTGTGTCCCTAAGAGGGTCTTTATATACAAGTTTCACTGTAGTTTGGATATTAGTTACCAAATACGGTGTACATTGTCAAAGGATTATTGACATTGATTCAGTGATTTATTTATCGGTAACCATGGAAACAAAAACACTATACAGTGATGGTATAATTGTTTTTTGTTTTTTTTCCACTCCACTAACACGAACATTTATTTAGATTAATTTTTCTTTTTTTTTAGATCTTACCAGTGAGACAAACCAGTTTATTGCGGATTCCGTAATACTGTCGACAGATTGATATTTGTGAGGGACCAATGAAATTGATTTACTCACAGCTTGGTAAGTTCTGTTTGTATCTATCAATCTACAGAATTTTGAAATTTGCTATGAAATTGCTACAGTGTTATAATGATACAGAAACTACTTATTTCTATAATACTTAAATACATCATTTCTACTTAGAATTACATGTAATAAAACACATTATAGATGCTAAGAAATTATCTGTTTAGGGACATCATGCCAGTAAATCACTATATAATAGTAATACAATGCCATGTAAATTACCACACAATTAGTGACATCATGCCAACAAATTACCATATAATTAGTCCAATAACTCAAATAAATTACCTATGTATTGACATCATTCCAATCAATAACTATATAATTAGTCTTATATTTCCAATAAATTACCTATGTATTGACATCATTCCAATCAATTACTATATAATTAGTCCTACATGTATAATTCCAATAAATTACCTATGTATTGACATCATTGCAATCAATAACTATATAATTAGTCTTATATTTCCAATAAATTACCTATGTATTGACATCATTCCAATAACTACCACATAATTAGTCCTATAATTCCAATAAATTACCTATGTATTGACATCATGCCAATAAATTACTATATAATTAGTCCTATAATTCCAATGAATTACCTATGTATTGACATCATGCCAATAACTACCACATAATTAGTCCTGTAATTCCAATAAATTACCTGTATAATGACATGATGCCAATAAATTACTATATAATTAGTCCTATAATTTCAATAAATTACCTGTGTATTGACTTGCCAATAAATGACTATATAATTAGTCCTATAATTCCATTAAATTACCTGTGTATTGACATCATGCCGATAAATTACTATATAATTAGTCCTATAATTCCAATAAATTACCTGTGTATTGACTTGCCAATAAATTACTATATAATTAGTCCTATAATTCCATTAAATTACCTGTGTATTGACTTGCCAATAAATTACTATATAATTAGTCCTATAATTCCATTAAATTACCTGTGTATTGACTTGCCAATAAATTACTATATAATTAGTCCTATAATTCCATTAAATTACCTGTGTATTGACATCATGCCGATAAATTACTATATAATTAGTCCTATAATTCCAATAAATTACCTGTGTATTGACTTGCCAATAAATTACTATATAATTAGTCCTATAATTCCATTAAATTACCTGTGTATTGACTTGCCAATAAATTACTATATAATTAGTCCTATAATTCCATTAAATTACCTATGTATTGACTTGCCAATAAATTACTATATAATTAGTCCTATTATGTGACGCTGTAAATTACTTGTATTATTGTAAGGAGAGGATCTTGTTTCAGCAAATCATTTTAAATGTTACTCTTTATGATCAGGAATTTAGTCCAATTATTTTGTGACGCTGTCTGGGTATTTTACTTGTAAGCAATTCATTTTAGTGAAGTAGGGTTTTGAGGAGTGGCATTATCTAGTGTGTTTCAGCAAATCATTTTAGTGAATGTGTAGCTCTTTACTTGTGTTCTTTCGAGGGGTCAGGAAAGGTATTTTCAAGTGTTTTTAAGCAAATCATTTTAGTGAATGTGACGATGTCTGGATATTTTACTTGTGTTAATTCAAGGGATTAGGAGAGGCAATTTCTAGTGTCTTCCAGCAAATACTGTATGTGTATTTAAATTAGCGAACTCATATTTTAGCGCTCTCAGGGGGTATAGGCTTATTAGCACAATCTTAAATTCATGCAATTAATTTCATTAGCTTTGTCGTGTATACAGAATGACAGGATGGAAAAATTTTAGTGCTGCTCTTGACTTGAGCGCGAAGCGCTAATATTAGAATACCGCTAAAATAAGTACACGTGCAGTATTTCAATGATTTTAGGAAATTTGATGATGTCTAGACATTTTACTTGTGTTTAATGGCCAGAAGAGTCATTTTGTATTGTGTTTTAGCGAATCAGTCTATTGAATGTGATCCTGTCTGGCTATTTTGCTTGTGTTATTTCGAGGGGTGGAGAGGGGCATTTTTTAGTGTGTTTCAGCGAATGTTTTACCATAATCGTTTTAGGAACAGTGATGATATCTGGGTATCTTACTTCTGTTGAGGGGCGAGTAGAAGAAACATTATTTGATTAGACAGTCAGGAAATTAAACTTAATTAGAACAGAACTTGACAATAATTGATTAATGTAACATCATTTCTGTAATGTCTTCAATAAATTCTTATCAGTGTAACGACAATTCACTTGAAATTGCTTTAATTGATCAGATTTAATTTTGTGATTTTTTTTTAATTTCTAAAAAGATCATAATTCAATGAATATTTGTAATTTTTGTCGCAGTCGAGACAAGACACACTTGCAGAATCCCCGCGAAGTGTGACAATCTTCTAAATCTTGGATTGAGCACAACATTTTTGTAGATAATAATAGTCAACTAATGATACCAATATGTGTATTAATGTTGTGTTTATTAAGCTATTGTCATGGTAACACTAATACATACTGTCTGATAGAAAATGATACCTTTCAATGCAAATCACTGTGATCAAATTTTTCCTTTCAATAAGTCTTTTTCATGGGTATGTTATGAGAGTTCAAAATATCTCCTGCAACTAAATTGGAATCTATTTTGAAAAGGTAATTTGATGGTAGGTATTTTGGTATATGTGCTACTATTTTGGAATATCAGATATCATGATATTAGTCCAAGGAAAATAAAACGGTTGCCATGATGACGTGTGCTTGTATATATAAGATAATGACGTTACAGGTATCGCTTTCCTAACACTATATATAGGTGTACCAAGGTAAAGTGGCACATCCGGGTAGAGTCAAAAACCGAAACGATTCCAAAAATAGGTTGTACAGGTAAAACATAATTTCCTTGCACGGACTCCATGCATTACTGAATCTCGAATACTTTTGTGACGACAAGTGGCTTGTCACCCGTGTTATGGTTTGATCTAGACTCCTTGTGTTTGTAAACATGTGTCAATTTACCTTGGTGGACCTGTACATATATATATATATATATATATATATATATATATATATATATATATATATATATATATATATATATATATATATATATATATATATATATAGTAAAACCTGCTATAGCAGCCACCTCTATATATAAGGATTACAGTTTATAAGGGCCAGTTTTTTCAAGCCCTTGACTGCATACTTCAACTATAACCTGTGTTTAAGGGTCACCTGCACATAAAGGGCCAATATTTTCAAGTCCCTTGAGTGGTGCCTATATACAGGTTACAACTAAACTATATATATATATGTGTTTAAGGGTATACAGTGGAACCTCGCCTACACCTAAAGGTTTCAACCACAAGTTTTCTGTCTCTTGATAAATAATTAAGAAGTATAGAACCCTATATACAAAGACCACTCACTAATCAGACCACTTTGAGTCAGTCAGATATTAATATACTGTATATATATATATATATATATATATATATATATATATATATATATATATATATATATATTGAAAGATCCAATGTAAAGTCACAAAATATACTTTATCTAGGAATAGATCTCAATCAGTTTTAATCATGATTGAAATACATCTCAAAGCTGCAAAAATGACATTTAGAAAATGAAAATCGTGATGAAAAAATGTAATGATAATGCTTTGATCTTTGTCACACAGACATAAATAAATGAAAAAAAAAAAATAATAGTGGTATTAAAATGGAATACAATCCTAAAATAACTGCAACATACTGGATATATGCTGTGCATCAGGGGAAATTGATATTGACAGTGTATTAAAGAACACGGTTTTTCACTTAAAACTCTTGTACCAAGCAAAGTTTGGTAAAGACCTTGGTTTTTCTTTAAAAACTCTTGTACCAAGCAAAGTGTAGTAAAGACCTCAGGTTTTCACTTAAAACTCTTGTACCAAGCAAAGTGTAGTAAAGACCTCGGGTTTTCACTTAAAACTCTTGTACCAAGCAAAATGTAGTAAAGACCTCGGGTTTTCACTTAAAACTCTTGTACCAAGCAAAGTGTAGTAAAGACCTCGGGTTTTCACTTAAAACTCTTGTACCAAGCAAAGTGTAGTAAAGACCTTGGTTTTTCTTTAAAAACTCTTATACCGAGCAAAGTGTAGTAAAGACCTCGGGTTTTCACTTAAAACTCTTGTACCAAGCAAAGTGTAGTAAAGACCTCGGGTTTTAACTTAAAACTCTTGTACCAAGCAAAGTGTAGTAAAGATCTTGGTTTTTCACTTAAAACTATTGTGCCAAGCAAAGTGTGGTAAAGATCTTGGTTTTTCACTTAAAACTATTGTGCCAAGCAAAGTAAGGTAAAGATCTTGGTTTTTCACTTAAAACTATTGTGCCAAGCAAAGTCAGGTAAAGATCTTGGTTTTTCACTTGTTGGAGGGGCACCTACATAGCTGACTGGTTAGAGAAGAAGAATTTTAGAGATGAACCAAGTTTTGATCCTTTTTTGCATCATTTGAGCCACTATTGGTCTTAGCCCCTTTTAATTTAAAACTTGATGCAGCTTCACATGGAGACAGTTCCTGCCATGTTTGGTTGAAATTGGCCAATTGATTCTTGAGAAGAAGTCTAAAATGTCTAAAGTTACCATTGCACGATGCATGACAGACAATGCAAGTTGCAAGACGAATGACACCAGACAAAAGATGATAGCAAGGGGTCACCCCGACCCTTTGGCTAGGATGACCAACAAAAACTTACAAGAAAAACAGAATAAGAGTAGAGTACTGCCAGCAGTAGATAGGTAATAAGAATTCTAACTGCATTATCAGATTACCAAAACACGGATTTCAATTTATTAAACTTTTAAGCTTTTCATATTTTGTTGTATTGTTGCTCTATGCTACAATCAACAGCTTTTAAGATACACTGTATAAGTAGAATTTTTAGCAATGATTCAATTTTGGCATTTTTAGTCAGGATTCAATTTTGGCTTTATTAGCGAGTGTTGAGATTTTAGCTAGAATCGCATATCACTAACAATTCATTCCAAATCAGAAGTACGGGTACCGGTATTGTTACAATTTACTGTTCTAACTGTAGTGATATGCTACATGTATAATCTATGCTGTGAAAGAAATTACAACATATAGCATGATACAAATAAACTTCATAATCTTTATTTTGTTTGGAATCATAAAATTGCTACAATTATGTATCACTAAAATTATGTATCGTTACAATAATATACTATTTTTTTAAAGGACAAAACGCTAAATTTGCGTCTCGCTAAAAATTTCGTTTATATGGTGAGTGACGGTGGGTAGTTTTCAAAAGTTGAAGAGAGAGCCCGGTTACAACGTACTCAGGAAGAGCCCACTGGCCTTCCGCAAGTAATTCTTAAAGCTGAAGCTGAAGAAGCGTAGAGCACAGCGCCAAAATAAACAAAACATGTCATTAAACCTTAATGAATTTTTTATTTGGATTTAGAGACACTCCTTACCAAGACAAAATATTTGATTCTTGTAAATTGAATGGACACCATTGTCTTGGGAAATCTGTAGACATTTGTACAATATCATAAACAAACTTATTTTGACGTTGATGAATTTTAGTGTTACCAGAAATATCAATAACCGAGTGTCATATTAAAATACATTTGATGAATTATGAGGGCATAAATGCACTTAAAAAATATCTCATGGAAAAATCTGTAGGCAGATTATGTGTACAAAATTAATATCAAAACTAGTAGTGTAAAGGTTAAACAGACGATAGTGAAGACAAAGATGTCGGCCATCATGGACATTCTAAGGAAGGCTTTATTTTTTTACTAATGTTCCTGTAAAAGAATGTTTTCAAATATTTGGAAACATAAAAAATTGTTTGTTAAGTGCCATGAATTTTGAACTTTGACCTTTGGTATAGATGTATTCCAATGTAAATGGTTTTTGATATTCCAAATCTACATCATGACATAGAATTTCAGATTATGGTTTTTCCATAGACTTATGACTTTAATCTGAATTATATACCTATGCCATATACTTGTGACTTCATCCTGCTGTGACCTATTTGTGACTTCTTAATCCTGCTGTGACCTACTGTGTCTACTTGTGTCCTGTGTGACCTCCTATACTTTGTGACTTAATCCTGCTGTTACCTATGTCTGTGTCATATACTTGTGGCTTCATCCTGCTGTGACCTATGTCTGTGTCATATACTTGTGACTTCATCCTGCTGTGACCTATGTCTGTGGCATATACTTGTGACTTCAATGCTGTGACCTATGTCTGTGTCATATACTTGTGACCTGACCTATGTCTGTGTCATATACTTGTGACTTAATCCTGTTGTGACCTATGTCTGTGTCATATACTTGTGACTTCATCCTGCTGTGACCTATGTCTGTGTCATATACTTGTGGCTTCATCCTGCTTGTGACTTCACCTGACCTATGTCTGTGTCACATACTTGTACTTGTGACTTCATCCTGCTGTTGTGACCTATGTCTGTGTCATATACTTGTGACTTCATCCTGTTGTGACCTATGTCTGTGTCATATACTTGTGACTTTATCCTGTTGTGACCTATGTCTGTGTCATATACTTGTGACTTCAACCTGTTGTGACCTATGTCTGTCATATACTTGTGACTTCATCCTGTTGTGACCTATGGCTGTGTCATATATTTGTGACTTCAACCTGTTGTGACCTATGTCTGTCATATACTTCTGACTTCATCCTGTTGTGACCTATGACTGTGACATATACCTGTGACTTCATCCTGTTGTGACCTATGTCTGTGTCATATACTTATGACCCCATTATGCTTTGACCTATGTCTGTGACTGTTGTGATCCTATGACCTATGTCTGTGTACATATACCTGTTTGACCTATGTCTGTGACTTCATCCTGCTGTGACCTATGTCTGTGTCATATACTTGTGACTTTATCCTGCTGTGACCTATGTCTGTGTCACTTGTATACTGTTGTGACCTATGTAAGTGTCATATATTTGTGACTTCTGTTGTGACCTATGTCCTATGTCTGTTGTGACCTATGTCATATATTTGTGACTTCAACCTGTTGTGACCTATGTCTGTGTCATATACTTTCAGACCTACTTCATATACTGTGTTGTGACCTATGGCTGTGACATATACCTGTGTCATATACTTGTGACTTCATCCTGTTAAGACCTATGGCTGTGACATATACCTGTGACCTGTTGTGACCTATGTCATATATACTTGTGACTTTTCACCTATGTCTGTGTCATATACTTGTGACTTTATCCTGTTGTGACCTATCTGTGTCATATATTTGTGACCTGTCATATGGCTATGTCTGTGTATGACCCCATTATGCTTTGACCTATGTCTGTGTCATATACTTATGACCCCATTATGCTTTGACCTATGTCTGTGACATATACTTGTGACTTCATCCTACTGTGACCTATGTCTGTGTGACCTGTTGTGACCCTATGTGCTGTGTCACTTGTGACTTCAACCTGTTGTGACCTATGTCATATACTTGTGACTTCATCCTGTTGTGACCTATGGCTGTGACATATACCTGTGACTTCATCCTGTTGTGACCTATGTCTGTGTCATATACTTGTGACTTTATCCTGTTTGACCTTGACTATGTCTGTGTCATATACTTGTGACTTATGTCTATGTCTGTGACATATACTATATTTGTGACTTCAACCTTGACCTATGTCCTACTTGTGACTTCTGACCTATGGCTGTCATATACCTGTTTCTTGTGACCTATGACTTCATCATTATGCTTTGACCTGTTTGACCTATGTCTGTGTCTTGTGACTTCATCCTACTTCTGTGACATATACTTGTGAGTGACCTATGTATGTGTCATATACTTGTGACTTAATCCTGCTGTGACCTATGTCTGTGTCATATACTTGTGACTTCAACCTGTTGTGACCTATGTCTGTCATATACTTCTGACTTCATCCTGTTGTGACCTGCTGTGTTTCAACCCCATGTCTGTGTGACCCCATATATGTCTTGACATATACTTGTGAATA
The DNA here is from genome assembly GCA_030159075.1 of Atrina japonica. Classification (NCBI taxonomy): domain Eukaryota; kingdom Metazoa; phylum Mollusca; class Bivalvia; order Pterioida; family Pinnidae; genus Atrina; species Atrina japonica. The sequence goes on along the minus strand of BROG01000255.1, from coordinate 454,771 downwards.
TACCTATATACATATACTTGTGACTTCAATGTTCATGTCTGTGGAGATACTTGTGATTATGTTGTCTCATATACTTGTGACTTAAAATGAGATAAAGTCAAATACAGAAATAAAATATGTCTGTGTCATAAAGGATTCAATGCTTGTGTGTCATATACTTGTGTAGCTCATGTCTGTGTCATATACTTGTGAAAACTGTTGTGACCAATCAGAACTTGTGAATCCTGTTGTGAAAAAAATAATCCTGTTGATAAACAAACAAATTATGCTTTGAAAATGGCTGTGATATATACCTTGACTTCATCCTTTATGTACCTCTGTCTGTGTCATTATTTCATTATGCTTTTGATTTATGACTATACTTGTGATGATATATATTGTCATACTTGTGACTTGTGATCATATTTCTAGTAGACTTAATCATGTCTGGTTTTCTGTCATAAATAATGGGGAGATAATTATGTTGTCTCTAATAAATAAGATAAAGTCAATTACAGAAAAAAGTAGATAAAGGATTATATGCTTGTGCTGTGTAGCTCAGAACAAAACGACAATAGAAAATGAAAAAAATAAGGATAAACAAACAAATAAAATTGTAGATTTATTTTTATTTCTTTTCATTATTTCAGATTTATCTAGATGATAATATTGTCAATGTGATCAAGGGAGATAATCAGGTTGTCTGTCATAAATAAGGTATACATTAAATTTTGTAAAATTTAGAATAAGGATCGTATGTTAATAGCACGAAGATTAAATCAAAAAGAAAAAAATAAATAAAAAAAGTAAAAAGAAGAAAAAGGAATAAATATAGAAAAAAAAAAACTTTTACATCAATCAAATTTGATACTAAAGCATATAACAAGATAATCAACATGAAGTACTTTAAAACTATAAAAAATAAAATAAATGGAAAAATATATAAATGAATTAATAAAACATCAAAAATGTTTATCTGAACCTTATTATAATGTACATATATGAGTCAATTTGTCTTGCTTACAATTCAAGATGGAAAGCTCATTATTTTGCGTCGTTATTCATAGCTTGTCATTAAATATGAGTTAATATGAAATAAATGATTCTTCGTGAATGAAATATGACTTTTGTTATCCGCTAAAATATAAAATTCTGAAGTTGACATATTGCTGTGCTCCTAAGACACATGGATATCGCACAACTGATCTTCCGACGAAATTGGTCGTAATATTCCATTATGGTATCGAGATGATATGATTGAAAATATTACCCGAAGGATTTCTGGATTATTTTGAGTAACAACGATGAATATCATTTTCTTGAGATTTGGTGATATTTTTAACTCAGCGATAGGAGTATTATTTGTTTTTAAAAGATGGTCACATCAATTCCTCACTTTTGTGGAAGTGTACGACGATTTCTCGATATCTCCGGAAATATTAAATTTGATTTAGACTGCAGATTTCAAATGCGATTTTCTAATCAGATGAACCATTGTTATTTAAAGTGAAGAAACATGAAACTGGAAGTTTTCTAGCTACAAAATAATTATTTATTTGAATGAAGATTAAGATCTAGATTTTTAATAGTAAGGATTTGGTCCGCAAATTTAAATGCAATTCATACACACATTTCTCCAGATGATAGTGGATAAATGGTTTCACAGTTCAGAAAAACATGAAATGCAATTAAAAAAAAGGTCTTTATCAGTGGAACTTCGCTATTAAGACCTCCTAAGAGACTGACCCAATGTGGTCTATTTATCAATCTTTTTGTTGAGGTTCTGGGCCCAAAGTCACCAAATTAATTTAGTTTGTTTGTTGTTGTTTAACGTCCCACTCAAGAATCTTTCACTCATATGGAGACGTCACCAAATGCAGGTGAAGGGCTTCAAATTTTGGCCTATGCTCGGCACTTATGGCCATTGAGCAGTGAGGATTCTTTAACGTGCTGACACCTACTGTGACACAGGACCTCGGTTTTTATCCGAAGGACAGGAAACCAACCTGATGCCGGCTGGACTCGAACTCACGACCTCACAATCAAGAGTCATACGCACTACCAACAATTTATTCAGTACTGAAGCATAACTACTTTTTCATAATTTAAAGGCAAATACATGGAAAATTTATTCTGTTACTGGACATGTTTGTATGTTAACTCATCAACCCCTGAAAAACAATGGACTCTTCTGTAAATCAATGATTTAGACCAGTCCAAATGTGTCTTTAGGGGTGAATGAGTTAATGGCATACAATTGTAAATAATGGTGAAAGTTATTGCTCATTTGAGAAAATTTCTGAAATATTAAAAAAAAATGTTGGAGTAGGTACTCAAATTTTGAGTACCGTAATCAACGTGTTTATTAATTTTTTACGTGAAAATCATAAGTGTGATGTGAAAATTTATATGTGAATATTGCAAAAGAATAATATGTTCTTATTCATTTAAATTTCGGAATTTGTACAAAAGACTGTTATAGTCATAATGATGAAATAAAAGTTAAGCTTAAGTATTGAGTAAATTTAGTGACTTCAGGCCTTGAACTTTTCAAGATACTAAATATTTACAGTCTTAACTCTGTTGTCAAGTTTGTTTGTTTGTTTATTGTTGTTTAACATGCCACTCTAGAATCTTTCACTCATACGGAGACGTCACCAAATGCCAGTGAAGGGCTTCAAAATTTGGCCTATGCTCGGCACTTACGGCCATTGAGCAATGAGGGTTCTTTAACGTGCCGACACCTACTGTGGCACGGGACCTCCAGTTTTTACTGTCTCATCCAAAAGACAGGAAACCAACCTGTTGCCGGCGGGACTCGAACTCACGACCTCACGATCAAGAGTCGAGCGTGCTACCGACTGATACAGTCTTAAATACAAGGATGTATCTTAGGCGAGGTGGTCTTTAGGTGAAGTTCCGCTGTATTTGTTTATTGATATATCTTAAAGTTTCTCTTTCACAATTTTTCATTTTTGTGTCATTAAATGCTTCTAATAACTGGAAATGTTATCATTCATTGCAATGTTTTGAAGTTACAATCCCAAGTAAAAACACTCAGGGATGTGAGGGTTGCAAAATTAAGACAATTTGCGAGTTTTTATAAAACCCTTCCAGAAAAATGCTAAATAATAGGCTTTTTAGATATAATTCCCCCACAAGTTGCCAGGGAGCACTACAGTTTTGTGACATGTCTATCTCTCCATCTGTCCTTCTATCCTTTTGCTTTGTCTGGGTCATGATGCAGGTATTCATCTTAATACAAAAATTGCACATCTACTACACTTTATTTTTAGAGTTATTCCCTTTTGTTGTTTTTATTTTTCAGGACCATATCGAAGTTAATTCTTCCCCTAGGTTCCACATATTTGGTTCAGTTATACATCTTTAATAGGTAGAGTGCCTCATAAAAATTAAACTCCTAGCACCCTTAATTTCAGAGTCATTTCCCTTTGTTGATTTTATTACTCCAGTCCTTATCAGTCAATTCTGCACGGTCTAGGCTCACCATATTTAGTGCAGATATATATCTTAAGTAGACCAAGTGTCACATACAACAATGTACTCACCACTCATATTTTTAGAGTTATTTCCCTTTATTGATTTTATTTTTGTATTGTTTTAATTCAATATAGCAATGTTAAACTAATGAGTGTTTAAGTTTATGTGAAAATAAAATATTGACCCCTCACACAACAAACTGTGAGAGATCCCCTTAAAGAACAAAGTTCAGGGATGAAAAATATTTGGTATGAGGCATGACATCCACATTTCCTGCACTCACAGGAAGGTTATATGTATTGACTATCTCTTAATTAGGGGCACCTGTCAAATACAGACACCATACGAAATTATCACATGCTACCCTCAGTACTTAAAGGTCATGTTATTAAAGGATTTAGCAGTAATGAAACAACAAATGAACAAACTTGGTAGAGGACCTTGAGTACTTGCTTCCTTTAAAGTTTCATCAAAATCCCTTCAGCAGTTTTTGGAGAAGTTGAAAATGTGAAAAGTTGAAAATGTGAAAAGTTAACAGACAGATGCCAGAAAAGAAATCATATATCTCAGGCATTGAATTGAACCTTTAGTTCGTAGAGTCATATTTCGGTACAGAGGCCAGGTGACATCTGTATTAGTAGAGGTCACATCAGAAGAGTCATATTTTGACATACATCTAAAGGTCAGATATTTAATCTAAGGTCATCTGTATCAGTAGAGGTCACATCATCAAGAGGTCAGGCATTAAATCAGGTTATCAAATTTAATCTGAAGAAATCACATAGAGTTATATACAGAGGAAAGGCATTTTACAGAGTCACATCAGGCATATGTACAGATCATTGAAGGTGAGGTCATCTTCATCAGTAGAGGTCACATCCGTAGAGTCATATTTCGGTACAGAGGCCAGGCATTGAATCTGAGGTTATCTATATCAGTAGAGGTCACATCAGTAGAGTCATATTTCTGTACAGAAGTCAGGCATTGAATCTGAGGTCATCTGTATTAGTAGAGGTCACATCAGAAGAGTCATATTTCTGTACAGAGGTCAGATATTCAATCTGAGATCATCTGTATCAGTAGAGGTCACATCAGTAGAGTCATAACTCTGTACAGAGGTCAGGTATTTAATCTAAGGTCATCTGTATCAGTAGAGGTCACATCAGTAGAGTCATATTTCTGTACAGAGGTCAGGCATTAAATCTGAGGTCATCTGTATCAGTAGAGGTCACATCAGTAGAGTCATATTTCTGTTCAGAGGTCAGGTATTTAATCTGAGGTCATTTGTATTAGTAGAGGTCACATCAGTAGAGTTATATTTCTGTACAGAGGAAAGGCATTGGATCTGAGGCCATCTGTATCAGTAGAGGTCACATCAGTAGAGTCATATTTCTGTGCAGAGGTCAGGCATTGAATCTCAGGTCATATTTCAGTGACACATGTATTACATGTTCATGTACACAGATATCAGATATTTCTTTAACACATGCATCAGATGTTAATTATACAGATATCAGATATTTCTTTAACACATGCATCAGATGTTTTAATGATAAACAGATCATACACATGATATACAGTGAAGGTATTATTAAGTATAAATGATTCCAGGGTAGATATTTCATTTAGCATGTCATCATTTTATTAAAGATATGATATTTCATTTCCTGACTTGATGTACAGATATCATGTAATTATTAAGTATTAGTCAGGGTAGATATCATTTTATTAAATATCTGTCTTGATGTAATAATTAAAGAACAACATCACCTGACACGGGTCCGTAGTAATGATCTCGGAATGGTCCGATGTAAAAGTTTATCAGGAATGGTGTATCAATCAAATTGGTGCTTAATCAAGACTATCAATACTTGGTGAATTCCCTATATCTACGCTAAATGAGTGACGGACAGATTTTGTGATATCCGCGATGTGGAACCTACCACTGATAAGTATCTGACATATTAAATATCGGCCATTACTACTCTCGCCCCATCAGTTTTGAAATGTGAAGTATTTGGGGAAGATGATAACAGACATCTACCAAAGTATACTATCTATCAAGAGACTTTGGCCAAAAATTTACACATCATCCAATCAGATTCCTTGTTACAAATCTGATTATCAACCAATCAATGTCAGTCTGCAGAGGATATCTTAAGCTAATATAAGCTTTAGCCTGGAAATCAGATACATATACAGTAGTTGGCCATAAGTATGTTCCCGTCATTTTTTTAACTATATATCCCTAGTAAATTCATGTTTTTTCAATTATTCCTAGAGAATTTGTCTTTTATCCAATTTTAACAAAACTTGATTCCCAAACATTCGAGGTTTTTGGTACTCTTTTGGTAGAAATTCCATTGCTATCTATTTATTGTTTCGAGAGAAATACGTTATTCTTCCTGAGAGTATCATCATTTTTCTGTTTATTACAAAGATAATGAATGGATCTGTTATGTAATACATTTAAAACCATAATAAAACCATCAATACTTCAGTAAGTTAAATAAATAAAAATATGATCTTAGTTAGGCCAATACTCCCACGGTTAAACATGCCATTTTTAATTTATTTTGGATGTTTACCAAATTCAGAGGACAAAATCAAACAAATGCAGAAATATTAAGGATATATAGTGAAATTCTTTTTTGGGAACATACTTATGGCGAACAACTGTAGTGATTCTGTACTAATGAACTAAACTGTATTAGCGACAAAAGCTTCCAAAAAAATGGATATGACTTGATGTACTCTCGTATATATGACTTATATTAAAAGCTAAACATCCATTCTGATAACTTTTATATCTAATTATACAGAACAGACCCTTTTTTTCTCTGTAAAAATAATTAATCTAATTCTCTGTAATTACTTCATCATTAGGGACTACTTAAACCTTAGGTTTTGAGTTCATTAGATGTAACCTTCTTCTCATACTTGTTTTCTGGTTCCTAACAGCTTTAAAGGGACATTATATGTAATTCTTATCTATTTTTTTTCTACCTACTAGTATTTCAGCATTTTCTCAGATTAAACCTGTTTCTTGCCAAAATGTGAAAAGTACTGCTGTTTCATTTTGGAAAGCCAGCTGAACATTTAAAAAAAAAAAATTAATATACATGGAGGAAAATTTTGCAAAATGGTTCCTGGTTTGTTAAAAATTTGGATTTGAAATAATTTATGAAATGACCACAGTTATTCTGATATCATGTTCACAGTGCGCCTTCACCAATTTTCATGGTTTTTTATTTTTGACGACAAAATGTTTCTTTTAGCTGAAAACAGCATTCACTTCAATTTTTATGGATAAAATCCAAGATTGAGGATTGCCTAAGAATTAAAATTTTCAATTAATCCGTTTCCTTGAATTTATTGAATGCTACAAACTTTCTCTCTCCGGAACATGATAGAGAACTTCAATCTACTTAAATCTGATACAAGATATAGATATACCTATTTTAAACTGCAAACTCATTGGTTTTGTTTGTTTATTGTTGTTTAATGTCCCACTCAAGAATCTTTCACTCATATGGAGACGTCACCAAATGCCGATGAAGGGCTTCAGATTTTGGCCTATGCTCGGCACTTGCGCCCATTGAGCAGTGAGGTTCTTTAACGTGCGGACACCTACTGTGACATTGGACCTCGGTTTTTACTGTCTCATCTGAAGGACAGGAAATCAACCTGCTGCCGCCTGGACTCAAACTCACAACCTCACGATCAAGAGTCAAGTGTACTACCCACTGTGCCAGGTTGGCTAACAAACTAATTGGTTGAAAATTTGTGATCCTGGATTTGTTAATTTAAAGTTTGCATTCCCTATTAAGACACAAAGGGCACTAACCATTGGAACAGGACAGGCTGACACTTGTCTGATTGTTTCACTGGAATGGAAATCAAACATAAACTCAAAAGAGTGTTCCATTGTTGATGTTCTTGTTGGAATGATGATCCATGTAATTTTCTGTCCATCTCAGGGACATATTACTGGAGATAGGTAGTGCACCAATACATGTTGACAATGAGTTTCCCCAGGGAAAAAATCAATGCAGTAAATGGACAAACGTTAATGGTATCTATCATGAGATTTTTTTTTTTTGTGCTAGATTTGTGAGACATAAAACCATTGAATGTGTAAACAAGATTTTAGCTACGTGAAAATGGAGGGACACTAATTAGTCAGAAAAACACTATTTCCGTTATCCATTAAAGCCAAAGATTTCAAATGATTTCTTTTTATCACAATTTTTTATGGTCATTGAGGCATCAATATTTTTTATCTGATTAGGGATGGAAATAAAGATATAGATTTTGTCTGAGACACTGTCATCAAATTGTGACAATTTTGTATTTTTGGAGAAGAAAAAATCAGGAAAATGAGAAGACCCTGACCTAAACCTTGACTGTATAAATAATGTTTCAGAAGTCATGGAAACTACTGGTAATTATCTCATCAACCCCTGAAAAACAATGGCCCTTTCTGTGAATCAATGACTTAGACTAGTCCAAATGTGTCATTGGGGGTGAATGAGATAATGTGGTTCTTTTTCCAATTAAGAGGGTTTTACTTTTTTAATTTGGTATACTACATGACTATACAGTGAAATTTGTATATAACAACCTCCTTAGGGACACAATATAACAGATCTTTATAAGGAGGTGGTCTTTATATAGAGGTTGGTTTGTACACAAATGGTACTATTGGGGACAGCAAAAAAACGGTCTTTGTGACCAGGTGGTCTTTATACACATATGGTCGCTAAAGCAGGTTTTACTGTATTTAGTATAGGCAATTTTGTCCCTACCTTGATAGAATCAGCTAGTCAAAAGCCAACCCCAGGTTATATAAATGGGGAAACAAATCCACTATTCAATAATATCCCTTGTGATTTGAAAATGGAGAAAGAATTGACTTGCTGAAAGATCCCCCTTTCAGATGAAAGATGTGGAAAAATATGACGTGAACCTGTACTGAGTTACAGGCATCCTGGTTTAAAACACAATGACCTGACTACTCACCATAGAGACCCCTCTAACTATAGATACAGCTAATCCCACTCTGTCACATGTATGTCTAAAGTGGAATGCCCTGACCACTTGGCCACATAAACCTCTGTAACTATAGATACAGCTAATCCCACTCTGTCACATGTATGTCTAAAGTGGAATGTCCTGACCACTTGGCCATTTAGATCCCTCTAACTATAGATACAGCTAATCCCACTCTGTCACATGTATGTCTAAAGTGGAATGTCCTGACCACTTGGCCACATAAACCTCTGTAAACATGTATATCTATACAGCTCTGTAACTATCCCCCACTCTGTCACATGTATGTCTAAAGTGGAGTGGAATGTCCTGACCACTTGGCCATTTAGATCCCTCTAACTATAGATACAGCTAATCCCACTGTCACATGTATGTCTAAAGTGGAATGTCCTGACCACTTGGCCACATAAACCTCTCTAACTATAGATACAGCTAATCCCACTCTGTCACATGTATGTCTGAAGTAGAATGCCCTGACCACATGCCATTTAGACCCCTCCAAATATAAGCACAACTGATCCCAGTATGTCACATCGGTTTTTAATACTGGTACATGACTATGTGTACTTTTACAAATATCTTCTTGAAATAGAATGTAAATATAAAGCAAAGAAAATAAAACAATAAAACACCTAAAAATCACTAAGGATAATAATCGATAGATGAACAGAGAAATGAAAAAATGAATTATAAAACGGAAATTATTTTTAAAGTAATTTAAACAAAATTAATTTTTAGTCACAACAAAGAATTCATTTAATTGATTTTTTAATTGAATTCATTTCAGTGCCAAAGTGAAATTGCTCCCAAGCTTAAAGCTAGAATGATTATTTTCTATACTTTGAGATTAATGTAAAATGAATGACTTTTTCAAGTTTTGACTTATTTATTTTATAAGTGCAAATTACGAAGCCAGAATCAATGACTCGGGTTGACATAGATGATGCTGTAAAGGAACATAAGTGTACTTTTACAGGTGAATACTCTAGTTTCACTAAAATCATATGTGTCTGAGCACAGATTGGCCCCAGATAAAATGTGCTGACCTGTGCTTGTTGACACTGCTAAAATGTACTACTCTGAATGTGCTAGCTGATATGTGCTATTCCAAGTATGCTAAATGTAATTGGAATGTGCTACTTAATGTGTGCTGACCCTAATTTGTTATCCCAAATGTTTTAGCTGATGTGCTACCCAGGTATGTGCTAATTTGAATTTCTTTACCTGAAGTGATTCCCTGTGTGTTAAATCTGATGTGTTAAGCTGATGTGCTAACCTGATTGTACGAATCTGAATGTGCTACTCAAGTGTGCTAACTTTGGTGTGTTAACCTGAATGTGCTAACCGGAGGGTACAGTGAGGATTACTGGAATTAGTAAGGAAAGGCAGGAATTAGTCAGGAAAGGCAGGAATTAGTAAGGAAAGGTAGGAATTAGTAAGGAAAGGCAGGAATTAGTCAGGAAAGGCAGGAATTAGTAAGGAAAGGTAGGAATTAGTAAGGAAAGGCAGAAATTAGTCAGGAAAAGCAGGAATTAGTAAGGAAAGGCAGGAATTAGTAAGGAAAGGCAGTAAGGAAAGGCAGGAATTAGTCAGGAAAGGCAGGAATTGATAAGTGTGGCAGGAATTAGTAAAGGTGGCAGGAATTAGTGAGGATGACAGAAATAAGTAAGAAAAGGCAGGAATTGATAAGGGTGGCAGCAATTAGTGAGCATGGCAGGGATAAGAAAAGAAAGACAGGAATTGATAAGGATTGCAGCAATTAGAAAGGGTTGCAGAAATTAGTGAAGATGGCAAGGATAAGTAAGGAAAGACAGGAATTGATCAAAGTGGCAATAATTAGTGAACATGGAAGGGATAAGAAAGGAAAGACAGGAATTGATGAGGGTGGCAGGAATTAGTAAGGGTGGCAGGAAGTAGTAAGGGTGTAAGGGATTTCTTTAAAGTGGTAGGTTTTGGTAAGTATAGCTGGGGATGGGAGGAATAAGTAAGGGTAGCAGTTATAGGTAAAAATGACATGAATTAAGGTGGCAAGAATGAGTGAAGATGGCAGACATATTTGTTTAACACACAACTCACATTTCTGCAGAAATTTTAAACCACTATCAGAATTCTCTTATTCACCTTGACCAGTTCAATTTAGTCTGTATAAAATGCTCAAACCGTATCATCTACAGGTGCATTCTGATATTATCATATGATGAATTTTTTTTTCTCTCTTCATTAAGGAGACCAAGTATTGTATATTTCAACACTTAACTGCCAAACTGTAGAATGTTATTAACACTTTGACTGTGTTGTTAGGAAATACCATGAAAATCAATAACTCAAAATCAAATTTAGGTGTACATGTCACTCGTAATGCGCTCGTGTTTCTTGATTCGTATGAAATGTACTTTTGTTCACGTTGTTCCAATGCAAAAAACTTGTGAGTTGTTTTTCATTCCCGGGTCTTTGTTTTTGTTGTTTTTTTTTTTAATTTTCTTACAAATAATATTGCCAGTTTGCAAGATGTATTTCCCTGTGTGCAATTCAAATTACAATAATTGTATGTTTTTTTTCTACATTTATTCTAGCTTGTATTGAATTAGATACTTTTGAATTTTTTGTGTGAAAATAATACAACTGAAATTTGTCCCTTATGTAAACCATATACTACATAAAGCATATGACATACCAATATCATCACCTGTTCAGAAATTTATTTATGATTCATTTATTACTTTTTATATTCTGCATTCTTATTTATTTATCTATTTTTTTATTGTTTCATGTTCTTTAAATAATTCAAATGAATGTATTTGATATGCTTTTCTTTCATGTACAGTAAAACCTGATTTTGCAATCACCTGTATATAAAGACCACCTGGTCATAAAAACCCTTTTTTTTATTGTCCTCAATAATACCATTTGTGTACAAATCAGCCTTTATACAAAGACCACCTCCCTACAAAGATCAGTTTTCTTGTGTCCCCATGGAGGTATTCAATACATATACAAGTTTCTCTGTACCTATTTTTCAGAAGTGAGTTAGTTAGTCAGAATACCGTAATTCAAATTCTGAATAATTCTAATGTGATTTATTTCAATTTGAACATGTCAATCGGACAAAATTCAAAACTTTTTAAGGGAAAAATTAAAGTGGGTAAAACTGCTTTAAAAAGTTCTCCTTACAATTTTTTTCGGCTAGATCAATTGCAGCACAGAAAATAAATTCATTTTTTACCTAACATTCAGAAATATACAGTCAAACTTGTCTATAAAAGACACTCAACTGAACAGGCAAAAGTAGCTGATATAGACAGGACTTTTATAAAGAAGATTATTCATTATAAAAAAGCTTATAAAAGTTATGTTTGAATATCCTTTATAGGCAGGTGCCCTTTATACAGAGGTGGCCTTTAATACCAGTTTGACTAAATGTAGGGTGTAAGCTTGAAAGCCAACTCTGCTATGAGGTCACCTTTGTTATAAGACCACCTCTGTTATATGATCATCTCTTTTATGATACCACCTATTATAAGATCATCTGTTATAAGACCACATCTGTTATAAGACTGCCTTCGTTATAAGACCACTTCTGTTATATGACCACCTCTGTTATAACACCATCTCTGTTATGAGACCACCTCTGTTATATGACCACCTCTGTTATGATACCACCTCTGTTATATGACCACCTCTGTTATAACACCATCTCTGTTATGAGACCACCTCTGTTATATGACCACCACTGTTATGATACCACCTTTGTTATAAGACCACCTCTGTTATATGACCACCTCTGTTATAACACCATCTCTGTTATGAGACCACCTCTGTTATATGACCACCTCTGTTATGATACCACCTTTGTTATAAGACCACCTCTGTTATATGACCACCTCTGTTATAACACCATTTCTGTTATGAGACCACATCTGTTATGAAACTGCCTCTGTTATAACACCACCTCTGTTATAAGACCACCTCTGTTATGAGACCACCTGTGTTATAAGATCACCTCTGTTATAAAACCATCAGTTTATGAGACCATCTCTGTTATGAGAAAACTTCTGTTATAAGACCACCTCTGTTATATGATCACCTCTGTTCTGTTATCAGACCACCTCTCAGAACATCTCAGATCATATTTTACAACACCACCTCTGTTATGAAAACACCTCTGTTATAAGACCACTTCTGTTATAAGACCACCTCTGTTATAAGACCATCTGTGCTATCAGGCCACTTCTGTCAGTAGACCGCCTTGTAATTAAGACCATGATTTTTGTGTATCAAGTGACAAAGTGTTTTTCTGTGTAGAAAATTTGCTGAAAAGAATACCCGATAAAATAGATCATTGCCATTCAACTACATTAAATAAATTATGTGGTTCTATACTTTTTAAATAATTTTTGCTCCTGTTTAATTTTTGCCATTTTCGCCCTGAGATATGAGGGCAAAACATGTGACTGGTGATTTAGGGCAAATTTATGATGGGGCGAATGTGTTTTCTGTTGTAAAAGGGCAAAAATATGCAGGGCAAAAATTTCCAGGTATACAGTTGTTCCAGGTCATTTTGCTCTTCTAGATCATAGAAAATTCATACCTTTGTTTTAGTTTAAGTTTTGAAGGTATTTTTCAGATTTCATAAAAATTCATATACATGTATGTACATGTATATTTAATTTAAAACTTGTATTTATAATTAAAGGCATGAAGGTGATAATGAAACAAAGGTGAAAATTGTCAGGTAAGCAATATTTGAATGATATGAAGACATATTTTTCATAAAAAAGTACTGATAATTATGACAAAAATATAAAAATGTAAAGTAAAATTTTAACAATCATCTACCAAGTAAAATGTGGTAATTAAACATTCTCCTACCCCCTTTTAATCATCCATAGAGTATTAACTATTGTTTCTGACGTCAATCTGTGTTAAAAGTTGTCCCGACAAGCTAAGTGATGTATAACAGTGGTGATATTTTAATGATAGTAGTCAGTCGGAGGCTAAAAAGCAACATAATACTAACTTTGTCTTCTTTAATTCGACTCATTGAAAACTCGCAAGATTAAATTTCAGGCACTTTATGGATAAAAAACAGATAAGTCTCCAGCGACTGTGTTAACTGCCCTCAATCAGAGATTTAAGATGGCCAAAAATGGTGTTTATTGAATTATCAAAGCGACAGAGGATTTGATATTTTGCAAATCGACTCCAATTATTGAATCAAGGTATCTAGACTATAAAAACCCGATACCTACTGGACATGATGTGAATTATAGGGGAAGGTAGCAAATGTCTGAGAAGCATTATAATTATAAGGATAGGGTATGGTAGAAATGTCACCTTCTCAATACGAGAAACAATTACAACTCTGCAAGGCGGAAGAATTGACAGATCGGATGTGACTGTTTCTGTACTTCAATAGTTATGTGTTTTAAATAAAGTCTGGAATTAGCTAGCAGAACACATGCTTGTATTGTACAGTTGTGTAACCACGCTCATATAAGATGGATGTGAAATGCATGGCAATAATGTCTTGAAAAGACATTAAAATAAGATATGTTGCCTTTTTGCAGTTGTTTCCTATCAGGGCCAATGTTTATATGCTATCTTAGTTTATTAAAGTGATAAATCATTCTTTATATTCAATTCTTGTGGATTTTGTTGTTTTCGTTTACGACAGTGGAAACTCGCCTAAAGACCATCTCGCTTAAGAGACCACCTCACATTTTGGACCACAAATTTTCAGTCTCTTGATGAAAATCTATTAAGTACAGAACCTCACTTAAGAGATCACTTCACTGTAATACCTCACTAGTCAGACCACTTTGAGTCAGTCAGTTAGGTGGTCTTGATAGTGAGGTTCCACTGTAATACCTCACTAGTCAGACCACTTTGAGTCAGTCAGTTAGGTGGTCTTAATAGGGAGGTTCCACTGTAACACTTCACCAATCAGACCACTTTGAGTCAGTCAGTTAGGTGGTCTTAATAGTGAGGTTCCACTGTAATACCTCACTAGTCAGACCACTTTGAGTCAGTCAGCTAGGTGGTCTTGATAGCGAGGTTCCACTGTAATACCTAACTAATCAGACCACTTTGAGTCAGTCAGTTAGGTGGTCTTGATAGCGAGGTTCCACTGTAATACCTCACTAATCAGACCACTTTGAGTCAGTCAGCTAGGTGGTCTTGATAGCGAGGTTCCACTGTAATACCTAACTAATCAGACCACTTTGAGTCAGTCAGTTAGGTGGTCTTGATAGCAAGATTCCACTGTAACACCTCACTAATCAGACCACTTTGAGTCAGTCAGTTAGGTGGTCTTGATAGCGAGGTTCCACTGTAATACCTAACTAATCAGACCACTTTGAGTCTGTCAGTTAGGTGGTCTTGATAGCGAGGTTCCACTGTAATACCTCACTAATCAGACCACTTTGAGTCAGTCAGCTAGGTGGTCTTGATAGCGAGGTTCCACTGTAACACCTCATGAATGA
Source organism: Atrina japonica (assembly GCA_030159075.1). Lineage (NCBI taxonomy): Eukaryota > Metazoa > Mollusca > Bivalvia > Pterioida > Pinnidae > Atrina > Atrina japonica. The sequence goes on along the minus strand of BROG01000255.1, from coordinate 439,757 downwards.
GACCACTTTGAGTCAGTTAGGTAGTCTTAATAGTGAGTACTACTATAACACCTCACTAATCAGACCACTTTGTGTCAGTGAGGTGGTCTTAATAGCAAGGTTCCACTGTAACACCTCACTAATGAGACCACTTTGAGTCAGTGAAGTGGTCTTAATAGCAAGGTTCCACTGTAACTCCTCACTAATGAGAGCACTTTGAGCCAGTCATTTAGATGTTCCTAGTAGTGAGACTCCACTCAGTGCCAAACATTTTTCACTTATTTTGGGTACAAAGTGTAGCGCTTTTAAATTAGAACCATTTTTAGGAATAAGTGGGAGGGGTCTTAAAATTTTGACAGCTGTTACGGACTTATGCTAGTGCAATGAGAGTTTCTTAACTCATCATCCCCTGAAAAACAATGGACTCTTCTGTAAATCAATGACTTAGACTAGTCTAAATGTGTCTTTAGGGGTGAATCAGTTAATATTCTGTACCTACTGAGACAACACATCAGCTTGAACCCTTTCATCACTACAGATCATAATAGACTGCTCTAAGACAATAAAAAAGAGCATACCATTTAAATACTTAGGGGAGATAGGGTTGAACCTCATCTGAAGACATTCACTTCTGATACAGAATGACTGGTGAAGGAACAGACTTATATTGTCTACATTGAAACTTGTATATAACGACCCCCTTAGGGACACAACAAAACCAGTCTTTATAGGGATGTGGTCTTTATATAGAGGTTGATTTGTACAACAAGTGGTACTATTGGGGACAGCAAAAAATGGTCTTTATGACCAGGTGGTCTATATACTCAGGTAGTTGCTAAAACAAGTTTTACTGTATTGACATCACATCCACTACATGTGCTTCTATACAGTGTGCTTGTACATGTTCTTCAATGAGGCTAGGCCCTATGGGAAGTTATATGTACTTGTTTAATACAGAAATGTTCTATTGAATTAAAGGGAGGTACATGTAATTTGATTTAAATGTTCAAATACCAGTAATATTTAAATTGACTGTCGATGAAAACCTATTATCCTATCTATAATAAGGCTATAGGGCCTAGCTCTCTGTTATTGTATTAAAGGATGTTTAAGAAGAGTGAAAATGTTAAAATTGATATAATTTGACACTCCTGTCCATTTTGCATAGTTTATACATTCTGTTTGTTTAAATGGTGTTTAAAACCACACTCAACAAATTTTCAGTTAGATCTATATGGTTGTGACCAGTTTTCTTTTAGTCATGGAGGAGAGAACCAAGTTACAATGTACCTGAGAAGAGACCACCAGCCTCCCAAACCTTCTCACAAAAATCAGCTTAGGTACCAGGGGGGAGGAGAGGCTCAACCTGAGCTGACGATTGTTTATATAAGAATGACACAAAGCATTTAAGACTCCAGCTCTTTTTCTCCCTTTCTTCACTCGTTTACCCTTAAAGACACATTTGGACTGGCTTTAGTCATTGATTTAAAGAAGAGTCCATTCTTTTTCAGGGGGTAGATAAGTTAACTGGGGATGCAATTTTCAAAAAAATACAATAAGTGATATTTTTAGTAAATATGAATAATTTATGATAGAAAAAAATAATGAATAGATTTCTTAAAGAAGGCTTTGAAGTGATGACTCCCTTCATATTTTATTTGATAACTCACAACTGTAATTCCTGTGTATTCATACCAAACAAAAAAGACAGAATTCAATGTGTCAATTGTGAATATTTTCAAAATTTTCCTAATCAAATGTTGTGTTCTGCAATGTGTCAAACAAAACAAAACTTTCAAGAAAACAAAGTCTCTTTACAAGCCTTGTGTCAGAAATTTCTAATTTTTGTCCGATCTAAAAATAATTATGTAAAATACAAAAAGATACCATTAGTTTATGAAAAGAAAAAAAGTAAATTGGAATCTGTTCTAACAGGTAAAAAAGAGTATTCATGTCAGGATGAACTTGGTATCTTATCTGTAACGAAAAGTGTTTAATGATACAATACAAACAGCCAAAACATTAACGGTGGAAATGCCCACTACCGCCAAAACCATCTAACATGATTAATGACAGATGAGTTCTTATGGATCTTGAGTACAGAAACATAATGTCTTACTGTGTAAGTGTTTGTTTCATTTTGATCTGAAATACAATATATGACAGCAAAAGGCTCGTAGTCTGAATACAGCAGGCAAAAGGCTTGTAGTCTGAATACAGCAAGCAAATGGCTCTAGGTCTGAATACAGCAAGCAAAAGGTTTGTTGTCTGAATACAGCAAGCAAAAGGCTCAAGGTCTGAATACAGCAGGCGAATGGCTCTAGGTCTGAATACAACAAGAAAAAGGTTTATAGTCTGAATACAGCATGCAAAAGGCTCAAGGTCTAAATACAACAAGAAAAAGGTTTGTTGTCTGAATAGAGCAAGAAAAAGGTTTGCTGTCTGAATACAGCAAACAAATGGCTTCTGGTCTAAATACAACAAGAAAAGTATAGTTGTCTGAATAGAGGAAGCAATAGGCTCAAGGTCTGAATACAGCAGGCAATTGGCTCTAGGTCTGAATGCATACGGCAAAAGGCTTGTAGTGTGAACATAGCAAGCCTTTTTCTATCTTTATCTGAATACAGCAAGCAAAAGGCTCTAGGTCTAAAAACAGTATGCAAAAATTACCATTAGGTCTGAATTCATACAGTAAGCAAAAGACTCTAAATCTAAAACCAGCAGGCAAATGGCTCTAGATCTGAATCCAAGAGCAAGGGGTTTTAGGTATGAATACAACAAGCAAAGGGCTCTAGGTCTAAATGCAATTATTCCATTATACAACGACAGTCACCTTTTGTGAAATCTGTTACTGTTTTTATATGACTTCTGAATTCTTCGGTAACATTAATTCTAAGTGCTGAGGGTAGCATGAGATGATTTGATATGCTGTTTGTATTTGACAGGTGCCCCTAATTTAGAGATAGTCAATCTAAATAATCTTCTTGTGAGTGCAGGAAATGTGAATGTCATGTCTCACATTCAATATTTTCCAACCATGAACTTTGTTCTTAAAGGGACGTTAGCTGTATTTACCAACAAAAATTATTTTGATTTTTTTCTACTTTTATTACTTGTACTTGATGTACAATAATAAATAAGAGCTATATTTTGTGAAAATAAGGTCAGGTCCAGTTTGGTATCCATATACAAATAATAAGGTTGAGTTAATCAATTGCAATTGAAAAAGTGCCAAACTGGGTTTTCTCAAGCAATTTTCACAAGATATATAGGAATTTAAGAACTTTTATGCCTGTGTATATCACTTTTTTTTTTTTATTGAACAATCTGAGTAGTAAATAAGGATAATTTTGGGGGGGAAAAAACCCCACAGCTAATGCTCTTTAACTCAATCACCCCTAAAGACAAATTTGGACTGGTCTAAGTCATTGATTTACAGAAAAGTCTATTGTTTTTCAGGGGTTGATGAGTTATAGGTATACTTTCACAGATCATCATGTGTTGGATCAAAATTTAGTTTTTGTGTCAACTTATTTTTGGGGTAATAATTTTCTGTGATAATATAAAAACTGGGTACATCAATTTGAAACAGAATAAATGACTTAAATATCTATGATTTGCACTGTTTTTGGTCAGTTCATTACCTGATAGTTTATAAGAAGAACTTGAGAAGTGTTCAAGAAGCTTTAGTTGTTTTCTGCTCCCAAATGAAAGTTTTTCTAAGTGAAGTAGGCTAAAATATTGTTTAAAAAATCATTTAATTATGTGAATGAGTACCTTTAATCATCAATGCCCCCCTTTCCACACACATACACACACAGACACACACACAGTATAGAATAGATAAAAATCATAATTTTGAAGGCCGTAACATATTATGGAAATCTATGCATGAGTGTAATTTAAACTAAATACGCGATTGAGAGTTTTTTGCATAAATTAACCCCTGTGTACCAGTCCCACAGTTGTGCTAAGAATTATCATGTAATACAGGACTTCTCACAGTAAGTTGTGACATCACGTAAAATTACCTCATGTGTATTTGATGACATAACAATACTCCACACCTCGGTCATACCTCGGACAAACTTTGAAAATGCATTATTATGTCAAGAAATTTGACTAACTTTCGCGAAAATATGTGTCATTTGACAACACATTTTCAGTACCTCATCTACCCCTAAAGCTTCATTTGGTCTCAACCATTTCAAAGAATGGGAAAGTCCAATGTCACATTTCAGGAGTGAATGATTTGAAATAAAATTTTTACAGTTATTCTAGGTGTAATTATAAAGGCCGTGTCTCAAATACAAGACATCTGTGCAAGACACAGTCAAGATATCAACTTTTTTTTTGGAATCGGGATGATTCATATCGCTGTCCCGTGTTTAGCGTTATGTTAGTGTGTTCTGTTATATCTTGGCAGCGTTTTGGTCAGTGTTTTGTCTTGGCCAGGATTTTGAACATGTTAAAAAATTTGGCCAAGAGATTTGTCATGGCCAAGACAAATCTTGGTATGTCACAAAACATGACCAGACTATCTTGTCTATGACTTGGCAAAGTCGGCGACATCCCCGGCACACCACGATATGTCAGGGACATGTCACTGACCTTTTCAAGACTGGTTTATATGCACATTTGTCGGTGAAAATTGAATAAGATAGCGCCCAGACAAATAAATCGTGACTGTCTTGAGGATCTTGGCCGTGTCTTGCACATAAATTGTGTATGTGAGACACAGCCTTTACGTACTCACTCCTGAAAAAGGACAGTAGATCATTCTATTTATTGTCTTGGATGAGTCCAAATGTGGTCATGGGGGTTGATGAGTCAACATCTCTTGATTTAATCCCGATTTGATGATTGAAAAAGTATGGAAATGTGTGTAGATTTGAATTACTAATATACATTACAGCAGACCAAGCATAAATAACTGTAAAGATCTCATGTAAATTGAGGTCTTTATCTTCCTGTAATACCTTCAGACTTCAATGTAACAAAAGCCGGATCTGTTGATTCCGAAATCTGTCAATCTTGATTCAACCGCAATGATTATCAAAGACTCCGCCATCTTAATGTAGAATCCCATTTAATCCCTATATAGAGGCTAGACATAATACGATGGGGATTAACGGATATATCGGGTACTTCATATTGTATGTCTGTAGTGTCAAAATCTGATTTAGACGTCCCTCTTTGTGTCAGAGCTTGAAGTATATCTGTTTGTAATATGTTTGATATTGACATTTTTAAAGATGTGACTGGATCATTATTTTTGTAATTTAAGTCAGGTGTTGTGCAGTATAATACAGGTAGATTCATAAAAAAACACACAGTCATGATAAATTGTGGTGCCAAAATAAATAAGGAAATATTTAAAAGAAAATCAGGTTAAATGAGGTTGACCTCGTCAAACTTTGTGAAACTGGAATTGCAGAAATTAAAACTTGAATCTTTGCAGATATACATGATATTTTTAAAAGAAAAAGAAATCTTGAATTCAGAATTTGTATTTTTTGTTTTGATATTGGCTGGAATAAAAGAAATTTTGAACTTGAATTAGGCCTATATGTATTACATAAAAATGAAAATGTAAAAAAAATAAATAAATTTAATGTTCAGCATTTTGATTTGCCTGTATGTGTATTTTATGATCTTTTGTGCACTTAATTACAGTATATCATTTAAAGACAACCTTCCTTAGGAAACCACCTCTCAGTTAAGTCCAGAACAATTCAGTTTACAAAAGTACAGTACTGCATAAAGAATCCTACTTCTGGAGAACATCTGATTTTAGACTATAATAATTCAGTCCCTTACAATACAATGCTGCATCAAGAGTAACCCTCTGATGGGGATCATCTCTTAATTAAGGCCAGGAAAATTCAGTCTTAAACAGTATAGTATAAGGAATTCTCCCTTGGGAGACGACCTCTCAATTAAGGCCAGGATGATTCAGTCTTAAACAGCATGCTATTGATGGTTAAATCTATAACCAAAAGATGAACAACTGGGTCCAAGTTATATTAATCTTAAACAGGATCACATACAGTAACCACATCTGAATTGCAGTTATAATATTTCAACCTGAAATAGCTTGTAGCCCAGTACTACATAACAAAATCTCCTTGGAAGACCATCTCTCAATTACAACCATATTTTTTGGCCATTAGGTGGTCTGAATCTCCAGGATTTTTTGTATGTGTAATACTGTTATTTCACCTGCAATGTACTATTCATGATGCACTAATACATATTTCAGTTCATGATGCACTAATACCGGTACATATTATTTTGTGATAATTGCATGTGCATATTACAGTAAAAAATGTCATCCACTTATGTTATTAAAAATGAGATGTTTATTCGGAAAGTATTTAAAACACATGAATGATCAGGAATATATGAAAAGCATCAAATTTCCATTGGCTATTGTAGCCTGCATGTATCATTAGCTAAATCTTGAATATTTCATACTTGTTCATTGTGTACGACTTGTTCAACTTTCAACCACCTACACTAATCAACATCATTATACATGGAAATTTGTGAAAAATCGTCTGTCAAGTGTTGATGTAGGGTCACTGAAGGATTTAGTTACAATGTCATCTAGGTTTTTTTTTTCTTTTTTCGGAAATTGAGTTTTTGAAAATCAAATATCATCTAAAGCCAACACAATAACAAAACTAATTCAAATGAGCGTTATCTTTATAGAGGGTGTAACCAAGATACAGGAAAGGATTTAAAATTGATTTTTAAATAAAATTGTATTTGATTTCAGAATTTTAAATTTAAAAGATATGAATAAGGAGGTGTACATTTTCAATGAAAGATTATGTGCTTCGTATTTTTTGATATCATTTTAACAAGTTTACTAGAATTAAATGAATATATATTATTTCCGTTTTAACCATGAACTCTGCAAAGAAATGTTACCGAGTTGTTGAAAGGTCATATGTCATCTACAGGGGACTAAACCACATGCATGTGGGTGTGAGTCAGTCAACTTCACTCAGACACTTTGATACTAAATGTTTTCATATGCTGACTGAAACTTAACACTGATGAAGAATGGTTAAGGTTTAGTTTGTGTAATTTCAGTCCACTTGTAAAAGTATTTAGGTTGTAAACTGGCAGTATTTAATTGTCGTTTAATTTTCACAAAAATTGAACCATGTAAGAATTCATCTTTAAGTACCATTTCTGGTTTATGTATCACATTCTTTGGTAAACTATCCCAGCCACTAGACATACAGTACTTTTCATTACTTTTTTTTACAAAGGCGTGGTAACTTCCTGTGATCTAAAGCAATCTACAACAATAATTCTTTAATGTAGAACTTAACTCACTTACCCCCCTAAAGACCCATTTGGACTAGTCAAAGTCATTGCTTTATAGAAGAGTCCATCATTTTTCAGGGGTTGATGAGTAAACAATCCTTTAGTGACTGTTTCCCTCATGCAAAATAAAGAAAATTAATCTTATTTTTTCAATAATTAAGTAGGGACCTGTATTTCCTCATTTTTTTCTAAAATGTATATACAGTGGAACCTCGTTATTAAGACCACCTAACTGACTGACTCAAAGTGGCCTTATTAGCTCTTATTTATTATTGTACATCAAGTACAAGTAATAAAAGTAGAAAAAAATCAAATATTATTATTGTTTTCCAATAGTGCAGAAATAATATATATTTATGTACTAATAATATATATTCATGTTTCTGAGAAAGTATCATTTCTGGCTTTCAGGTCTGTGACGCATCCAGTGGATATTGCATCAATTTCAGGATATACCAGGGTAGAGGAGCTGAAAATGAAACCTGGAAACTGACTGTCCAAATGGACACTTACATCCAAGACTGTTCTTGGATTATTGCATCCTCTGGTCTTTTTGAATCTGGTCACCTATATGGATAACTATTATAGTCGCCAGAATTGTTTGAAGAACTTGATATCAATGATACGATGCTTGTGGCACTGTGAGAGTTAACTAGGAATATGCCTGAAGTTTTCCAGAAAGGAAATGTTAAACTTGGTTTTGCAGGATGGTATTTTTCGCAGAAAAGGGGAATCTGCTGGCGCTATCACGATAAACGTGATATCACATGCTTTCCACAATACATGGAACTAGGTGTCACTGGAAAACAGATGTGAATGGTAGTCCAGTTTTCATAATTGACTACTACAAAAGATGGGAGGTGTTGATACTATGACCAGTTCAGTATTATGAATGCTTTAGGAAAACCGTTAATGTTTCATCTGTTAAATCTACTAATCTGAATGTATTTATTTTATACAATAAAGACCCCACATCAAGTATTTCGCAGTGAGCTGGTAACACAGAACTGAAGCAACGCCCACAGAAGAAAGGCCATAAAAACTGAGGCAATTTATTGAGAGCCAGACATTTCCCTGCTTGGAATAAAGTAAAGAAGGAGTCAAGCCAGTAAGGGATTGTGCCATCTGTAGAGTGTGAAAAATGAAAGGGCTTTAAAAGAAAAACAAACTGCAAATGTTGTGAACCATGTGGTGTTTCATTATGTGTTCCAGTCTGTTTTGAATTGAAAGCCGATTACAAGAATATCGTGAAATGCATCCTACTCAATTGAGGAATAATTGTGGTTTATCAGTACTGTTAACTTCTACATTTTCTATGCTAGACCTTCAAATATATATATGTGCAAAAAAGTAAACAGCTCTAATTTCACAAATTTACAGTCCCATGGCCTGTATGAAGTGATACACAAAGCAAGAGATCATAGCAAATAATTCCCATTGAGCTCCTTTTTTAGCTTTATTCTTCCACTGTACCAGTATCAGACTGAGCAATATTTGGTGGTTGCTTTGTCGTCTTTTTTGATAAAGGCCAAGTGACAAAAAAATTGTGAATTTAGAGTGGTGTTTCATATTACTATATTGTGAATATAGTGCTTTACTGTGATATAGTTAGGTAGCACATATTAGATCTACATATTTTAAAGGCAACAATTTCTTTGAATTGAGTTATTTTCTAGGTGGATTTCTTGACTTATTTGTCCTCCACCATTAAAGGTAGAAAATATCTTCTACAATTTGAGAATAGTTCACATGAGTTTTTCATTGGTGCAACTTTTAGCTTTACAGATCTCCATTGGATTTTTCAAATTTTACCTCATTTTGTGAGGTAAATTTGGCGTTGAGCGACATGATATCTGAAAACTGACTGGCGGGATAAGGGTTAAGTGAGGTTCTGTACTGATACAGTTTTAATGAAGAAACTGGAAATTCATGGTCTTAATTGTAAGGTGGTATCCTAAGCGAGGTGGTCTTTAGGCAAGGTTCCACTGTATCTTTCCAGCAAGGACTATACTTTAATATGACCCTACATCTATTCTATAAAACTATAGAAAAATGTAAAAACATTTCAATTTTCCACTCAAGATAAGAACAAACCTACCTTATGAATTACAGTGAAACTTGTATATAAAGACCCCCCATAGATACACAAGAAAACCAGTCTTTATAGGCAGGTGGTCTTTATATAGAGGTTGATTTGTACACAAATGGTACTATTAGGGAAAGCCAAATCCCTTTGTGATCAAATCTTCTACACAGTTAAAGTAGGTTTTACTATATTGGAGGCAGCAAAAAACAATCTTTGTGACTAGATGGTCTTTATACACAGGTGGTCTTTATACACAGGTGGTCACTAAAGCAGGTTTTACTGTATTGGAGACAGCAAAAACAATCTTTATGACTAGATGGTCTTTATACACAGGTGGTCTTTATACACAGGTGGTTACTAAAGCAGGTTTTACTGTATTGGGTTAAGCAAAAACTGTCTTTGTGACGAGGTGGTCTTTATACACAGGTGGTCTTTATATACAGGTGGTCTTTGTAACAAACTCTCACTCGGCCACAGAGGCTCTCAAGAATATTTGCTACAATTGATCCCGTCAATCAGTCTAGAAGATGAAATACAAACAGAAAATAATATACAATGTATTTTTTCATATTTTTTTTCATTCTGTTAATTTTCTAAATTACTAATTGACAAAGATCAGCTTCTTAAGATTTAATTTGATCTCCAAAATGATTGTCTCGGCATCTAGATGTGTTTGTCTGTAATTAAATCATTCATTTGGACTGGTCTAATTCATTGATTTCCAGAAGAGTCCATTGTTTTTCCAGGATTGATGAATTAATATATATTTTTCATCAGGTTTCTGGCTTCACTTGTCCTGCTTCATTTGTAGTTGCAAAAATAATTCGTAGATATATATATATATATATATATATTTATATTCAGCCTATTACATTTCAGGATGAAAAACTTGTAAATTAATGGATAAAATATTTGTCCATTCAATAGATACCAAAGTCAGCATTTTTGTTTCTATTTTTCTTTTTCTTTTTTGGTGACTGCTTTGCCTATCTTGGAGATTAAATTCCCATCAATCACATATTCTATTTTGGCGAGACTTACTTTTTCATTCGGTCTATCTCTTGATCAAAGCCAATTTTCTGCAACACTGAACGGACTGTGTTGGCTTTTCTAAAACGGGATGTCTTGTCATTGGCCAATCAAACACACTTTGTTAAATTAATACTTTTGGGATTTCAGGAATTTTCTGGATTTATTTTCATTTTTTTATCTTATTATAAAGTTATTTCTAAAGAGAGATAATTAAATTTATACGAGCTATCCCGAATTTCATTAAAATCTCCGACACTTAATTGAAGGTTTGACCAATTTAGGTCATTACAAAAACCGATCTACGGTATATTGAAATTGGTGGACCACAACGCCATGATAGAGCAGACCTAGGGTCAAGATCAATGATGAGAACCAAATGGCTAAAAAAATTATAATTGGCTAATTTTCTGACTAATATTTTTAGTCATGTTTATTGCATGTTTCGTGTGATTTCACACTCGCATTCAAAAAATAGAGAGAAAAAAAAGGAATGATCATAGACAACTTCATGTGACAATACACACAGCATAAATACATGTAATTTAAGGGCATGCTAGATTGGAAACAAAAATATTTTGCTGAAAATTGTTCCAAAAAAGTAAACCCCAGACTTTCAAATACAGTGAAACCTGTATATAGGGGTCACCCAAGGGACCAGAAAATATTGACCTTATTTACAGGTGACCCTTATACACAGGTTCAATTTAGTTGAAGTATGCAGTCAAGGGACTTAAAAAAACTGGCCCTTATAAACAGGTAATCCTTATATAGAGGTGGCGGCTATAGCAGGTTTCACTGTAGTTTGCCACAGTTATACAATTTGCATTTGTCACCATGTAGCGTAAGATTAAAAACATATTTGGTATCAGTATTCATTGACCTGGCTAATCAAAATTTGAAGGGTCTTAAAAAAAAATCTTGGTTGGCTAATTTGGGGGATCATGGTTTTTCGAATCCAGGGTAAGCCGTGGTAGTAAGTACTTAATAGATCAATAAAGCATGAATAAAAATAAATGGTTAGGTAAAATAGCAAACGTAACAAGGAGAAATAAGGCAAAATAAAATTGGATTTTCAAAATTTCGACTTGGTATATTGATTTCATTTTAAGAGGAATTTTTTGTAAATATATAAAATATAACTCCGTAAGAATTTGAAAATAAAATGCAAACAAGTGTCGTTACTGAAAGTGATACTGCCACAACTTGTAAATCGAACATGTAAAAAGGTGCTTTGTACGGAAAGAAATGAATGCTGTATAAAGTCAGCACGTAAGTGTGAATAAAATGTCAAATTTTGTAGCGACCTCTGCGAACAAGAGCGATTTTCTGATTACGTTTGTATTTACTCAGCAGAATAAGGAAAATGTGTACATCCAGTAAAGGTTTCCGAAATCAAAAACTTAGATGAAAAACTGATAATGAATTGAATACCAAGTTTAATTCCAATAACAGAGTAAGGCAAAATGAAAGAAAAAACGGATATTTTGTTTGTGAATTCACCCGAAAGTTAAAGTGTTGATTATAAGATTAAATGTATAGAAATTTATCTTATACTGTGTGATATGGAGGTTGATAACAAAGTTATTCAATGGAATTACCAAGCCTGCACATTATAAATGTTATGTAGACTAAGGTTGGAGTGAAATAGAAAATACGCCACCAATTTTTGATTTGATTCATACAATACGCCTTTATTGGTTGTATGTAATTACAGAAGTTTTCCCCAACTGTGATTTTAGCTTTACAGAATCTAAAATTAAGTACACACTTAATTAGGGTTATCACTAATTGATTTCATTCAAATCTAACTCTTAAGTAGAAGTTAATTTCTGATTCCTTGACCTCCATGTTTTACCGATACTTGTAACTAAGAATTCATCATTTAGAACCTTTGAAGTCTAAAAACTTTACTTCACTTTGAATGATCCTGAATTCTGATTGGTTAAGCAGGCCAAGTTGAGAATATTCTCAGATTTGAGTAATGAGATTGATGAGTTCAAATTAAAATCCCTATATTCTGATTGGCTGTAAAGAACTTTGACAACAAATATTGGTAAATAGATAAGTAAATAAATAAATAAAACTTAATGAAAAATACAAAACACAAACATACATGTACAAGTCATTGCTTCATTTTACTGTTTTTTATAGATTTATATAGATATGATAATATATCTATAAAAATTTTGGTTATCTCGGATTTCTCAATGTAAAAGGAGCAGTCCTGTGAGTTTAGAGATAATGAGATTCCACTGTGTGTGTATGTATATATATATATATATATATATATATATATATATATATATATGTATATGTATACTTATATATATATATATATATATATATATATATATATATATATATATATATATATATATACATATTTTATATATATATATATATATATATATATATATATATATATATATATATATATATATATATATATATACATGTTTATATATATATATATATATATATATATATATATATATATATATATATATATATATATATATATATATATATAGTGGAATCTGTCTTGAAAGACATGTATTATGGATACCACCTGCCTTATGAGACCTCCTCATTAAATGAACCAGTTGGTTAAATAAACCATTCAATAAAACCTCTTTTGAAAGACCACCTGTCTTGAGTGTCCACATGTCAGTGTTAGATGTCTCTTAAGACAGGTTCCACTGTAATGACCATAGTCTTTCTTCAGTATAGTCAAATCCAAACTTTCCTAATTGATGAGCCATTATGCAAATGCAGTATGCAAATTAGATACAGATCCAGAATTAGTAATAGTACATTGAAAGTCACCCATGACAATTAAACTCTTTTGATTTATATGCAGAGCCTGTAAATTTTGTATGAAGGTTGAGTCTTACAAATCCTATTTCACTTATAATAATGAAAATTGGAAAACTCAATATTGTTGTTTGTTACCCCCAAACAATAATAAAAAATCGAACACTGTGATTAAAAATTAAAATCATCAGATGTTTATTTTGTAAATGAGTATGCAAATGCTGGGAAATACTACACGGAGAGAGCTGAATGAATTATTGAGCAGACATTTTATTTTCACCTACAGAACTTGAAACAGTAGTAATAGCATATTCATGTTGTGTGCTTCTATACAAACACATTACTTCCTTTGCCAAGTACACAGAATGGATAGAGCATAACAAATCACTTGTCAACTTGGGTTCCATTTTTGCTGGAATCTAAGCTGATCAACTCATTAACCTCCATAGACACATTTGGACTGGTCTAATTCATTGATTTATAGAAGAGTCCAATGCTTTTCAGGGGTTAATGAGTTCAGTGAGGCTGTTTGCAGGTCTACACATCTTCATATTCCCTCACTTATTACCCTCAACTCCATATTCCCTTAAATTCTTCAACATTCCCTCTCATATATTTAACATGTACCCATGCCCTCTCATATATTTAACATACATCATATACCCATATCTTCTCATACATATATATCAACATATACCCATATCCTATCTTATATTTAACATATACCCATATCCTCTCATATATTTAACATATACCCATATCCTATCTTATATTTAACATATACCCATATCCTCTCATATATTTAACATATACCAATGCCCTCTAATATATCTAACATATACCCATATCCTATCTTATATTTAACATATACCCATGCCCTCTCATATATTTATCATATACCCATGCCCTCTCATATATTTAACATATACCCATGTCCTCTCATATATTTAACATATACCCATATCCTCTCATATATTTGACATATACCCATGCCTTCTCATATATTTAACATGTACATGTACCCATATCCTCTTACATGTATATATTCAATGTGCCTCATATCCAACAGACCCCTATATCCCCTCATAGATCTTAAACATACTTTATTCCATTATATACCCACCACAATCCCATTGTATTTTCAACACATCCCTGTATCCTGTGTCTTGTTTCTTTACAATTATTTGCTTACCTTCTTGCACATCTGGTCAAGACCTTAACCCTTTCAACCCTACAAACCATAAAAACTAGTCTTTAACAATAAAAAGAGCATACCACTCAGATTTTCAGGGGTGAAAGGGTGAATGTATAAACATTGTTTAAAATTGTACTACATAGACTTCTCACATTTTTAAACACAGGGATTATATTCTTCCATCCACCACCCCCTCCCCCAGGGATTTTCCACACTCCTTTAGGGATGGGACCTGGGCCTTTTGAATTGGGAATACTAGCAATGTTTTATTCAAATTGGGAAATCGAAAAATACACAACACTGTTTAAAAATAGACAAATCTCTTCAAATTCATTGTCATTTGACTTCAGTTGGTAAATTTGGACAGCGAATTGGGGAAAAATGCATTTTTTGTTTGCATTGGAAATGGGGCCTTGATTTGGCCTCCCCCCTCTCCCCTCCCTGTAATAAGGTGGAAAATCACTGCCCCAGTTTCTTCTTCATCTCCTTTCAGTTTGGATCATCATTATATCTCTCCTCATCCACCCATCTAGATCCTTCCATAACTACACACACCTGTACTGTCTAGTTTTACCTGTAATTGGTTTTGTTTACCTATTTGTTGAGGTCACTGGATACATTATCGTGGGTGACTATTCATCGGATATTTATTACAATATTCAAGAATTTAGAATTCTCGTCACAGCTTAGCATCATCCATGCAACCATTCATCAGAAATGGTGACAACTTGTGGCAGATTTAACCTTCCATTTGGTGACAGCGGACTGGAATTGAGTCATGAAAGGTCACTCAACCATTGTGTTTATACCATCTCAAGGTCATTAATTTGTCAAACACTTTCCTGAACATTAATGCTAGTTTGCATATACAGACATTCAGAAACATCATGGCCCAGATTACTGTATAATGTTTCTCTCTCATTGAGCATAGAATGACAGGTGTTTTTATTTTTACAGTGGAACCTGTCTTTTGAGACCACTGTCATAGAAGACCACCTGTCTTGTAAGACCATTGTCACAGAAAACCATCTGTCTTGTGAGACCACTGTCATAGAAGACCACCTGTCTTGTAAGACCACTGTCATAGAAAACCATCTGTCTTGTGAGACCACTGTCATAGAAGACCACCTGTTTTGTGAGACCACTGTCATAGAAGACCACCTGTCTTGTAAGACCACTGTCATAGAAGACCACCTGTCTTGTAAGACCACTGTCATAGAAAACCATCTGTCTTGTGAGACCACTGTCATAGAAGACCACTGTCATATAGAAGACCACCTGTTTGTGAGACCACTGTCATAGAAGACCACCTATCTTGTGAGACCACTGTCATAGAAAACCACCTGTTTTGTGAGACCACTGTCATAGAAGACCACCTGTTCTGTGAGACCACTGTCATAGAAGACCACCTATCTTGTGAGACCACTGTCATAGAAGACCACCTGTCTTGTGAGACCACTGTCATAGAAAACCACTTAATTAAATAACCCTTTAGATAAAACCTCTTTTGAGAGACCACCTGTCTTTTAAGACCAAATTCCAGTCACAGAAGGGAGTGATCAGTGGTCTGTCAAGACAGTTTACACTGTAATTCATTTGTGGGTGGGGTAGGGATATAGAAACATTATCATTTGTTTTCTTGTTGTCTTACATCCATCCAAGAAATTTGCATTCACATTTGTATGTGTTCAATGTATAAAAATATCAGGTAAAAATCATGAAAAGTCAGTTGAGTGCTGAGTCAATTTGGTGGCTTTTGGCCCTGCTCTGGCAAATGCAGTTGCATGATGCCCACATTAACAATAAACAAATTTGAAAAAGTACCCGTAAGTCAGTCACTGACAAAATCGTCCCCAGTCACTACTTTTCAACATTAAATGGATAAACTTTCTATCAAAGAGTTATAATTCTTTTTGGGGGAAATTCTTTAGTATATGTTTATAATGAGTAAAATATTTGTCAAATGACTTATTATCATATCAACAGGGCTAATAGACATTACAATGTTAAACTGTCAATCACAAACAATTGCATTTTGATTTATGTTGGTACCCTTCAAAGTAGAATGGAACCTACCCGATTTACAGGTATTATAATTACAGGTGGTAATAACATACTGTATTTAAATTATATAATTTAACAGCGAAAAGATAACAATCGAAGCACTTCCGAATTGACCTGTCGTTGACGCTCTTACAAAAGGTTCAACCTGCTGAAATACATGGCAAAAGGCCCCATGCCAAAATAAGAATACACAGATTGCTGGATATTGGTAGCAAAATTTTGATGAAATTACTATCAGATCGCTTTTTGAATGGGTATAAAGAATTCGTTTAAAAAATAATTTATCATGATTTCGAGATGCCTTGAAGTTTTGATTGGCAGGGCATAACCTCATGAAAAACCTCGGATGAATTAAAATGAATACAAGGTCATCGAATACCTGTCAAATTAGGCAACTGAATTTTGAAATTAACAGCAAACTAATCACTGATGTGGAAACACAATGAAGAATATACAAGGCCAATTAAAACATAATACCTTTATGTTTTGTCGTTACCGACTCAGCACAATGTCTAGGTAGTTGTTGGAAGGTCTTTTTTCAAATAAAATAAAAAAATCATTCAATACGAATAAAAGAAAATGTGTATTAAATTAACTCATTTCAAGTTTCATTATGAATTTCTAAAAACTTTGATGGATGTTAAGAAACACAAATTGTTTTTTACAAAGTACATACCGTAGAATCAGAAAACTTCGTTGTGGTTTAAATTTCGTTTACTTTGTTGTTTTCATTTATTTATGAAATTAAAATCATGACAAAAACTTTACGTAAATAACACCGAGTGACACCAACAGTTTCCTTTACAAACATTTTTTTTTTTATTTCAGTGAAATTTAATGTCAACGAAATTGTTTTATTTTCAAAACAACAAAATTTTGACCCCACAAATTTTCTGATTCTACAGTATCTTAAGTATACATAGTGGGATGTATTATCACGACTTGGTTAACAATTTGCATCATGGCATCAAATGATTACTTGATGGCTTGCGTAATTCGCAGACTGGCCAATGTTCAGTAGTGAAAATTAATCATCTTGATTTTGTTCTGCAATGTTCAGGTGATATTGACACTGTTTTACGAGCATGACTTTTAATACCGACACAAAATGCTGAAAAATCAATAATGAATATTTTAAAATGTTAATAAAACTATCTGCTGTATTAAACAAAGTCTATGGTGCAATGAACATGATGCCAATATCGAAATCGTCAATGAACTAAATCTAATGGGTCGTTCAAATATACTATTCTTGGTGTAACAGGAATGTTTCTAACTGACAAAAAAATTGAATTTTTCTCTCAGATGGAAATTTTTATTGTGCAGGCTTGATTTTATTTAGCAAAACTTTACTCAATATATAAGATTTCAAAGACATCTTTGTAAATTGAGATAAACCTTGATTTGGAAAATTTACTTGGTGAAGTGGATAGCAAATGTTTGTTACACATGGGAAATACAAAATGTGTCTTTAACTAAAGCAGAAAGTTTATTTGTGCTGCAAGTTTTAATTTTTCCCTGCTTTACAAGAAAGTGTTAGAATGATAATAGCATTTAACATTCAATCAAAACATCTCTAATATGTACCACTGGTTGTTTCCTTAACTATGTGGGAAATTCCTCTAGTTCACTGGTAGTTTTTAGCAAGTAAATTGCTAGGGTGTGTATTCTGCAGGTGGTTCTTTCCGCTACATTGTACATGTGGTATTTCCTCTAATGTCTACCACTGTATGGCATTGCTACCATCGGTAACTTTACTGACATCAGTATGACATCATCCACTCATGAACTGCCATTGCCATTCCAAATGCAGTCACTGATGATAGGTGGTTTGGTTATTGGCTGTTCTATGAATTCACACTCACTAGTGGTTTGGCTATTCCATGAATTTACTCTCACTGATGATATAAAGTGATTTTGCTTTTGACTGTTCCTGGAATTTACTCTCACTGATGATTTAAAGTGGTTTGGCTGTTGGCTATTCCAGCAACTTACACTCACTGATGATATACTGGTAAAACTTTTTGGCTGTTGGCTATTCTATCATTCATCTGAAATTGAATTCTGGTAATAAAACAAAATTGCTAGATAAAAAATGTCAATACAAGCTTTTGGTAATGGCAATCATAGACACATGAGTCCAAACAGGATGAAGGCAAATTCAATATGAAATGTTCATTATTACAATGTGGGCCCATTTGTTAACAAGGAGAATGTACAACCATCTATGCACTAACAGGTCGTTAGGGTGTCCCCAGCACATTTAAAATATGTTTTATCTCACCAGCCTAATAAAATCTATCTTAAGTACAAAGTGAAATCGTGATTCCACCATTCTGTCCACTAACTGGTCAGTCGGACATCTCTTGACAAGATGACCCTTTCTCTCTTTGATTTAAAGTATTGATATATTTATACCATGGTGATAGTACAAGGGTAGGATGAGCATCACCGCATAGTAAATGGGTGGCATATGTGAACTGCATGGAGTGTCTCAATAAGTTAGAACATTCTCCATGATTAGGAAGTGACTGTTCCTTTTCCAAGTGATCCAGAATTTCGGATGAAATTCCTCATAACACTGGCTTATGTCCATAGCTTATGTTGTTGTTGTATTGTTGTTTAACGTCCCAAACAAGAATCTTTCACTCATGTGGAGACGTCACCAAATGCCAGTGAAGGGCTTCAAATATTGGCCTATGCTCTACACTTATGATCATTGAGCAGTGAGGGTTCTTTAACGTGCCGACGCCTACTCTGACATGGAACCTCAGTTTTTACTGTCTTATCTGAAGGACAGGAAAAGCCACCCGTCTCCATCAAGGCTCGAACCCACAACCTTTTGGTTATATATACTTAATGGGGCATTAGCTGTGTTTATCAAAAAAAAATTCTATTTTTTCTACTTTTACTTCTTGTATTTGATGTACAATAACAAATAAGAGCTATACATAGGCATAAAAGAAATTATTTTCCTGTATATTTTGTGAAAAGAAGGTCAAGTCGGATGTGGAATGCACATACAAATAGAAAGGTTTAATTAATCAATTGCAAGTGAAAAAGTGCCAAACTGGGTTCTCAAATAATTTTCACAAAACATATAGGAATTTAAGAATTTTTAGAACTGTGTATATCTCTTTTTTTTTATTGTACATCAATCTAAGTAGTAAAAACGAAAGATGCCACTAATGCCCCTTTAATATCTTTGTTATCTTATTACTACAAAGTGTAATCAATATCTTGATATCACTTTCTTTCAAAGAAATGAGGAAATAAGAATATAATTGCAATTTTTCTGATTCGCGGATAACGTGACAAGGACAGGAATACATCACAGTGTATCTTTGCTACTCCCACTTTGCGGTTTTAACTAACCATGATTGCATCAGAAAAGAGAAAAATACATTGAAAATTACTACCTGTAGAATAAACTGTGAATACAATATACAGGACATTTAGTAAACTCTTTCAACCCTATTGACTACAATAGACTGGTCTAAGTCAATATAAAAGATCATACCATTTAGATATGTAGGGCTGACAGGGTAAAACAGACAAAATGCTGAGTAAGGTAAACATTGTAAAATCACAAATACAGTGAAATCTGTTGCAGAAAAGAAAGTCAGTACAGTGAAATCTGTCTTGAAAGACCACTCTAATGTAAGAGCACCTGTCTTTTATGACCTAGTCCTGAAAACCACTTGGTTAAATAATCCTTTACATAAAACCACCTGTTTTTTATGACCTAATCCTGAAAACCACTTGGTTAAATCATCCTTTACATAAAACCACCTGTTTTTTATGACCTAGTCCTGAAAACCACTTGGTTAAATAATCCTTTACATAAAACCTCGCTTGAGAGACTACAACCGTGAGGGACCACATTTCTGTGGCGATTGGGTGGTCTCTCTGGACAGGTTCCACTGTATATCACACAAACAGAATGTAAAGATACAGTGAAACTTTGATGAGTCAAATTTCAATTAGTTGAAGTCTCCATGTTTCAAACTATTCACAAAGTCCCAAATAATATAGTTATTTAATGCTACTAATAAACATTTTATAATTATTCTTGATGTTTCAAATAAATTCTGGGCCCAATTTCTATAAAAACAATGAAAATTCCTACACATAATTTGAAGTCCAAATTTACATAAGTACAAAATCACCTCACAGAAATCTTTCTTCTCATAAACACTTAATGTTTTAATTTCACAAAAAATAAATTAATTTTAGCACTAATTATTAATTATAATGACTACAGTAAAACCTGTCTTAGCGACCACCTCTGTATAAAGACCACCTGGTCACATATACTGTTATTTGCTTTCCCAAATAGTACCATTTGTGTACAAATCATTCTCTATATAACGACCACCTCCCTATAAAGACTGGTTGTGCTATGTCCTTAAGAGGTCTTTATATATATAAGTTTCAGTGTATATGTCTTAAATGGTTTTGAAACAGTCATATACACATCATAAAACCTCAGAAACTAAAAGACCTATGATTCTTGGTTACCATCCATGAGTCGAGGTCTCAATGTTTCGAACTATTCTAGGTGGTTCCATGAACTTTGACTTATCAAAATTTTTTTATTATCATTTTTGCTTGTTTTTTTTTCATATCACCGTGGCAATTTGACCTCCAGGTGAAACAAATCACAAACATTACCAAGACGATACGACAATCAGCCAGGATTTCTTTTTATCTTCAAGTCATTAGAGTCTTGTTTTTAAGATAAAAATATCTGTTGGTTTCACAACCTTCATTTCCCAAGGGTCTTTTTTCATTATCGGTGAATATACAATATCAGGAATGAAATGATTTTAATGAATATATTTTTGTCTCATGAATATTCATTAGTTTACAATACATTTAGCATGCCATTTCTTCATCGCAGACTTTTGTATGCTCAATGATAAAACTATTTTAGATTTGCATTTACACCCAATTTCATGACATTTTATTTTTCTGTCATTAAATGTTTTGGTTTACGAAAAAAAAAGTATTACAGTGAAACCCGTCTTGAGAGACCACTCTCATGAAAGACCACTTTCTGAAAAACACTTGGTTTAACAATTTTTTAAAATAAAACTTCTTCTGAGAGACCACCTGTCTTGAGAGACCACATTTCAGTGTCAGAAGGGATGGTCTCTCAAGACAGGTTCCACTGTATTCACTCTCAAGACAGGTTCCACTGTATTCACTCTCAAGACAGGTTCCACTGTATTCACTCTCAAGACAGGTTCCACTGTATTCACTCTCAAGACAGGTTCCACTGT
The DNA here is from genome assembly GCA_030159075.1 of Atrina japonica. Taxonomy (NCBI): domain Eukaryota; kingdom Metazoa; phylum Mollusca; class Bivalvia; order Pterioida; family Pinnidae; genus Atrina; species Atrina japonica. Next base: position 417,961 of record BROG01000255.1, on the reverse strand, counting down.
ATTCACTCTCAAGACAGGTTCCACTGTATTCACTCTCAAGACAGGTTCCACTGTATTCACTCTCAAGACAGTTCCACTGTCAAGACAGGTTTCCACTGTATTCACTCTCAAGACAGGTTCCACTGTATTCACTCTCAAGACAGGTTCCACTGTATTCACTCTCAAGACAGGTTCCACTGTATTCACTCTCAAGACAGGTTCCACTGTATTCACTCTCAAGACAGGTTCCACTGTATTCACTCTCAAGACAGGTTCCACTGTATTCATTCTTACAATGTTTTAATAAATTACATTAGATTAATTAAGGTGGCAGCCAGTTTTGAATGTGACAGAGAAATCCTCTTTTTACAATGTATCAGATAATAAAAAAGACTGTCTGCCTTTCTCAGGTAATTACCTGAGAATACACATGGTATCATATTAATGATCATATGTAAGATTATAAAACTAATATAAAAAAAAAATGGCGCAGTAAACCCTTTTGAAACCCTTTGATTATAATTATATCTGTTTCCAGTTTTAATTCATTTACCCCTTAAGACACATTTGGATTGGCTTTAGTCATAGATTTAAAGAAGAGTCCATTTTTTTCAGGGGTAGATGAGTTAACTCATCAACCCCTGAAAAACAATGGACTCTTCTGTAAATCAATGGCTTAGGCCATTCCAAATGTGTCTTTAGGGTTGAATGAAGTTAACCTGAGCAATGCATGTACACGTATATGAGAATCCCTGACCTTGAAATTTACTGATAAAATTGCCTCCCTCCTTCTCCTGTGAATATATGATAAATTTACATAAAGCGGTGTTAAAATTATCATGGATATAAGATTTTGGGTGTGCCGTGAAGGTGTCAAGAGTCTGTTAATGTTCTTGTAATCTGGATTAGTAGATATTAATTCTTTGTACACAAGATTACAAGATGTTGTGACTTTTATCTATGACAATGGCCGTCTGCATCTTCCATTTGTCTTACAATATTCACACAGCCAGATGACCTTTCTCACAGATATTTGACCTCTAGCTTTTGTTTTACAAGATATTAGGTTAGTAACCATCTCCCCTCTATGATTACATTGTATGTTTTTTTCTTCGTTATCAGATTGGTCTACTTTTTGTGTGGGGTTGTAAGGATTTTTTATGATTACGTTAGACTGACAAAAAATATATATCTACATGTTGTACCACTATATCAGAAAAAGAAAAGTCTGTTCACATTCAGTGAAAAGTGAAAAACATTTATAAAAATATTTTTCCAGATCTGAAATTTTAAATTTACCTTTATGCATATTTGACCAATTAAGCACCCAGGGCGGTACAAAAAATTAGGGAAAAAGGGTGGGCATGAATATTTATGATACAGCAGAACCTGTCTTGAGAGACCACCCTTTTCTGCCACTGAAATGTGGTCATTTAAGACAGGTGGTGTGTCAAATGAGGTTTTATTTAAGGGCCATTTAACCAAGTGATTTTCAGAGTGTGATCTCAGAGCACAGGTGGTCTTTCATGAGAGTGGTCTCCCAAGACAGGTTTTACTGTATTACATGTACATAAAGCTGGAACTTTATTCCTGACTGAAAAGATAAATAAATAAATAAATAAATAAATAAATAAAGGAATGAATAAATGAATAGATAAATAAATAAATAAATAAATAAAATAATAAATAGATAAATGAATGAAAATAAATAAATAATTGAATAAATTAATAAATAAATAAATAAATAAATAAATAAATAAATAAATAAATAAATGAATAAATAAATAGATAAATAAATAAATAAATAAATAAAATAATAAATAGATAAATGAATGAAAATAAATAAATAATTGAATAAATAAATAAATAAATAAATAAATAAATAAAAAAAATAAATAAATAGGATTATGTAGATAAAATAAATAAAATAAAATAAATAAACAAAATAAAAATAAAATAAATAGATGAAATAAGTAAATAAATAGATAAATAAAATTAATAAATAGATGAAAATTATGGATTAATTAAAAAATGATATATAGATAAATTGATAATAGAGAAAGAAAGAAATGAATAGACAAGGAAACAAGTATGTAAATGAAAAAATAAGGGAAGCAAGGACAAAAAGAATTGGAACAGGGAAATAACTAAAAATGATACATTGGAACCTGTCTTGAGAGACCACTCTCGTGAAAGACCACCTATATATTTAGACTATAATTTGAAAACCCTTTCAGTTGAATGACTTTGTAAATAAACCTCTTCTAAGAAACCACCTGTCTTGAAAGACCACATTTTAGTGGCAGAAAGGGGTGGTCTGTCACTGGCAGGTTCTGCTGTATAACTATTTTTTTTTTTTAACTGTTTTACGCCATACTGAACAATTTTTCAGTTATGAGACGACAACCTGTTTAAATGGCGGAATAAAAAAAACCCCTGCCAACCGTGTTCCCAAAAGAGAATATATAAATTTCAGTAATAGAATAGTTTAATCTTTTCAACACTACACACGTAAGAGAGAGAGAGAGAGAGAGAGAGAGAGAGAGAGAGAGAGAGAGAGAGAGAGAGAGAGAGAGAGAGAGAGAGAGAGAGAGAGAGAGAGAGAGAGAGAGAGAGAGAGAGAGAGAGAGAGAGAGAGAGAGAGAGAGAGAGAGAGAGAGAGAGAGAGAGAGAGAGAGAGAGAGAGAAGCAAGATCAAATACACACACAATAAAAAAGTCCAAGAAAACGACAACCCAACCCATCAAAAGAAAATGACCAACATAAAAAAAAAAAAAAAAAAAAAAAAAATGATACAACAACAAAAAAGACTGACTCCCCGAAAACAAAAGACTGACTCCCTGAAAACAAAAGACTGCCTCCCTGAAAACAAAAGACAATACAGATGGTACTAGATGTGTAAGCTTGAAAAGACTTTAGGCCTGTAAACAGTGTATAGGTAGTAAAAATCAGCAAAAAAATGACAATAATATCACTTAGTCTTTATCATAAGCATGTCTATAGACATTCACAGAATTCATAACAGCATACATTATCCAAATTGTTGAGGGAGGGAGAGGCAAGAAACAGGGAATACAATTTGCAACATGTGATGTTTTTACTTACTGCTTTGACCTTGAACAAATAGAATCGGCCCCCAACATGACTGCATACCAAATATGCTAAATCCTTTTCCCAATTAATCAAATATCTGTAAGAATCCTACCACACCTGTATGGGGTTTTCATTGATTCACATAATACCAATAATTGCTTTTTGTAGTCTAAGTACATCCCTGTCTGACATAAGTATATACCTGCAAAGATGATTCTTACAGTTATAAATTTCTCCAAGTGCACTTTGCCGTTGCACCTTTAATTAAAATCTGATTATGCAACAAACAGGTAAATCCAGGTAGGACCACCTATTGTGCCACGACTCTTGCCAATGAAACATTGACATGACGGCATGTAATCCTTTAAATCTGCGGAAAGGCACAAACATCGTAGAAAACATGACATGAAAACATGTCTTATCTAGGCTTTAACATCGTCCAGGATCACCAAAACACCACGGAGGTCAAACAACAGCATGCTGTGTATTTACCAAACTCTACAGCACAGAGTTTTTAATACTTTTGTGGTATTCTATATTTGGCGTGTTTGGTCTCCTTAGTTTGGTTGTAAAATATCCTTTGTTTACAAGTTTTAAATCAACATTTGCATCAGAAGTGTTAGTGTGCCAAGTTTGTAACAAATCAAAAGAGAGACTCTTGACTTAATTGGATTTTTTAGGTCATAAGGTCATGGATGTCCATCGCTACAGAAATTTGCAATGTTAATTTTCATAGTTTGAAGTTTGTTAAAAGTATTCTCAACAATGCATTGGTCTTCAGTGTAATGAAAAAGAAATATCACACTCGAAATATATTTTCAAGGAATTTCAAGATCATATTTTTAATGGCAAATATTCATCAAAATTTCAGTTTGAAATAAGAATATGTATATTGATAATTTACTTACATGTAACTCATCAACCCCTGAAAAACAATGGACTGTTCTGAAAATCAATGAAATATCCATATACAGGAAAATTTGCTTTAGCGACTGTCTGTGTATAAAGATCACCCGGTCACAAAGACTGTTTTATGCTGTCTCCAATAGTACCATTTGTGTACAAATCAACCTCTCTATAAAGACTGGTTTTGTTGTGTCCCGTAGGAGGTCTTTATATACAAGTTTCACTGTATTTGAAAATTTGTTGCCAGAATGCAGAAATCAATAGAAAAAAATAAAGATAAAACAAATGTTTATTTTTTGGAAAAAAAGAAAAATTATGTTTTAAGTTATTAATGAGAAACATTTTAGATAATGGAAAAAAATGATGATGAGGTTGGAGACTATATAGACGTAAAACTGTCAATGTGTCAGCAATTCCCATGCATCCAATACAGTTTTGTAAAATACGAGCCATAAATTTATTAATAATTTGTACAAAAATTGACAAAAATGTGGAAATTTTGATAATCTTCTGTCTATGAGATACATAAATCTTAAAATCAAGTATTAGATGCACATCCTCTTTTTCAATTATGGTGTAATGCAGACGGAAATTGAACTCTGCGATTAAATTTTTAATGACATTGATTAAAAAAGCTTACAGCGACTTATTACATACCATGTACAGTTGTCACCGGCAACCAGAGGAAATACATGTCTGTTGCATTTCGTAGACCTTCTGGATAAATAAATTCAAGATAACGGTCAAATAGAAAAAAAAAATGATTGAAGTTTTCGAGTATTTGATCGCAAGTTTCACAGGTGTTTGTTTCATGGATTTTTAAAAAGAACAGAAATGTGTTGTGTAATTTTCTGATAATGCTGTACCACATGGTAATGATAGACTTAGAACAAACATTTTGTAAGATTCAAACATCTAACAAACATTGATTTTTGTTGTCTGGGTTATTTCTGATTTTGTTTTTATTATGATATCTTCAGATTAATGTATAAAGCTTCCATTATGGAGAACTTGGAAGCTTCCTCTGGTGTAAATAAAACAAAATAGATTTTTATGTCATATTTTTGCTTTCATTTTGGGTGTATTTTGACTTTGATAGAACTTTGGTGGTCCTATAAAAAATTTTCCACATTTTGTTTTCTAGATTAACTTTGACAATGTTTAATTAAGGTGATGTGATAAAACCGAAGAGAAATAGCATTCATATGATTTTGTATGTATGAACAGTCATGGATTTCTTGTTAAAACAAGATAAATTAAAAGAATTAAAGTCTCCATCCATATTACTGTATTGTTGTTTATTTTCACAGGGAGAAAATTTTGTTTTTTTCTGAATGGAATTTATTAACGGAAATTAAATTTCATGCAAGATTGGTTACGTATTGTCTTTCTGATACTTCATAAGTGTAAGGAATTTTATTCATGGGTATTTAATTTCGCAGAATTTTCGTTGACCACGAATATAGCAAAATTAAAACCTCACGAACAAAAGCAACTATACAGTATTTGTCTTTCAGGAGAGTGGTCTTTCTAGATAGATTTCACTGCAGTTATAAGATTGAGATAACAAGTTGCATAAAATATCCATATTTTGCCAAAAACTTGATGAAGTATCCATCAGCCTAAATGAAAAATAATTTCAAAAGCTAAAACAATTTTAAATTATGAACTGTTAACAAAATCAACTGCTTTAAAGGCAAACAAGCTGTCAAGAATGATTTTTTTTTTGTATTACAAGCTTCAAATATTCAACATTTTATACAAATAAAATTTTTTTTTTAAATCCTGGGTTGAAAAAACTTGTTATAATGTAGTATTTGTTAAAAGAAATTGACTGTGAATAATGGGTGAGAAAATATTTGTATTCTTGCATGGAAGACGGAGTATCAATGGTCAGCGTAGTTCATTCATTCTAGGCAATGTGCATGATATGTTAAACTTTTTTTAAGGTAATACAGTACCACCTGTGTTAGGGACCACCTGTGTACAAAGACCACCTGGTCACAAAGACCGTTTTTTTTTGCTGTCCTCAATAGAACCGTCTGTATACAAATCAACCTCCATATAAAGACCATCTCCCTAGAAAGACCGGTTTTCTTGTGTCCCTAAGGTGGTCGTTATATACAAGTGTCACTGTATATCTTTTTAGCCTTTTTAATCAATTGTTTTGTCTAATCATTAATTTTTTTTTTCATCAATATGCCAGCCTGTATGCCTTTAATACCAATTATGCATCATAATTTACATTAACTGGGAAATTTCTCTGTTTTAGTAAAGGATATAGTTTAACAGCTTCTTGTATTCTTTATTTACTAGAAATAAATCCAACATGGCTGATATTCTAGATTCTGCATTAAATGTTCCCATGGGAAAACTCAAAGAGTGTTATGATGTGGTCTGTATCCATGATTTTAACATTTCTCTCATTTAAATCATCAACCCCTGCAGAACAATGGACTTTTCTATAAACCAATGATTTAGGCCAGTCCAAATGTGTCTTTAAGGGTGAATAAGTTAAATGAAAATGATCTGACAAAGAAAGTCTTCTGTTGTGGATGTTGTGATCTATCTAGAATTTCAAAGTTTCTATGGTAACTAAAATTATTTTTTTAAAATCACACCAATCATTTAAGATACTATAATACTCTCATGAGGATAAATGCATCCAAGTTTGACACATGAATGATTTTAATAAATCTAAGTGATTCTTACGCAATGATATTTATACATTATGCTATATCTAACTTAAAGCTTGGCTCTCAGCAACAGTGACAGATCATTATTTATACATTTTCTATGTCTAAGTAATATTTCATGATAACTGTATGGTAGATACATATGTCTGGTGAATGTATGGTCTAGAGAGACCAATGTCACTGTAGAGTCACCAGTCTTGAGGGACCATTGTCACTGTAGAGTCACCTGTCTAGAGAGACCAATGTCACTGTAGAGTCACCTGTCTAGAGAGACCAATGTCACTGTAGAGTCACCTGTCTAGAGAGACCAATGTCACTGTAAAGTCACCTGTCTTGAGGGATCATTGTCACTGTAGAGTCACCTGTCTAGAGAGACCATTGTCACTGTAGAGTCACCTGTCTAGAGAGACCAATGTCACTGTAGAGTCACCAGTCTTGAGGGATCATTGTCACTGTAGAGTCACCTGTCTAGAGAGACCAATGTCACTGTAGAGTCACCAGTCTTGAGGGATCATTGTCACTGTAGAGTCACCTGTCTAGAGAGACCATTGTCACTGTAGAGTCACCAGTCTTGTTGTCACTAAAGTCACCTCTCTTGAGAGACCATTGTCACTAGAGAATCACCTGTTTTGAGAGACAATTGTCACTGTAGTGTCATCTGTCTTGAGAGGCCATTGTTACCTATTGTTACTGTAGAGTCACCTCTTTTAAGAGATCATTTTCACCCTAGTGTCACATGTCTTGAGAGATCAATGTCACTATAGAGTCACCTGTCTTGAGAGACCATTGTTACCTATTGTTACTAGTCACCTGTCTTGAGAGACCATTGTCACTAGAGAATCACTTGTCTTGAGAGAATTTTGTTACTAGAGAATCACTTGTCTTGACAGACAATTGTCACTAGAGAGTCATTTGTCTTTGGAGACCATTGTCACTGTAAAGTCACCTGTCTTGAGAGACCATTGCTACTAGAGTCACTTGTCTTGATAAACCATTGTCACTAGAGAGTCACCTGTCTTGAGAAATCATGTTCACTAGAGATTCACCTGTCTTGGGAGATCATGTTCATTAGAGAATCACCTGTCTTGAGAGATCATGATCACTAGATAATTGCCTGTCTTGAGAGATCATTGTCATAGAGAATCACCTGTCTTGAGAGGTAATTATTGCTGGAGAATCACCTGTCTTGAGAAATCATTGTCACTAAAGAATCACCTGTCTTGAGATACCATTGTCACTAAAAAATCACCTGTCGTGAGAGATCATGTTCACTAGAAAATCACCTGTCTTGAGAAACCATTGTCAGTAGAGAATCACCTGTATTGAGAGATCATGTTCATTAGAGAAGCACCTGTATTGAGAGATCACGCTCATTAGAGAATCACCTGTCTTGAAAGATCATGTTCACTAGAGAATCACCTATCTTGAGAGATCATATTCACTAGAGAATCACCTATCTTGAGAAATTATGTTCATTAGAGAATCACTTGTCTTGATAAACCATTGTCACTAGAAAATCACCTGTCTTGAGAAATCATTGTCATAGAGAATCACCTGTCTTGAGAGGCCATTGAGAATCACCTGTCTTGATAAACCATGATTTTGAGAGACCATTGTCACTGGAGAATCACCTGTCTTAATAAATCATGGTCTTGGGAGACCATTTTCACTAGAAAATCACCTGTCTTGAGAAACCATTGTCACTAGAGAATCACCTGTGTTGAGAAACCATTGTCACTAGAGAATCACCTGTCCTGAGATACCATTGTCACTAAAGAATCACCTGTCTTGAGATACCTTTGTCACTAAAGAATCACCTGTCTTGAGATACCTTTGTCACTAAAAGAATCACCTGTCTTGAGAGATCATGTTCACTAGAGAATCACCTGTCTTGAGAGATCATGTTCACTAGAGAGTAGAGAGTCACCTGTCTTTTAAAACACAGTTTAGAATGTCATTCACTACATTTAGACTCGTCTTGAGAAACCACCCATCTTAGAGAATCCTTTTCTGGGATCTGTACTATTTTGCCACCTTTTGTTACAGGATTACAGTTAGGTAAAAGGGATCCATTAAATTTCACCATTTAGAAATATACCATTAGTATGTTTTAAAACAATTGCATCAGAAATATATAAAAATAGATTCTCCAGACATCCAGACAGTTCTATTGACCAATCTGTGATCTTATAGAGTAAGTCCCTTATCTGTTTTATATAATGACATTATATGTTTTTGTCACAAAGCACCTGCTGTAAATTCTTCATGTATCTGTTCATTATAAAAGTAGCATTTCTCATAGAGTCATTCATTCACAAATTTAACATAATTTTATCTTCCCTAATTGTTTGTTATGAATTCTAGAATTTCTTGAGATTTTTGTCCATTATTATTTTCTGCATATTTCTCTCATCTTCCTGTCGTGAATTTGAGAATATATTTTACAACAATCTTCATGTGATCTGAATTCATAAGATATCTCAGACAAAGACTTATCACATTGATAACATATTTACATGATGCTCTCCATATTAATATCCCTGACAAAGAATTATTACATAGATAACATATTTATACATGATGCTCGCCATATTAATATCTTACATAATGTTCCATAACAATATTTGTATTTCTTCCAAAATACTTATCGCCTGCAAAAATTAATAATTTTCCTTGGCTTCATGTAAACAGAGATCTACTTTCTTTAGTACTGTTAACATTAAAACATTCATTTTTATAATTCTGTACAAATTTGTGAAGATTACATAATGAGTCACTGGTAAAGTGAAGATCAAAATCTTGAGAAATTAACTCATTAAACCCTGAAAAACAATGGACGCTTCTGTAAATCGATGACTTAGATCAGTCCAATTGTGTCTTTAGGGTAAATGGGTTAAAATATGAATCTACATATTTAGTGGACAAGATTGTGGAGAGTCAAGTCATAAAGTTTTGGCAAGAAATGTTACAAGAGAGGAGCTACCCAAGTTCCCATAGGGTATACAGGCAGCAGTTCTGGCTGACATCTCTGGATGAAAATAATTGCATTTTCAGTAAATTGCACACAAACAAATCATAAACTTTGAGAATTGAAACACAATAACCCATGTAATATTTCTTTTGTGAGAAAGTTATCAAATGGATAATATTGGATGTCAAGAATTATACATATTTTATGCCCCCAGCCAGAAAGATTCGCCAGGGGCATATAGTGTTTGAATCATCATCTGTCTGCCTGTTTGTTTGTCTGTCTGTTTATCCATCTGTTTGTCTGTCTGTTTGTCCATCTGTGTGTCTGTCTGTTTGTCTGTCTGTTTGTCTGTCTGTTTGTCCGTCTGTTTGTTTGTCTGTAATTCCATCCTGTTTACATAGAAAGTGTAATATTTCAAGTTTGGATTATGATACAGTAACCAAACTTGGACTGTAAGTTCATCTAAGGGTTGCGCACACTTCATTGACATCACATGCCCCTGGGGATGGGGTGGGGTCAAAATGTAGGACATTGCTAAAATTTGTTGGGACAGGGGGGGATTTGTCTTTCACAAACACATCTTGTTTTTCTCTTAAAAACCTTCTCCAGTATACAGTAAATCTGGAAATTTTCTCTGTCGTTTAATTTTCACCATTTTTGCCCTTGGATGAAAGGGCAAATTTAAAATGAAAGTGAAATTTTCAAACTAAATAATTGAAGCTCAGAAATGCATGTCATCCATGAGAGTATGGTGATTTAGGGCGAATTTAAGACTGAGTGAATATGTTTTCTGTCATAAAAGGGCAAAAATAAGCAGGGGCGAAAATATCCAGGTATACAGGGCTTGGATGTGGCTTCCTGTCCTAACTGACATGACCAAAACGCTACTAAAATGATGCAAAATAATTATAAGATTTAAAATTTACCTGTTGTATAAGGAGGTAGGTACAGGTAGACTACAGGTGTCAAAATGTTGTTGGAATTCAATATATATTACCTTTATCTGTCAATTTCATCAGTATCTCGTTAACAGACTTATAATCATGGATCAGTTCAAACCCCAGTCAACACTTGATACAGATGACTGTCAATTTTGTCGGTAAATTGTAAATTTCCAGGAGAAATTGCACTTATGTGTGTGAACACAATTTCCATGTTTTTCTGTTAAAGGGGTGTTATTTCAATATAATTACCCACAAAACACTGTCTGGAGATTATCACTAGATGTACAAAAGTGCAGACAGACATGACCAAAATATCAATACTGTGCAAAGACAGACAGTCTTATTATATATAAGCAATTCACACACACACTGTGTCTCATTAGAAGGAAATAAAAAACTACGAGATAAAAGGTCATTGATAGTAATAAATGTACTAAGTGATCGAAAACTAAAAGTACACTGGAGTCTTGACGTAAATGTCGAATCTGAAAAGTGGCAAATGTTGAAAATTTACAACTTTAACTAATCAACCCCCGAAAAACAATGGACTCTTCTGTAAATCAATGACTTAGACCAGTCCAAATGTATCTTTAGGGGTGATTGAGTTAAAAGAGTATTGAATAAATATGATTGTTTTCCTTCAAGATTCTGTCATTTATTCTTTATAACCGTTTGACTGTTATGGCGATTGGTTGTGATTTGGAAACTTAATTCTTCCAGAACATATCATGATATTTGGAACTTCTCTTTGTTTTGAACTAATATGTCTAAATTAACAAACTCTCAATATTCCCTAGAGTCCATAGAACTGGTCAAAATTGTGGGACTTCATCTAGATCAGGTGACCTCTCCCATACTAATTGTTTAGTATGAAATGATAGGCTGGATGTTAACCAAACATGCAAGTTTGTTTGTTTGTTTGTTATTGTTTAATGTCCCACTCAGAAATCTTTCACTCATATGGAGACGTCACCAAATGCTGGTGAAGGGAACATCAATATTTTGAACAATGCTCGGCACTTACGGACATATTGAGCAAAGTGAGGGTTCTTTAAAAACCGACACCTACTGTGACACGGGACCTCGGTTTTTACTGTCTCATCCGAAAGACAGGAAACCAACCTGCCGCCGGCTGGACTCGAACTCACAACCTCACAATCAAGAGTCAAGCATGTTATTGACAGAGCCAGAACATGCAAGTAAAGTGAACATTAGATATTTATAAACAATATAATACAATATTATAATGCTATATATAAACAAATTTACCACATAAAAAAACAAACAGCAACAAAGATAACAAAAACAAAAGCAACAAGCAAAACAGAATTCTACACACAGAGAAAATACTCATGGCATACAGTGATTCGGTCTGTGGAAAAGTCATAGATTTAGCCCACAGAATACAGTGGTACCTTGTAATCAAGGCCACATTAACTGACAGAATCAAAGTGGTGTGATTAGTGAGGTGGTTTCTTTAGTGCGGATCTGAACTTGTTTGAAATTTCAGAAGTCTGAATATTTACAGTCTTACAAATGTGAGGTGGTGACCTAATCTACGTGTGTATATATATATATAGTGGAACCCCATTATATCAAAATTGGCAATATGAGTCCAAAATTCGGTTACTGATATGCCAAAGTTGAATGGCATCCTCATATGGTCCCTTGGATATGATAACAACTGATTCTACTGTATATATGAATATACATGTATATAAATTTATATAAATGTATATATATATTTGATTTCTCATTTCAATTCTATCTAAGATGACTATATACAATGTAGTGTCTCAATTCAGTTTTAAGTCAATTTTTTCAGGAATGAAAAAGAAAGCGATAGGTCTATCAGCTAAAATACATTCATCAGCTAACAATAGCCTTGTATATACTGCTCACCCTTGTTCAGTCTACATTAATTCCTGAGACAACCACATTTCTCTTGGTTGTATATTCACAGATCAGAATATACCATCTTAAAACTGGTTATGTATTGGTTTTAGTATGATAGTGAGAGTTTTGTCTTAGATGGTGTGAGATATTGAGTAAATCACAGTAACACAATAGTTAAGGGATGGAAACCTTGAACTCTCTAGTGTTGGAGATTTAGACGTTCTGTCTGGCAAACAGAGAACAAAATTGTAATATTAACCCAGTACCGCTGCCCATCAATTGATTTTTTCGTATATTTGAGGGCATATGTCATTTACGTTGACAGATGCAGTATTACATAGTAAGTAAAGGATGTTATTACGACCTGATAGCAGGGGATATGTGTACTAAATTGTATCACACAGCTCCAAGATGGAGCCATTTTTTCTTGTAATTTACATATATACAAAGTATAACAAAAACAAAACATTAAATAAACAGAAAGTTGGTTAACCAGTGATATACATGTATTTAGATATACAGTGAAATCTGCTATAGCGGCCACCTCTATATAAGGATTACCTGTCTATAAAGGCCAGTTTTTCAAGTCCATTGACTGCATACTTCAACTAAATTGAACCTGTGTATAAGGGTCACCTGCATATAAAGGTCAATATTTTCTGGTCCCTTGGGTGGCCCCCAAATACAGGTTTCACTGTATATATATATATATATATATATATATATATATATATATATATATATATATATATATATATATATATATATATATATATATATATTTATATATATATATATCGCTGGGTTATAAGCTAAGTATTCTCATTATGAAGATCAGGCAGACATTTCCAATCCATATGTAGACTCATTTATAATTGATAAACTGTGATTGACTACAAGAGCATTATGGGTAAACTTGAATTGTTTTGGCACAGTAATATACAGGCATTATGGGTAATAACTGTCATGATCAATTGATTTACAAGAGAACAATTTTGTTTCTCCAGTATTAAAAACAACGACAATTCTAGGTAGGATTTAATTTCTACCAATCAGATTCAAGGTTACCCTTATAACTAGGGTTACGATTGGTTGAAATGAAAATCTATTTGGACTAAAATAATTATATTAGCAATTCAAAACCTGAAAATATAACAAGATGACATGCTTATAAAGTGGATCCTGTGTTGAAAGGTCGCTGTCATAGGAAATCACTTGTCTTAGGAAACCACACTGGGTTCAAATCCTAGTCTGGCTATGTACTCAACTGTTTAATGTTATGATACGACAAGGGATGATTTAACGTGTGGCATGACTTACACAAAGCTCTCGCCGCATGCCGAAGTTATGCCTGTATCAAAGCTCTGGAGTGGCTCCTTTTGTTTCACGTGCAGCCATGATGGAATTCTCTCCAGTGTAGCACTTACTGTTGTATGAAAAACACTATCACAGAGCCACCAGAATGCCACAGCAATTTACTCTCATGTGGCATTGATGCACTGCATGTATTATGTGTTGTTTATGTTGGCCACTCAATGTACAAAACACAGCAAAAATAATTATGATTACCTCTGCACATGCTAATTACCTCAAAGGCACTCGTAAGTATATCCTCATTTTACCTTCCAGTGCTAAACCACTTGGTTAAAGTGAGTGTCGCTGCAAGTAAACATACAACACACATGTACATCAATCATGACAAGAGACTCCTTTCTCCCCAACTAAGCCATCCACTTCAAGTTTTGATATTTTTTGTATAAACATATAACTCTTACTATTAACACATCCTACCTCTGACCTACCTGGTAATTCACATTTTGTGGCTTTTGTTGCCAAGTTACTTTAAACCCTGAAGTCTCTAATGAGTCTCATCTGGTAAGTGTGGGTTCAAGCCCCACTGGAACCCATGGTGATTTTGTGAGGCCGGTGGTCTCTTCCTGGGTACATTGTACCCAGGTTCTCTCCTTTACCAACTGAAAACTGGTTGCCACCATATAAGTGAAAAATCATTCAAACTAAAAACAAAACAAAAACAAAAAACAAAGTACTTTAAACTTGTTTACTGCCACTAGCTTGATTCACAGGTCAGTGTGAGTTTATTTTTTCTTGACTAAAGGATCTTGATGTCAGATCTAATCACATAATGTAACATATGAAAGAAAATTTGTCCTTTAATTTCTGTTTTTGGGAGGTGGGAGGGATTATATGAAACATAATGCTCTAAGATTTAAACAAAATGACTCTTTGGTGTTCCACCATTGGGAGACTGGATCAGCTCAGGTGGTTAAACATCTTATATTAATTATACATCAAAGGTAATTACATGTCAAAATTTCTCTGTCTTTTTGTAGTCATGTTTTGATAAATTCCCTTTGCGAGACTTTTCTCATTTGATCTGGTCGATAAAGAAAATCACTTTCAGTTATCCTGCACTTTTTGTATGTACAAATGCTCATGCCTGATTGGCTAAAGTAATTTATATTCTATAATCTTCTCCGCTTGTATATTTTTACCATAATTATGGACATTAATCTTGTCCATTTTTTAGAGATAAGCATACCATAATGAACGAGCATCATACCCTCGTTAATTAATCAAAGGCTCGCCTAAATGACAACTTCCTAGACAAATTCTTTCATCTTAGGCAAACAATATTAACAATAAGAACATCTTAGAACTAAACTTTTCTGTTATGTTGTTAAAAATTTTGTGGACATGGATCTTTGGTCATAATTGTATGTATCAGTTGTAATAATCAAATGTCGCCATCATCTCATGGTGTCAGTAACCATCATCATTTGGAGTTGTTTGTTCGCATTATAATCTTTTGAAAAAAATATGAAACTTAAATTGGTACAGATGCTGAATGTTTTAAACACTCGCATGACTTTGATGAAAGAAATAATCTGCATACTGACTTAGATGCAAATCGTGTTTCTATCTATAGATATCCCAAATAGCCCTTGATGCCTTCATTATTTCCCGGTCTTTATATTGTTTCAGCGATTGTTGTTTTGTTAACCATCGCTGACTTTTTTTTGTTTATGTTTCATCTTTTGTGTAATACACACAACCTAAATTCCAGGTCATTCTTCTGCGCAGTATAATGGCCATTTTTTTTTGACAGAAATTTTTAGGAGCTTTTCCTCTTTACTGATCTTCATGTTTGACTAATTGTCTTTGATTGTGTCTATTTCAGAGCTTGTTTTATTTTTTTGTTTATTCTAAAATCACAAACAGCCTTTTAACTGTTTATTACAACTTATCTTGTGCACAAATTACATAACTATAGTTACGCAGATGTGTAAAACATCATAAGGATCTTTTTTAACGGTTTTCTCCAGTGCACAAGGAAATGCTTTAACGCAAGTTTTACATGTGACAGTTTGTTGGAATCGGCAGTTCTCTCGGCCGTTCTCTCGTAAAGTCTAATGTTACAGAGAGCTGACTGATGGTGTTGGAATTTATTGAAGTTTTATAATGAGATTTATTTCGATTCTTTGCATAATGTTAAAAGTGAATTAATAGGCTAGACACAGTAGGAATTTGTAAACTACATGTACATCTAAGTATGAACTTAATGAGGAAATCTTTGGGTTTTGTACTGCAAAAGGAGCTTAAATACAAATGTACTAGTAAAATGATATACTTCAGGACAGATTTTTGTTCTAACACACAAATGTGCTAAATATTTGTGTGCTGAAATTGGCACAAAAATTCTGAATGCAAATATTATTGTGTAATTGAATACCTATGTTCAAAGTCCTAACTTGAGCCGGCCTGGCTCAGTCGGTAGCACGCTCGACTCTTATCATGAGGTCATGAGTTCGAGTCCAGCTGGTGGCAGGTTGAATTCCTGTCCTTCGAGTGAGACAGTAAAAACCGAGGTACTGTGTCATAGTAGGTGTCGGCAAATTAAAGAACCCTCACTGCTCAATGGCTGTAAGAGCCGAGCACCGGCATTGGTGACGTCTCCATATGAGAGATTCTTGGGTGGGATGTTAAACCAATACAACCAACGAACCAAAGCCCTTAATTTCAACTGTGTGAAAATGTTCCAAGCTGTTAAAGTACTAATAACCATGCTACATGGAATTCATTTACAGTATTGGAAATTCTGTTTCCCATAGTCTGACCACATCATAGTGACTCAAGGATTTATACATTTGTCACAATTGCATTCGGTCTCAAGTTCAATCTTAAGTCTGGATTTTACTTAAGACATCTTTAACCCATTCAATACAACAGACCATTATAGACTGGTCTAAAACAATAAAAAGAGCATACCATTTAGATACTGAGGGGTGACAGGGTTAAACCAATAGAGATTTGCTATAAGATGGTTTACTGTATTAGTGTGTCACATCCCACCAAGAACCTTAATTATAATTAGATATGTCACAAGCTTTAAGTAGGTCAAGTGCAAGAAATATTCTCCTGCATTGTGGACTGACACTAGTCCAGAAAGGTTTCTATAACTTGTCAACCCCTAAAAAACAATGGAATCTTCTATAAATCAGTGACTTAGACATGCCATGCCCGCCACAAAATGGGGCCCCGGTTAAATTTTACAAAACTTACAGCTTTCAATTCTTATTTAGTTTCTTTGAAGAAAGAATAGATTCTACTTGTTTAAAGACTTAGATATGGTGGAAGATAACATGTCTTGTAAGACTACTGTCATAGAGGACCACCTGTCTTGTGAGATCATTATCATAGAAGATCACCTGTCTTGTGAGACCACTGTCATAGAATACCACCTGTCTTATGAGACCACTGTCATAAAAGACCACATGCCTTTTGAGACCATTATCATGGAAGACCACCTATCCTGTGAGACCATTGTAATAGAAGACCACCTGTCTTTTCGAACCATTATCATAGAAGACCACCTGTCTTTTAAGACCATTATCTTGGAAGACCACCTGCCCTGTGAAATCACTATCATAGAAGACCACCTGTCTTTTGAGACCATTATCATAGATGACTACCTGTCTTGTGAAACCAGTCATAGGAGATCAAATGTCTTTTGAGACCATTGTCATAGAAGACCACCTGTCTTTTGAGTCCACATTTTGATACCCACTTAATTAAATAAACCTTTAGATAAAACCTCTTTTTGAGAGACCAGGTTTCTTGTATGACCACATTTCAGAGGCAGAAGGGATGGTCTTTCAATACTAATTCCACTGTAGCATTTTATTTGGTGTATCAAATTTAAGACCTTCTGCCTGCAAATGGAATGGTCTATCACTATACCATAATGAAAAGTCACATGATATAATAAGTGAAAGTCATTGGTCTATGGGAGGCAATGGTAACTGCCATAATGCATTGCCATAAATCCCTAGGACAGGTAAAAATTTGTTGCCCCTCAGATGATGCCGAGCAAAATGTTCTTGGTGGGATATAATACAATAGTTAAACAATAAAATCAGAGAACTATGATTAAAAATCCAGAATTTCCTGTTTTTATAGAAAAATTATGACTCATAATGGTCCATTTTTGTACAGTCTTGGTACAAGAATATGAGTCCTGTGTGACAGCTGTATACATATGATCTGGTTAAAATCCCCATCAAATACAGAAGTCTTGAAAGAAATGTCATTTTTATGTCTTTTACTTGACTTGTATAAACAAATTATGTTAGATTTTTACAATGAATATCTTGTAAATCAGCCATGAGAGACACTTTGTTACAATTATTACATAATCCAAGCTTTGTTCTTGTTTTAGCTCACATCAAATCTGATGACTTTGTGATGTGAAACAGATGCTTTCTGTGAAAATTTTACAATTTCTTATTTTCAGAAATTATCGCAAAAATATGTGCTACTTGTTTCCTATTTTGTTAATGATACGCTAACTTTTTCCCCCTCACTTCTATGGAGCTGTAAGTGAGGTCCTACAAATTAAAAAGGAAAAGCCATGGTGTTTTACCGCTAATAAGTGGTCTAAACTTGAAAATGATGGGTCTAAAGTTCTGTTTCAGGTATCGGGTCACAGCCTGACCTAGGACTACAAAAAAAAAGTCTTGACTGTTCATTCGTCAAGTTCTCAGCATAAAAAGTGAAAGTCACTTGTTTTACTATGAGGCATAGAAATGAGGTCCTGTGTAGGTGTGGCATGTTAACTCATCCACCCCTACAATCACATTTAGACTCACCCAAATCAATTAAAAGTATGGTCTACTGTCATTAATCAGGAATGAACGAGTTAATACATGTAATGCATATTAAGTTATTGTGAAATTTGGATTATAAATAAAAGAAAACTTCTGAAATATGACAGTGGACTTTACCATTCTATGAAATGGGTGAGTTCAAATGTGACTACAGGGGTTCACGGCATAGTCCATAGCACAGGTCAAAATTTGGACACTTCTCTTATTACTGGCAATGTCTCCCTACAAGGGAAAATTCTTGACAGGACGTAAAACATAGAACACACCATTCAGTTGTCAAGAGTATTTATGGTAATTTTTAAGTATCTATGGTAATTTTTAAGTATTTAAGGTAATTTTTAAGTATTCCACTTAAAAATTCCAGTGAAAGTTATGTAACAAAACACTACCATAATTATAAAATTCGAAATCTGACAGAATTTTGAGTGTGAGAAATAAAATGTCACACCATCAGAATCAATTTCTCATGTTAAAACCTGTCAATCTTGTAGTCACATGGTACAGGGACAAAACAAACCATTGAATAGTACAATCTGAAATAAAAACAAACTGACATGGAAGTTTATGGGAACTGCAATATGTTGAAAATTTTTGAGAAGTGGAAATCTTGTAAATCTAGATGTAATTTGTGGAAAGAAAGAAATTAGAAGTGTGCTGCATATACATGTAATATTAACCAAAATAAATATAAAAGGGCTTTATACACCAGGGCCATTGTCATAACATTTTTTAGATGTAAGTAAAATCTCCTATTTTCAGTTCAATTCATGGTCATGTAAAATTGACAGAGTTATGCACATACCTGTATATAACATTCACCTGTCTAAACTGGATTTCACAACATTTTTGATTTGAAAATTTTTGCATAAATGTTTTATATTCCACCTGTATCTAAAGAACACCTGTATGTAAAGGATTTTAGAAAGCTCACAATGGCTAGCAAGCAAAATGATTGGGGTCTGAATCTAGATCAAATCAGACACTTTTTAACCAGGTATTGTCCATTTCATATAACCTGTTGAAGTAGAGTCTGGTGAACCTTTTCTTGACCTGGACAAGTTTAAATTTTAGGTAATGCTGCATAACGACATTAAAATTACACTGACAAGAGTTATTGTTCTTACTTGTTACCAAACCTGGAGGTACCCAGTGGGGAATAAAGTAATTTCCTGGTAAATCTGTCTTAACCGAAAAGTGAGACGAATCATCTGTATAATAATCAAAAAGTTACCCCGCTCCGCCAAGTATATGTGAAATGGACAATACAATGTGTCAACAGCTCCTGCACTGAACACTCCACTTCGTAAAACGCATGGATCTTTAGGATGAGGCTCAAAATGAGGTTTTATCTCATGGTTGGAACTGGTCAATGAAGAGCCCTCGTTACATTGACAAGGGTCAAAAAGTCACAGGTAAAACATTTTTAAAGCTTCACCTAATTTTGTATAGTCAACATTTACATTTTAAAGCAAGCAAAAGAATAATTACATGTACAAATTTGCAATACACAAGTTCTAACTTTATTCACGAGATGATATTTTCGCGATTTGGGATGTCCATTTCATCATACTATTATCATACTTCTTTATTTTGTTTTCCCGAGTGAGAGCTTTCTCTAAATTACCAAATTGAAATAAAATATAATATGCGTGCATCTCACAAATAAAACTGAATTTAAAGTAATCAAATATGTTTGGCGTACTAGAACTAATACGTCAATATCATCAACTAATGATCTCTGTTAACTTTTTTATACAATGAAACCTGTCTTGAGAGACCACTGTCATAAAAGACCAACTGTCTTGGGAGACCACTGTCGTAAAAGACCACCTGTCTTGAGAGACCACTGTTGTAAAAGACCACCTGTCTTGAAAGACCACTGTTGTAAAAGACCACCTGTCTTGAGAGATCACTATCGTAAAAGACGACCTGTCTTGAGAGACCACTGTCATAAAAGACCACCTGTCTTGGGAGACCACTGTTGTAAAAGACCATCTGTCTTGAGAGACCACTATCATAAAAGACAACCTGTCTTGGGAGACCACTGTCATAAAAGACCACCTGTCTTGGGAGACCACTGTTGTAAAAGACCACCTGTCTTGGGAGACCATTGTCATAAAAGATCACCTGTCTTGGGAGACCACTGTCATAAAAGACCACATGTCTTGGGAGACCACTGTTGTAAAAGATCACCTGTCTTGGGAGACCACTGTCATAAAAGACCACCTGTCTTGGGAGACCACTGTTGTAAAAGACCACCTATCTTGAGAGATCACTGTCATAAAAGACATAAAAGCCCTGTCTTAAGAGAAAACTGTTGTAAAAGACCACCTGTCTTGGGAGACCACTGTTGTAAAAGACCACCTGTCTTGAGAGATCACTGTCATAAAAGACCGCCTGTCTTAAGAGACCACTGTCGTAAAAGACCACCTGTCTTGAGAGAAAACTGTTGTAAAAGACCACCTGTCTTGAGAGAAAACTGTTGTAAAAGACCACCTGTCTTGGGAGACCACTGTTGTAAAAGACCACCTGTCTTGGGAGACCACTGTTGTAAAAGACCACCTATCTTGAGAGACCAGATCACATTCTTAAAACCACTTCATTCAATAATCCTTGAAATAAAACCTCTTTTGAGAGACACCTGTCTTGTAAGACCACATTTCAATGGCAGAAGAGATTGTCTTTCAAGACAGCTTCCAATGTATTGTCTCTTGAATGTCACATCATTTTTTGTTCAATCTTGTACATGTACATATTGGTTTGATGAAAATTGATAAAAAAAATTAATTACAAAAAAATAAAACGTAAGAAGAAAAAGACAACAAATAGATATATTGCAACTTGATATAAAAATGATATAAAAAAAAAAACAGAACAGAACATTAATCTTATTGGTACGTACTCAACAACAGGACAGTTCAGTCGATACTTGTCTGTTGTCTAGGGTCACGATGGCTTAAGACTGAGATGATTATATTTAATTGCCTAACATTTTAAAATGTTCGTAATCAGCACGTGTACATCTCTCTTTAAGTCAGATCCGTCAATAAGAACGTTGTTGTACCTGCTATATAGTGAGATAATGATTTCGAAAATCTCTTTTGATTCCTTGTAAAAAAAAAATTTATTACTGGACATAAAAATTTGAAAGGCGATAATCGTGCTCAGAAGTTGTATGAATGTTCTTCCCTTTACGAGAGCGTCTATTCCATTAATTTTTACAGTGTTTTTATTTCCCTAGCATAATGTTGATGGCGTTTTCACACTAGCATGGAGGAAATTAATTCATGGTGTTACTGGTGAATGCAAATAGTGCTTACAACACTCATATGTTTGTTTTGTAAATGCTATAGTTTAGGTACACAAAGAGTTTTTATGACCCAGAATGCAGTAAAGTAAAATATTTCTGTCACGGTCCATTAGTGCTGTTTTATCGGAATTTTTGCCAAATTCGTGATAAACTTGTTGCATTATGTTTACATCTTGATACAGGGATAAGTACAAAGGTAAAAAAAAAACTTGGCAATAACATAAATGTTGTCATGTATAGATATTCATTTATATAAATTATATCTCAATGTTCACAAACAACAGAAGAATAAGAATTCCTGAACATTACACAGAATTTAAAATGCACGGTTTTGTTTAAATTTATGATATTGGGTAAATATAACATGGAATTATGACATGTTGGATTGGAGAGCTCGTACACATTAATACCGTTACTTAAAAGCTATACATAAATATCATATAACGTCGCGTTATTAATGATTAAAATGTCGTAGATATACGTGATATTTTATATATCAGTGTCATATAATTATTCTGATATTCAACGAAAGTGTTCAGTACATTAGTTATTGATAATGGTTTGAGTCTCCATGTGTAAGGTCTGATACAGTAAAATGTCGCTGATTGTATTTTAATGGAATATAATATTTTGTAAATAATTATTCCATCCCTAAAGCTGGTTCATTTACTGATTTACCAATGACAGATAATGAAAATAGTTTGTTTTAGTGCAGACATCAATTCTCTAAAGAAAAACTAAATGTAATGAGTATATCTATCCTGAAAAAAGAGACTAACTTCCATATTGGAAAGATTGTGGTTCTTTACATAGTCTGGGTCATACTTAAAATCTTACTTCTTGAATATACAGTAGAACCTGTCTCATGAGACCACTGTCATAAAAACCCACCTGTTTTGTGAGACCACTGTCATAGAAAGCCACCTGTCTTGTGAGACCACTGTCATAGAAAACCATCTGTTTTGTGTGACAACTGTCATAGAAACCCACCTGTCTTGTGAGACCACTGCCATAGAAACCCACCTGTCTTATAAGACCACTGTCATAAAAACCCACCTGTCTTGTGAGACCACTGTCATAGAAACCCACCTGTCTTGTAAGACCACTGTCATAGAAACCCACCTGTCTTGTGAGACCACTGTAAAAGAAGACCCAACTTTCTTGTGAGATCACTGTCATAGAAGACCACATGTCTTGTGGGACCACTGTCATAAAAACCCACCTGTCATGTGAGACTACTTTCATAAAATACCAATGACCAATGTCCGTGAAGATCACCTACCTTGTGAGATCACTGTCATAGAGGACCACTTGTCTTGTGAGACCACTGTCATAGAAGATCACCTGTTCTATGAGACTACTGTCAAAGACAACCACCTGTCTTGTGAGACCACTGTCCTAGAAGATCACCTGCCTTGTGAGACCACTGTCATAGATGACCACCTGTCTTGTGAGACCATTGTCCTAGAAGATCACCTGCTTTGTGAGACCACTGTCATAGATGACCACCTGTCTTGTGAGACCACTGTCCTAGAAGATCACCTGTCTTGTGAGACCAGTCCTAGAAGATCACCAGCTTTGTGAGACCACTGTCATAGATTACCACCTGTCTTGTGAGACCACTGTCACAGAAGACTAACTGTCTTGTGAGATCACTGCCATAGAAGACCACCAGTCCTGTGAGATCACATTCTGTAAACCACTTTTCAAAATAAATTTGAAGTCTCTCTTTTCTGATCAGCACAGGTTCATGGTGGTCTCTTCCCGGGTACATTGTAACCGGGTCTCCTCCACCAATAAAAACTGGCCGCCACAATATATCTGAAAAATTGCTGAGTGTGGCGTAAAACACTAATCAAAATTCAAAATGAAAATTCAAAATAAATCTTTAGATAAAATCTCATTTGGGGGACCATCTGCCTTGCAAGACCGCATTTCAGGGGTGGGAGGGATGATTTTTTTAACAACAAGTTCCACTTTAATAACGTTATTGTGGCTGTTCCTATATAACATGCTCCACATTTGATGTAAAGTCATAAGTCCATAGGACAAGTCAAAATTTGTTGCACTTTACATTTAAGCATTGATCTTCTTTTTATATCCAGAACAGAATTCTTCATGCTCAACAGACACATGGCTAATGAGTAAATTTAGAATGGCGATAGCAGTTCATGAACTTAAGACGTGACACTGATGTCATCAATAAAGTTATATACAAAAAAATGCAGTAGCATTACCATAATAGCTCAGGTGACCTAAAAATTCTTGTCAGAATGTGAAACAACAATAAAACAAACAAAATCAATTGTCCTTAACCTGTAACTGTTGGTTACCATAGATGTGTGGTGCCAGGTGGGGCCACTTGGGTTCAGTATGTATCTTCTTGGAATGGCATATACCACAAACCTGCTTTTGTTGACTCTCTCATGCTTATGTTGGTGGTGCTCCCCTCTAGATCCTCCCTCTGAAATTTAAAATATTGTCACAGTTACAGTGAACAAATTTTGTATATTTTACATATTTATAAATTTTGTTACATTTCTTAGATTTTGTACTTTTTGTAAGTTTCACACATTTTGTTAACATTAACCACCATGTCTCTCACTCTATAAATAAAACCATTCTTAACTTATCAGCCTTTAAATCCACTTTGGTCTCAACCATTTTGAAGAATGGTGTAGTCCACTGTAATATTAAAGCAGGAGTGTACGATTTGAAATTAGAATTTTACAATAATTTTTTGTGTAATTCTAACTTGCTCACTCCTGAAAAATGACAGTAGACCATTCTGTGTACTGACTTGGGTGAGTCTAAATATGGTCACAGGCGTTGATGAGATCAACTGCAGACTGACAGACTATCGACCTTTTAATTTAACTCACTACGGAGAATCAATAGGGATCTATCTGGATCATTGATTTGTAAATAATTCTGTATTCATACTGTGATGCTAATTAATAATTAATTAAAACAGACAGTTCCATCAAGTTTAAACTATCACGACAACACAGGATATAGAAATATCAATATGAACGAACTCGCTTCTTCTCATTTTCAAGGTCTTTGTCAAGGTCATTTGTTTTTGCCTAAACAGACAATAGTAAATCTAACATATGTTTGATTTATGCATAGATTATGAACAATAACATTTCATTTCATATTGACCCACCAGAACCTTAGCAGATTTTGTAAAAAAAAAAGTTTACCAGTTTACTTGTGGAAGTCGGTGGTCTCTGAAAATGTTTTCTGCTTGTGGCATCAAATGCCAACTAGATAGAGAAAACAAAAAATCATTTTAAACTGTTTTCAGAATGATCGATAGAGAAAAAATTACTGCAGTAAGTCTACACCAAGTTGTTGACTTTACCGTGGTTTTACATCCCACCAAGACTGTTTCACTTCTACAGAGACAACACAAGCTAAAGGTGAAATACTGCAAATTTTGACTTGTGCTATGGACTTATGAAATTGTTGTTTGTTTATTTATTTAAAATCAAATTCAACAATTTTACCTCACCTGTTCGAAGAACAGAAGAGCTGTTGCTGTCACTGCTTCAGCATCGGCATTGTCCTTTTTCTGTGTTAAGCTTTTTGTTTAAATTCATTGTGGACAAAGTACTGCAGCTACAGCCATGAAACTTCACATGGACATTGTCTAGGGTCGTTAATCAACAATGCAGGGGATGCTGGTTGCTGTGTCCTAATTTTGGCCCAAACTTCCAGCGTCCTGGATATAGTCATTTACTATATGAATAGTACAACATAAAGCTTTTTGTTTCAGTCCGTTGTGGGCAAAGTACTGCAGCTACAGCCATGAAACTTCACATGCACATTGTCTAGGGTCATTACTCAACAATGCATAGGGAATGCTGGTTGCTGTGACCTAATTCTTTTCAGTTATATGGCGGGGCCAGTTTTTAACGGTGGAAGATAGAATCCAGTTATGATATACTCCAGAACAGACCACTGACTAGCGCAAAATTTTTATGAATTAGCGAACTTTCTCACAGTTGTTTTCCAAATTTCAAAAAAATACTCTGACCAACTGAGCTAGTTGTCAATTGCAACAGGAAGGCACCACCATAATAAAACTGATAAGACTACACAGACAAAATGTAAAACATCTTTAATTTACACAGACAAAATATAAAACATCCTTAATTTTACAATAGTTAATACACATGTTGATAGAACTTATATGAATGCCTCATGTTGGTTTTGATGTTGGCGTGACATGGTGTTGTTTGTGGACAGAAACTGTAGTACTTAATGGAAACCCACATGTCTGAGCTTGTGACCGTCATGCTATCCCATATACATGTACTGCCTTTCCAATCTGAGGATCAGGCCTCGGGGCATTGATAAGAAGTGACTGCCTTAGCCGGACACCTGAGTTTGGACAGTCGATGAAGAGCTAAATTGATACATGTGCACACATTCAACAATTTTTTAGTCGTATGGTGGCAGACTTAAATTTTAGTGGTGGAGAAGAGAACCTGGGTACAATGTACCCTGGGAGAGACCGCGGACCTTCCGCAAATAATACAACATGAACAATTAAACTTTGCTATTATCATTGTTGAGGAATAATTGACCAGGAAAATTATATCTTAAAAACATTGGTGTCTTACTACATTGCATATGTGAAATTATTTCCATATATTTTTATCCACTCAAAAATAAGCTGAAATAAACACGAGCAGTTTGTCCACCCCCCCTCCCCCCAGGTAAAGTAATTTTTTCTCTGCTAAAGAAATTTAGTCATCAACAGCCCATCCATCCTCAGTTCACCAAGTTAAAAAATCCATTTAATTGATTCTGCCTCAGAATAAGTAGGGGAGAGGAAAAGTCATTTAATGGGGGAATTCCCAGAGGCTATTCTCATTTCCTGCGATATGAATTAATTATACAAATATCTTTCATTCGGTTGACTCTTTTTATGGAAATATGGTTTTTGTTATTTTATTGTTGTAGAATATGATATTTATTTACATACATTCCCACAATGCCTAGTGTCACTTTGACAGCGTCGTCAGTTTCTGGCATGTAAAATACATCTTACATAACACAAATTATGTAATATTACTTGGATAATGGCCTTCACCGCGAAAATGAAGATAATATTAATTAACTTTATATTTTAACGTATGGTACTGGTTATATTCTAGTACAGTGGAACCTGTCTTAGGAGACCACCCCATCTGCCACTGAAATGTGGTGCCCCTCAAGACACATGGTCTCTCAAAAGAGGTTCTATTTAAAGGATTCTTCAACTACGTGGGTTTCAGAATGTTGTCTCAAAAGACAGGATGTCTTTCATGAGACAGGTCTTTCAGGAGACAGGTCTGTTATGTACATGTATTTTACATATTTTGGTAAAAAGAAAACTTAGACAGTTGTGAATTCCATGTAATTGTTCTTTTGATTATAAGAACTAATGACAATACACAATGTTGCAAATCTTAATCTCACACCCAGGAGGATATTGTACCATATTTTCGTCCATGAATGTTGTTTCCAAAAAAAGATAAGCTGTCACATTTCTCATGTATATCAAACCCCCAGGAAATTTTTTTAGAATTGCTCCTTTCTGTGCCCCAATGATTAAGATTACTCCTTTCTGTACCTCTTTGTGTAGGATTTGATTTTTCCCCATATTTTAATTCGTAAAATAAATGGTAAACTGTCATGTTACCGTAACACAATCCCATCATATTGCATGTAAAATGCATTTTTGTGTAGAAGATTCTGCAAACGGTGAAATTGTATCATTTATTTGATACCAATATCTTTTCTAATTCAAACCATTAGCAAACAGTCAAATTGGATTCAGTAGCATGTTATAACATCCTGTTCATTATTATTTTTTTTAAGTAATTTCAATCTGTCATGAGTTTCTTGATTAAATGTTGGGAGATGAAAACGTAACATGACGGAAGCAGCATGCATGCTTACAGAATGGGAGACTAAGCCAGAAAACAAAGGTCAATAATTACTGCAGTATGACATGGAAGTCATAATCTATAAAGGGAGATAATTGTCACAAAATTTTGACCTTAGTTCTTCCTATGGTCTTCCTCATTAGATGTTATCTAGCATTTTGCTTCAATTAGTGTATTCCTCTGCAGAAGTCCTGGAGAGATGAGATTTTTCATCAATGACAACTACATGAGATGCATTTGTTTGGTTTTTTATTTATTTATTTATTTTTTTTCAAGATTCTATACCCTACATATTTGGCAACATTAACTTAACCAGACTTTATCACAACACACTTAACCAGACTTTATCACAACATACTTAACCAGACTTTATCACAACACAATTAATCAGACTTTATCACAACACACTTAACCAGACTCTATCACAACACAATTAATCAGACTTTATCACAACACACTTAACCAGACTCTATCACAACACAATTAATCAGACTTTATCACAACACACTTAACCAGACTCTATCACAACACAATTAATCGGACTTTATCACAACACAATTAACCAGACTTTATCACAACATACTTAACCAGACTTTATCACAACACAATTAACCAGACTTTATCACAACACAATTAACCAGACTTTATCACAACACAATTAACCAGACTTTATCACAACACACTTAACCAGACTTTATCACAACACACTTAACCATATTTTATCACAACACACTTAACCAGACTCTATCACAACACACTTAACCAGACTTTATCACAACACACTTAACCAGACTTTATCACAACACACTTAACCAGATTTTATCACACACACTTAACCAGATTTTATCACAACACACTTAACCAGACTTTATCACAACACACTTAACCAGACTTTATCACAACACACTTTAACCAGACTTTATCACAACACACTTAACCAGACTTTATCACAACACACTTAACCAGACTTTACCACAACACACTTAACCAGATTTTATCACAACACACTTAACCAGACTCTATCACAACACAATTAATCAGACTTTATCACAACACACTTAACCAGACTTTATCACAACACACTTAACCGGACTTTATCACAACACACTTAACCAGATTTTATCACAACACACTTAACCAGACTTTATCACAACACACTTAACCAGACTTTATCACAACACACTTAACCAGATTTTATCACAACACACTTAACCAGATTTTATCACAACATGCTTAACCAGACTTTATCACAACACACTTAACCAGACTTTATCACAACACACTTAACCAGACTTTATCACAACATACTTAACCAGACTTTATCACAACACAATTAATCAGACTTTATCACAACACACTTAACCAGACTCTATCACAACACAATTAATCAGACTTTATCACAACACACTTAACCAGACTCTATCACAACACAAATTAATCAGACTTTATCACAACACACTTAACCAGACTCTATCACAACACAATTAATCGGACTTTATCACAACACAATTAACCAGACTTTATCACAACATACTTAACCAGACTTTATCACAACACAATTAACCAGACTTTATCACAACACAATTAACCAGACTTTATCACAACACAATTAACCAGACTTTATCACAACACACTTAACCAGACTTTATCACAACACACTTAACCAACACACTTAACCAGACTCTATCACAACACACTTAACCAGACTTTATTATCACACACTTAACCACTTTATCACAACACACTTAACCAGATTTTATCACAACACACTTAACCAGATTTTATCACAACACACTTAACCAGACTTTATCACAACACACTTAACCAGACTTTATCACAACACACTTAACCAGACTTTATCACAACACACTTAACCAGACTTTATCACAACACACTTAACCAGACTTTACCACAACACACTTAACCAGATTTTATCACAACACACTTAACCAGACTCTATCACAACACAATTAATCAGACTTTATCACAACACACTTTAACCAACAGACTTTATCACAACACACTTAACCGGACTTTATCACAACACACTTAACCAGATTTTATCACAACACACTTAACCAGACTTTATCACAACACACTTAACCAGACTTTATCACAACACACTTAACCAGATTTTATCACAACACACTTAACCAGATTTTATCACAACACACTTAACCAGACTTTATCACAACACACTTAACCAGACTTTATCACAACACACTTAACCAGACTTTATCACAACACACTTAACCAGATTTTATCACAACACACTTAACCAGACTTTATCACAACACACTTAACCAGACTTTATCACAACACACTTAACCAGATTTTATCACAACACACTTAACCAGACTTTATCACAACACACTTAACCAGACTTTATCACAACACACTTAACCAGACTTTATCACAACATGCTTAACCAGACTCTATCACAACACACTTAACCAGACTTTATCACAACACACTTAACCAGACTTTATCACAACACGCTTAACCAGACCTTATCACAACACACTTAACCAGACTTTATCACAACACGCTTAACCGGACTTTATCACAACACGCTTAACCAGACTTTATCACAACACGCTTAACCAGACTTTATCACAACACACTTAACCGGACTTTATCACAACACACTTAACCAGACTTTATCACAACATGCTTAACCGGACTTTATCACAACACACTTAACCGGACTTTATCACATCACACTTAACCAGACTTTATCACAACACACTTAACCAGACTTTATCACAACACACTTAACCAGACTTTATCACAACACACTTAACCAGACTCTATCACAACACACTTAACCAGAGTCTATCACATCATACTTAACCAGACTCAATCACAACACACTTAACCATACTTTATCACAACAT
Organism: Atrina japonica; assembly: GCA_030159075.1. Lineage (NCBI taxonomy): Eukaryota > Metazoa > Mollusca > Bivalvia > Pterioida > Pinnidae > Atrina > Atrina japonica. Next base: position 387,142 of record BROG01000255.1, on the reverse strand, counting down.
GCTTAACCGGACTTTATCACAACACACTTAACCGGAGTTTATCACATCACACTTAACCAGACTTTATCACAACACACTTAACCGGACTTTATCACAACACACTTAACCAGACTTTATCACAACACACTTAACCAGACTCTATCACAACACACTTAACCAGACTCTATCACACTATACTTAACCAGACTCAATCACAACACACTTAACCAGACTCTATCAACATTATAACAACATTACTACTATGAGCAAGACAATACTCAACTTTATAAATTTTCCTATGACATTCTTGGAAATTTTCTATGATGGAAAAATTAAGGACAGCGTCTGTGTCCTGCAGAGTAAATCAATGATATATATTACCCACACATCACCGAGGATTAAGTTCTCCATCTTATGGTTGAATTCTCAATCAAAACACGATATTACATATATATTACAGACGACCAGAATACAGACAAACCACAGTTACAAACAACGGGATACTAAGTCGCAGAGTCTTAATAATAAAGATGTAATTCACACATTTATGTGTGTTACAGATGAAAGTATCACTAAAATGATAATCACCCTCAGAATATCCCATTTTTCTTTTTCTTTTATCATTTTATTGTGGCAGAATTATTTTGAAATTTTTCTGGATAAAGATATCAGTTTCTCATCTCCGAACAGAGAAGTGTTTTCGTTCTGTATTAAATTTTAATATTTAACTGTTTCAAAAATTTCCAAGGATTTTCTTCCCATTTTCTGACATATATATATATATTAGATATTATAATACAAATAACCAAAATAAAAATAAAATACACATGTACTAAGGATAATAAACACTGAAAAATATACAAAAGTACACATGTACTAAGGTCAATTAAAATTGCAGAACAAAATGTGACTGTCCTTAGTAATAAATGCCCAGATGAGGGAAAATACCTTTCATTAGAAGGGCATCTCTCCCCTGTAAATAATCACAGGGAAGTACATATATATATATATATCAGCTGAGTACATGTATATCCTATAAGAAGACTATACCCACAGGCTTCCCTGTACATACCAGTAATCACAGAGATGTAAAATTGTACACGTACATATATATTACAGCTGCTTATATCACACATGAAAATTACCCCACACCCTCCCCTGTACATAATCAAAGAGATGTTCATGTATATTACAGCTGTATATCCCACAGGAAGATTACCCCACACCCTCCACTGTACATAATCAAAGAGATGTTCATGTATATTACAGCTGTAGCTGCCCGCACACCCTCCCCTGTATATCACACATGAAAATTACCCCACACCCTCCCCTGTACATAATCAAAGAGATGTTCATGTATATTACAGCTGTTTATATCACACATGAAAATTACCCCACACTTCCCCTGTACATAATCAAAGAGATGTTCATGTATATTACAGCTGTTTATATCACACATGAAAATTACCCGCACACCCTCCCCTGTACATAATCAAAGAGATGTTCATGTTTATATAACACATGAAAATTACCCACACACCCTCCCCTGTACATAATCACAAAGATTTTCATGTATATTACAGTTGTGTATATCCCACAGGGAGATTACCCCAACACCCTTCTCTGTACATAATTATGTACATGTATATGGGGTAGAAATGATTTACCGGTATAGGTTTTATTTGAAAGATTATATATATTGGTTATTTTCAGAGAGGGTGCTCTCTTAATATGGGAAACTTATTTTTAGATAGGCTATAATATTTAAATACATGTATGTACAAAAGTGTAAAGTTATCAGGAATCACAAATGTGGGTCCATATGAGCCAATATGGACCCCTAGGGCTATGTTATTGACTTCTTACACAGGTAAATAATTCAATCAGCAGAATTAGACATTTATACATTTTTTATCTTTGACAGATAAATATTAATTGTATTTCATTTAGATTTTATAGCAGGAATTTAATTCTCAGAAAAAAGGTAAAGAGTTGTTAGACACAGTGTTATCCTGTTAAATGTTCCCACTGACCAAATCATAGACACATGTATATTAAATTATAGAATATCAATTCCACAGCGACAAAATCGAGATATTAAGTTAGGAGAATAATTTACAAACATCATAGACTTCTGAATTCATAGTGACATCCTTGGAACATTGAATTACAAGAATCAATTCAGAACTGACAAGGAAAGAGTATTGAGTTATACAGTAATCATCAAATTGTCATTTTGGAATACAGAATTTTGTTTAGCTCTGCATTTTTTCCTTTAATAGAGAAAATTCAAGAATAATTTTCCCAAAGCTTAAGAAAATTAAAGCCGACAATTTTAGCTTTCGTATTGATTGTTCCGTATAAAAACAAATAAGTGTGTTTTCTTGTAAAATACACAAATGTTGAATTCTTCATAAACATATCAACCCCTGAGAAACAATGAACTCATTCTATAAATCAATAACTTAGGTAAGTCCAGCTGTGGTTTTAGGGGTGAATGGTTTAAAATCTGGGTTTTGGTATTACACAATAAAACCCATGGGAACAAACATTTGTAAACTTAAGTAAAACAGTAAGATATCAAAACTGCTCATCTTTGTTACATTACTGTGATGCAGTTTTTATTGAGAGACAGCTAAAAAAAAATAACTAGATTCCGAAAGGCAATAACGCTTTTCTGCCAACCATGATAATGAAGGTTTATTGAAAAATCCATCCCGAAATTATGAAATAATGAAAGTTTATCCAAGAAAGCAAAGATATTAAGAGGATAAAATGTTAAAATATTCTATATCTAATTCACTTTTACTGATGGTTTTCATTTTGATACCAAAAAAAAAAAAAAACAGGGAAAAAACTGTGCAGATTTAGTACAAGTACTTGAAATCTGAATTATTCTCTCGTAAAGTGTTTCTGGCTATATGTAATTGAACTTTTGTTGACAAATGGCTTTGAAATTACGTAACTTAACATGAGTATAATGTAGCAACAAAGAATATTACAAATTTATCATTATTGCGTTACCTCCTCCGGTTGTTTGAAAATGAAGTGCAGTTACGAGTTTTAATATCTTGAAATATCTTGCTCAACAGACGCATTTGATGAGAAGTAATTGTAATCGCTGAAATGGCAAAGTAGAGCCTTACATACAGATGGGATGCAAATATCACAGAAATCAAAATATGAACTGCACAGAAATCTATCTACATGTACAGAAGTATGGTGTTCTACTTATGTCACAAGTTATTTCTGTACTGGGGTGGCAAGAGATAGAAGGAAGAATGAAAAAAAGAAATACAGTGAAACTTGTATGTAAAGATCTTCCTATGGACACAACAAAACCAGTCTTTATAGTGAGGTGGTTCTTATATAGAGGTTGATTTATATATAAATGGTACTATTGGGTACAACAAAAACCAGTCTTTAAGACGGGGTGGTCTTTATACACAGGTGGTCACTAAAGCAAGTTTTACTGTATTCACCTTTATATTATTTTTCCATAAAGAGGAAGAGGGAGAAAATGAAGAATGGGAAAATATATTGACCAATGCAAAAATGTTTGAATCGCAAATTATGGGAGAGGGAGAGAAGAAAGAATGGAAAACTATATATTCACCTTTGGGATATTGTTTGCACCTTGAAAGAGGGGATATAGAGAAAAAGAAGAATGGAGAAATATATAATCCTCTTTAGAATAATATTTGTTTTTTGGGAGAGGAAAAGGAAGAATGCTAAAGATAATCACAATGTAATACATTGTAATGTTTCTATGGTGAAAGGAAGGAATTGAAAGCAATCGAGAAAGAGAAGATATACCAGTCCTTTTTATATTGTTTTACTGTGGAATTAGAGGCTATCAAAACATTCTGATTAGTAATCATGTTCATATGACAGGAACTATATTGGTTTTATTCCAGTTTTATGCTAAAACTCAACAATTTCCACTTATAAGATGGCAGCTAGTTTTTAATATCTGCCGAAAAAAGAATAGTTTATGATATCTGTTTGACTTGCTTTCCACAATTAAGATGGTAAGCATTCCGACGGAATAATATCTGTTTGTTTTTGGTTTCTTGTTGTCTTACTTCCCACCTAGAATTTTGTTTTCAGGTAAGATGCCACAAATTTTGACATGTGCTATGGACTCACTGAAGCAAATGCAGTGACAGTTCCTTTATGCTGTCCGTTACACAGGAACTTAGTTTTCAGTATCTTCTGAAAGACCTGTAGCCTAATGTTTCCTTCGTCTGCCGAGCACTTTGCAAAGTAACAGTCACTACCATTTTTAAAGTCTTTGGCATGACTCAGTTCAGGGACTTGAACCCTGGTCCTTCCACTTGTGAGCAGAATGCTATGCCACTAGACCACCACTAGTGCTTCAATTAGCTCAGGAACAGTCAAGTAACAAACCCGTGATGATTTGAGTTGAGAGACATGGTTTAACTCTTCAACCCCTGAAAAACAGTGGACTCTTCTGTAAATCAATGACTCAGACCAGTCCAAATGTGTCTTTAGGGGTAAACAGTTTAAAGGCACTCTTTCACAAAACTCATGTTCATAAACTATTTCCTTTATTTGCTAGTGGTATATACGTTGTATATGAAGTCCTTTTTCTCACTTTCACATTATGCATCGTGGAACCTCTTTTGAGAAACAACTCCCATAAAAACCACCTTTCAATTGAGACCACCTATTGAATAAGGTAAAAATTATTATAAATTTAAATGAATGAACACCTCTAACCTCAGTACAAAAGTTTGCCTTTTTTGCCCTTAGATGTTAAAGCAAATTCAAACATAAAGTGAAAATTATGAATGTATGGTATAGTCTGATTCATGTAAGATGGTGGGGTGGAGTTAACTTTTGATTATCATACGGATGATTCTACTGGTAAACTCCTTCAAAATAATCCTAATCTTAAGGTCAGATATTGTCTTTTTCTAATGGTATTTTACACCATACTCAACAAATTTTCAGTTATATAGCAGTTTTTACCAGTTTTGAATAGTGTTTTACACCCATCAACAATTTTTAGCTCCCCTGAACTGAAGGATCATGTGAGCTTTTCTGATCACCTTTTGTCCATCATCTGTCCATCCGTCTGTCATCCTATCCGTCTGTCTTTTTGTCCATAAAATTCTTCTCCAAAATTGCTGAAGGGATTTTGATGAAACGTTATAGGAAGCAAGTACTCAAGGTCCTCTACCAAGTTTTATCAGCTGGGCCAGATCGGCCCAGGGGTGGATCCAGGGTGGGCCAAAAGACGTGTTCAGGGGGTATCCCACTTTAAAAATCTTCTCCTCCAGAATTGCTGCATGGATTGAAAAACTGATTGCATCTGAGTGATCTAAATAGATGTATGATTCAAGTCTGTTAATTTGGTAGAAATCGGAAAATATGCGTTTATGACATCTTTTTTAGACTTTGTAATTTTCATTCATTTTTGTAGGATTTCTTTTATATTATCCCCATTTATTCATTATGATGCATTCATTTTATGTGTTGTATATGTAATTAGGTAGAGAAATGCTTTCCTGAAAGAATTTTGCTGAAATTTTATTTTTAAATTTTTTTTTGAAGTTGTAAAACTTAAAAAAATGTGGGGCATTTTTTAACACTCGGCTTGTTCTTCAAAACCACTGAAGGGATTTAGACAAAACTTGAAAGATAGCAAGTATCCAAGTTCCCAAACCAAGTTTGTGTTTTTTGACCAGATCGACTCAGAGGTGGATCCAGGGTGGGGCATAATAGATCTCAGGGGGAAATCCTCATTGAAAATTTTCTCCAAAACTGCTGCATGGATTGAAAAACTAATTGCATCTGAATTATTTACATGGATGCATGATTCAATCTCCTGTGTTTGGAATAAATTGGAAAATTAACTTCTGACATCTTTCCCAACTTTGTCATTTTCATTCATTTTTAAGTCTCCTCCACTCCCAAGGAGTGTTATAATAATTTGTAAACTGAGATTCTTATATTTGTAAGATACCAACACAGTTCAGGTGAGTGATATGGCCCATGGGCCTCTTGTTCAGTTCAGCAGGGCTGGAACCCTTGCTAACTAGAGGTTAGAAACTTCAGGGTTTACAGCAGTGGTGCTGTAACCACTCAGCCACAGAGGCCCTGTACTCTGTTGTCAGAGTTATTGTGTATGCATTATTTGATAAGATATCTTATTAATCTCAGAGAAATGGGATTACTACATAAGTAACATTTAAACATTTAATGATCATATCTTATCATAGATTTGTGGAATTCTGCATTAAATGTTTCTAATTTAGATGTATTTAAGATTGACAGTTGATAATTGATTGATAATTGACATCAGATAGGCCTCAGCCTCAGTAGCCAGGCAGGGGGCACCTGTCCTATGTTAATTCCTCTTCCTGTACACATGTTTTTATACATAATTATAATCATATCACTATGTCCAGTGGCTGCTGTTATCTGTATAGTCATGGACAATTACTGACCATTTACTGACCAATTACTGACCAGTTAGTATGACAGCTTTATTACCTGCTTGCATATTCATAGGATGATGTAAGTATGAAAATTTGACATAAAATGGAAAATTGAAGAGATTAATGATGAAAATAAAATTGATGTATTGTTATACACCAATAACTACAGAGACAGCTGGTGTGTGATGTCCTTTTGTCATTACGTCAGTTTCAGATGTAAATCATCAAGAACAGGTCACACTGATAAACTGATACATTTCAAATCTGATGTCACCTTACGCTTCAGTTAGAAAACTGAAATAGAGCTTGATAAAAATGCTTGTCCAGTTATCCCCCCTGGCTGTAACCTCGGTGCAAAGAGGTATTGTCTTGGTTCTTGGTCCTCTTTGTTGAATGGTACAAAATTAAAGGACACTTTTGGTACATTAAGCACTTATTAATGCTATTCATATCTACAACTTTAAGTTCTCATATTTGTAATTATAGTATTGTAGAAAAATGACCAGGTAATTAAGATACTTTATGTATGTGTCACAAAACACTTTAAAACTGACCAGAAGATGAGATAGCAAAATTAATAGTGAAATATATCTGGAGATATACAATGACTTTGAGGCTTATTTTTGGCAAAGTGTTAATGTAATAAATGTGTCACTGTGTGCAGCTCAATAATGATATTTTAATAACAAATAATAACAACCCTCAGTTAGCCATGTCCGTTGACTGTTCTTTCACCAAGTGCTCAGTAATGGATTGAAAATCATGGGTCTTCCGGATGAGTTGTGTTGTGAGTTGTGAGATGTGTTTTGGCACGTAAAAGAACCCTCACTGCTTTGGTGTCAGTCCATAACACAGGTCAAAATTTGTGGCACTTCATCTATAGATGGTGACATCTCAATATAAGTGAAAAAGTCTTGATGGGATGTAAAAACAACAAACAAAAAAAGTCATGTCTCTATGCTATTTTATGGAGTTCATTGTGTTTGACACTTCTGTGTCTACTTATTTTAAATGTTTAAATGTTTCGCTTATCCTATAAATTACTTCTACATAGACAATTTGATATGTTTTTATTTCTTCACTGACAATCAAATCAATACCACTGATGTACACCCTGTATCTGTTAACTAGACCTCTACACCAAGTTTTAATCAGATCGGAGGAATTATTGTTTTCTTTCACTATGCATTACGACATGATGTCGCCAAATCAGGAATTTTGTCCATTTAAATTTATACGATTTAACATTAACCTGTTCCTCTGATTAGCATTAATATCAATTTTATAGCCTTTGGATTAACGGGTTCATTAGTCTGGGAATCAATACATATATAGATTAGATTCTAATGGACATTATCTCTGGCCTGTATCTGATACACCATAAAAAAATTCCTTTTACGGGACACCATGGTTCACATGTAAAGACCTTGTGTATGTAATACAAATGATAACATTTAGACCTATATACATACATCAATTAAAATCTTCATATGGTTTACTCATATACAGGTATATTTCTATCTTTCTGTAGCATATACAGTATTAGGGCATAAAATGAATATCACTATATTATCTGAAAGTTCTGCATTTATTTGATTTCATCCTCCGAATTTGGTAGAACCCCAAAATAAATGAAAAATGAAACTTTTTACCCCAGAAGTCTCGACCTAATTTTGATAATATTTCTGTTAGGTTACATCCATATTTTATTAAAATTGGAAAAATGACAAATTCTAGAGGAGTTCTTGAAAAAACATTAATTTACTAAGAATTTATAGTGAAAATAAATTTTGTAAACTCATTTCTGTTGTACTACTGTATGTTCTATACGTACAGGGCATGAACGTAGCACTGGTCCACTGCCCCGCGGCCAGTAAATAATAGGACTGGCCAGTAGATTTCTCTTCTATACTGGCCCCCCTTGTCCAGTAAGAGAAATAAAGATAGAGTGTAAGTGCTTTTTTTTCAATAATTGTTACACATATGTAAATCTTACAAAATAATAAACATGTATCTCATGTAAATTGACTTTAATAAAACTAAAAATATCCCATCTTGTCCACGCGTGTTATAGTTGATTATTCTTTATCTAGATATACCCTAAAATTATTTCTGCCGAGTTATTTGTGGGGCAGTTGAAGTTTGATATGACTAGAATAGTTTTTTATGTAACTGGCCTTGTGGGGCACTTGGAGAAAAATGTTCAAGCCCTGATGTACTTATAAACAAAAAAGGCCTCAACTATTTTTCTTACAGTTTAGCCTTCCTTAATTTTCCTCTGTCTGATAAATCCGGTATATGTCTCCTTTTCACTGCAAAATAATGGCCAAAACATCTATTACATCCTTACCTACTTTTCTTTCTACCAAACATCCTATCTACCTTCCTATCTAACTGTATGTATAGTAAAATCCATATAACCTGGCGAGGTGGAGTCTTATGAACCTATCCTTGACCTGGACGAGTTTAGATTTTAGGTAATAAAACATAACAATAAAATTACACTGACTAGAGAAATCATTCCTTCTTGTCACCATACATAAGAGAGTATCCAGTGAGGAATGAAACGTTTTTCCTGTGCACTTTCACATACGGTACCCGAAATGTGAGTAGAATCATCCGTATGATAATTAAAAGGTTACTCCACCCCATCATCTTATGTGAATCTGACAAAACCTCCCTTAACAACCAAACTCTCACCTACAATACATTTATATATACCTGCCTCTCTACAGAGTACCTGTCTACTCTCACCTACAATACATTTATATATACCTGCCTCTCTACAGAGTACCTGTCTACTCTCACCTCTTACAGAGTACCTGTCTACCCTCACCTCTTACAGAGTACCTGTCTACTCTCACCTCTTACAGAGTACCTGTCTACTGTCACCTCTCTACAGAGTACCTTTCTACTCTCACCTCTTACAGAGTACCTGTCTACCCTCACCTCTTACAGAGTACCTGTCTACTCTCACCTCTTTACAGAGTACCTGTCTACTCTCACCTCTCTACAGGGTACCTTTCTACTCTCACCTCTCTACAGAGTACCTGTCTACTCTCACCTACAATAAATTTGTATAAACCTGCTTCTCTACAGAGTACTGGTCTACTCTCACCTCCCCACAGACTACCTGTCTACCCTCACCTACAATATATTTATATATACCTGCCTCTCTACAGAGTACCTGTCTACTCTCTACAGAGTACCTGTCACCTCTCTACAGAGTACCCGTCTACTCTCACCTACAATATATTATATATACCTGCTTCTCTACAGAGTACCTGTCTACTTAGCATTCCTACCTACCTCCCTACAGAGTACCTGTCACCTCTCTACAGAGTACCCGTCTACTCTCACCTACAATATATTATATATACCTGCTTCTCTACAGAGTACCTGTCTACTTAGCATTCCTACCTACCTCCCTACAGAGTACCTGTCTACTCTCTACAGAGTACCTGTCACCTCTCTACAGAGTACCCGTCTACTCTCACCTACAATATATTATATATACCTGCTTCTCTACAGAGTACCTGTCTACTTAGCATTCCTACCTACCTCCCTACAGAGAACCTGTCTACTCTCACCTCCTTACAGAGTACCTGTCTACTCTCTAAAGAGTACCTGTCACCTCTCTACAGAGTACCTGTCTACTCTCACCAACAATGTATTTATATATACCTGCTTCTCTACAAGTACCTGTCTACGTAACATTCCTACCTACCTACTGACATAGTCACATCAAAACATTTTTACATATGATTTTAGACTTTTCAGTTATGACCTACATAATGGGATATCGAACTGGTGTCCTCTAGCTTGTGAAGCAAAAGTTCTGTTGCCTGAGACAATGAGTGAGGTATGTTCGTCATACATGTACACCAAATGCGGGTATTATTGGGTACATAACTGTCCACTAAGAGGGGATTATTGCATAGGCGTCGGAACTGGGGGGCTAGGGGGGGCTTAGCCCCCCCCCCCACTTTTTTGGCAAAGATAGAAATAGGTGTTGAAAATTAAGGCTTAGTGCCTAGATGTTTCTGGCGTGTGTGTGTTTTAAGTTGGTTTAGCCCCCCCACTTTCAATTTGCTTCCGACAGTGTTGTATTGGGTGTAAGATTGTCCACTAAAAGCAATTAGATCTAAGGGGTAAAGAAGAATAGAAAAAGTAAATCAATAAAATGAACTGAATAAAATAAAAAAAAAAAATTCTTGTGGAAGTAAAAAGCACCCCTAGAGAGAGAGAGAGAGAGAGAGAGAGAGAGAGAGAGAGAGAGAGAGAGAGAGAGAGAGAGAGAGAGAGAGAGAGAGAGAGAGAGAGAGAGAGAGAGAGATATTGCCTCTATCATGAACAAACATTTTTCATGTCTAAACCTCCGTATTCGCGAGTTCATCTATACAAGTCGCCGATATTTGTACTTGGGAATTATATATTATGATAAATTAGAGTATAACCATGTATCTAGATTTACAATGCCTTCCTGGGTTAGATAAGTTTAATTCCAAATTATGGCGATAAATTGACTTTTAAATGCCTTCTTGTCATTATATTGGTAATAAAATGGCAGTTTAACGCCTGTTCTTCTCCCCACATTTCGTTGGAAAAAAAGTAAATGGGGTTAGCATAAATCTTTTTGGTATATAAACACGGAATTATTTTACCTGGATCTAACAAAAAATGCTTCAACGATCAGAACTGCAGTAGTACCAAATATATCAATTGAGTTTGAGACGACATCCTCACATCACATAAAAAAAAACACAAGAAAAAAAATGTATGTGAATGAAAGACGATAAAACAGCTATAAATGGATATCGACAATCACGGCGCGTATTAACAATAAATATTATCTATTCCACTAAATGTATATAAAACTCATAATAATAATACGCGAATATCAATTTGTAAACAAATGTCTGTGACGAGAGGTTTTAATGCTGTTTTTACAACACACGGCGACTTGTGTCACATCAAAAACGTTAAATTTCCTCTCTACACTCGTCTCGCTTGACTTAACGCCTATCATATCGATATATTATGCTGTTTCGCTTTAATTTTAGTAATAAACATCGTAATCATTATAACAACGATATTAATTAATATTGACTCCGTGCAACACTTATAGTGTGTATACTTCTAACCCCAGGCCACGTTCTAATGTAAACACGTTTCTTGATTGCTGATAGGTCAATCCTGGCCTCCCCTACGTCTTGTGATGGTACAGTCTCGATTTTTCATAATGAACAATGCTTCAGAACCGTGTTGATATCAGAGGCTAGTGGAAGCATGGTGCTACGTGAGTGAGGAATATAAATACAACAGCGTAGAATATTGGGAATTTATCTATATATACACATGAAAGAAAATTCTTCTTTTTACTGTATTGTGTTTATATATTGATTTTGTGAGTATCTGGCAAAACTAAGCATGTTATAGGTGAAAGGAAACCGAAAATAGGTGAAATGAGCAGAAGGATTTGATGGTTTGTATGTAGAGAGAATTGTTGTGTACATTTCAATACCTAATCCATTTCACGTGAAATTAATTTCTTGTGCGTGTCATCTACAAATGGCGATTTAGAACAAGGGAATTTTAATGTACGAATCGTATTCATTTGCACAATGAAATAAAATTCATTTACAGAATTCCGTCCTGGAAGATTAAATTTATACATCTTGAACGTGTTCGGGAGTAATTCCAACGAAAATGGATCGAATACACAGAAGACCCAGAACTAAACGTAAATGGATTTTGGATTTTACAAATTTTACAAGAATTCTGTGGCTATTTTGCATTTTACTATCCATGAGGATTAATCAAAACGCCGTGGATGGTTTAGAATTGGGTAAGTACATTTTTTCATGTATCTTTCACGTCTTTTCTTCCAGTTCTGTGATGAATGAAGGGGAGAGAGGAGGGAAGCGCTGATACACTAATATATAATGGGAATATGTATTCCAACTTTCTCCATGGATGTTACACCAGTTACTTTGAAATTGATTTTTACGATAATGTGAAATAATCCTTTTATATTATTTTTATTTATTGAAATTCTTTAACATGCAACACAAACACACACACACAAACATATATATATATATATGTAAAATGACATCAAGAAACTTACATACTGAATTAAAGATAGAATACAAATTTCATCAAAAATTATTTCCATTAAAGGACATTTTTTTTCAGGAGACATACATTATTTGCATATAGATTTTTATAAATACCATTTACTGTAAAAGGTGTCTGTAAACTATTGAGAAATTTGTCAGAAGGGGGATTATTTGACGCATTAAGTAATGTATTGAAATCAGGTTGCAGAAACTAAAATATTTACATCCAGAGATAGAGAGTGAGTTCAAGAGTTAAAGATATGGATGTACTGCAACAAAATTTTGCTTTGTTCTTATTTCTTAATTCCTATAACAATATATTTAATTGTTATTTAGATATGTTTATGCTTTATAAACACAAACAACTCTAATTTACAGTTAATTCTAGGAAGGTATAGAAAGATTAAAATCATAAAAAAGATACATGTACAATGTGTCAGAATTAAGAAAAATTATAAAAAAAACATATATATTTGATGATTCTTTTAACAATATCTGAGGCATATCTAGATGAAAATCAAGAATATGCCAGTACTTAAAATTATACCTTGTTTTACCTGTTTACATACAGGATATTTTGAAAGGTGATACCAAAATTGAAATATGATTATTAAAATCACACATTCTAAATGGATAGTCTTATAATTGTATGTTTTGTAATCTTGTCCTAATTTACTTTAGAGAACATAGCAGTACAAAATTGAGATTGTATAATGTTTACGAGTTGCATTGAAAATTTCATGTAATTTTTAAAGTTTTTTTTGAAGTTTTTAAGAGATTTGATGACTCTACCCTTGTTCCATAGAATCAACAAATTTTTCAATTTGCTTCGTCATGATTCCTTTACAAATATTGAATGAAAACATAGACCTTCCAGTACAACAGCATCTAAATGAAAAAAAGTCTTGAGTTAATTGAGTAATATATATTTACATGTAAGTTAATACAGCTGAAATCCTGAAAGAATTTGGGGAATTAAAAGGCTGGTATTATGCTGAAAAAGAAAAAAAATATATAAACATAGATGCATTTGTTTGTAAATTGATTTAAATTTAAGATACATGTACATATGACATATTCAAACTTAGAGAACAGTATTGTATAGGCGCCGAAATTTATTGTATAGGAAAGTAAAGAAATTTTTACACTTATCATGTGGATATTAATATGAAAGTGACAAAATATTTGTGCCCCCTACACAGTTAAAAATTGCAAATTTTTGTAGAGAAATACACACATACATGATTCTTAAAGAGTTTTGAAAAGACAACTTGAAAATTAAGTCAATATTAGTCCAAAGATTTATGGCCAATGTTTGTGGCCCTGTAATACTGCGGTTCCATGACTTTCAGTTTACATGTAGTTAAGATTTAACACCATGGCATGCCCGCACCGCACATACATTGTACATGTACCTACACACAAACATACACATATGCATTTATTAGATCAGGATACATTATTGTATAACTGTACTGCATTGTGACTTCATTTACGTATAGAGTGTGTCCCTGTGGGCTAAAGTCTGGCTATAAGTACTAATTATTTTTAAAAACATATTTGTCTAGCCAACTGGAATAGAATTACATGTACATGTATACATTTTCTGTCAATTTTGGGAAAATGCCATTGGCAACACAATTGGGAATTTAATGTGAATTTGAGTCAAATTAGGAAAAGTAGTTTGCAGACACGTAACTTTATAATCTCTCAATTAAATGCATCTTCACCCCTGCATTAATTTATTTTTAATTACAGTTGTAATCTGTAACACCTAATCAGGATTTTTTTTTCTGATCAAATTGGGATAAAACAAATGGATTTTGCAATTGCCTGAATTAGGAATGGGGGCCGATTATCGGATCTGTGGAAACTATAGAAAAAGGTGTATAAACGTGTATATACACATGTATGCTACATGTACATGTCTGTGTTAAGGTCCAACAATACATACACAAATACCTACATTTGTATAAACATTGTGCAGTATATTTATTTTCCAATAGTATCAGGAATACTGCATCTACATGTATATATAAGTTGGCCTACATTTTATGCATTGTATGTAAATTTTTGTAAGATTTTCAGTAGATATTTGTAAATTTCAAGATTCTTTTAGCAGATAAATAAACTATCAACACCTTTAATCATAAACTCGGTACCAGAACAGTGAGCAAGTTGTTACTTCTTTTTAAATACTTTTAGAATATTTTGTGTTTATAGATAGTTGACCTGGAAGGGAAATGAATTCAAGGGGCACCTGTTTGTTTTTGAGATTGTCAAATGTAAATAAAAACAAATCATATTCACTAGAAAATTGGACCGTATATATAATACATATCACCCACATGAATTACCACAAATATTTCCATTCCGTACCCAGCTACCTTGAACGTTAAGTTTACTAAAGCAACAACGTTATGTCAAATAAAAAAATCGTAATAATGAAGGAGAATACAGCCGTCGTCGGCCTGACTCGTCCAGTCAAAAGACTTTTTCACAAGTTAAAATGTCACAAATTTGGCAATGCAAGGGGTGAAATACTTTGATAAAATTACATACCTTACCATTCACACACAATTATATCTGGATTGGCAGAGTTTCTGTTTTCTTAAGGTACAGTTTCAGTAAAAAAAATTGTTTTAACAATAAAAAAAAAAAAAAAAAATTACAGACTGAATGCAAAATGTTCAATCACATTATTATGTAGAAGGGTATTAAAAGCAGAAATACTGTATGTAGTTTGTGAAGAAACAAGACACTGATAAATTAAGATTTAATCTAGTTCAATTTGCAATTGGCAGGGAAGTACCATGTAGGCCTACACATATTTATAAAAAAAAATAGTTGTGTTCAGTTTAATATACCATACATGTATAATACATTGTACACACTGTACAGTCTGACTTTGTGTTACATTTGGAAGTGATCTTTCATTTTAATGAATGAACTACTACAATTTTGGCAAATAATTGTGTTATCTGTGAAGGGTTCATTTTAAATTATACAAATGTACATGTACCACTTTGTACCAAAAATTACCGGAATTGAAAATTTTATCTTTAAGTTAAAATTGAGAGTCAAATATCCGATTGTAGTACAAAAACGTTTAACTCATTTACCCCTAAAGACACATTTGGACTGGTATAAATCATTGATTTACAGAAGAGTCCATTGTTTTCAGGGGTTGATGGGGTTAAAGAATGTGTTTGACCAACAATTGGATGTTTGACTCTGTTTTAAGTTGACATATAAAATTTCCAATTCCTATGAAAAATGTACAAGTACTTGTAGCAAGGCTCAGATCCCTCATTTCCTATTTTCTAAAATCTTTTATAAAGTACAGCATAAGTTTGAGAACATCTTGGCTTAATTTTGCTATCAGTTTGGAAAATTTTAAACCGAAATCCTCCTGTATGTTACGGTAATTAACATACATGTAATAGAATATTTGATTTAACTTTTCATTTATTCATTTATTATTAATTATTGTTAAATATATCTATATAAGATATATATGTTAGTAAATAAAAAAGTAATAATAAAAAAATAAAATGAAAAAAAAGTAACAACATATTTACATAAACATATGTATAATATTGTACTGTGTAATGTAATAATATGTTAATTTGCTCTATTATGATAATTTATACGAGATTGTTATTTTATATCAAAACATGGTAATAAAACAACAGTTACTAACTTTGCCAGTAATATCATACACCTAGCTGTATGTACACATATGCCTGTAAGGAGTAAGAATTGGACCAATCAAAGACATGTAATTATTGTGTTTCTATGGTTTCAAACTCTTTGTTTTTATAGATTTTTCATTTATCTTTAAGTGTATACTTTTCCTTCGCTGACAGTTGTACTATCACACCAAGATTACATACGTATTCGTTACAATCAATAACGGAATCTATCATTACAGTGAGTTAACAACAGCGGAGATGCTAGCTGCAACAATTCTCGCAAATTTTGAATTCCAAATTTGTTACACAAAATTCTTGTTTCTTAATTTCTAAAATTAAAAAAAAAATTCCCCCAAATTATTCTCTGTCATGCTGGTACATTTGTATATAATATTGTACACTTTATGATTGCTATGTACAGCTGTAAATACCAGTATATGTACAATGAATTGCTCAAATGTTTTCTGTACAATGCAAAAAGTATAAATTTATAAATTGTGCTGTAAAATACCCCCCCCCCCAAAAAAAAGCAAACAAACAAAAAGAAATTTTATTAAGAATTTTCAATAAATCAATAATACATGTAGGTTTCTTTTTAAATACTCATAACTTTGTAGCCATATTTTTCCAAATATTTTTATTTTTCCAGATTTGCATGTTGCTAACATAGTTCAAAATTCAATCCTCTCCATTAAATATGAAATGAACATTTTTAGTTACAATTCGGCACCTGTATATGTACATATACCAGTACTTTAAATGATGCATTGTATGGTTATGTAAAATGTTGGATCCACACATACGAAAGAAACATTGATCTAGAATGAAATTATGTGAGGTTAAAAGATGCCAGATTCAATTTACATTTGCTGACAAAAATTGGTAAAAAACTTGAAACTATAACATTAATTAATTGTTATTTGTAAATTTAATTAAAACTGTATAGTGCTTGAAGCACATTCTCGCTATAGGTTTATTGCACATGATTGTAACGTTCTAGGTGTATTGAAGCATAAAAATGAAACAAGAAAATTAAAAATAGGAGTTAAAAAACCAAGTTTTTTGTTTTTAGGTTCTAGCAATATTCAAATGTAAATGTGCATCCTGTTTGGATAGCTTTAGGACCAAGGAAATTAACATGTACATGTGAAATTGATCTGTTTTACATGTATGCTTGTAATGTCTAGTATTGCATAATAATTTCTGCACAATAAAATTTGTTTTTGAGAAAGAACAAAATTGGCCTGACCGACTACAGTGACATAATCTGCGGCAGTTGCTTTAATTATGTGAAACATTCTACTGTGGAATACAAAAATGTTTCAACAAAGACAAAAAAAAAGAAGAAATAAATGAAGGGGAAAAAATGTAAAAAAAACCCTGAAATTTACCTGTTTATGTTAACGACTAGGTCTGTGTTGCTAAAAATAACGAGAAATGTAGATTTATCATGATACAGATTACACATGTAATTTACAGTAAAATACACAAAGTGATTTGTATTTATTGATTTCTGATTGGAGATTCCAGTTTGCTGCACACTGAAGGTGAAATTGTTTCATGTTTATACTTACATATAGGCTCACATGATAACTATACATGTACATTTGATATAAATTTTCTAATTTCCAGTGAAATTGTATGGTTTGTAAAAAGACCAAACATAGAAAAACAAAAAAGAAGAAATTGATTTTTGTGTACAAGCTTACTAACAATTTTCTAATTTCAAGTAAAATCATTTGATTTGTAAAAAGAACAGAGATAAAAAAAAGGAAATTAATTTTTGTGTACAAGCACATGTAGTTATAATGTACATATAGCTTACTGCATAAGTTTTAAGCAATCAGGAATGCTGTAAAAGTTTGTAAAATTGAATTTTTGGAAGTTTCTTTTATTTTTTGCAAATTTAACTCATTCACCCCTAAAGGCACATTTGGACTGGTCTAAGTCATTGATTTGCAGAAGAGTCCATTGTTTTTCAGGGGTTAATGAGTAAACGCAAGCTACATCAGTACATGCATGGGCTCAGTGCCCACTGATACAATGTACATGTACAATGTACAGTAAAACCTGCTATAGTGGCCACCTCTATATAAGGATTACCTGTTTATAAAGGCCAGTTTTTTTTAAGTCCCTTGACTGCATACTTCAACTAAATTGAACCTGTGTATATGGGTCACCTGCACATAAAGGTCAATATTTTCTGGTCCCTTGGGTGACCCCTATATACAGGTTTCACTGTATATTGATTTACTGATATGTGCATGTATGATCTCCATATATAGTACATATTGTACATTACTTCATACATTTGTATATAGGTATTCCGGGGGTGGGGTTACCTCTAGAAGAATTTTATTTATTGCTGATTTCACTTATTTCAAATAATGGTTTTTTTTTCAGTGTCTCAGAATATGTACACTGGTATATTTTAAAAATATTATACATGTATATAAAAATGTATCCAACATTAACTTTTTGTAGCCAATTCAGAAAAAAATTAGACAATAGTTTCGTTGCCTACACACATAGCCAGCTTTGGGAAAATTATATTTTTTGAATGAATGTACATGTGTATATATGTACCAGTACATAGGTCTATATAAATTTGTTATGAAAATCATATCAGTGTGCTGTGCAAGAGATTATCATAATCTTTAAAACTATGTCAGTGCCCTAATTTGCCAACACTGAATTGACATGTACGAAGATAAGATCTTTGATTCACTAAATATTAAAGTAAACAATATTCAACAATAAATGGAGTGATCAAGCTAATAGCCATGGGATACCAGTATATACTCAAAGACAAATAATAGTTCCTGTCATGTAGTTTACATTTTGTGTATAATGTTAGTTTGTATATACCCACTCTGCCATTCAGAGTTACTCACTGTTTTTGAAAGGAAACACAATATTTGTGACCGGCTTCTATTTTTGTTCTCGTCATTTTATTTAGCTTCGTCATTCCAGTAAATTTAAAATAATTTAATTGGATAAGCTTAGGTCATCAGGCACTGTTTAAATGCCGATTGTGATTTCATTAAACTGTCATGATGTGTTATTTAGGTTGGCGAAACGTCATGATCATTATCAGATCTTAAATGGACCCCCCCAAGCTACGCATATATCAATTATTTTCTCGACTTAGTTCTGAACAGAATCATAACTGTATAAGTAATGTACAAACGGATGATATGTTTAATGAATTTTTTTTTTTTCGCATGATAATTGAAATAAATGTCATCCTGAAATTGATTAAGTGTAAAAACTTGTTATGTAAATTGAAATTTACATAATTATTCCTTTTGTTTGTCTAATTATTATCGTACATACATGTACTGAGATTGACACAAGTCGTGTTTGTATTTTACCTGTATACTGGATTGCATTTTGTCGACTGGATAAATTAGTCTAGATCGCATGTTCCAATGGAGTATTCCTGAGGAAAACTTAGAAACACTCTGATTGGCAAAAAGCTACATGTAAAATGTTCTAGGATCTCTGATGGAGTATTTTCCACTTCGGCCCATTTAAAAATCTTTAACTTAAGTATCAGTACTGCATATCCTTCCTGTAAAAATGAATTAAACTGGCGATTTTGATCATTTGAATTTCTATTTTTCTTGTTAAAGAAGACTTTCAGATTCTTAAGAACAAAGAAAATTATTCTATTTTAAAAAGTAAATTTGTGCATTTCTACTGTTGAACTCATTTTCTGGAATTATAATTGTATGTGATTTTCGCAACTTTAGTCGTTACTTTCACTTTGTGACTCCATGTCTAATATTAACTTATTTATTGCTAATTAATTGACTCATATCGATCATAGGTACGTTTTGTATATAATGTCCCTAAAACACATGTACGTTATATTGTAAGTCGATGCCTGTAACATGCAGTTTGGCATATTTTGTAATATGTGTTTAAGTACATGCAGGTGGCATGGGATGTAGGGAATTATTTGTGCATGCACCAGATCCATTTACATGTACAAACAGTGTATAGCGCTTAATTGAATTATAGATGACGATAGGGTATAATCTTATCTTATATTTTACTTACTTATTGATAAACATCATATCAATCATTTTCGTAATAAGTTGGGGGAATTGATAGATATTTTACCGATTTTGCGTAACTTGATAAAACTGAATATTTTGTGAAATGTCCAGTATTTGAATAATCTGCATGATCATGTCAAATTGTGTAGTCTTAAAATTCCATATGTAAGCGATTGATCAAGATAAAAACTAGAAATAAGAAGTCATTAAACGATCAGAGACAATCGGGTAACCACAATATGTTGTAAAACTACCTCACTATTTCTTTTACAATGTAGTATTGGTTATCAGTTTAGCTAATCCAGGTTTCGAGACTGATTGACACCTCCGAAGGCAAACTTGATGATGTCGGAGAGTCCATGTTTGTCAAACAGAGACATGTATACTGCTTGGCGGACATGTTCTGTTTACTTTGTTGATCTTCATATCTAGAACTACAGTGTCATAAATCGGCATGAAAGGGGAAAATCGGATGACAAATCGTGTTACCATGTAATAATTGTATTACATTTGTAAACTTGTAATATCAGTATTAGCCTTTATAAATAAAATCAGTTCCTTTATGATGTGAAGTCTGATGTAAAACAAACACTAGATCAATCTATATACTCTGTAGTTGGCCTAGGGATGTTTCAACATTCCGTTCCTTCTTTCTGCCGACCATATGGTTTCATATTGTAATATTTACACAATCTTTACGATACTTTTTTTTTTTATTCTGACAATGGCGTTTTATACTAGGCTAAAAAGTTGTCTTCTCTATGGTGAAGCCCATTTGCAGGAGACAACCTAGTCACAAATCATATGTGTATTTAGGGGTGAATGAGTTTAAGCCGTCCATGTAAAACTTCAGCATCACATTAAGTCAGTGAGGGATTGAGCCGAGTTTGAAACTAAGCTTAATTTTTTTTGAAAAGTTCAAGAAAAGATAACTTTCAGAGGATTATCCTTTCTCAAGTACAAGTATATGTATATATATTGTAACTGGGTATTAGTAAGTTAAAATTTGTTTTTGAGTATACCAGGAATATCATTTCAGAATTTGTTGCAGTTTCAGGATATCTAGACAGAATTTGGCAATACAGGAAGTGTATTTTTTTATATTAATTATTATTTGATTGTTAAATTTTTATGATATTTTTTTTGTTTTATATTTTTTTATGTATTTAATATATTTTTTTTTATTTTTTAAAAATGTTTTTGTATAGTTTATTTTATTGTTATTATTTATTTTAATATTGGTTTATTTTTTTTTTAATTTTTTAAGTTTGTTGTTTTTGTTTATTATTTATTGTTTTATTTTTATTTTTAAAAATTGGTGTTTTTTTTTTATTTAGGTTTGTTAATAGTTTTATTTGTTTTTTTATTTATTATTGATTGATTTTTTTGTTTTATTTTTGTTAATAAATATTATATTTGTATTTAATAATTTTTTATTAATTTTATGTATTTTTTTAGTTATTTATATTTATATATCTATCCTATCATAATAATATAACTATAAAACTTCATTATTTATTTAACAGACCTACAAACCAATATATGTAGTAACAAATTTACAACAGTTTTTTCTTCAACCATATAAAAAAAACTGGCAGCTACCTAGGTACTATGAAATAGAAAAAAAAACAGTTGAGTGTGGGTTTCCCATTTACAAAACAAATCTAAACTGAAATCAATGTGCAGGTACAATGTATTGAAGTTTATAAAGTGAGGAAAAAATTGTGATTAGAATAAGAAATACAGGTAGAGTCAACTGAATTCACGTACACAGGTACTGTACATAAGTACGTGTAACTACTTGTAAATTCATACAGACCATATAATGTTACAAAATTTGTTACTACAACATTCTGTCCATTGTTCCGATTTCTTTTATTTCTGTATTAATAACTTGTGTTGGGCATATATGTATTGGTGTGAAATATATATCTATGAATCATTCATGACTTATTCATATTTTAGATGTGCATGTATTTCAGTGCACAGAAAAATATGTACTGGTACATGTATGTGGACCCAGTCTTACTCTAATGGCACCTATGCAAAATTGCTCATTTGCTCATTGCCATTTTCGATTTACCCCAAATTTAGAGCCAAGATCTAGACAAGTCATAACCTTTGTATTTGGTGTAGGGCGGGCATGTTTTCTGACCTAAGTTTTTAATTAATACATGTATGTGCATTTCCTGTCTTCTACACGTTTTCATTAATGGCACATATATCGCTACATGTAGTTTATTAAGTTAAAATTTGTTTTGATATACCAGTAATATCAGTTTCAGAATTTGTTCAGTTCAGGATATCAGACAGAATTTGGTCAATTCAGGATATCAGAATTAATTTGGTCAATTCAGGATATCAGACAGAATTTGGTCAGTTCAGGATATCAGAATTAATTTGGTCAATTCAGGATATCAGACAGAATTTGGTCAATTCAGGATATCAGACAGAATTTGGTCAATTCAGGATATCAGACAGAATTTGTTCAGTTCAGGATATCAGACAGAATTTGGTCAATTCAGGATATCAGACAGAATTTGGTCAATTCAGGATATCAGACAGAATTTGGTCAATTCAGGATATCAGACAGAATTTGTTCAGTTCAGGATATCAGACAGAATTTGGTCAATTCAGGATATCAGAATTCGGTGAAATAAATGGATATATCTGCAACTTTTTGTGATAACCTTTTCCATCTTCCCTTTTTCAACTTAGGATTTTCTTTCTGTAAAATATAATCAACAGAGAATACACCTTTAAGACAGATCCATAATCACAAATTGAAAACTCAGAACAACTTTAATCAAGATTTAAATAAAAAATAAACTTAATTAGGTGCAGTTGGGTGTATAGATAACAGACAGCTTTGTCATCGCCATTGGGGGCACAGGAAACACCAACTAATATATAAACATCGTTGGAGTTTAGCAGCAAGTTCAGTTTTTAATCTGAATACGAAGTTCATGCTGAGTGATGTCAAAAATCCAAACCAGATACCAGTCTGGTTTCAAGTTTATTTTCTTTCTTACAATTTTGATTTACATGTAAAAGAAATAGTCCATCTTTTTGTTTTGTTTGAAATCCATCTTTTTTCCTGCTACAGTTTCACGTTTTCTTTTTAGTGCTTTGAAACGTAACATATATCGGTAAAAATGAACAAAAAAAAAAAAAAGAGAAAAACACTTAAATGTAAATATATACAGTGAAATTACAATATATGCTAATTAAAGTGAAAGTTGAATCAAGTTCCCATTTTTCTGCTTCAACCAGGCTTAAATCCTGATGATATGGCTGTAGAGTGTAAATCTAAATATTCATTTCAAAACTGGGATTGCATTTTGATGAGGGGAAAAGAAGAATAAAGAAAAAAAGAATGTACACTGTCGATGATAAGATAGGGCGGTCATATTCTAGTTTTGTTACAAGCCTGAGACTTTATACCAATGATAAACTGAAAAGAAAATATTTCTGACAAGGCAATTTCTACAAGTTTATCTCTATCTACATGCTTGTGGTCTGAATTCTATGATTCCTCCAGCTTTTTGGTTATACAACATGTATGTTAATTTAATTATTCAGACAATTAACTTGTTAGTAATGACATTGTTGGAGGTACACGTAGCATTGGATATACAGTGAAACCTCGTTATGCTGCCACCATTTGTTCGACCCAAATTTGGCATTATAAAGGGCTCTGGCGGTACATTGTAGGTTGAGGGAAACTTTAAATGAAATTATAAGATAAATTGGAAAAGTGGACTTTGAAAAATTGTGGGATAAAGCAAGGTGGCAAATGAAACAAGTGGCATTATAAAGAGGTTTTACTGTACTTGTAGTATTTCTCTGTCTGTCTGTCTGTCTAAATGTTGCAATGAAACAGTAATGCAGATGAAATCCAATGATAAAGTCTTGTCTATATGTAAATTGTGTCTTGGGGAGTTTAACCATGGCGTAGATATGTTGACAGAATTGAACAAATGTTTCTTGGAACCATTCTCATAAATCTGTACATTTTGTATTCTGGAATTTGAGACACCTAAGTATCCACTTTGGAGAGCTCTTATGTTTTGGAGGTAAAATATATACACAGACACAGGCGAAGCTTGAAAATGAAATATATATGTCAGGATTTATATACAAAAACAATGTAGATGTACGTGTCTTGTACATGTATGCTATGCGTCTGTTTCTTGCTTGTGAGTAGATTAACATGAAAAGAAAAACTTCTGTTAATGCTACATGTACATGTACATGTGTACATACCAGTACACATGGAAATTGTTTTATCCATATATGTATAGAAATTTACATGTACATTGTACATTGATTTTCATTATCTAGACTTCAATTCATTTGCCCCTAAAGACACATTTGGACTGGTCTGAGTCATTATAGTACAGAATAGTCCATTGTTTTCCTAGGGGTTGTTGAGTTACATGTAAGTTGATTTTTTTGTTAGAAAAAGTTCTGGCAGATGTACATGTACAATGTCCATGTACATGCATGTACTTTTTGAACATTTGTCAGTTTGAAATTTTAAATTTTAATTTCTACGGCAAAAGTTACGATGTTACATGTACTTTGAGCCCTTTGTTAATCGGTGGTTACCTGGCAACCAATGCCATGTTTAACATTTCTTTTTTGGCAAATCAAACATGCATACATATGTATTTTTTTTCTCTTGATTTTAATGTCCTCCCAGTAATTGTTAAAAATGTATAACTGTCAGTCATGTATGTGTCAAAATGCAAATTTTGGTACAATATAAAGTAAAATGCTGACATTGCATGAAAAATACATGAAAATGGACATTTTTAATGGCATATTATTTCAATCAAATTTACACCTCAACTTTGATTTATAATGAGAAGCTGTTGATGTGAAAAGAACATGTCTCAATCTCTCGACCTATCAGCCATTCATTTGTAGATATAAACGAACTTAGATGTCTGGTAATTTCATTGTTAAAAAAAAAAACACAAGCATTTGATGGAATGCATCAGCAGTAGTCACCGTCATCACCTCTGCGTTTGATGGAATGCTTAAAATGGCTGCAATGATGTGTGGTATGGAACTTGGAAGTGTTAATCCCACGTTTCTTTCACAGCTCCAGTGATATTTAATCCATCTGTATTGATTATTTAAAATGATTGCAGTGACATTTTCAAAATTTATTATCGGTTTGACGCCATTGTGTCAACTTGTTTTGTTTTACCTTTGACCTCCCCGTCTTTCAGTCAATATGACAAATGGATACCTTTTTTACAGCATTGCAATCAAATCAATGGAATTCCTTGGTCGGTGCTTAACTTCTTTTATAAGCTATATATATATTTGTTTGTATTTCATTTCTTTTTCATTTTATCTCGTCATTTCTTGAATTTCAGTTTGGTAAATATAATTCACCTGTGTGGGGTAGTGATTCCTGTATACAGTGTCTGCTCTCTACCGTAACACCTTGATCTAGAACTCATAAGTGTTGATTTAAAAACTTCAAAAGAATCCTGTTATTTCAAGAGATAAAAATTGCAACAAATATTTGATAGTAAATGTGTTTTGATAGCGTTAAAAAAATTTCAAGCATTCAAAAGTTGCTATTTTATTATCAAATAATTTCTATCCCCTTCTCTTTGACCTTTTTTTTGTCCACAAAATTAAGTGATAAATTTCACGGGAAGCGGTTAGAGTTTTGACAAGAAAATTTTAAATAGAAACAACTTGGTACAAAATTCAGTTCTATAATATTACCACAGGTTTTTACGTACAGATAAAAAATTGTCCATCAAAAACCAAATTCTACATCCTACAAATTTACATGTATACATTATACATATACATGTATATCTCTTTACAGTATTTTTTCATAAATGTTTTAAATTTTAAAATTTTTAAGAAAAATTATGTTTATAATGAAATTACTTAAAATTCATGTCTTGTGTTTATTTAATGTTTGCATTTTCTATTCAGTTTGAGTGCTATGGTATTCATTATTTTTTTTCCGATAACTTTGGGACACTCATCTTTTAGGAAGATATCTTTTATATTCCCTTTTTTATTAAGCCAGTGCCTGTTTAATTGCCCAGCTTTCAGTCTGTGTATTTTTTCGGATTATTTATTTCAACATTCAAGGAAAAAAGAGTAAAAACGTTAAAAGAAGATTAGATCATTGTCGGTATCTAACACTAAATAGTAACAAAACCGACAAGCACGGTCCAAGCACATAATTAGCCCCGATGTTTTATCAGATTTAAAAATCGAATAGATTGTTATTTTTTCAAATTTAAAACTCGGGGCCGGATTTGCTCAGGTGTATTTAATTAACACTACACTTTGTCCATTAGAGTTTACCTGGTTTGTTTAATTTCTTAAACACCCTTGAATGTGCATTTACATCATGGAAAAAAAAGTAACGTGAAAAGCCTCTTTGAATTTTTTTGTGTAATGTTTCATTTAAATAAAAGACATCTGTAGGAGTGTTTTGATCGGGATTTGAAGTTCTCTTTTCAGGGTTTGTCGACCTTGAGGACTCGCAACAAGAATGTATAGGGCTCTCGGTGTACAGATATGTAATTTAATCGCAAGAACTTCCATACAAAATTCCAGTACATTCTTACAATATATCTTGCATATTTAAATACATCATGGTTTATGGGAAAATTGGGGAATGCTGTTCCAGCAGAGTCATTGGTTTTCACATAAACTAAATTTAATGAAGTGTTCATGAGAAAATAATCAGATTGTGATTAGAAATGAAATTCAAATTTTCGAGACTTTGATGTCGGCTTTATTGGACTTCAGATCTTTTAATTCAGACACCGAATATTTTTTCCCTTTGTGTCGTTAATCTTGTCTGCCGATTTTCCCCCATAGTATTATCCTGATTAAGTTTTCGATTTTCTGTCGATTTTGTATTTCACAATCAGCAGATGTTTCAATATCTGCAATTTTAAAATCATCAAATTGGATCAAGAAATCTTGGCAGCTTTACAGCTAAATTCTATTTGGTCAGCTGTCCAGTGACACTTTCCCTTCTTTCTGGCCACTGACCTACCACTAATAAATTAATACAAGTAACAGCTGTAATGGGAGACTGACCATTACATATACATCAAAGTGACCCCTATCCCTTGACATTTTAGTCCAGTGATAAACAAATTCCAAGTTTTCCATGGTCAGTGCATTTTATGTAAACAAATTCTTGAGCCAATTAGTACACTTGGTATACAAGTATTAAAATAAATCAAAGTTGCATGAAATGTATCTCAGTAATTATGTGCACCTCCTTCTGAAATGGATCACTGGTTGTAGTAAATTATCGACAAATTAATTAATTAATTACTCCTTTTGATTCCACTGTGCTTGTTTATTTATTCAGGAGAGTATGACTTTCCTAAGTACCAGGCTTCAAGTAAACTTTGATTTTGGGTTCCTGTTAAATGTATATTTTGATCTCTGATATATATGTTCTTCAAAGTCCTGTAATATACATGTACGCATATCTTGTTATCAATCTCACTGCAGTTACATGTACATGTATATGTACTATATATAACAAAACAGATTTTGTACATGTATAACAGAAATTTATTTTTTTATCATTCTTCATTTATTACTTATCCACCACCCTAGATCCACAAACACCACTACATGAATATACAGTGTATCTAGATTATGTACAATATATTACATACATAGATTATGTACAATGTACTACATGTACATGTATGCATACATTATATTCATGTACCTTGTATATATACATGTTCAGTGTATATATATATATATATATATATATATATATATATATATATATATATATATATATATTATATATATATATATATATATATATATTATATATATATAATGTACATACATGTACTACAATGTACATGTAGGTTCAATGTACATGTATACACATTTATATGTATAATCAATGTACATTGTAAATAGAATAATATGTACATGGGCCTATCCACTTTACATGTGCATATACCCTTACAGGGAAAATAAATCTACAATGCAGGATTTGACATTGGAGTGGTGCATCCCTAAAACAATAATTACGCTTGCTGAGTGTAGCATAGGGTAGACATTTTGGTAATTTGTTATTCATTTTCTACCTTTTTATAGAAAAAAGATTTCACACATTTTTTGCCTACTTTAGAGGATGAGTGACAGCTGAATTTTTAAAATTAAATATTAAAATTATAATAAATAATAAATAATAAAATATTAATTAATATAATTAAAAAATAAATATATATATATATATATATATATATATATATATATATATATATATATATATATATATATATATGTATATATATATATATATATAATGTACATACATGTACTACAATGTACATGTAGGTTCAATGTACATGTATACACATTTATATGTATAATCAATGTACATTGTAAATAGAATAATATGTACACTCCACTTTACATGTGCATATACCCTTACAGGGAAAATAAATCTACAATGCAGGATTTGACATTGGAGTGGTGCATCCCTAAAACAATAATTACGCTTGCTGAGTGTAGCATAGGGTAGACATTTTGGTAATTTGTTATTCATTTTCTACCTTTTTATAGAAAAAAGATTTCACACATTTTTTGCCTACTTTAGAGGATGAGTGACAGCTGCACCTCTACCTGAATCCCTCCCCCCTGTATACTACATGTACATGTATATATAGAAATGTATATATAATAGAATGTCATGTACATTTTATGTACACTGACGACTATATGCACATAAACACACATTCCTGTAAATCTTATAATGTCAATATGTATAATGATTGTCAAAACATGTATGTACATTTGTATAATGTCAATATGTACATTTGTATAATGTCAATATTTTATATAATATACATAATTAAAGGCAATGAAGGGCACTTGTTACATTAATCAGTGTAATTGATAATGTTGTCATATTTCTGATATCACCGAATGCTACTTCAGTACCAAACCTTCATACCTGTATCTCTGCACATCATTACATGAGGGATAATCGAGTATCATTGATTCATGATCTCTCATTATGGATTTGATCATTGCTGTAACATCTGCACTAGATAGTTTTTTGCTATTTCACATACATACATGTATGTATGTAGACAGTTGCAATTTATAAACGTTTCCTATATACAGAAAGGACAAACAATTTTGGATTTTTTTTTTTAAGTACTTATTTTCATTTATCAACACTCTCTCTCAACATCATCACCGTTAGGGCCTCCTTTTATCATTGAAGTCACTCGTTTACACCGCCTGTCGACCTCGCACTTATACAAAGAAAACGAGGTGGTATGATTGATATGCAATATACGTAATGAGGGTACATTTGTACATTTAAATGCCAGTTCAAAAAAATAAGTCAACATTAGTCGGGAAAACCTGTGTGACTTTTTGGTCCTAATGACGATGCCCTTGTGACATTTGTATTTGACTTTTTAAGCATCTATTTACAGTTGTCAAAGCACGTGTATGAATTTACATGGGAAAAATATTATCCGAAAACATATATTCTCACGTTATGGCGATGTGCCTTTGATGGTTGAGTATTCCCACTTTTTGTGATTGTACTCATCAGATAAATTGCTTAATTGTGTGTAAATAAACGAGAAAACATTAGAGGAACATATATATTTATATTGTAAACACTTGTCTGTGTGTAAATCTAACACAATTATTAATCACAGAGTGTTGTGGTTACAAATGTACATGTAAGTAATGGTTGCCCTACCAATAACACAGCAAACCTTGCTTTATCGTCTATGAAGCCCTTAAATATTTTTAAAAAATGTTTTATCAGATGGTCAAGCTTTGGAATTAAAATGTATAAAAAGATCCTGTAAAATTTAAGATTATGTAAGGAAATATTTTTAAAAAGAATGCTAAATGAACAGAGGAATTATTATATACATGTATGATACGACTGTACAATAATGAGGCTACTGTTTTGTTAAAACCTTATTTCTACAGAAATATTTTAATTTTTATTCTTTTCGGACATCTTTCCAAAAAATTCCATTTATTCTGTGTTTATTTTTGTCGCGATGTTTTTGTCTTGTTATATGTACATGTATGATGTGATAGAACCACAAAGATAAAGGTTTAACTCGTTCAACCCTGAAGACACATTTGGACTGGTCTAAGTCATTGATTTACAAAAGAGTCCATTGTTTTTCAGGGGCTGTCTCTCTGATCAGCTGACAAGTAAAAGATAATGTTTTAATGCTGACAATTCCAATACTTCTGTAATCGGTTTATTTTCTGTAGAGGCACAAAATGGGAAAATGTGTCCTTTGTCTCTGCAAGGAAATTTCTGTAGAGCTACATGAATCTGTTTCTGATTCGTCCAGCATTAACTCGTTGACCCCTGTAGTTAAATTTGAACTCGTTAATTTCAAAGAACAGGAAAGTTTGCTGTCAGGATTAAAGAGTGTATGGTTTAGAATGCAAATTTTATAATACATGTAATTTTACATGTAACATTAACTTGTTCACACCTAAGTATGAAGGTACAACATAATACTTACTGATTTAGGCAAGTCTGTAAGTGGCTACGTTCTAGGGGGTTGATGAGTTAGTGATAGCATGCATATACATTATTAACTCATTCACCCCTAAAGACACATTTGGACTGGTCTAAGTTATTGATTTACACTAAATTACAGAAGAGTCCATTGTTTTCAGGGGCTTGATGAATTAATTAATGTTACATACCCTTCACAAAATTTTAACCACGAGCTTTACCACAGCTTTACCATGCAAGCGCCACTTTCTCAGATTTTTTTCCAGGTCTGTCATCTATCAAGATATCAACGAGATTAAAAATTCTAAAGTGGCACTACATAAGTTATTTCAGGTAATTTATCAATTCACCTAGAAAATGTTACTTCATACGTTTATCAATCTTCAAATGAAACTAACATCTTTTTCCAATTGCATCGATTTTCAGTAAATGAGAAAAAGAGTCCCAGAAATAAAAAAGGTTACTTTGATAAAATACACGGTTGAATGGTTTTACAGACTTTGTTTTCATCGGAACATTACAGCAATTGATATTGTGTCTCTAGATGATTAATATTGGAAGTGGATGTCCCCACCGAGAGCCTCAGAATCTGCATCTTTCATCGCAATCAATACTGATGATTAATTGCTAGGGTAAGAACAATGAGAGGATGCAAGTTTACTTGTTGTTTCACACTTCGGCATAAAAAAACAGTCTGCTTAATCGGATGAGTTCGTCTGTCATAATGACGAACATCTGAAAAAAAAAAATATATGAAAACTGTAATTAGTGGAGAAGAATAAATCATTTTCTTAATACATGACAAGTTTTTGTTTGGTATTGAGATAATGAAAACAAAATATCGGCAGTCGAATGATAATGATAGAAAATATTTCCCAGTTAATTAATATCAACAAATCATATTCTTTTGTGTCTGTTATCCTCAGTCTCTTTCTATAAAAATCTATTCTTTTGTTTTCTTTTTCTGTGGGGGACACTAAGAATGGCAGATGTAGCATGTTGAGTTAAAGATTTTAAGTAGGTTATATATGATTTATACAGTTCTTCATTCATGAGAATGATATTTCCATTTAATTACTAATCACAGTCACATTCAGATGAATTCTGTTATATCACTCATCACAGTGTTATATCACAGTCACAAGAATGAACTCTTGTATCACTCATCACAGTGTTATATCACAGTGACAAGAATGAACTCTCGTATCACTCATCACAGTGTTATATCACAGTGACAAGAATGAACTCTTGTATCACATCACAGTGACAAAAATTAACAAATGTGTTACTCATCACAGCGTTATATCACAGTGACAAGAATGAACTAGCATCACTCATCAGTGTTGTATCAATTATCAGAGCGTTTTTTCCCTTATCAAAGTGTTGTATCACTTTTCACAGTGTCATATCACTTATTACAGTAACAGTGTTATATCACTTAACAGTGTCAAATCACTTATCACAGTGACATATCACTTATCAGTTTTGTATCACTTATCACAGTGACTGTGTTGCATCACACATCAGTGCCGTATCACTTATCACAGTCATATCTCTTATCACAATGACAGTGTTGCATCACTTATCACAGTGTCACTTTAAAAATATAATTCTTTGATACATGTATATTTCCTCACAGTAGCATGGGTTTTTGTCCATGTACATCACATGGGTTCAGAGAAAACTAGAGACTGACCTAGCATGTGTAAATGATATTTACAGAAGCAACAAATATTGGGACATTTGGACTACATCTGATTCAAATTGCAGTTATAAAATTAACCAGTTGACCCTTAAAAAGAAATGAACCCTTCTTCACATCACAGATATGAGGTATACTATGGTCAAGTCAATTCATGTTTGTAGGGGTGTACAGGTCAAGTAAGATAAAGCATAATTAATGCTTGTTATATGGTCAATTTGGGACCCATAAATTTGCGTTTAGATTTGTTATTGTGTTTTCACCTAGCATTATTGGCTAATGATGCGGAAACGGTAAATCTGATCCTGACTTTCCCTGTAAATGGACAACAGTTAGAGCTCCCATGTGTGTGAACAAACGCTTAAAAGTCCATTTGGTTGATGATGATTCACAGTAATTAAAACTGATATTGTATGAAATTAGATGTAACTGAATATTAACAGCGTAATAATGTGTGTAGATGTACCACGTGTGTGTGTCTTCCCATCTTTCAACATCTGCATAGAGATCGTTTGTCATTTTAATGCAGAAAAAAAAAAAGAAAAAAAAAAGAAAGAGAGATTTGAGAATCTGAACGGAAATTAACTTCCCTTCAATCAGACTTTATAAATATTTATCATATACCTTATTTATATATCGCATAAAAATTTTATACCTGGCTAATGTTTCCTGATACCACTCCGATGTTCCGAATACAAAGAGCTCAGAATTTTTATTACCTAATTGTTGAGACTCAGTGAGTATAAACATGTATATGAAATCATAATAATCCAATACGGAACGGTACTTCATGAATTTTATCTGAAATTTGATTTATTACAATAAAACTTGAATTTCAAATTTGAAAGGATACCTTGATTTTTTTTTTTTTACATAATGAACATTTTAAGTACATAAATTTTACCCAAACCATCCAGCCACATGTACCAACTTCAACTCTGCAGTCTATCATTAATTTTTACACATTTTTGACTTATTTTCAAGAACCAGTGGGCCAATTTTTATTTATATATATTTTTTTATTATTATATTTTATTTGGGATTTGCTGTTTGTCTGTAATTTCTAGCAGCCAAAAATGCTGCACGATTAACTTTCTGTCCCTCGAAAAAAGGATTTTATACTGCATTTTAGAGCTTTAAAATTGAACACATATGAAATAGATGTATATCTCACAAAATTATTATCTTTTGCGAGCTATGCTACTAAAAAAAAAATCAGTTATCTGTAGGAACCCTTTATATATGATACTTTATGCTGTTGTGCGAGTGTTCCAAGGCAATCAATGAGAAGCTGTTTTCATATTTTTCGTATAAAATTAATTTTTTTATTGTGCTGCCTGATACTCATGCCATAATTGCATGTAATACTGGCGCAAACATTTCCTCTGAGTATCGCTGTTACATTTAATTCTTGACAACAACACCAGTTCAGAAATTTTACACTACACAGTTGATAACGGGAAAATATCAAATGTTAAAATGATATCTTATTATTTTTATCACCATTATGATGGTTATAGCAGAGGCCTCAATAAGAATGATTTTAACGGAATAATTACATAGATATCGAATAAAGGAAGAATTCCGATGTGTTTAAAGGGAAAACCTTCAATCAATTTTTTCTAATCAGTTGTATCAGGAAATGGCTTGAAACGATGCTGAATCGATCAATAATTCAGTTTGATCGTTGTTTTAAGTTTAATTACGGAGATCTATCGGGAGGGAAATTGTTGTTTAAGCTAAAGAAATATCTGATAATTCGTGTTTGTTACAGGAAAATGCAAGTTATATATTTTCTCCTGACACAATTTTTATTAGGATAAATACATCTTAAAATCATTTGGGATTCATTTTATGAAAATGGATGTCATGATTTTCTGCTGACTTGCAGTTCTAGAAATAGCTGAGACTGACACACTGTGGCAAGTAGTTCAATGGTGTCTTTTGGATTCAGAATCAATTAACCTAGTAAATACAATGTATGTATACATGTACCATTAACTCATCCACCCCTGAAAAACAATGGACTCTGCTGTAAATCAATGACTTAGACCGGTCCAAATGTGTCTCTAGGGGTGAATGAGTTAAGAAACATTTGGTCCATCTGTATACAGCGACTACTGTCACTAAAGGATACCTTTCATTTGAGACACAGTTTTAAAACCATTTCAGTAGTCTCCACACAGCCCGATTTTAGCATTTTTACCAAAGTGGCCTACAGGACCATTAATTAGCTTAAAATACATACTAGACCCATCAAACTTCTAGTGGCCCACAAATAACTCAAAAGAAATAATTTAATGATATGTTTAGATAAAGATTAACAAATTGTAACATACGCGTACAATGTATGAGGACAAGACGGGGTATTTTCAGTTTGTATTGAAGATGAGTTAGATTATTTTGTAAGATTTACTTACATTTACATGTACATGTAACAGTTATTGGAAAGAGCTGTTCTATCCTAATTTCTATAACTGGACAATGGGGACATGCAGATAATAAATCTATAGCTACTGGCTTGCCACGGGCCAGCGGACCGGTGCTAATTTCCTACGGATTCTGCTGTCCTGTAAAATCATTACGTGCATTTAATGTTACGATCTCGGTGTAATATATAACATAGTAAATATGTGATCTATATTATTTGTGCAATCTACTTATACAAGATTTTCTTTTCCTTTTTTCCCCCCTTGTTTTGGTGTGATACGTTCTTCATTTTAAGCATGCAGTTTATTATTTATTGCAAGTTAAATCTCATAACTTTATTTCAAGAAAAAAAATGGCAACTAAAAATACATCACACAATATGAGGATGAGGATTTAAAGTAGATACGATTATAGTCTTAAGTGTCGGAGATTATTTTTGTACCTATTGACTGTTCTTGCTTTATCATTTGTCTGGTCACCTGATTTCTGAGACCATTTCACACCAGGTGGAAACATTGTTTACTCATTGGAATTATTCAACTCATCTCATTACTTTGTATGTAAAAATGAAAAGTTGTAAAACGAGTGTAAAATATTTGTATAAAATTGAAAGCTAATGATTTATATGTCTTTTATGGTCTCATTCTTTTTATTGCCGTTTGGTGTATTAACCTTTTATCCGAAAAAATCAAAGTCGAGAATCTGAATCAGAAATAAAAGATAAAAGAAAAGAAAAGAAAGTCGTTAAATAAACGTATCTTTATTGTAACAGATGTAAACATTTGTAAATATGAACGGCAAATTTAGGGCATTATTTGTGTCCACAATTTTACTTTTAACTTTATTGTTTGAATTCGGTAACTTTCTCATGAAGTTGTTGCCCTTTTGTATGCAGTTGTGAACACGATGAGATAGTCATAAAATGTCAAATTAAGAAAAATTCGATCAAAGAATGTCGAAGCTGTTTTGAGTAGAAAACATCAAAAAGATCAGCATTTTACTAGAATTGTACTGAAATGACATTTCTAATCTGTCATTCGTAACGAAATTGTAATAAGTATATTAAATGTTTAAAGAGTTCATTTATACATGTCACACACTGCATAAACAAATAAAAGAAAACGTCTCTTTCTATTCATGTTGAAAACTAAATGTTGCCGATTATTTTACTATTTCTTTGTGATATTAATTTCTATCGTAGTATGTGTATGATGACTACACGGATTACGCATCTTATCTGGTTACATCGTAGGTTTTTTGTGCGTCATATCTACGTGTACGTATACTGTACATTGTATGTTTTTACAATTGATGTATTTGGCTATACATGTTCATGTATTGTGCATCTCTGTGTCTGTAGTAAGTACGTAAATGTCATGTATGTAGTTTCAGGTGTGACATAGAGTGAAACTTTTATATAACAACCTCCTTAGGGACACTAAAAACCGGTCTTTTATTGGGAGGTGGTCTTTATATAGAGGTTAATTTGTACACAAATGGTACTGTTGGGGAAAGCAAAATACAGTCTTTGTGACCAGGTGGTCTTTTTACACAGGTGGCCACTAAAGCTGTTTTTACTGTACATATGTATATGAAGTATATTGTATATACATGTACATGTACGTGTACAGATAAACCTGTCTTTTAAGACCACATTCTAAAAACTATTCTGTTAAATAATCCTTCAAATGGAACCTCTCTTAATTGACCACCTGTCTTGAGTGACCACCTGTCTTAAGTGACCACCTGTCTTGAGTGACCACATTTGAGTGGCAGATTGGATGGTCTCTCAAGACAGGATCTGCTGTACATGTATATATCTAGTCCCCACCCAGTAAAACCAGTTTGGGATGACTATAGATTTAGTCTGCAACAGTCTGTCCAGTGGTCTGCTTTGTCAAAGTATTGTAACTACTCCCCTTTCACTTGATAACGGTTTCACAGGTAGGGGAGCATGTATTGATTCAATAAAATTCTGCATAGTATCATTGTATTTTATAGTGTTGTATGTTGTTGTCTCGCAGGAAATATGATTTTTATGTTGTATTTATTCGGTCTCTAGCACCCGTGACATACTTGACACTTCTGTGCTGTTGACAAGTGGAGGCTTACGACAATTACACAATAACAGTTACGAGTGATATAGAGATAACAGGATAAGATAGGCACTTGTTAAGCTGTTGTACCTACATATAATTGTAGATAGAGAGATATTCTATAGAAAGATAGATAAAGGATTAGCATATTTTACTGTGGGTCGGACTTACATGTACCTCTATATGTTCCTGTATAAATTGGTCACAGACAGCGTGGCCTTCTGCTTGGCTGATAATAAGGATTTGTTTGTTTGTTTGTTAGTTTATTTTGTATTCTACATCATTCAACAATTTTTCAGTTATATGGTGGTGGCTTTTAATGGTGGAAGAGAGAACCCGGGTACAATGTACTTGAGAAGAGACCAATGGCCTCCCACAAGTGAACTTAAAAACTTTCTGAAAAAAATCAGTTTGCATATAAGTTGTAGTGTATATCACCATATTTTAAACAGTGACATATGTCACAACACTGATTTCATTGGGGGGGGGGGGACTTATTACATGTATATGGCCAATTTTGGTATCAGGATACATTTGTACTTACAATATGGCCAATTTTGGTATCCGGATACCATTTTTGTGGGGGGGTCAAAATTATATGGGACACCGGTATATCATTTTTGTACTGGTATTACGCTGGTTTCTAATCCATTTTATTATCTCACATATGCCACTGTATTGTTTCCAAACTTCATGAATAGTATGGACTACAGATCAAGATGTGATTTGGATTTTTCAAAAAAAAAAAAAAAAGAATATTTAAATGAATGATATCTATATTCCAGTAGCTCTCTTTGAAAATTGATAACCTGACATTTCAGTAATTATTTGGGATCCGCTAACAAAAATGAAAGACAATCTTGTTTAAATTTAGATAGCTGTACACGTAAAATTTGATTCTGCACGTGATTTTATTTTTCACTGGACTTCAATTACTTATGTATCCAAGTGGTTCGGAACATGATATTACTTAGGAAATTTACAATGACACCTGTATAACTTGACTCTTGAGTCCCCGCTTTTATATGACGTTTGTCAACACTCCATAACTACCTAACGAGTTCATTGCTTCCTGTTATGCTCTGATATAACTTATCACCAAGAAAAAAACATAAATTATATAATTTTGTCTGGGGAGACATTTTTACATGAAAATGTACATGTTTATGTATATTAGATCTGCTAAAGAGTTAAAGTGTGTGGCCTGATATACATTTGTATGTAGTGCCATAAATCTATCCATGCGGTCATTACTACAGTTATAACCATTCATTCCCATTCATGCACTCAGCCATTTAGTTTTGTCTAAATCATCGCCAAAGTGAGGATGGCAAAAAGCAAAGTAATTGGTAGAGTTCTTCAGTGAAGAAGGTTAAAAATGTACATTTAGCATTTCTCTCTTTAACTCTCTTTGTGAGGTAGTTCTCGTCAAGTGGTGTGTCTTTGTACATACATGTACATGTACAACAAACTTGCATGTAAAACGCATACTGTGTTAGCATTGACACTTGTTTCCAAGTGTATTAGCCGAATTATGATTGGTAGTATATATAAAGATATCTCAAATGGACAAATAAATATAGTACATATGTACATGTATATCAGTGAAGTTATACAAGTTTTCCTATCACATTGGGGACCTCTGTGGCCAAGTGGTTAAAGCATCGCACTTAGAACCATCAAGTCTCTCATTTCTGGTCAGCACAGTTTCAAGTCCCGCTGGAACATAAGCTGATTTTTGTGAGAAAATTTGCCAGTTTACTTGCCCGAGTACATTGTAACAGATTCTCTCCCCACCATAAAAATACTGACCACCACCATATAACTGAAAAATGGAGTGTGGTGTTAAACATTATTCAAAATTTAACAAAAATTCAAATTCCTATCAAAGTGATTCCTTCACGTTTAGTTCATATCTGGACTCTTGAAATGTGAAATTCAGCACTTAACACTTAACACATACATGTTTAGGTAATATTGGCTCTTTAAACAATGGTTTAGCCACTCAATACTTTGATTGAGATACTAAACATTTATTTGAATATACATGAGCACAATTCCGTCCTCTAGTCCAATCACACATACATGTAAATGTATAAAGGCCCAAGCATCAAATCTCCAGACCTTTAATTTATGTTTAAAGTTCAAATTTAATTTTACGATTTCAGTTTTTGTTGCAAAATTACATTTTATCAGTAGTCTCGCTGTTATAAAATTACGATTTAAACTTGCAGTTTGGAAATTATGCTTCAGGCTCCCTGATCATATAGACTGTCAATGGTTTATCACATTCTGATAATGATAACCGTTTATTTTATTCAACCTAGAAATTTTATCGCAGTTTCTGAGACCCAGGAAGACAATAACAGCGTCACACATAATATATCATCATATATCGGCTTACGAAGTAAACATTGTTTTTTGGGGAAAACTGGGAGTTTTTCAAGTGAATTTATATTGTTTTTCATTCCTTATCTTTAATTCCCCTGAACGGTCTCGTAAAATCCTTTGGTGATCACATTACAAAAGAGCTCCGGAATTACGACTAAACGATAGATGTAGATTTTACTATTACTAAGCATAAAATTATGCATATTTTGTGCCAAATTGTAAGTAGATTTTCTCCTGTTTCATTATATCTCTTAATTTATTGCTAATATTTGCACGACCATAGCCAAACAAATTGGCCTTATCCATGCTCCGGCTAAAATGATATGCAAGATCTCTGGTCATAAAGACAATTTATCATTTATAATCTTACAAAGAATCTGTAATATCCTGTTGAGATTTCCAAAATAAAAAGTGGAAAAAGTCAGCTGATAAACAACTGTATAGCATTCAATTTGTTAATCTGAAAAACATTCTGGTAGTTAAATTAACAACAGAAAAATTATTTGTATTGCTTTTGACAATTTGGTTATTTGTTGTTGAAATGGACATTAGCTGTGTTTACCTCCAAAAATTATTTAGATTTTTTTCTACATGTACCTGTAGTTTTACTAATAGCATTTTTTTTAGTGTAGCATGAACCCATATACCCTTAAAAACACATTTGGATTGGTCTTAGTCTTTGATTTTCAGAAGAATCCATTATTTGTCAGGGGTTGATGACTTGAGCAGTGCTGAAACAAACAAAAATGTTCACAATATTTCACAGTACATTATTTCATAATACATTGTACAATACACGTATGCTTTATTATGTGTTTTGGCACTGCCTCTTTAAAGAAAACAAAAATGAAGAAAGAAAACTGAAGGAAATGGAATAAAACTTTTTGGTCCTGATAATCATTATGATTTAATTATACTTCTGGGAGAGGTTGATTCATCTGTTAATATTTATCAGACACAAAATAGTCGATACATGAATAAAACTTGTACCTGCGAACTCCAATGTAGATGTGTGCTTATATAATCATTCATTCAAGAAGTAATCAAATTATATAACAATAAAAACATGCACAAATTGTGTTAGTTATAGACATCGAGTAGTCAATGTGAATTCTGTACAGACATCAGACAAGTTATTTTACAGCGTTTAAAAAGAAAGACTTTCTTTGCCATGTAATTTTTTCGTATGAAATAACGATATTAGTACAGTGACTTCTTTGTAATTACACAGGGGCTGCGATCTCACCTCTGTAGCAAACAAATTTGTGTCTCTTAAGTTTTTTGTAAATGCTAGAATGTTGGGTAAGTATGGCACATCAACGATGTCTTTGTGGTAGGAATATAATTGCATTGCGAAATGAAACGCCATCTACCTATGTGTAAAAATTGTATTGAAACACACTTTTCGCATTCCTTTGATAGGTAACATGTATGGCCGTTATAGAAAATTTAATAAAAAATAGGACATTCCTTTGTGAAAAATAACATCATTAATCTTTGACTCCTCCAAAGAGGTGGTTTTTAAAATAAACAGGGTGACAGTTGAAATTATTAAAAAATTGATCATTTAAACTCTCATTTACACATCGGGG
This sequence comes from Atrina japonica, assembly GCA_030159075.1. Classification (NCBI taxonomy): domain Eukaryota; kingdom Metazoa; phylum Mollusca; class Bivalvia; order Pterioida; family Pinnidae; genus Atrina; species Atrina japonica. The sequence continues at coordinate 346,046 of BROG01000255.1, read as the reverse complement.
TGAAAGAATTGGATTCTTTGGCCATAAATCTTCAGCAATATTGAGGACTTGACACCATGTTTCATGGCTCATTTCATTGAAGAATAATGTAAAATAATTGACCCTTGACCTTTGACCTTACAACAGCAATAAGATGATGTGTGTATAAATAAAGTCAAATTTAGTCAAATGATTTTTATCTGATGAATGAGGTAAAAAAAATGACCCTGAATTGATTTAGATTGTTAAGAAAAGTACACATACATCATGTATTCCGATGAATCAGACATCTGTTATCTGGGGTTTCCAGGACTTTGTTGAAGAGAAGATGTACCGGTATTTAGTTTTTACAAAGAAATATGTGCATTTATGCACAAACACATTTAACATGCACATGAATGTACTCATCTTTGCATAAACATTGTATATGCATACATTTTGTACTTACATAAAGATGTATGCAATCAGTTATAGCCACATATACGTACACCTATGTACACCCACATACACACCAATGTGTAGGCCTACCAATTGCAACTCTCACACAAACACATACTGGTACATGTATATTGCACACACCACATACACACATACACTATACTCACACATACACCAAACACACTCACACATTACACAAACACACTCACACATTATTGAGCATCTCTTGAGCGGGCTATAATGGTTATATATATGTAGTTTCAGTTCATACTATTTTATCATTTCACTGTGATACACAGGTTCCTTTAAATTTCAGTCTAAAAAAAATTATAAAAAAAAACCTCGTAAAATATGTAATTGAGTCTCATTATATCATAATGATATTGTCGTAAACATTTTACTACAAGGTTGAAATGTAATGCCTGCGAACAAAGTATGACGTAAAAATAATGGTAGAAAAAAGTTGACAATCTGTTCATACATTTTGGATTTATGACAAATGATGTAATGAGATCATGTAGGAATTGTTTGTTATTCTTTATGAGTACAAAAGCCCAGCATGAAGAGTTTTTATCATGAATATGTACTTTTAAATCAGAATTGAAGTAAATACAAATGTATTATTGAGGATGGTACGACCTTTTCTTGTTTTGTATTTGTTGACGAGACATATTTTATCGCTCATTATAGCAATATCAAATTGTATTACCGATACATTGCACTTTAAATGTCTAACTGCGATTTCTTAACTATAACGCCATAACAAAGTTATAATCAATTAGTACATGTGTTGTTTAATTGTGGTTAGGATAAAATTCATTTTGCCAGCATCACATATGTATGGTGTAGAGTCCATTGAGCCTTTGTTATTGAATCTTGGTCTGTATAAAATGTTAGCACAAACAAAAACCTGTAAAATGCACTCACACAGTCTCTTACACACACACACACACACACACACACACACACACACACACACACACACACACACACACACACACACACACACACACATCACCACTACCATAAACACACAAACCACTACACACCACCACTACAACAACATAGACACACAACACACACACACACATCATCACCACTACCACAAACACACTCAAACCACCACACACCACCACAACAACAAACATAGACACACACACAAACCAATACACACACCACCACACAGACATGCGCATACATGTATGCACACATTTATCAAGTTTCTTTGAAAGTATATACATGTATTTGATTTACCTCAGTATATAGATAACTAAAAAAACAATCTAAAACTTTCAATATTATTTGAATGTTTTGTTTTAAAATATGTGCGTGTTGTGTGTATGTTCACGTCTTGTGTTTTGAAAACATTCTGTTGAATAAGATGTTGAATAACAAAATTGCGTAAAATATCTGGCAGTTGGGATGTAAGTTTTTACTTAAATACCTACATATGTCAGTTGGAGATTTGCCCATGTCGGTTGTGATGTTTGAGGGTCTATCATAGTGAACACACAGGCTGAAGGTCCCTCTGCAATCACCTTGGTTTGTTTTGACTTTACATTGGGATCGTCATCTGGTTCTATTTTTAGTAAATTTCTGACATTGTTTGAGTTTATTAGATAGCGAGCAGATGGTATACTTTAATTACTGCAGTATAATCCAATTCACTAAATAAGTATTTACATGTATGGTACATCACTACATCCTACAGATTTGGTACATTTATATATTCTGGAGAAATATTTCAGGATCAGGATCAATCAGACTGATCTGCATGAAATATTTCTGGATCTATCAATCGGACTGCCTCTAATAGTATGTTTGTATCCTTATAACAATATACATCAGTATAGCATACCCAGTAATTTTATCTTTCAACAAATTATTTGGCATTGCCGATTTTACAAACCATTGACCTGAGGTCCAGATAGGAAAACATGTACATTGTATGGTACACACCATTAGGAATGTCCATTTCCTGACCTGTCATTTTCCAACTGTCAACTTGTTGACCAACAGAAGTCTACATAGTATTTGGAATTGTATGTATTATGTTAAATGTCATCATCAGCTTTGCTTTATATTTTATATGGAAGCTTGTGGGGGTCATTATAATCATTATAATGATTATATATATATATATATATATATATATATATATATATATATATATATATAGTGGAATCTCGTTGGGTCGAAATCCATTGAGTCGAAATTTCGGATATGTCAAAGTTGAAAGTCTGGTCCAGATTTTTATAGATATAATAAATAATATATCAATTAAAATTTTGGTTATCACAAACTCCTGATATCTTGAAGTAATAGGGAGGGTCCCGTGAGTTTCGAGATAAGGAGATTTCACTGTATTATATATATGGAACACATGTGATGTAATTTTTATGATCCTCACCTCCAACATTGAAAACAGGCTGCCATTATAGAATTGAAAAATTGTCAAGTGTGGCATAAATCACTATTCAAAATCAAATAAAATTTAACTCATCAACCCCTGAAAAACAATGGACTCTTCTGGAAATCATTGGCTTAGACCAGTCCAATTGTGTCTTTATGGGTGACTGAGTTAACCGATCTGAAACCACATCCACAGGACATACCACAGAAAATCTGTATAATGCCCATATGACTCTTTATATAATATCTTATGTTAAGCATATAATGCAAAAGGAAGAGTAACAGCTAATAATCAAACTGCAGAGCCTGTCAAGTCAGACCACTCTCATGAAAGACCCACATTTTGAAAGCCACATGGTTAAATAATTGCGAAATCACCGGTCTTGAGAAACAACATTTATGTGGCTGATGGGGTGGTCTCTCAAGATAGGTTCTTGAGCAATAGCTGACCAGCATCAAGTCCCAAAATTTACTACATGTACTTTGGAGAGAAATACTGCTCCACAGAGTCGCAGTGACCGGACAGCTTATGAATTGTGTATCACTAATGTTTAGAATGACCTGAAAATCATGATCACCATTCGGTCATTCCACTGTGTGAAGTGACCAGTACTGGACTAATGATTGATCATGCTATCTATTTATAGATTGCTAAAATGGGTCAATCAGTATTCACTAATAAATTCAGGTACGTGTATTATACATCATTCTGTATTGAATATTTACCTGGATTTCGCTGTTTACAATTAGGCATGGACCAGTGCAGTTAACTCATTAAAAAAAATCAATTAACCAGTAATTAATAGTTGTGGAGGGTATTAAATGACATGTCCTATGTAGATTCACTATACGTGTATAATAGAACCTGGCATGGACATATATATCAAAATTATGGTGTCCGTTCCTAATAAGCGATATGGTTTAGAAAACATGCACAGTATCGTATTCAGGTAGAGTCGTCATCATTGTTGTTTGTTGGAATTACCAGTTTACGATGACATCGGTATTGTAGTCTCTACAGATTTATGTTGATAGGAAATTAGAAAAGTGTGTTTTGTGTATCAGCCAATGGATCATAAAGTCCTAGAGAAACGCGAATTAATTGACGAGCTTTTTACTGTGGAAATATGCTTCATATAACAAAATGTTTTATACTTAAATGTATTTTGTGTTTAAAAGAAAAATGATAATGTTGGCTTCTATTTGTTACTATTGAATTTTTTGTACAAAATAACTTAAATCACATGTGTGATTGTTTCTACAAAAATTCAAAAACAAATAAATAGAATTATTTTTATTTGATCAAAGTAGATCCGTGTTTACTTAAAATACATTTATTCTTAAATCGATACATGTTGTTTGTGAATGTGTGTGTGCTTGTTCCTGCACTCGAGATGTTTAGTCTAAGTCTGGGACAGGCATGCGTTTTGTTGAACAAAATTATTAAGTACATGTATTTTGACAGATCTTTTTCAGTTACTTGATTCACACAGGATAAAATGATGTTACAAATATGAACTCTTGACCTTGGTTTGAGAATGTGAGACTGCCAAATTTCTGACATCAACTGATGTTGGAGTCAGCTTACAGCTCTCTCATTCTCTGTTTCTTGCTGATTTAAGTACATCGAGAATGATCGAATGATCGCACAGAAGTTTAATGGTTTGGAAGGGCTGCATTTGATATGGATATGTGCAAACGTTAAATGGTTCGGAAGGGTCTCTGTCAATATGAAAAAGTGACAAAATCTAGCTTCCTTGTAATTGGACCGCTATTTTATGGCTTGCAGGGACCAGATACATGTACCACTTTGTTCACAAAGAGCTTTGTTGTTCTTAGATCTCTTCTTCTCAATACATTTCTGACATACATGAGAAAGTACATTTTACAATACAATTTACATATTTTAAATATATTTTACAACTTTGGAATCTTGACATTAATAGAGGATGCAATACTAGACCCTCAATGGCCATACATTTTGATTTTCCTCTATTTGCATTTTGTACAGCATGTTTTAGTGTACTTGTAGTTTTTTTTGTACAACTCATCCGAGTGCCGTATGATAATTTTCTTGTGTGATACAGTACCATGCAATATACTCAAATAAAACGAAATATTTTGTAATTACAAAGAAAATTTGGGATCCTTATTTCATCCTATTTTGCATCCTTACTTCTTCCTCCGAGATTCAAATATTGGAATTCGATACTTGTCTACAAAACAGCAAAAACATACTCACACACACATAAAAAAACTGCTCAGGCAGAAGAAGAAAAAAAAATGCGAAATTTAAAGACAATTGATGCCGATTTTATTTGATCATGAGAAGTTAAATGGATGTGCATGCACAATGGTAGATTTCTCTGTTGCTCAAGTTCTCTCTGTACAATGGTCTATTGTTACGTTGTCTGTCATCCATGGAGACATAATGTTTGTGTAGCGGTGACTCAGTTTGCCTTGTTTCTGTGTAGCATTAATTGACTTAATTCAGCTATGTGTGGAGATGACAGCGGTAAATTATTCAAGACGTCTTTCTCTTTGTGTATTTTTTAAAAGTAGATGGACCCAGATAATATGTACAGCAGGGAGAAATGTTTTCAAGTTATTTCGATCGAATTTGCATTGCAATTTCTTTAATAAAGAATTCTGCAATTTCGTTAATAAAGAATTCCGCTTGGAAGCATCGAGAAGATGCAGCTTTTAAAAATGGTCTGTATCTTCTATTGGAAGAATTCATTTTCATATCCGGGGATGCTCCAGGAGAGATTTTCATTAAAAATTCAAAATAAGTATTACATGTAAATGTAAAAATAGGTACATGTAAGTACAACGACCACCTCTCTCAAATGTTCAGCAGAATTTGGAGACAGGTTAATTTTTTTTTTTTTCATGTTTGTAAACAGATAATTTTTTTTTCAGGTGTACATTTTATACGGGTAATGGTTTTGTTTTTCATCTCTATACACATCAAAAGGCAGATCATCGGCTCCTGAATGGACTTTACTTAGGCCAGTTCAAATGTGTCATATGGGGAATTTTTCAGATATTTAGTATAATACCCTTTATTTAAATGTAGTTAAGAATTTGGTTTTTTGGGGTATTTTTTGTATTTAGTGGGGTTTCTTTTGTCATACATGTACATGTACTTGAAAATTGTCCAGATCTATGGTCCTAAAAAAGAAAACAGGGTCACATTAACGAACAAACAGAAAATACTACCAATTAATATATGTAAGAAAACTGGCAAATTTTCCCATAAAATCTGCAAACCTGAATTTAATGGTGTCATTCTTGTAATGGCCTCTGTTATACATGTAATGCGTACACATTTCAACAGGCTCTAAGAATATACAATGTACCTTGTACCTGTATACTGACAGTAAATACAGGTATCGTCAGATTCACATAAGATGGCAGGGCGGTGCAACCATTTGATTATCATATGGATGATTCTACTCACTTTTCGATTGTGACAAGCTGCACAGGGAAAATGTTTTATTCCTCTCTGGATACTCTTTTATGTATGGTGACAAGTAGGAATGATTACTCTAGTCAGTGTAATTTTCATGTTATGCTTTATTACCTAAAATTTAAGCTCGTCAAGGTCAAGAAAGGGTTCACAAGACTCCACCCCACCAGGTTATATGGATTTTACTGTAACATACAGTGAAACTTGTATATAATGACCTCCTTGGGGACACAAGAAAACCGGTCTTTATTGGGAGGTGGTCTTTATATAGAGGTTGATTTGTATACAAATGGTACTGTTGGGGACAGCAAAAAACGGTCTTTGTGATTAGGTGGTCTTTATATCCAGGTTAGTCACTAAAGCAGGTTTTACTGTACATGCAGTGGGGCATCATGGAGACTGGTTTGACCCACAGTTATGGGTGAAGAATTTTGACAAGTCAATCAGACGGAGCAATGATATATTGGCCAGCCTTAAGTCTTGCAAGAGCTGAAGAGAAACAAATTCCTCGGAGCTTTGAATTGTATGAATACTTGTTGATCACATCAGGGGTTTGGTGGAGATCAGGATGTAACGGCTGTCAGTGCTGATAGATAAATCGGCAGATTTTAGTCTCTCTTGCCTGTGTTTTCATGGCAGAAGATGCGGCAGAATGGCAATGTGTCCAGCTAGATAAATATATCAATGCTTTTCCATTGATTGGCTTTGATTTTATCCGTCAATCACATGTTTCCCTTGTCCCAATTCTCATCAACATATTTCCGATAGATAATATTTTCCCATTATTGGTAAACCAGCATCTTTCCACTTGACCACTCATCCAAGAAGATGGGCCAGCAAATTTCTCTGTGGTTTTGAGAAATTAAAAACAAATGAAGCATAGTTTCTATCATCAACATTGGATAAGAACACACAATACTCATTACCGTTATCAGATTAGGCAAATTGAATCCAGCCTCACCTTCAGTTAGGAACATCGTATTGTTAATGAACTATGGGTTGCATTTTGACAAGAAAAATCAGCAGCATTTTGATTGGTATTAAGGGACTTTAGCTGCATTTTGATTGGAGGTCAGGGACTATAGCTGCATTTTGATTGGTGGTCAGGGACTGTAGCTGTATCATTTGACCAGGTTTTTTGGGACAGGTCCATTTTATGATAGTACAAGTAAATGTTCTCATTTGTCCAAATTGTTGAAGACAAAAATAAATTCAATAAAGTCATTTTGCATTTGGACAAATACATTATTTAGATTTCATGCAGGACAATTGGTAATGATCATGATTCTTGACCCCTGGAATAACTTGTACATGTATATATATATATATATATATATATATATATATATATATATATATATATATATATATATATATATATATATATATATATATATATGTGTGTGTCTTCAAATATTTGGTCCTAATTTTATCACCAAACTAAAAATAAATGGTCATGCTGCTTTGTCATACCTGTATGAAAGATGACACACTTTCAAATAGATACAATATAGATATATGCTGAAAGTGTAGGATTTCGATTATAATTAATTTGTCTGAGCCGTATATTGTCGCCAAACAATGCCCCTTTGTGTGGGTGTCATTTCCTTCATTACACACAGCATGTGACATGTACATGTACTATCATCAAATATGCTGTGATGACATGACATGGACTGCCAATCTCCAAATCATTCACCAGAAATATGCAAATTAATCACATGACAGTAGAGAAGTGGATATCAGTTCTACACTGTCCACTGTGAACCAAATCTGTTTTACGACCACCCCTTATTGAAGCCTCTTTTGTGTGCAGAATATCCCTTCAGGAACCCCATTTGTATTCTCTATTAGAGTGATTAATTGGTTTAGTTTTCATTTACTTCATCTCTGATGATGAGATAATCGCCCATCAGCATTTCATCTTTTCCATCTTGCTTGATAGAAAGACTGGAAAGCCAGGGGGGAAATGGATCTCTTTGTCAGCTGGGGTCCAGTGAGTTGATCAGAGAATGAAATGTTGGAACAAAGAGGTTGAAACATCTCCATAAAAAAGTGGGTCTCTTATGTCCATGTTTAATATGTAATCTATTGGCACAGAGTTATTATGTAAATGTTTTAAGATTTTAATTACATATGCACACTTTTTGGAAGATTTTATTTGGTACCTGTACAGTATATGTTTGCTACATGTACTTTCATAAAAATAAAAAACAATAATATTTACCTTTTAATTGCTCATAATAAGTAAATAATGGAATTGAAGGAAAAGCGCCAAGTTTTAGGTAAATACAATAAAAAGTCAGTCTTTTAGCCCAGTAGATAAATATTGGTTTTAATACATGTACACGTATATGTATACATACATGTACATGTAATAATTGGTTCCTCGTTTAGATTTAGTTACATGTTCATCGTACAATGTATAAACACAAAATCCAAACATACATGTAATAATAATTGTTTAACTTATCCACCCCTATGGCCACATTTGGAATTATCCAAATAAATAAAAAGTATGGTCTACTGTCATAAATCAGAAATGAACAAGTTGATAATGTACGTGTATATTAAAGTATTGAAAGATACGGATGCTAAATAAAAAAACTCCTGAATTCTGACAGTGGACTTTACAATTCTGAATTCTGACAGTGGACTTTACAATTCTGAATTCTGACAGTGGACTTTACAATTCTGAATTCTGACAGTGGACTTTACAATTCTTTGAAATGGGCGAGTTCAAATATGACTACAGGGTTCAAAGAGTTACCACATTTACCCATGTTATAGTCTCTCTCTCTCTCTCTCTCTCTCTCTCTCTCTCTCTCTCTCTCTCTCTCTCTCTCTCTCTCTCTCATTTAATTCTATTTGAAATCAAACACAGATTAATGCAGTAAGAATCAATCAGATACAGGTCATGTGATTAACTATGCATGCTCACGGCCCCAACAGACTTCCAAGGTAAAAACGTGTCTACTTGTACATGCATTATTCAAACATTTTGTTGTGTAATGTCAGAGTGACAGTTATCTAGAATACAATGAAATACCTGTACCTCCCCAGAGTTCTGTGATTTAGACTATCCCACTGTAATGATTGAATCAATTTCCATTCATTTGTAGCGATATGAAATAGCAAAAATGTATGAAATGAAATTCTTTCCACTTATCATGTGCAATTGTTAACCTGCCAAAAAGCAATTGAAATCAAATGCATTGAAACTGAAAAAATTGAGCTGTGATGGAAAAATCCAAAGTCCAAAAATTTTCAGTATAAATGTTATTTCTTTGATGTTTCGACAAATAACGATGTGTAAATATAGGAAGTGCATCTTAATTTATAAAAACAAAATGGTTCAAAAGCTGAAAGGATGATCATAAAGATTCCAGCAGCTGTATGGCTGAGGTTCTTTCATCTTGCAACTGATAATTACATAAAATGGAATGAAATTGATGAATAGGTAATAAATGATGTTCATTTCAAAGACGTCAAATTGACATTGCGAGTGACAGTGTGTACACAGTCTTTATTTTATGCTTTTTTTGTGATGGGAAAATGCGTACTGTATATGAAGCTACATTGTTCATTGTATTTACTCAAGCTTTCTGTACCACAAACTGTCATTTGTGCAAGTTATCAGTACAGGAAGTTATCAGTCTGGCAAGTTGTCAGTCAGGGAAGTTGTCAGTCAAACTAAGTGTCAACCTGGCAGATTATCACTTAGGCAAGTTGTCAGTTTGGAAGGTTATTACTGGCAAGTTATCATCCTGGCAAGTTATCAATCATGTGTCGGTATGATATGGCAAGTTGTCAGACAGGCAAGTTGTCAGCATGTCAAATGTCCATGGTCTACCCAGTCTAAACAAATAAGATGTATTTCTCCAGTTTTCCTAAGAAAATCTGGGATGAACCTGGTGTGAAAAGTGAGTGTGAGTTAGACCCCTGATCCCTAAAATAAATTCCCCTCTAATAATATAAATTGACCCTACTTGTCATAAATAATATAGGGCATTCCAAGTGTGTACATGAGGGATGGATTACTGGAACATTTAGGGAACTAATTGCTTCATGAATTGAAAATAAAAAAAAAAATAAAAAATATGTAACCAGATAATTTTTCTACATATCTAAGCATTTATATGTATGATCTAGTGCTTACAATTTTACCTATGATATTTTCAGCACACAAATTTGAAATAACATTCAAATTAGCTATGGGATGCTAAAACTATTAAAAGTCATCTTCCAAATGTATGGGCAAGCTGTGCCCCCTGTTATGTAAAGCTTATGTAACTTTACTTATCAAAAGTGTTTTTGTACTCCGAAGAGGAGTGGGTACTGTTAAGTTTGAAGGAGTCAGTAATTAGTTATGCTTGAACAAAGAAAGAAAACGTGTATCCAGATCCAACTCGTAAAATGAAATCTATGTGTCTGTAATGAGGTCTCTTTGAAGCTGATTGCGATTGTAGCTGATGATAGAAAACATGGACGGAGGCAAATGATATCCTGGAAGTCTGAGCGGTCTGTCTCGGTATCACATTTTATACAGTGTATCTCAACACTCTCAGAATTTATCAGATATTTTTGTTGAGCTGTAAATATGAACACATTACCCATTAAAAATGGAACTTCTTCTAATTCGGAATTGATGAAATCGTACTGAAAGCATCTTTTTATCATTTCTGTGTTAGGCCTCCATTACAAAACCCAGCATGACTTCTAACTGTCGTAGGATGAGAAACAAATGATTTATGTGTTTGTACTGGCGGAAGGGTTTAAAATAATTTGTGCGTGCTATTGTTGTAAATGTGTATTATGTTTTATGTCCCACTCGTATAAAATGTAGCAGATATGTTTCCAGATCTATATATTTTTGTTTTATTCATGTACATTGTACATGTACGTAGATGCAATATGGCAGTAACAATGTGCCTGTCTGCGTAATTATAGGATATTGTTCAGTATATATACATGTACCCAAATGTGTCAAACTAGACATTGAATGTATCTAAATTGGTCAAATAGATGCATTATGCATATGAAAAAAAACAAACACGCACTGACTGGTAATAATCAGGAAGACCTTTAAGCAAAACCTGGAAACATTAAACCATATTATTGTGATAGAGTTGATTTATTGATGTATTTTGTGTATTAGGCGTACTGTTTTTCTGATTCAGATGCTTATGAAACTTGTACATGTACAAAATGTTTAGGGCTGTTGTTTTATTTGTGTCGAGTTATTTTATTCATTCCAATGAAAATAATGACTTAAACAGATACACTAGTTTGTATGGCAGAGAGGGACCATAAATTATCCATCCCCATAATGTAACAGCTAGTATTTTATTTGTGCTAATGATTACTCCGCATGTGGCTGTTATCTGATTGCCTGTTTATTTATGGCCAGTGTCCAGCAAGCTCAACAGTTTAAGTCTATTTGTACATGTATGACCAGGGGTCAGTATTACACAATATTGGTTCTGTGTCCTTAACAAGCTTAACATCTATAGGTACATTTGTAGCAAAGTGACTAGAGGAGAAGAAAGTAGATGTTTGTTTGTACAAGTGTTTGAACTTAAGTCCAGTACAACATCAACAAACATTAGGACATAACTACTGAAGGAATACCCAGTGTGTGTTTATCGTCTGTTTAATGTGCTGTGTCATTGGTTAGTCACTGGAGCTATATGAACAAATAAAATAATATATTTGTGTACAAATCTGCATGTACTTATTTAATGATTAATAAAGAATGTTTCTTTGCAATTCACAAAATGGCAGACATCCCTATCCATGGGGTCCGTTATAATTCACAAAATGGCAGACATCCCTATCCATGGGGTCCATTAGATGTACATGTATGATAGGAATTGTTCTTTTTTAAGCTGTAGAAATGCCTGGCATCCTTCTACATGAAGTTATACCAAATGTACATGGCTGGTCAAGCTGGAGTGTATTCTATTGAATAAAACATGTTTCAGTCTTGCAAATGGCTGGCATCCCTCTACATGAAGACATGCATATGCATCTGTTTTTATCCAATTTTGTAGTTCATTCTGTACATATAAGAGATACATTAATTTGTAATAATAAAAAACATGCCTCTTTCTTAGGTCCTAATAGAAAATGGTTGGTATCCCTGGGAATGGCAGTCGGTCCTTATTGGTAGGGAATATAATTTTTATCTGTCTTACATGTACATTTTGTACATAATCATTTTATGTTGATTAAATATGGACTTCTTAGACCATCTTTTGGATATGAACATTTCATCAATTCAACTTTTTACATTAAACTTAACACAGTCATACAAAATTAAATATTGCCTGGCACTAGTACTGCTATATCTAATAATAGTTTTCAGATGTAGACAGAGGAATAATAATAAAACAAACTTGTGTAATGATAAATATTTAAGAGTTCATTTCCCGGTGGATGAAAATGACCACTGGCTAATTTTGTAGCATACATGATATATTTGATAATATCCGTCATATTATATCTCGATCAGCTTGTCCAGGTCACTTTACCTAGATAAAGGTCACACCTTTACCTGTCATATCTCGCTGTATCTCTCTGTCCACTCAGTGGTCAGTATGGCCATGTTTACCTGAGCTACCTGTGGTACAATCCATTATCACAGGGTATTAAGTGTTAAGATTGTTATTACATAACCAGCAACTTCTACAGAACACATACAGGTGACAATATTAATGATAGCTTATTTCATCTACACCTGTATAATCTTTCACTTGTCAGGTAAGAAATTGATGACCTCTCTCTCACCTGACAATGTGTTTTTGATCATGGATTTAGAGTCATTTTCATTTTGACTGTACCAGTGTTGCCAGGATTTAAATAGGTATTATCCAGGTATAGATGTTGTTCAACTAATGACAAGATTCAATTTTTTTAAGTTGTTGAAATCTTGTTTAAAACTGTTTTCATAACACCCAGTGAAATGGGGGAAAGTCACTTTAGTGTACATGCACATATACTTCAGTTTTCTAAAAAGTACCCTAATCTTTACTGTGCTTGTCAGACATGATGTTAATGTTCATAACCTTTATCCTAAAATATAAACAAAAGTTTGAAATATCTATGTAAAATAAATAAATAAAATAAATATATAAACAAATAAATGAATAAATAAATAAGATGAATGAATGAATAAATAAATAAATAAATAAAAAGATAACCCAATAAAACAAAACAAAAGCAACAATGAATACCTCAAAAATAAAATAATTTTCTGATATATATCCAATATTTAGTACTACATTTGTATCATTAGTCCTAATTTCTGGTTTTTACTGTGCTTCGATCAAATTACCAAAAATGAAAATAATGGTACATGAAAGTAAAAAATATGCTATAATTTGTACCAAAAAGGTACAGGCCAGGTCTTGAGAAAGGGGCAGTGTAGGACAAAATTTGGCCATAATTGAAATAAATCAGGATGAGGTAGGGTGCCCTGCCAAAATTGTTTAACCTTGTACATGTACATGTAGCTGGAACACTACACAATACATGCATTTGACACTGCTACCATATTTGTCTTTTCATTGTTTACAGTATCTAGAAGTGCACAGAAGATGTACACAGATCAAGTTATGTAAACACTACATACTTAAATATCACAATCACTTGACAGTGATTGTTGTGACTGTTTGTGTCCCCAGGGGGCATCACTATCTACACACACTTCAAACATGAAAGTAATCCACTTGTGTTAGAGGCTACACTTGATACTCTCCCACTGGGGAAGATCTGCAGGAGTTTAATAGTTCCAATTGGCTAAACCTTTGTAAGGTACCAACTACAAAATAGATCAAAAGGATAAACATCTTTCTTGTTTGTATCCAAATAGTCAGTGTAGACAAAAATGTTGTACAGAAAGTATTTGATTATATTCCTATTTATTACACTGTATTTTTACAGTACCTGTATATATAATTTATTCCTGATTTACCTTGAGTTGTATAGTGAACCTGCCCATGTGTCCTTGACCTTTATGACTTACATGTGCATGTACAAATTGGTCTGAATTGAGTCCCTTATAAATGATATGGAGCAGTTTAGGAGCGTCATCAGGGACAGGTGATTCTTTGTAAATCATTGTGATTTGAATGACACCCATATATGTAATAATGTATACATTATTTATCCAGAGTTGTATTATTTTATCATATATTCAATTATCTATTTATGATTAATATGTACTGTGTCTGTGTACATGTATATGAAGTACATGTACAGTATGTGTCTTGTTGAAAAAGAAAATTCATTTTCCACATTAGTGTTGGTGCATTTGCACAAAGACCGACAAACACATACACAAGCTGGTTCACACATGTACACAAGTAGACAAAATCACATGCATATAAGAACACACATGCAAATGCGAACATGCGCGCTCAACATCACATACTTTTCCATACAAAAATATGCATATGTTCGATCATTTACATTAGTTGATTATAAGTCATAAACTTAGTGCACCACAAAGGAGTTTGTACATGACTGATTTGTGTAAAAACTAATGCCTCATAGGACTATATTGGCAGACTCTGCTAGAAATGTGATTACATGTATGTTTTGAGTAATAACATGTCAACAAAATCAGACATGATACATGTAACTGGAAATACACCACCCTACTTCCTTGTGCTCTCTCGGTTCTTCCTACGGCCAATGCCAACCACCGTAGGTAACCATTCCAACAGACTGCAAGCAAATAGATACAGTGTACACACATATTCCGATGTCGATATGAAAGATACATTCTTGTAGATCAGTCGGAACAATATCAGGCTACATGTACTGTGGTTATTGATTGGCTGAAGTAATTTAGTTGTACGTACATTGTTATATTGGTGGATACAATTACCTATTTGATTGTTTCAGAGTTGGGGTCAACTTGTAATAGATTGGCCCTTAGGATTGTGTTACCCCGCACAGGAAGGGGATATAGATGTTAGACTGTATAACAAGTTCTTCTGGCTTTATTTTGGATTTAGTAATGCGTTTTGCTAGTATTTCTGTAATGAATGATTTTTTTTTTATTATTCACATGTTGTACAATTTCATTCATTCGAGACATTTACCGGGATAGGAGACGCTTTGTATTGGAGAAAATTTGACACGTAAGAAGCTTATGAATCACAGTTTGCATGTCAATTAAAATTAAATGCATTTTGCATGTTTATTTTAACTGAACATGCATGATGGGAAAAGTCGGATGTAATTGGGAAAAAAAAATGAAAAGAAAAAAACTTGATGGTGACCTTTGGCATTTTAGAAAAGTACTGATTACTTCCTGTCGTGCCTAAAATAAGAAGACAGAATGTAAATAAAGAAGAAATGTTGAATTAATTTAGTTATTGCGGAACCATCTGGACATCAGAAAATAGAAAGAAAAGTACTCAAGACTTTAATGGTCAGAGTTAATTAGCATCATCGTTTGTTTTATTGACTTAATAAATTTCATTATTAACAATTTTGTTGGTGCTTTGTAATTATAGCAATCGAGCCGTGTAACGGAATAAGTCACTTTGGAGTACAGAGAGTGAAAAAAGGCTAAAAACAGCCAGACATCACGGAAGAATATTGAACATTTCTGGATAGTCTGTTGTAACATGGACAGATGGAATACATGCTTCATCGATGTTCTTTACAAGTGTTCAAATGCTAATCGTAAATTGCCACTAGTTTTATTGAATATTAGACATACTTTATAGCTTCTCTTTTGTTTAAAAATGACAAAATCCAAAATAGATTGAGATATTAAAAGCAACAGTAAATAGCTAAGTCTATCCCCTTGTGCTTTTTGTCAGAATTATAAATCATCTAATGTCGCTGATTTCATCATCATATTGTTCTTAAGTACATATGTAGTTTACAGATTTAACTTGTTCACCCCATAAAACTAAGGTGGACTAGTCTGTGTTACTGTGTTATTAATGTAAAAGTAGAGTCCATTTTTTTCTCAAGCGTGGGTAAGCTAAAGAATACTTAATAATTGAGAAATGGTCTTGCAAGGTGCAATCTTTACTCAGAATAAAATTTCTGTTCAGTTTTCAAAACATACATGTACATTATGAATGTCTGTCCATTGTGTAAAATTGTTTTGTATTCATATCTAGCTTTGTCTCTATGAGCATAAATGTTCAAAATCACAGTTTTGCTAGAAAAACAAATGGATAAAAATTTGACATTTGATGTACCCATTTTACTAGCTCACAGAGGGGCATCTGTGGCTGAGTGGTTACAGCATCTTACTTTGAACCATGAAGTCTCTCACTTCTGGGCAGCACAGGTTTGAGCTCTGCCGAAACCTAAGATGATTTTCATGAGAAAGTTTGCTAGTTTACTTGTGGAAGACAATGGTCTCTTCTCGGGTACATTTTACCCAGGTTCTCTCCTCCACCAATAAAACTGGCCGCCACCATATAACGGAACATTGTTGAGTGTGTGGTGTAAAACGCTACTCAAAATCAAATCAGAACTAGATCATAGAAGGTCCTGTTTATCTGTGTTGTAACCTTAAACTTAAAGTATATCATTGCAGGTAACATTTTTTGGAAAACAAAATCTTGTACACGAATAAAATGTCAACACTGGAATTAGCGTCTTAACACTCTCTCCAGATTTCACCCCACGGTAATACTTTCGTCTACATTGTTTCTGTCTAAAATTCATTCTGTGATATCATCGAAGTGAACACCAATTCTATCACATTGTAATCTGCCAAGGATAGTCGCATTATTACTCAATTTGATCGTGGCTATTCCTGTAGCCGTGTTAATTTTTTTTTTTACTTCTTTCTTATTCGATTTATTTCTTTTTTTTTACTGACTTCTTTGTTATTTAAAGTATTTGTTTCTTGTTTACTCTATGTTGTTAGGTCCTGTTTTAATATTTTCTTTTTTCTTTTAGGTTTTATGTATACTTCTTTTTTTATTTTTATCTTTTGATATTGTTTTAGAATACCTAATTACTTTTAGGAATTGGTATGACTGCTTTTCTTCAATACGCTTATTTTTTTTTTTTTTTAATGTTTTTATTGTTTTGATTTCCTTTTTTTTTTGCTTTGTCTTTTTTTTGATTTTTTTGATTTGGATTCTATACATTTCCTTATTTTTTATATGATATAATTTTAATTATTAAAACAACACAAACATAACTGAACTCCAATAACATATACATCAATGACAGAAAAAATCAAACATCAACAAAAAAAAACATAAATCAAACAAAAAAATCCAAGGTAAAACAAAAAATGACACTTCCTGTAGCCGTGTTAATTTTTTTTTTTACTTCTTTTCTCTCTTTTTCTTCATTTTTTTGCCTGGAAATGTATCGAATGCAAATGTTATCAACAACAACAACTCGAAGCAGACTTTTTGTTTTACTGATTGGCTCCATCGTGGCTGACAGCTCGGCCTGGCGAGTATTTATAACAGTTTAAAAACACAAGAATTGTTTACGAGACTGGTGTAACAAATACATGTTCATTGTAATCCATTTCCCCGTTAAGATATGACCATGTTGTACAAATACAAAGTTCTAAACACTTTGAAATAATGGTGGAAAATTGACTTCTCGCACAAGTTTATTAAAATTAAATAGTCATGTTTCTTTATTTATTCCATTTTTATCCATTAGGGTTACAAAACCATTAACTAAAATGATGTATTTTACAAACCTCAATGGGATATTGAATTGGCACTTATCCTGTAGTTTTGTCTTGTTTTTGTATTTCATTTTGCGTTTTTCATTGAGACCTTATTAAAGCCATGAATTAAGCTCTCTAGTGTTTTTCATGCTGTGTCTGTAGTTCATCATATATTAAAAAAAAAGAAAAAGATGAAAAGAAACTTGAAATTGATGATGGCACATATGCTATTGACAAAGGCACACCAAAAAAGCCTAAGAGACACACATACACTGACTGTATTATAACCCACAGACAATAGCATGCATTACCGCTAAGGCACATTGAAACACACACATTGAGACACATACAAAGACACATTTAACCACACATTAAGACACATACATATACAAAGACATTGAAATACATACATGTACAAAAACACATTAAGACATACAAAGACACATTGAGACACATACTAAGACACAGTAAGATACATACAAAGACATACACATTGAGACACATTTAAGCACACACATGTGGCATGTTACACACACATCAAGATAAGAAAACACATATTACAGTGCACATCCATTACAGCACAAACATACACATACTTGAAGACTTACAGTTCTCATTTTAAAACATGCAAAAGCATGCATTACTGGTAAGACACATTGAAACACATACATTGAGACACATACAAAGACACAAACAAAGACACATACATGTATAAAGACACATTTAGCCACACAGATTGAAACACATACATGTACATGTACAAAGACATTGAAAAACATACAAAGACACATTGAGACACATGTACAAAGAAACATTAACAAACATACAAAGACACACATTGAGACAAATTTAAACACACACATGACATGTTACGCACACATCAAGATAAGAAAATACACACATACTTGAAGACACAGAGTTCTCATTTTAAGACATGCAGACACATGTACATGTACATACGCACACTTGCAAAGAGCTTGGCTTGATACATGCAGGTAGTAAAATTACTGAGTATTTTTTGTGCATAGGTGTGTGCACACGAAAGAGAGTGAGGTGTGCACACAAGAGAGAGAGAGAGAGAGAGAGAGAGAGAGAGAGGTGTTAAAACATGTAAATTTGATAGATGACTACATTCTTTATCTTGTATCTGCTGTTTTGCCTCCATTTGTTTGTTTGGGCAAGGCAGTATAGAATGCGCTTATTTATGTTGGCTAATTACATGCGGGTCAGTCAAATACATTAGTTCGGGTCCCTAGCTTCCTGGTTTGATAAGCTTCAACAGGTCACTGATGATTTTTTTCACGCCTTGCTGTGAATAATTAGCCGAAATTCGGAATAATTTTGCAAAGACTTGTACATAGCTAATTAAGAGTGATGATAAAGGCAACTTTGTACAATGTACACTTTAGTCTGTTAGTCTCGTGGGGAGAGAGAGGAAGGTAATTAACAGTTTGCATCTCGTTACTAATAGTTATCATACATGAAGTTGATACAGAAGCAAATAAAAAAAAAAAAAAAAAAAACAACAACAACAACAAACAACTTATATGAAGAAGTATATGTACTTAACTCAATCACCCCTAAAGACACATTTGGACTGGTCTAAGTGATTGATTTACAGAAGAGTCCATGGTTTTTCAGGGGTTGATGAGTTAAATAAAGGAGTGATTGGTTAGGGTGGGAGGCATGTGCAGCAGCATTGTACATGTAGATAAGTGTAACAAATTAGAACATTTAGAATGTACATGTATTTTGTAATTTCAATAAATATGCAGAAATTCATGATTTTCTTTTCATTAATTTGGACATCAAGTTACAATTATTACCATCATCAGAAAATTGTGTTTTGTTTGTGTTTTACGTCAAACTTTTTTAACATTTTATGAACTTCGGTTCCAGTGGGACTTGAACTCAGATGGACCAGAAGTAAGGGACTTCCTGGTTCAAAGCACGATGCTAACCACTGGGCCACAGAGGTCCCCCCTCCCTCCAAGCTAGTCATTTGATCAATTGTTATTCAGAAATAATTATCTTGATAAAGAAGAATGAAATCCAGGGACCAAATCTTTATAGTTTAAACATTTTCTGATAGACTTACATGTACATTTGTGTTTTTATTCCAAATCTCCTGTTTGTGACTGAAAATAGATTTAAACATTATGTAAAAGTGTAGTCTATATTTTTTATGCTAAAAGTGTGAAGGAAAGGTCGTTGAGATAAACTTATGGATCAGAAACTGGTTCAGAACAACTTCGTGAAAAGCGAGTATGTGGATAGATTGGTACTTGATCTGTGGTTTGGATATAATTTATCACACTTATAGAAGGTGTAAAGTTAGACACAACAATCTCTAACTCTGTGTCAAGATGGGAAAGTGAATCGCAGCTACGATTTATATCAACACGAGAGTCACTTTGGGATTATTTTGTCTCTTCTACAGTTGATCGACATTTTTTTTTTAACATTTTATTTTATGAAGATTGTATGTTTATTTTGGTAAACTCAAGAAATGTTTGTTTATTTAGATAAACTCAAGAAAGATTTATTTATAACATACATGTACATTTATGATTTAAAACTATCAGATAATTTATTCTTGATTTTGAGAAGGTTTCAAATATTGAATAAAGTATCAAGTATTGAAATTGAAATACATGTAAAGAAAAACACCAAAACTAGAAAAACCTGTCAGTGATTTTGAGAGAATGAAAATTGTTCTAGGTTCATTTTCAACTTAAATTAAAAGTATAAGAGATAAAGATAATTAATATACTTTACATAAAATTAGTGGAGATAATGGAAAGATCATGCACCGCTGAAGTACATGAAAGTTCATTTCAATACACATAATACTTTCATAACAACGTACAAAAATTGTTACGCACTAAAACTGGTAGCCTTTGATGGTTTGTGTTTCCTGTTATAAATTGGTCTTTTTGAATTACTCAGAAGTCAAAAATCGTAATCATAGGTTTAAGGTCGGTATTATATTCGGCCATGTGTGTTTATGGTCGACTTTATTAGTAAGTGCAGAAACCACAACCACGGAAAATTGACATTTAAACCCCTGCCATTTAAAATTAAGAAAATTATGTTTATTTGAGAATTTAGTAGCATTTGATGATGATGGTATCCGGTTATTTTAACAAATGTAATGTAATATTTAAAATAGAATGTTCTCAAACCACAAACATTAAGATGACAAGGATTATAATTGGCGTGACAGAATTGTTGAAAGTAAAAATGTAATTGTCCCATCCTATCCCATTTCATTTCTAATAATTTGCCGTGGGAGAAAGAGGGAAACTTTATAGATTCAGAGAGAAATATAAACTTGAGGAAGAAAATCTTACATGTAGTTTCAAAATTGGTTGCCATGGTGGTTTTCTAATAAATTAAAGAAATATCTTCATTAAAGTTATAATATGAAGTATATTTTCATGTAAATGTGTTTTAACTATACATGTACATATGTACAAAATGTCCTTTGAAAATAAAATTTATTTTGGAGGTTACAAGAGAACAAAGGTTACAAAACAGAAAAAAAGGTATATGATTTCATGTACTTCAAGATTATTTCTTGGTGCCAGAAAATTACATGTAGATACATTTTTTTTTTGAGATAGAAAATTGAAGGTGAAAGTAAATTTATTTTAGTGTATTGATCTTGATTTGATCTAGGCGTCTTCTGACACTCGGCACTTAGAAACTAGTGACCCTCGCCTGACACTTCAGAATATGACATTCTGTCAGGTAACAGCAAGCACGATTGTTGGTAAACAAATCAACAATCGACAGACCACATGGCGCTTCAACAAACATTTTTCTTGGGACACTAGGTATTTTGTGCCATTTTGTGTAAAACTTTAAAAGATACTTGTGGGGCTTCACAAGCCTACAGCAAAAATGTTTATCCTTTTTAGATAATGTTTAATCAAGATCACTTTATGTCCCCCGATTGAAGATTGTATTTTTTTATGATATATTTTTTGCTGCAGATTTTCAATCCATTTTTTTCTGGTGATTTTATCATTTCTACGTAAGTTACTATCTTTTCGGTACACAAATATTTTTTCTTTTTTTTCAAAATGTTTACTTTCAATACAGTTGAAAAAAGAGCTAATTATAGATATTTTTTTTTTACAAAATATAGAGAGCTATTAACTACTTAGATTCAGTAGATACAGATTGGATAAAAAAAAAGGAAATAATATTCTCTGATATGCCATAGTAACAGGATATACGTCTGATAATTTTGAATTGTGAGCTTTTAATTCCGTATTGTTCTACAATTTTTTATCCTATGATCACAGGAAGTGTGAAGTGCTCCTGTCCTGCTCCAAGATAAAACAAGAGGCTTGTTAATTCCATGTTTGTAGTGAAGAGCTGCTTGAGACCATATCAGTGATATAAATCTATCTCCTTGTATGAAGAGCTCTCCCACTAAGGGTTGGGGGTGACAAGTGTGTCATCAAGATGACAGTTTCCCTATATATCAAAACTGTAAGCAAATTTGAAATTGTTAAGATTTCTATTCTTTAATTGAAAGAAAGGTATGAAATATTTTTGTATTGTAAATATTTTTATCTGCCAACAAAAAATATTGATTGATAAAATCTTTTGCCTTTTTTATGATTTCATATTTATTTTCACAATTTATTTTTCATGTTTTTTTAAAGCAGCTGTAATTAATATATTGCACATCCTGGAAACATATATATAGGACCCATGGATGGCCATGAAATTAAAAACTATAAAAATATGATGATTGTACTCCATTTCTGATAATTTTAAAATCTGATTGGATAAAATTTCAAAAGTACATATGTAATTCTAAAATTTTATGATGATGAGTTTGGGATATTTTTACAATGTTGTGGACAAAAAAGGTCATTTTCATCCAAAGCTGTGTTAGCTAAGGAGGAAAAAAAAAAACAAGAAAAAAGATATACCGTAACGTCAACTAGGCAAGATCAATATTTCATTTTAGGAAAAGAATCATAAAACTAAATACGAATATATTAGCCTCAGGACAGCAATATTTTGTCGTATTAAGTTTGGTTCAGGTGACAACATTATATATGATACAAGTATATATATATATAATATGTCTCTGGTTATTTACAGTTAGTTAGTAAGAGTTAAACACCTCCAGGAAGGTACAACCCTTACTGATATAATCAATGTTTACAGGCGAAAATAAAGACATTGAGAGAAAATTATGACAGAACTGTCGTAAAAACCAGCTACTTCACTTTGTAATATAAGATGTCAGTTTCACACCTGTATGTCTATAGGAATATGTAAGGAGAAGTAATTAGAAACCAATTAATGACAAAGTGATTAATACTTGCCTCTTTCTCTATAAAAAAAAATCATCATGGGAAATCGGCAGTTATTATACAATCCATTAATGATATACCGAAATTTTCTGTTAATGTGAAAATAAGTTTTGGTTAAACCAAATTTTTTAGGCAAAAGAAATATTTATAATTTACATTAGATGTATTCTACGGTACTACAATCTACTTAGAAATTTCAAAAGTTTATATCATAATGATAAAAAAAAAGACATGAAAAATTGATAAATGAATCCATTGGAAATTTGTCTGTACGAAGGAGAAAAAAGTAGGAAAATGAATATGTATTTTGATTGTAAAAATTAAAATTATTTTTTGGTTAAATTTACATTGTACAATTTAGATATTGTGAGGACAGTAATGACCTCTGTACATGCATGTATTTATTGCAACAAAATTGGTCATTCAGAAAACAGTACCGATAAGAATGAAATTCCATGGCCATTTTGATAGATATATGTGTATTATAAGTGAAATAGGTATTCACAGTAGAAATTTATTTTAATGAGCAAAATAAAAAAAATATGAATCATGACAATTTTAACTACTGGTAGAACATATAAATCAATTTTTATATTTTTTGCAAATGTCAAATACTGGTGTGATTTATTTATGTTTTTTGGAATTGATCTGTCAATTTTTATTTGATATGAAAACTTATTTTTTATGAAATTATAAAATCTGATTTCATTTTTCATTTATTATAAATGAATGAATGTTAATTTTAATCATTTGGTGAGATATATAGAGATAGACAGACAGACTTTATAAAATGAAATAATAATTTAGAATTACATGTAGATATAATTTTTCATTTATTATAAATGCACGAATGTTGATATTAATCATTTGTTTTATGAGTGAGAGAGACAGACAGACAGACAGACAAAAAAGAGAGGCAGAAAGAGTGAGATCTACTGTAGATTTACATACATGTATATAGTTTCGGAATCTCTATTATGAGTTAATTTTTTTTTCAATTTAAAAGGAAAAGTTTGGGAAATTAATTTTGGGAAGATAACATGTCTGATTGACACCTTTACGTCTTCCTTAGTCTCAAAACCCGCCACAATGTCTGCCTTTGCTGATAAAACGTGTCATGATATTAATATAATTTGCATATACATATTTTATGTTTCGTAAATTTGGAGTTTGATTTGGGACTTTCTGATAAAGTAATCTCTCATTGGCAATTTTATGTATAATTCTTGTTGACGGAATTGTTTATACAGCGTATATATTTTGGTTCTTATTTGATAAGGTGAAGAATAAGTAGAAACCTCCAATAGACCTATTTATTTCTGTAAAACTTTTCAAATCGTTTTTTGATGATGGTAAAAGCAGCTATTGAATATGGGAACTATCTCAGCCGTCGATCTGGAATATATAAGTATAAAAACATTAACATATAACCTTGCAATGAATACCAGCTTTAAAAAGATGTGTTATCAGCGAATATCGACAGGGATCGGGAAATAAAATTCACTTGTTTATTCATTTTATGGTCCTTGTATTTCTTTTATGAAAATGGAAGTTAGATATGTATGTATATATAAATTTATATTTCTCTGAATTAATAAACGCCTGGGAATTTAAGAATTGTTGACACTGAATGCTGATAAAAAAAATAATTAGAAAAGTATATCTGGTTTCATAGCCTGTGTAAACTTTCTTAAGGTGGTTAAGTTTGTGTTATAATGTATAAATGTATTTACATATTAGCAAAAGAAGTTGTTTTTTTTTTTTTTGTGAGAATGTAAATTTTTTTGTTACAGAAGTGGATATTTTTAACACCTCTTTTATGTATGAATATTGGAAATTTGTCAAAACTAAGACCAAGCCTCGTGTTAAATAAAAAGAACAAGTTGGAAATTTTTATTTTCCTTCAACAATGCATTATGCTCAGTTTTATGCATATTAATTTATCAAATACAATAGTTACATAATATTTTAAGATATTTAGAGATTTTTACAGTGTACCAAAGTGGCCATTATAGACAAGTGGCCCTTATTAAAAGGTTCATTCACTTAAAAAAGTTAACAAAGGAAACATTTTAATGGCCATTTTATGCAGGTGCCTTTTATACAAAGGTGGCCTTTAATGCAAGTTTGACTGTATGTGTATGTACATTCATATTACTGGATAAATTCTTTCACTTGAAATTTAGATCAAGAAATTAAAATTCACACCTGGTCAATCTACTTATGATAGATTTTTTTTTCCTCAATAAAGAATTGACGAAAAGTGTTTTCTACAAACCAAATCGTTTTTGTGGGGTTTTTACACTTTCAGAGCAGATAAAAGTCTTCAGCATACAAAATGATTGACATGAAAGTAAACATGGGTATTGAAATTGCTTCCACGGGCAGTGTGAAAAGAAATTTATTTTCCACCAAATTTTGGACACCACAAAAGAAAAATGATTTTTATATTGTCGGTAGTGAAGGGTTAGTTTTACATCTATGTTTGTTCAGTGTATAATAGGCCTTGATTTTGTTTACATTGTCAGTTTCGCTGAAACCTCTTTGACAGAGATAAACAGGAAAATGTCGGGTCATGACAGATGACGCTATGGTCAGTTACAATTTTATACCAAAGTAGATTGCAAGTTTTGTAATTTATCACAGTAGAAATCTGATTTAATTTCCCAGGCAGTAAGGTAACACTTGTTTCGTGGCAATCCTTGATGTGTGAATATGTTGGTTTATAGCAAGACTGACCATCGAAGATCAACTGTATATGTGTCGAATCTTGTTGGCTAAAAATTTATGGGAAATATTTGTATTCTTCTGTCCCAGCCCCCCCCACCTCCAAATACTCTCCAAATATTATAATAATTAAGAGAACTGGTATTGTTTTGGGATTCAAGTGTTGTAAGAATGGTTTTGTGGTGATACAAGATATTCTGCTGATACAATTGATGTATCTTTATCAAGTCAAGCCTTTCACCCCTAAATATCTATATGGTATGTTCCTTTCTGTTGTATTATAGCACTTTATTTATTTCATTAAAATTTCATTTTGTGTCATAGACATACTACATGTATATATGTATTATCTTAGAAGATGGCTATTTCGTCATTAAATGGTCAGCCTTATAAGACAAAATTCATTGTAATATTTATGTCTTAATACATTAGTCTCAGGTTGTCATGGTAACATCTTTAGCATGTGCTGTAAGTGTATCTCCTCCCCTGTCCTTGTGTTTCTGTGAAGAAAAAGAAAAAAAAAATGAAAGAAAAAAATTCTGTAATCAAATTGCTCTCAGAGATGTTCTTATTCCACATTTTTTAGCCTCGGGCTAACATCAAAGAAACTTTAAAAGGCGAAACTGAGACCCTTATGAAATCCAAATGAAACAACTTAATATCGGATATTAATTTGTTTGCCTTCTCTTGCAGTTGTGTATATTTTGTCACGATCGCCTCTGAAGTACGTTTCAGGGTTTTTGAAGTAGAGCGCTAATGACAAGGTATTTGTCATCATCAAAAAGAAATAATTTCTTATTGGATGCTTCATACTGTGGAGATTTCTTTTCGGTTTGCATCAAATCTTGAAGTTATTGTATACCCCACTTTGAACAATTATAATTAAGGAGAAATCGTAATTCAAGAGGCGACTAACCTTCAGAATCTGTAGTTGTGATGTACGATGTCACTTTTTCTGTATGTCTATCCTCTCTTTTTAATCTACGTTTTCAGAATATCTTAAAACAACAATGATAATTTGATAAATATCCTAGGAAACACTTTTAATTTTCTTCAATTTTAACTGAAAAATTTATAAATAAATGATAATGAAAAGGAGTTATTGAAATTTATGTAAAAAGAAAATTTCGGCTGAAATACATATACATGTAGGTTCGTACTAGTGTATATATCAAATCATTTGTGACTTCAAAGATAAGAACAGACTTGCTGCTGTGCTTCCTCTGATAATCGCTCAGGTAAACTCAGGTGTAAGACATCCAGGTTTTCCAGGTAAACTTGAAAGAGAATGGCTGAAAAGAAAAGGTCAGACAAAGAATCTTCATGACTTAACACCAGATAAAGAATTAATTATTAATAACAGCATAGTGCATTATTAATTCTTTCCCGTTTTGTCATAATTATTTAAAGTTGCGATTTTTTTAAGGAGTTTTAAATAAATATTATCCAAGAAGATTGGCCAGATCAAACGAAGGCCTCCAGTGATCAGTATATTTACTTCTGATAACCATATTTGCTTGACGTTTCTGTGATTGTGATCTACAGAAAGAATATACACAACCCACCCAAGAAGTAGAAGACAGCGACTTTGATTGCATTTTTTCACGTATTAGTGTCACTTTTGTTACAAATCGACAAGTCTTTTTCTTCTTCTCCGTCCTTCTTGAGAAAACCTTTAAGTTAAAGAACCACTCATGGCTGCCGACAAAGACAGATTTGTTGTATATCTGTGTTTGAAACATCTACTTAGTCAAGAATTGAGAAGATTAACAGAATGCTAAGGAGCATGTTTGATGGGAGTGAGGGATTTGTGTGTGTGTGTGTACAAATTTATTTCTTTTATGTTCAGTGTTTTGAAATTTTAATTTACGTGTGAAAATGTCTTTATTAAAAACAAACATCATTCCCTTTCACACTATATGAGTACACACAGGTACAGTATGCATGTACAGTGTACAGTGCAAACTCACCTACAGACCATCTCCCTTAGGACACCACCTCATTTAGGAGACCACCTTGCATTTCAGATCACAAGTTGTCAGTCTGTTGAGAAATATCTAATAAATACAAAACCTCATTTAAGAGACCACCTCAGTAATCAGACCACTTTGAACCGGTCAGTTCGGTGGTCTTAATAGCAAGGTTTCACTATAGCCGGCTAGGTATTATTTTGGCTACAGTTGTGTATATAACACAGTTTGGTGTGATAGTTTTTTATCAGTCATCAGATGTTGGACAGTTTTCCCAAGCAGAAGGAAACAAAATATTGTCTTGATACATGTACATACTAAAAGACGAAATTGCCCCATAGCTGGTGGCAGCAAAAAAAAATGTTGATTATTATAAATACCAGGAAAACATATTTTTGTCAAAAAAATTAAGACTCTTGTACAAGAACAAAGCATTAAAATCTGGTTTGTTGGATTTGTGTTTAAAGAACAAGGAAAAATTTGGAAAGAAAGAAAAAACCTCCCCAAAATAATAAAATTCAAAAGAAAGGTAGCTTTTGCTAGGGTAAATGTATTTGTCTTGAGCGGTGGACTCTGGTTAAGCATATAATTCTTTGTTGATTAGATGCTTACACTTTGTTTGTCTAGTATGATCAAATAAAACATTTGAAAGAACCAATTTATTTGAATATTTAACATGGATAGTAACCTAATGTCGTACCTGAATGTATATGCACGTTTTTTACATTGACAAAATTAATGGTATTGATTTAATGGGTGTAAATGTACGGTTTAAATCCCCAGAACCTAGGAAGTTTCCTGCGAATATTTTCACTCAATTACTGCTGGTGTTTACAGAAAACACACACACACATAACATGTTTGTACAACATGTGTTTATACACACTTAACTCAGTCATCCCTAATGACACATTTGGACTGACTTATGTTATTGATTCTCAGAAGAGTCCATTGTTTCAGGAGTTGAGGAGGTTTCACATAAATACATTAATATCAGCTTTTATCATTGTAACTGCTGATTTTTTTTGGTCATTTCCTTAGCCATTGCTGGTTGAGGTTCTGGCCAAGTATTTACTATATAATACAGGTTTTAGTTCACTTTATGAGCAAGATAATAACAGTTTACTTCTAATTGTTCAAATTTGAATTTGAAATTTGAAATATAATTAAAGGTAAACAGAAAAGAAACTATTTTACCCAAAGGTCTCTCTCTCTCTCTCTCTCTCTCTCTCTCTCTCTCTCTCTCTCTCTCTCTCTCTCTCTCTCTCTCTCTCTCTCCTCTCTCTCTCACTCTCTCTCTCTCTCTCTCTCTCTCTCTCTCTCTCTCTCTCTCTCTCTCTCTCTCTCTCTCTCTCTCTCTCTCTCTCTCTCTCTCTCTCTCTCTCTCTCTCTCTCTCTCACACACACACACACACTCTCTCTCTCTCTCTCTCTCTCTCCTCTCTCTCTCTCTCTCTCTCTCTCTCTCTCTCTCTCTCTCTCTCTCTCTCTCTCACACACACACACACACACACATGCACACACACAAACACACACACACGCACACACACAAATGTAATTTGGGAGATACATCAAGTCCAAGGCATTAGTAGAAGTTGGAATGATGTCAGTATGAGATTTTCCATATATTTTTGTGGAATTGATAATCCCTCTATAATACATGTATGTCTACAGGGTTTTCATTAAAATCTATTACACCCTGTTGGGTTCACAGCTATCAACCTCTCTCTCAGAGGAAGTAAAACTTGACATTATTGTGTTCGATTGGAAATAATATATCCGTTGTTGCGAGACAAAGTTCTCTTACATGACTGTTAGTATGTACTCCCTCTCAAACCCTCGAAACAATGAGAAACCATAAATGTGAAGTGAACAGCGATATGCAAGTGTACTTCGTGGAAGAATGTTGTAAAACGTTGCCATGCTGGTCATGTGATACACAGCTGCACCTTATTTTTTGGGGGAAGTTATACACTGATGTAGGAACCTTATACTAATGAAATTGTATTGCACAAAAGAGCCGAGGTGGATAGCTGTAATCGCATACTGGCAAATTATATCGGAACAGTATTGTTTGGTTACCGTCCACCCGATCGCTACCTTATCCTGTAAATAAGACAACAACATTTTGTGTAAACATAATTTTAATTGTGCTGAAAATAAAACACCATCTTACTTTTATTTTTGTAATGACCGTATTTGACCTGGTTTGGCCTATCGCTGATCCCTCAACGACTCTTTAATAAAGAATGGGAAAACTTAATAAAAAGGTTGAAATTGTTTGAAAATAGCTAATTTCTTTTAAATAAAAGCATGTGTTTGCTATATATTTTTAGAAATCATTTCAAATTTGTTTATGGAGTACCCATGAAGCCAGTACCTTTTCATTTTCGTTCATCACCTGTACAAGTGTATTACAAGTATTTAAAGTTAGTATTGTGAAGTTTTGAATTATCTGTTAATATTTATCATTTAGGGAAGTTATTGACTCTTGACATATTCTCTGTAGAGGTGAGGCCATGCAATTGATAATCACCATTATGACAAGGTAATTAATAATCACCATTATGATGAAACTTAAAGTCAGTGTTTATCTGGAGTAGGGCTCTGAGCACTTTTTTTTTGGAGGGTGGGTGGGTGGGTACAAGGATAGTTCCATTGTGTGGGTTTCGGACTTTCAGTAGCCACAATGCATGTTGTACAATATGATGTTCAATATACTTACAACATTATCAAAAGGAAGTGTAGCTCTGTTGTCGGAATCATTCTTAATAATTTTATAAAGAATTTAAAGGTTGTTATAAAGATGATTTTCAATGTAGAATTTTAAATTTATATACCGGTAGTCAAAACAGTAGCTGAATTACATATATTCATTAAATTTCACTTTGCCATCTATTTGCCTCTTTTCCTACAAAAATTGTTAAAAAAAATGAAAACAAGGAAAATCCTCAATGTGAAAATTAGATGACACAATCAAAGTGATATTAATGGCCCCCTCTGTTTAAAGGGCACCTGCCTATAAAAGCCATTAAAACATAACCTTTGTTAATTTTTTTATAATGAATAAACCTGTTTATAAAGGCCACCTGTCTATATAACCACTTTTGCTTGCTCCCTTTGTAAACAAGTTTGGCTGTATTTTGGACAGCTAGAAGTCTGTGTTGGTTTAATCTTAAATTTGCGATGTTTTTGATACATGTACACCATGATATGAATATTAGCTACAGGAGTTGCTTAACATCTGCCTAATTTTACACACTAGATCATGTACATCTAATATTTCGCAAAAAAAAAAGAAAAGAAATAAATAAAAAAATTGGGAGCCTTAATTTCTCCCCTTTAATCAGAGTTTAATGTGGAATTACTTCTCTGTCGACACTTTTCATTAGGTTGTATTATTTCCCAGTGAAGTTTTTAATTATCCCTATCAAAATAAATACTTCGCTTTTGATCAAGCAACAATAAAGTTCTGAGGTGTTTGCAACTGGAAATTTGGAGAGAAAATTTGAAAGTGATGGGCGTAGAAGTCCTCTTGGTTCCATGTAGACTTTTCTTTATTACAGATACATGTGAAAAATCGTTTGATAAATCACATGTTTACAGCGATCAAAGACATTCAACCATTAGATAGGATCAACACACAAATTGATTAGCACTCATACATGTAGACATCACAAAATGTCGGGAGGCACAGTGGCTCCACGCTTTATCAGCTTGCTCACTTTACCCGTGTTAGAATGTCGGCTAACTCTTTGTTCCGTTCATAAAAAAATCTTAGGGTCCCAGTAATGGGAACTAAAGTTATTGTGTAAGAACTTGATGATATGTGAAATTACATGTATTTCTTTTGAATATATATATATATATATATATATATATATATATATATATATATATATATATATATATATATATATATATATATATATATATATATATTCTGTACATTGTACATATTAATGGCCATCGATCCTTAAAAGTTTCCTTCAGTCTTTGCAGCAAATTTAACTCATCCACCCCTAAAGACACATTTGGACTGGCCTAATTCATTGTCCATTGTTTTTCAAGGGTTGACGAGTTAAGCTTAATGACTGATATGATCTCAGTTATCACTTTGTTTTCACCTTCTCTGGTGTGATTTTGGTTTTTTTTTTCATTTTATTTATTGACTTAAATTCTTGTAAATCTATGGTAAAGAAATATGTTCTTCTTCATTTGACCAGCCAAGTATTCATTTTGTCCAGAGATGACCCTAAAGGTTCCTGTTTCCTATGTATACAAATCGGATAAACTACAAAACAGATGATAAATTGATGCAGCGTTAGACGACTTTAATTTCTTTGTACGCTAACTCCCTCTCCTGTTCTGTTAATGACTTAGTTCCGTAACAGGTACTCAGAAAACTTGTGATATCATCAGATTTCGCAGGTAAGAGTAAGAAATTGTATGTAACCAACAACACATTACCTGTTCCACAAACGACAGTCTAGGTGGGCTCTTTTGATATATGCTTGAAGGCGAACTATAATTCATTTGTCAAACTCTGGCGACTGTCTAGAAATCAATCTGACAACCCTCATACACAGTTCTGTTGAATATTCATGTCGGAAATAATGACCAAAACAAAAGCTCAAAATTAACCACACCTCCTCATGTTCTGAAAAAGACCGTAATTAAAAAATTATCTGTTTGTTTTGTTCCTGTCCTGTAGTTTTAGAAGTGGGTTGGTCACTTGGAAAATTATTTCTTATTTCATTTTCGTTTTAATCTTTTTAAAGTTGACGAAATTTAACACTTTTAATAATAATAAAAAAATAAGTGGGTAAAACTGCCATCAAAAATATTTTGCATCTAAAGGTTGATTTGTTAAAATTTCTTAAAATTCAGTAATTTTGTAATAAATTAAACAACAAATATCAGAAAATTTAATTCAAAGATTCCTTTTCTCATATGCATGTATTGAGAGAGTATTAGAGACCTACCCATAACCTGTATCCTTATAAATTACCTTAAACCAAGAACTTAAAAAAAAATCATAGAAAAATATCACCTATCTAGATCTAATTATACGAAAGTTGTTTGATGATGATTGCAGTTAATCAAACAAATTGTCAATTAAGGTGCCAAAAATTATGTGTCATCTAGTCCATGTTATACATTATGTTCTTGTAACTCACCTAACAAATCAATAAAAATGGAAACTTTCTCAGTTAACGAAAACATCAAAACGGATAATGAATTTTGAATTAGAACAGGTGCCCAATCGCTGTTTACTTAGCAATGACAAATATTGTATCACAGTGGCCTTGGTTAATACCCTCAATAAAATGCTAGCCTACCATTTCTTTTAATCATGATGAAGAACGTGAACATTACAATTGAAACACATCCTGACGGCATTATTTTCCGCGCTGTTCAAATATTTGCTGACAAATTTTCTCAGTGAAAAATGCCAGGAAAGATCATCAAGAACACGTGTGGTTTAAAAGTAAATAAATATTTACTCCCAACATACACCCATTAATTTTAGTAACTTCATCTGAAATTGATATTTTTCCCCGGATAAATAGGTTATAAGACTGATATCTATATTTATCAAATTGTGGCATTTTTCATCGCTGCCTGTCTCACTAAATCTTCTGGATAGAGGTCAACTTGACCTTAGACAATTCAGTGTCATGTCCAGTGAGAAATCTGTATAGTTTCTGTATTTGCATGATGGTCAGTTCTGTGATGAGATGAAAATGAAATTAATCTTATCCCTTAGATCAAACTGTGGTCATCTCATGTCCATCAAATGGTCAGTTATAATTTTGTTATGACAGTGTTAGGAATGGAAACAAGGAGCCAAGGGATTAGCATATATACAGTTACTGTAAATGAATTTGCTAGAGACTCGCAACTCCGATATGAAATGAAAATTATAGTATGATTAAACAGGACAGAAAGGCACCAGTAGTAGTCAGTGTTGACATTCTTGTCTAAAGAGGTTAAAGTGGAGAGAGAGAGAGAGAGAGAGAGAGAGAGAGAGAGAGAGAGAGAGAGAGAGAGAGAGACAGACAGACAGACAGACAGACAGACAGACAGACAGACAGACAGACAGACAGACAGACAGACAGACACAGAGAGAGACAGACAGACAGACAAAGAGAAAGAGATAGAGAAACAGAGACAGAGAGAAACAGAAAGAGATAGAGAAACAGAGAGAGAGAGAGAGAGAGAAAGAGACAGAGAGACAGACAGAGGCAGAGAGACAGACAGAGAGATAGAGAAACAGAGAGACAGACAGACAGACAGAGAGAGGGGGATACAGGGAGATTACCATTGAAGTAACATGTTGCTCACTTATGTAGATACATACATGTATATATGTACAATGCATTACTATATATATGTACAATGCATTACTATATACATGTACAATGCATTACTATATACATGTACAATGCATTACTATATATATGCAATTTACTATATATATGTACATTATGCATTACTATATATATGTACAACACATTACTATATATATGTACAACACATTACTATATATATGTACAACACATATTACTGTACAACACATATATATATGTACAACACATTTACTATATACATGTACAATGCATTACTATATATATATGTACAACATATTACTATATATATGTACAACACATTACTATATATATGTACAACACATTACTATATATATGTACAATGCATTACTATATACATGTACAATGCATTACTATATATATGTACAATGCATTACTATATATATGTACAATGCATTACTATATATATGTACAACACATTACTATATATATGTACAACACATTACTATATATATGTACAACACATTACTATATATATGTACAACACATTACTATATATATGTACAATGCACATACTATGTACAACACATATATATATGTACAACAACACATTACTATATATATGTACAACACATTACTATATATATGTACAACACATTACTATATACATGTACAATGCATTACTATATATACGTACAATGCATTACTATATATATGTACGTATACATGTAGATATCAAATAAGTGATTTTTTTCACTTTACTTTATGGGTCCAGGAGATTGAAAATAAAACAGGATTAGTGAAGAACATTTAAGAATCGTTTTTTCTATGTAATGTTTTCTCTTAATTTTTCTGTTATTATCACAAAGACTTTGAAAAATATACCAGTCAACATTACATTCAAGGTAGAAATAGTAAAAATTCCTTTAGATTTATCCTTCTAATCTTAGAAAATAACAAATCATAAATCGGTTAGTTTCCGGCCA
This sequence comes from Atrina japonica, assembly GCA_030159075.1. Taxonomy (NCBI): domain Eukaryota; kingdom Metazoa; phylum Mollusca; class Bivalvia; order Pterioida; family Pinnidae; genus Atrina; species Atrina japonica. The sequence goes on along the minus strand of BROG01000255.1, from coordinate 310,708 downwards.
CAAATATGCCAAATCTGTATTGTTCACAGAGTAGATCAGGATACAATATCTATTTATTGGTCCACTCCGTAAGTCTCCCTGCAGGTCCCCCAGCTGACTTCTGTGTACAAATATCATTGTGGTGTTAAGCCTTCCCTCAGCTTTTTATTGTGGTTTACTTTAAAACTAAATTAACTTAAATCGTTTATGTTTTATGGCTGGACAGATACTCAAAATTCTATGTAACGTGTTATTTATGGCTTCTCGACCGCCATGGCTGTCATTAATCATAAATTTTTGGATGAATTTTGTGGACTATTTCCACTTCATATCCATTTAAAGAAGCGCCAAAAGGCAGTAGTAATAAGTATCTGGTTATTGAACTGGAAGAGATTATTTCAAATAACACAACAATAAAACCGGCTTTGTGGGTGTTCAATACTTCGTATTCATTGTCCAAGTATCGCAGATGCTTAAGTCGATATCTTAGTCTTTTAGATTCTTGTAAGTCTTTTTAGCTAAAAGAAACTAAGATAGTGCATGATTAGCAACTAGCTATCGGTCTTTTGTTTGCCAAATTAAAAGATACAGCCAAATAAACGAATGCGTTATTGTTGGTTTTTTTAACGGCTGATGTAGAGGATAAAGGACTTTTGATAGTAATGGGTGAAAAATAAAAATATTAAACTTACGGAGTTCACTTGATCTCATTTACAATTAGTCGAAACAAAATACTCTGTTCATTTGATCCGTTTTCACAACGACTTCAAGTTTAATCAACAAAGGCAATGGGGTAATAATCTTCCCGTTTATATTTCGTAGGGTTCGTTTTGTGACATTTCTTTTTCCGCCATTGTTAGAAGGTGAACATTTGTGGCAATTTTATCGTTTTTTCTATCCATTGTGTTGTTGATAAGATTCAAGTTTCTTCTTCAAAGGCAGTTAACGTTTACAAAATGGCAATTCGTTTTTTTATTCAGATAAAACTGAAGTAAATGAACTGAACAAAAAGTGCCATCTTTAATTGAATTTTATGTCATTTATCTCTCAGTGGATCATTGTCCTTGTTAAGCTCGAGCCTCTAACCCTCGCTACAACTTAAATCAAACATTCAAAAATATTTAAGTGGCATTCTTGAATACTTACAGAACAAATTACAATGATTCTATTTTTTTTCCCTCAGCTTTATCAGTTTTTGCTTATACATGTATTTTCACAAAATATCTATATAAATTTAAAATCTAAATCTCCTAAATTATTTTACCTCTATACAAAATGTGAACATATTTAATGTCGAAAGGAAAATGTCTGCTGACAGCATGTACAAGATCAAACATACCCATCAGATCCCTCACTTATACAGCCACGCCCACTTTACTGGTCAAGTTATCATTTTTCGGCTTTGATGTCTGTTCCTTTGTCCAGGAACATGGAAGTGAGCAGGAAATCTGATTTCAGTTTGCCATGTTAGATGTATCCCAGGGCTAATCTAGTTAATACTTGATTAAAATATTTACGAAGCCAGGTTGAGCTCTTTTGTAATGAGCATGCCAGAGTGATAACTTCCAGCTAAAAGTCGAAACACCAATTTTAAGAAATGTAATATAACCTTTTGAATGTGAGGAATTCCTGCATGACAAGTGAATGTCAACTTTGGCCTGTTAATCAGGGCTTTCTATCAACACACACGTCCCAACATCAGCAACTTTAAAATCCATGATGACATGGGCTGATATTAAATATGGGGCATTTCATTACATTCCCATTAGTTTTCGTTAAAGCAATTTTTGTTCAGATTTCTTGTTGAAAACAATTAAGGAAGTTGACACTCGAGCAGTTCAGCTTTCTTAGCTGAACGATAATTCAAATGTGTGTGATTATTGGCCAATTAAAACAGAGGTACAATGTAATATTAGAAAATATATATACATGTGCAATGTATATATATTATTATTGAAAAATTAGCCTACAGAGAGACTTCAAAAGTTATGTACATGTAAATGTGAAAAAGGCCAAACATTTTTTCAGCTTAAAAAAAAAGAAAAGATGGTATCAAAGGGAGATCTTAATTGATTCCCAATTTGTTTTTTTTTTTTTGACAAAATTGGGGTCTCAATTTTTGGTCTTGTAGAAAATGTACGGTACATGTTTTTATTAGACTTTGGCAAGAAGCCATTCAATATGATGAACAAAAAAGTTAATGATATCCACATGGCACAGAAATTTTCAAATTCATCAAGAAACATTTTGCCCCCCCCCCCCTTCATTAGTATGTATGCAATAGCAAGAAGGTGTGCTATTCTTTTATTGTTGTTTTTATTTGTGCAAACTATGCTCCTCACCTACTGTACATTATTTTTGGAGACAAATTATTTACATTTGATAGACAAAAAATTAACCATTCATAGCCTCCTTCCTTCTTGTTCACAATATAATACAAAAGCCCTATGAATATAATTATGGCTTTCACAAGCTTGAATAAAAGTAATTATGACTGTCGGGTAATGGAACAGTATGTGGTCATCCTTGACCAGTGGCTAGCAATCTGTCACAAAAATATTGTGGAGAATAAGATGCCAATTTCTCTTTGTCAGTTATGCATGGCATTCTTTTTCATCAGAATGTAAATCTTCTCTGTTGTCCAGACAACCCACCATTCCATATGCTTCCCTGCTAATGTCATTCCATGCATTGGGCATCCAATGTGAAGTATTTCATATGCTGAACACTATACTACCCTTAAAAACTGTTTAGACTTATCCAGATCAATGGTGAGGGCAATCCATTATCACAGTTTAGGGATAGAAAATAATGTATACATTATGCATGTATATCACATTTTAAAGATTTTATGTTTATACATGCATATGTAAAGGGTATAGGTGAGTGATATGGGGAGGGGGTGTAGCGTACAGGTAATGTATGTGTTGTACATGAGGTGAGTGATATGGGGAGGGGGTGTAGCGTACAGGTAATGTATGTGTTGTACATGAGGTGAGTGATATGGGGAGGGGGTGTAGCGTACAGGTAATGTATGTGTTGTACATGAGGTGAGTGATATGAGGAGGGGGTGTAGCATACAGGTAATATATGTGGGGAGGGGGTAGCATACAGGTAATGTATGTGTTGTATGTGAGGTGAGTGATATGGGAAGGGATATAGTGTATAGGTAATATATCTGTGCTGTACATGAGGGGACTGATATACGGAGGGATGTGGTGTACAGGTAATATACATGTATTTGTGTGCTTTACATGAGTGAAATGATATGGGGAGGGATGTAGTGTATAGGTAATATATCTATGTGTGCTGTACATGAAGGATGAGGAGGGGTGTAGTGTAAGATAATATGAAGGGAGGGATGTGGTGTATAGGTAATATATCTTTGTGTGCTGTACATGAGGGGAGTGATATTGGGAGGGATGTGGTATATAGGTAATATATCTTTGTGTGCTGTACATGAGGGGAGTGATATTGGGAGGGATGTGGTGTATAGGTAATATATCTTTGTGTGCTGTACATGAGGGGAGTGATATAGGGAGGGATGTGGTGTATAGGTAATATATCTTTGTGTGCTGTACATGAGGGGAGTGATATAGGGAGGGATGTGGTATATAGTTAATATATCTATGTGTGCTGTACATGAGGGGAGTAATATGGGGAGAGGTGTAGTGTAAGGTAATATGGGGGGAGTGATATGGGGATTGATGTGGTGTGTAGGTAATATATCTTTGTTCTGTATGTGAGGTAATATAAATGGTCATCAGTCAAGAAATTCAGTAAATAAGGGCTGTCAGAGAAGCTGTCAGATAAAGGACGAGAAATGACAAATGAATGTATTGCCTCTGAAGCCATTCTCAACTTCCTAGAAATCCATTTGTGTGTATCCATTCGTCTTATCATAAGCGGTTTGATGTCCGTTCTGTGTCTACTTAGTGGCCTGGTCAGCTCAAACTGATCGCTCAAACAATTATTGGTCATCGGTCTGACAATCTGTCAATGGTAGTTAATTACACTGGACAGTGGTCAGCATCCCAGTGGACAACGAGATGAGGTCCAGCTGTGAGGATTAGTGGAATTAGACAATATGGTCATTGTTATTCATTTTACAGGATGATGTATTGCCCCAGGATCAGCGGGGACTCTTGATTTGGAAGCCGTTCATTGAGATTATTTTGATATTTAAATCAAGTCACTGGTTTATCTATTTCTATAATTACACATCTGTACTATGGCAACAGTTTGGAGGTCTTTAAGAAATAAAACTATTTTAACCAATATACATTGTACATGTAGGCAAGATAAATATTTATATTGCTAGCAATGGGGTACTGGATCCTTGCTTGTTAAAGAAATGAAATTTGCAATTATTAACATTTACATGTACATGTAAATCATAAACTTTTTACATCTTATAATTATTTTTTTGCTGTGAATATTACTGGGTACATGTGTCCTTTCAAGTTTCATCACAGGAGAGAAGATCTTCAAAGATGAAATTCTCACCATCTCTTCCTGTAAGTTTCAAGGGAGCCTGTGTCAGTTTTACAGATCCAAACATTTTTTTGTAGCTGTTAGGATCCCTGTGAAATTGATGCATCTGACAATAGAAATTTCTTCTTGTGTAACTTGCTTAATTGATTTACAGCTTTAAATCTCATTAGTGTAATTTGATGTACTTGAAATCTATACTAGAATATCTGTTCCACCCATGTTAAACAAAAGAATGGAACATCCTTGCCAGTCTCTATGACAATTGTGGAGGTCATGTAGATCATTTGCCTGGCTACATAAACCTGAAGTCCCTTTCCTAGAAATGGGATGCACAGCTACAGGCTTTATCTAAAGTAAGGGCCACACATGATTTATGTGGTTCCATATGAATTGAAAATTTCACGGTCAATTAAAAGTCAAGTATAACAGGTGCTCTGTAATTTTGTCCTACGTTGTGCTGCTGATTTGTGGTCAAGACTGACCACTGGTTAATTAAGTACTTCAGGTGAGAAATAAAGTGTTTCTGTGCTTGTATTTGATGTTTTTATCTAGGCATTAAGTTAGGGTGACAGTTTGAGACACAGGTTATTTGAAATCGAAATGGGTATCTCAATTCAACTGTTTCAACAAATAACTATCAGTCTTATGTATTGGGCAGGTGTGTTGAAGAAAAGCCGGAGGTGAGAATTATAAATAATGAATTGATGCTGGCTGTTGTTGGCAGCACACCTCCGTAATTGAGTCTGCACGGGAATTCAGATAACAGATCAAATTAGGTTAATTTGAATAGAAATTGGAAATTTAGAGGGTTTCAAAATTGACAGTGCCATGGATTTCCAAAATAAATTACAGCAAACAATTTAGGTAATTGCAGTAAGTGTATAGAATCCATGGAAATTTCAGGATATAAAATTAAGGATTCTAATTGTAAAATCAAGTTTGTCATTTCAAGCTTCCTGGGTTGCATATTTCCAAAGGGTTTCGTTTAAAAATGCAATGAAGTACGAAATATAATTGTATATGAAGTGTCACTTTCAGTGATGGTGTTGATACAGCCATTATCATCATTTTTACCTCAGAGGTTTTTCGCTGCCTTAATTTACGAAATGAAGCCATGTTCACTTAGTATCAAGACGGGAAGAAATGTAAATAGTGTATTTTCAAAAATAAATCTTGATTCACAAAGTTATTAAAGGATTACACGGGAAACCCGACAACTGCAATCGAAGCAGAAGTGTTTATGAAATCTAATAAAAAAACAAGTAGCTTTGGCAGGAAGACGCATTCCGCAAAAGTAAAGAATGGTTGGTATCGATGATGGATGGAAGATAGACACACATAGATAAGACCATCTTATATACATTGTAACCGTCCGTCATCAGACAAATCATAATGTCATCTATAATGTCAATTTAATTAACACAAGATCATGTCATCATATCAGATATATACAGCTTATATTGATGATTGGCAGTGACCTATTTATAGATGTTCCTGTTTTGATGGTGTGCTGAAATATTACAGATTAAAATAACCAGTCTCGTCAATATGTGAAATTCACATTAAGACAGGTGGTCTTTTATGACATTGGTCTTTCAAGACAGGTGGTCTTTTGTGATGGTGGTCTTTCAAGACAGGTGGTCTTTTGTGATGGTGGTCTCCTAAGACAGGTGGTCTTTTATGACATTGGTCTTTCAAGACAGGTGGTCTTTTATGACAGTGGTCTCCCAAGACAGGTGGTCTTTTATGACAGGTGGTCTCCCAAGACAGGTGGTCTTTTACGACATTGGTCTCCCAAGACAGGTGGTCTTTTACGACAGTGGTATCCCAAGACAGGTGGTCTTTTATGACAGGTGGTCTCCCAAGACAGGTGGTCTTTTACGACATTGGTCTCCCAAGACAGGTGGTCTTTTATGACAGTGGTATCCCAAGAGAGGTGGTCTTTTGCGACAGGAGTCTCCCAAGACTGGTGGTCCTTTACAACAGTGGTCCCCCAAGACAGGTGGTCTTTTACAACAGCGGTCTCTCAAGACAGGTGGACTTTTATGACATTGGTCTCCCAAGACAGGTGGTCTTTTATGACAGTGGTCTCTCACGACAGGTTCCACTGTACATGTACAGAGATTTACACTTGTATAGTATGTGATTCATACATTTAATTATTACTCTCTTACAATGTGAAATTAATATTCCTTAACAAGTGGATTCACATTTCCATTGTATAAAATATGTTTCACAATGAAATGGAATTAAATTTGATTCAATTTCATATTTGCCTTGTATGAAATGTGATTCACATTTGCCTTCAGAAAAATTTGATTCACATTAATGTGATTCACATTTGCCTTGAATACAATATGGTTCACATTTGCCTTGAAGTAAATGCAATTCATCTTCATATTTACCTTGTATAAAATGTGATTCACATTTTGCCTTACTCGCTTTTTTTCAGTATTCTTACATTTGTGAACATTTCTCATAATTTGTCATAATATAAAAAGAGCTGCTTTATCAGTACGATAATGATCAGTTTGACAAATGAAAGGGAGAGAAAACTTACATAACATCAAGATGAATGAACATGCGGAGCTGATATACATTTAAACATATGGCGGAACATTTTTTTCAAATGTTTTTCTCTTATCATCCAGGTGTTGTTTTTAGTCTATTTTTAGACATTATCAAGAGAACTGATGAAAGATTAAACATGGAGGTTAGAGGTTAGGATTTGTACCCAAAGTTTCTTTGAAATTGGAATGTAAATTTTTTTGAAAAATATACATTTACTCTACTCTAGATCTAGTTGCCTTTAGAACTTACAAACCTTTTTTCTTACTGATTTCTTGTTGATTTGGGGAATTTTCTTCTTGAATGGCAATAATAACCTGCATATATAACTTGTTTGCATTAGTTGGGCTTTTAGTATACAAATATATTAATTTTGAACATTTATTGCTGTTTTCTGTTTGAGACCCCCCAAATGTAAACCCACATTATCAGATGTCATGTAAGGTCATTTCATCTCGGCAACACCACCAAAAACAGATGCTCTTTTCTACTTAATTATCCAATCACATTTAATGAGGCACAGAACTGCGGTTCACACGAGGTCAGAGGTTAGCCATATATTACTGGGGCAATGCAGAAAGAATTTTTCCCCTTTAGCATTTTTTCAGAATTCATGTATTATACATGTATATTAATGTTGTATCTTAAAAAATAATGAAGATCAGGTAGATATAGATATTAAGGTAACCTTTGAAATAATAAAAATAATTAAGCACCTAATGATATAATAAAAAGGTCAAAGAAAATTTAAGGTCATCATAAATTTACAATCAAGATCTGAGATATGTTTATTTACAGCCATTTTACCTTGTTAATCTATAACATTTGGACAAGTCAGACGTTTTATGGCAAAACGTATGACCTAGAACAGAGTAACCGTGCTTGTTGGCACCAAGATGTAAACTGCTGGCATGGAGAAGCAGACGAGGTGTCGACTAAATCCTCCAAACTTGTGATAAAGACCGTTAATATTGCGTCTATATTACATGCAAGGGTACAGAGGAACACTCGGGTAGACGGTGGGCAATCAGTTTCTCCGTAATATTTGTATGTACCGATATCTATGTTTACGATAGATTGCTTAGTTGCCATGCTGCTATAGGAAGTTATACATAAAGTGACCGCCAAACATAATTATAAATTTCTTGCGTCCTCTGGGGTTAACTATCTGTTACCCCTAAAGTTTTACGAGGTGATAAGATTAACATAATATCTGTATAAATCCAATTTACAGAATTTGATTTCTGTTAGATGAATAAAAAAAAAAAAAAATTATACTAAAAATTAATGTTGTAATACATGTATGTGATTTTTTAGAAGCATTTGTTTATATGCAGTGTTTTTTTTGTAATTTTATAGCAGTCTCCAAATCATAATTCTAGCATACAAACCTTCATTTATCCATTATTTACTATTTACCAAAATTCATGAAAATTTACTTACTGGTATTGTTTTTCTGTCCTATGATTTCTCTATTTATTGAAAAAAACATTCTGTGAAATGTTTTTTAAAAGTCGGTATCACTACACATGCACATGTAATTAAGATACCCGGGGGGAGAAAAAGAGCTACATGTGTATCATTCAAGATGCTTAATTTAACCCATGGACCCCTAAAGACACATATGGACTGGTCTTAGTCATTGATTTACAGAAGAATTCATTGTTTTTCAGGGGTTGATGAGTTCCTTTTATATACTACATGTACAATGTACTGGTATATAAACCCATTCAAGAAATTTTTTGATTATGTCTATTTTTATGCCGACATAATTCTGTTCAATTCATCAGGTCAATTATCATATGATAACCAATAAACAGAAGTTTACGCGAAGATGATAGATTGACCCCACACACAGGACATTCTGTAAAAGTGAAATCTTTCAAGGGAAGAAATATCTGTAAGTGGTATTCATTATGACCTGATAATTCTACGTTTTCTGCGCCCTTCAAGTCGGTCAATTTGTCCTTATTCATTTGGGCAATCTTTGATCTCTCATAATATTATCAAGAAAGACAGAAAAGAAATTTTAATAAATTCAGAATTAAGTGACGACAAATCGTAGCTTATCGATCCTGATATTGACATGATAGTTACTAGGTGTGAACTGTTTGTTATGGTATACATCTATATCATAATTATCACACCTTCTTCACAAACTTTCCAGAAAATCTAATTAGACTTAAGTTCTCTTGCCTTCCTGTAATCTCTTTCATAAGTAGATATGTAGCTTGGTAAGCCTGGTAGAAGGTAAAGATGAAAGGTACGGGACAAAACAAAATTATAAATTGACTTTGGCTTTTATTAACACCAGTCTGATCCTTTCTATAACTCAGGATAACCGAAACAAAGGCATTTAATTAATATCATTAACACAGTAGTGTACTCTTTATCTGCAAAGTCACACACACACACACATATGGACGTGTGTGCATGCGCACACACATGCACGCTATACAATTACACCAGTACATTATTTCATTCACATTGTATTTCAAGGTATTTTTGGCACAAGTGGACCACCATACAACTGAAATGTATTTTTTATTAATTATACATGTAGATGTAAAATTGTTATGTCTGTCATACAAAATTTACATATGAACTCATTCATAAGTCAGATTTGTAGGTGAATGTTTTGGTTATATAAAGTTGTACCAAGAATTTTTTTTTTAATTTTACTCATCTGTGTGTTTTTGAAAATGAGATGTGGATATTTTCAGGGGCGTAAAATATTTTCATCATTCAGATAAAAGCTGTCGTAGATCATAGATAAGAGGAAAAAAATTCCTTCAAAGTTTATCATTATGACTTCTTGTTGTGTAAAGAACCTCTTAACTGGCGGACGCTGACAGGTACATCTATGTTTATAGCTTCATTTATAGATATTTCCTTCCGAATTCCAAAAACTTGTCAAATTAGCATCGTTCTGTTAGACTGCCATTTTTCCTGTACTTTTTTGTTTGAAATTCATTCACATTTAGTGCCTGTCTCTGGCCTCAATTCTTGTTAGACGGTGTATGGAGAGTTTAAAGTTTTCACTAAGTTTCAAGTCATTTATACAGCATGCTAAGTTGTTTTCCATTCCATCTGAATTGCATGAATACAGCAAATAGACTGGTTTCCATTTGTTTTAAGCTACCTTATATAGACTGGTTGCTACCAGTTCCTGTTTAACCCTGTAACAGTTTAGCTGGCTGCACTGTTTTATAATGTATTGGCCCATCCTCAGATATAACGTTAGTTTTGAGTTTAAATGATAAACCCATTTTACAAAATATATGCCATGGACAGTAATAGCTTTTTATCACCTCAGGTAACAAAAAAAAAAAGAAAAAAAGAGTTGATACCATACCACAGAGAATACCATAGCTTATAACAAGACGTGAAAATGTAAAACTGAAATATTCAAATAAATGTACATTTCAGTGGCCCATGTCGACTGTCTTGTAGGTGGGTTTATGGGAAAAATTAAGATTCGCAAGTCTCTTAATTCTGATGTATTGTCAATACTGATTTCCTTCGGTCTCTTTGATGTCTTTTATAGAAAAAAATGGTATCCGTCTCATTTGATGTCATTTCTTCAGTTCATTAATAATACATGCCGATTATACATAGCATAAATTCGACGTGTCAAGTTTCAATACGCTGATAGTTGCTTGACGTAAAGTTTTATATAATTTATTGACATTTTTTTTCTTCTTTTAAGACAGAAGCCGGTATACAAATACATTCTGTATCTATCCCAGAAACTGTCAAATGTTTTAGACTTCTCAAAAAACACTGGTAAATTTTCTTACATTTGGTGTGTGGCACCTATAAATAAGGTTAAATTTCATAACTCCCCATGAGTCAGTGGCTCTTTAGATTGGGGGGGTTGATTGTCCATTATGACCTTTTGACCTCTTTTGTCAGCACATATATATCATGCACTGACCAATGTAAAACAGAAGCATCATAGGTCTCTTGCAATACTAGCTTACTCACAGAAGGCCAGTGGTCTCTTCCCTGCTACACTGTAACAGGGTTCTCTCCCCTACCATAAAAATTGTGGCCATCACCATAATTATAATACATGTAACAAAAAAATTGGAATGTGGTGCAAAACATCAATAAATCAAGACAGAAAAAGTGATACTTGCAGGGTTTTCCGCCCTATCATGCAGGTTCCAAACAGGACCCCATTCCTATTGCAAGAAATTGCATTTTTCCCCAGTTTGCAATTGAAATATCCCAATTGAAGTCAAATGACAATGAATTTGAAGAGATTCTTGTATTTTCAAACAGTATTTTCAAATTTCCAAATTTCAATAAGAAGTTGCTAAAATTCCAAAAGGATTAGGCCCCATTCTGAACAGAGTGTCAGGAAATCCCTGACTTGTCCCAAACGTCATAATTTACAGGTTATATTCTCAGGTCAATATTAATACATACAGTAAAACCTGCTATAGCAGCCACCTCTATATAAGGATCACCTGTCTATAAAGGCCAGTTTTGAAAAGTCCCTTGACTGCATGCTTCAACTAAATTGAACCTGTGTATAAGGGTCACCTGCACATAAAGGCCAATATTTTCTGGTCCCTTGGGTGGCCCCTATATACAGGTTTTACTTCTTTATCCTGTTCTATCTTAACTCATTCACCTCTAAAGACACATATGGACTGGCCTAAATCATTGATTTATAAGATGAGTTCATTGTTTCTCAGGGGTTGATGAGTTAACATGACTTATTTCATCTGGTAGATAAGTCTTATAGTAGAAAAGAGAATACAGAAGATTACTGAAATGTGAAATAATCAATATTCAAGTTCCTAAGTCGCTGTATATCAGGAGATTTGCCATCTCCGAAAGAGCAAAAACCCATAATCAATGAGGACAGATTTAGTGAATGGTAATAGACATTAAAGCTAGGGGATCTGAAATAATTTGCAAATAAATACACTAGAATCAGAAAATCTTGTTGTGGTTTTAATTTCGTTTATTTCGATGTTTTCATTTATCAACAAAATTTAAACCATGACAAAATTTTAGATAAATCATATCTTAAAATATACATGTATACAGAATGTATACTGTGCATTTCTTTATAAAATAAATTGTTAGCATACACTGATACGGGTACATGTACATGTATATACAAGCCGGCCTGGCTCAGTCGGTAGCGCGCTCGACTCTGGATCGTGAGGTCGTGAGTTCGAGTCCCGCCGGCAACAGGTTGGTTTCCTGTCTTTCGGATGAGACAGTAAAAACTGGAGGTCCCGTGTCACAGTAGGTGTCGGCACGTTAAAGAACCCTCACTGCTCAATGGCCGTAAGTGCCGAGCATAGGCCAAAATTTGAAGCCCTTCACCGGCATTTGGTGACGTCTCCATATAAGTGAAATATTCTTGAGTGGGACGTTAAACAACAATAAACAAACAAACAAACAAACAAACATGTATATACACTGTATGAAGAAAAGGGAGATAACTCATTCTATGTAAACTTATTGGATAAGCAGATGAAGAATGGATATATATGCACATATACAAAATGTATGAACATAATATATGAAGGAGATATCTCATTTGAAGTTTACACATTAACCCATTCACCCCTTTAGACACATTTGGACTGATCAAAGTGATTGATTTACAGGGAGTCCATTTTTTGTCAGGAGATGGTAAGTTAACAAAGACATGTTAACATGACCTAGACATCAGGTATTTGAGGATATGAAAGTAAATGAAGAGGGGGAGATAAATCTATTTTCATTCAGTGCAATAAGAAAAAAGTCTTGATCAGATATTAACACTTTGAAGTGAGAATTCAAGATAAAAGGGAAAGGGACTTAATTCATTTTTGTATAGTAAAATAGAAATACCTGAATCAGATATGTATCAGTAATTCATCAAGTGAGAGAATGAGAGATGAAAGGATAAGGGAGATAACCCATTTTCATTTTGCTGAAAAAACAGCACTGTAATCAGATTTCATTGGCTTGTATATTATGAAGAAATTATTCTTCTGGTGATACAAATCAGAATTTCTTCAAAAATGATTTTACACATGAAACAAGATTTCTTGATACAAAACCAAGAACAAGTGCGGCATTTGATTGAAAATGTCCAAAATGATATCTTCATCATAATCTAGAGACGTATATATGTGATGTTTCCGATATAGTTAGCTATTTACCTTGTAAATGAAATTTACCTGGAAATTTGAAACTCATGATCATACCGATTTACATGCTTGATTTTAAAATCAGCAGTAGTTTGTCTCTGGTGTTTACAATAAAGCAGATGGGGTCAGAACACTTCAGTTCAAAGTTCAAAATTAATGCGAGTGGCGGCTCGCCACGATAAAATGAAGTAACGGAATGATAACAGGCTTTGTGACATGAGGTTTGTCAGAATCAGCAGGTAGAAAATTGACCGCATTTTGATGTTCTTTAATCTGGTTAAATTTGTGGACATCTTGACACCTCATGACAAAGCACATGTTTTGTTATGGCCAGGTGACTGGGTTCACTGGTACTGTTATAGACGAAGGAAAAACAATGTGTTGGCAATTGATTTGTAGATAAAATCATAACTATTTAAAACGCAAACAGCATTTAATGAAAAATAATAATGATAAAATCAATAGAATAATTGTGTTTTGTTTAATATCACCTGTTCGACATGCCTTCTTGTATGTGTTTAAGTTTGATGAAAGGAAAGATAAAACACGAAATTTTGACATGGAGTGGCCTTTTATACGTCTCAATCTGATTGCCGTCTTTCGTCTGGTTATTAACAAAATTGATAAGCTAGAATGTCATATGAGGCGATGATGAGAATTTGTCAATCATAGCTTGGTATTTTGGGGGAACTACTTCATTCGGGGTTTCGTTGAATGAGTAGCAAAGGGAGAACCATCATTTCCTTCCGTTATCAGATTGGTCCCGCTGTTTCCTGAACCTGCGTTGACCCACTACAGCAGTGTGATTGAATGCGTCTACTGTCAGTCGTACAGTGGATTAATCATTTCAGACACAGAATGCCCTTATCGTACTTAATTCTGGAAAATGTTCATCAAGAATCTATATCATAATGTCTGTCATAATACATGTACCTAACAGACAGGAAGTTGTGTCGCTAACTTTCTACTGAATTCAAATTCTTCCGTATTACTTTTGTTTGTGAAAACTTGAACATCATATTTATCCATCTTGTAATGGGGTTAGTCACAAAATCAAAATTTGTGACACTTGAAGCCCTCTGGTGATGACATCTCCGTATAAGAGAAAAATTTGTAGGGTTTTGTAAAATAACACTTAAGTACATGTAAACAAATATACATGTACTTGTATAAAGTCTGTTCCCTAACTGTTGTGGATCTCACTGTATTGCATATACAGTATTTTTATTTTGGGAAACCATGCATGATTCTGTGTATTTGAAAGTCTATTATGGTACTAAAAGCAAAATCATTTCAGCCATATTGTTTTTTAAAAGAAGTCTTTTTGTGAAAAAAAAAGGCCACATAACTCTCATTTATAAGTAAATCACATGTGATTAAAATACATGTATATTCAAACAGTTAAAAAAAAAAGTTTAACTCTTCAACCCCTGAAGTCACATTTGGATCTGTCCATTTCAAAGAATGGTTAAGTCCACTGTCAGAATTCAGGGGTATATGATTTAGAATTAAAATTTAATAATAATTTTACATGTAATATGAACTTGTTCACCCCTAAATTATGATTGTACACCATACTATTTATTGATTTGGGTGAGTCTAAATATGACAACAGGGGGTGATGAGTTAAGTCCTGCAATACAGTGGACCACCACCAGTATAAATAATGAATGCTAATGAGGAAATAAGCGTTTACCAGTAATTGGAAAGCTGGTAAATAAATAAGAATAAAATAGTCGCCTATCTAATGTCACAACTTGTTAGTTCTTTCTCCTTCTTTCTCACATTATAAAATGTCACTTTGCCACATGCCACAAGGTGATGTTTTAGATGTCAAACATAGTACAGTTATGCAATCCTTCCATTATCTGGTAAGGTGATTACATCATGTAACACTGTGCAGCTATCTTATTTTAATTTTTTTCTCATAAATAGTTAAAAATACTTCTCTTTGGCATAAATTCACCATTCTTTCTAAATGTATTACATTATGATTCAATTAACAACTGTACGAAGCAACAATGTAACATTGCGACGAGAAAAATGCACAAAATCTGAGGCATAATTTTCTCTGGTTGTTTCAACAGATTTATGAGTTTTTGGAGGAAAAAATGTTGAAAAAATATTTTCGTTTTTTCTATTTTTCAACTGTTTCTATTAATTTGCAGTTAAATGACATGATTGGAACTTATTCTGACAATGAAATGGCAACTTCGGAGAAAGTAAATGGGTTTTGGAATCTATGTTGTGATTTAAAATCTGTTTTTAATTTCTACTTTATGGTAACCATTCCAATAAAAATAGCTGGAAGAAAAAACATGAAGTAGTTGTACTAAAGTTTATTTGAGGTATTTCTTACATGTTAATTGAGTCATTTCTGTTTATTGTTACGTAAAAAAAAAATAAGGCAGTCATCTTGGATTAAATTATGGCAGCACTTTTCTTTTTCTAATCGAGAGCTGATGAGTTTCGGTAAAATTATATATTTTGCTCTTTGTAGCGATAATTTTCTACAGAGTGTTGTCAAGTCATTAAAACTTGAGTTTTTGGACTTTGTAAAGTGATTTTACTTAATGTCAGTTTCATATAAACAAATGGCATCTGACGCCTTCAGATATGTTTCTTCCAGTATAATACCCCTTGTACTCATCCTGCGGTTAAACAGAGTGTCGAGTTTCATGGAGTGACTCATGTACATCTGATTGTTTCAGCCTGAATAATTCTTTGTTCTGACAATGGAAAATTTAATGAAATATCGTTATCAATCAATGCGCCTGACAATGATCGCTACTTATAGAAGTTGTCAATCACATGTGTATGTGACATAGCTGGGGCTAATAAGAATCCGATTTCAAATCAGCAATTAATTTGATGGACCCTAGTAAAGTTAAATATGTAATGATAATTAAAAAATGGTATCAAATTTGATTGTCTAATGGAGTTGGTGATATATTGGTAAGGTTTTAAACTCCTGTATATTAAATGTGAGAAGCCAGATTATAAATCAGAACATGAACTAATTTATATGTTTACATACATGTATACGAAGAAAAATTATTAATTTCTGAAGTTTTCCAAATATCAAATTGGATTTGTATATGACTGGGAATTTATGTGCAGTATCAAAAGCCCCCTCCCCCCCTCTCTCTCTCCCCCCCTCTCTCTCTATCAAAATATGTGGGTTTAAGTGTGTACACGTACGTAGTTTAAACCACCATAACTTGTACTGTCCTCTAGGTAATTTTTCTATATGTAAATATGCATCTGAAATGTGAAATTGAAAAGTCAAGATAATCGTTTAACTTCTATAAATACATTGAATTGAAATATACGTAAACTTTACATCTGTCTTTTAAACTTTTAAATTGCAATGGATGTCACTTTCCTTTATTTGCTTTTTTTGAAAATTTGTACATAAAATTTCAAGTTCCATTTGGGCAAATTCCGCTAAAATCACGTTCACTTTCTGAAGTATGTAAAAATTACAAATCAATCTTGATTCAGTGTATGTAGCTATTATAATGTCGAGGTCATCTTTTTATTTATGTCGTCAATAATCGTGGGACTCGAGTTTTGACACTTGGAGACAGATGCTTATGAAGTTGATCTGATCCATGTTGAACAAAAGTTACAAATAGCAAAACCACAGCAGGAATCAGATCTGCTTAAGTTTTATTCCTCAAGTTCATTTCCGTATTTACTTTTAACACTTAAAAAATAAAAGCCGATTTGGCCTCCTAATGATATGTAAATAAGACGGAGGTATTTCATATTGGTTTTGTGTAGAAAACTCTTGAAATCGATATCAAAGCAGGAATGACTCTGTGAAGCTAAATGCCACTAAAACCATGTGCTTACCTGGTAGAAAAACTGAAGAAAAAAAAATGAAAAAATGGTTGTTGTTGATACATGTACATGTATATTTGTACAGGAGTTTTAAAGAAAAATTCTGATTTGTTGTAACTTGATATAGAAAAATATGTGGAAGCTTATTTTGACATACATGTAGATGAATTGAATCAGAGAGAGAGAGAGAGAGAGAGAGAGAGAGAGAGAGAGAGAGAGATGTAGATGTAGATGTTAAGATTTTTATTGAATGCTTCAACACTTTGTAAATCCAGTAATTATTTCAGTGATAATTTTAATACTAACATAATGTAAAATATTTGTTCAATGTTTGACATTTGTGCAAACTCTTTCTTGAAAATACAGGAATTTGTGTGTGTCTCTGCAGTGAAATCCCAGAAGATATTTTCGAGGTTAAAATTCACATAAAAGTTTTGAGGGCATGATGATGTTATTAACATATTAAGAGAGATCTAAACTTCTTATCAAGTTACAAATCTTATATCTGTAGTTGATTGGCTAAGGGCACCATAACACTTAACCTGTCATATGATTGGATGATAACATATACCATTATAACAGTGTGTTTGATTGGTCAAAATGCAATAAACTTTAAATATGATTGGATAATTGATTCATATGACACCTTTGGGTAATAAACACTATGTGGGCAATAGGTCATTTATATCTTAAAATGCCCATAAATATTGTACTGTCATTTTTCTCAACTTAGGTGGTGTTGGTCCTGTTTTTTCAACTCTGGTGGTCAGAGCTATATCCAATCAATTGACAAGCAACACTAAATCATTTCTCAACAAGAACTGTTTTCTTTTCACAAATTGTTTGTTTAAGAAAGCCATTATAGATTTCCAAACAATCAATTACCTAATTCATTACACTTTTAACAAGCCATCTTTATCTTTTTTTTAATGAATGTCCCAGAAGTCACGCTAGTCAGGTAATTTTAGGAGTAGTGACTTCTAATTATCTTGTTTTCTTATCGCGTTGTCATCTGCACTTTAAGTCAGTGTATCATGTTTTTGTATCTTTAAGTGAAATAGAAGGAAAAAAAAATATTTGTGTTTCTTTACCAAAACTAAAAGCAATCAGATGACCGCCATTATAAGCTGAACTTGATTTGTCCATTTCAAGAAAGAAACATGTCCATTTGTCGAAATAGAATACAAACATTGTGAACTTACAAATTTGGTCAACATATTGTATTTCAATCGAAATTTGGCATAGCATAACATTATCTTTATGTTAAGTGGGACGTTAAACAACAATAAACAAACAAACAAACAAAACTAGTATACAGTAAAACTAGAGCATTTCCCTATCTTAACAGTAATAATATTAAGATATTATTACCATGACAATAAGACCAATATATCAATGACACATACCTTATTTCCTACATTTTATTAATGTCGGTGTATCTTTATCTTCTTCAGGTAAATGCCAGGTGGCACTTGGAATGGAATCGGGAGTCATTCCGGATAGTGCAATCACAGCCAGTTCGTCATTCCAAGATGATTCCGTTGGCCCTAAGAGTGCGAGGTAAGTTTGACTTTACATTTAATTATTCACGTCAGTATTCTTCAGAATCCTTTTTTTTTTTTTACCAAGACTAGCACAATGAACCCAGATTACTGTAAATCATTTTTCTCGACTTTTTTTTTGCATTTCCAAATCTCTAGGTATATTTATGTCAGAAATATGTGAAAGGGAACCAGGGCCCTGTTTTACGAAAGGTCCTAAATCCTAACGCTTAGTCCTAAATGTCATGGGACTGACCAGTCAGCGTGCCATGGTAGTAAGGACTAAAAGTTAGGATTAAGGACTTAGGACCTTTCGTAAAACGGCCCATGGTCTTGCATCAAAATACATGTATATACTGTTTACATGTACATGTATCAGGAATTTTTCACTTCTGTTTAATTTTCACCATTTTCGTCCTTAGATGAGGCGGCGAATGCAAATGATCAAAGCGGGAACACACGTCATCTATTCATGAGACTTTGGTGATTTTGTGTAAATTTAAGACGGTGTGAATATGTTTTCTGTTGTGGAAGGGCAAAATTTTACAGGTTTACGATATTTCATGTAGACAAAGATTTCATGTTAGTGATGTTAGGTCATGGTCATTGCAATCATTGCATTCCTAGCTTAACATCAACTATCCTAAAGTCGATAGATAGATATCAGTTTTCTTTGTCAGCCAACAAATTATGAAAAGCATTTGACATCTTTAAGTAAGTACAAAGAGAGATTAGCTCCCAGGGGGTCAGACCCTACTGGTTTTTAGCTACCAAGTCGGGAACATATTACGAATTAATGATCAGCATTGCAAGGAATAAAAATACTGATGTGTCTCCTGAGGATGTAGTTTTTCTTAACCGTATAAAGATGCTGGGAAGACGCATCCTTTCAGCATTCAAATCTATAAAAGCTAGCAGCCATGAATCATTAGAAGATGAATAATTAAAACAGGACCGATCATTAATTTGTACTTGGGGTTTGGATCAGTTTGTGTTTAATTTTTCTTTGTGATATTACTCTTTGATATAAACATACCTGGAGGGGTCATTACACTATAGGCGTTGTGAGTACCTGGATTTAAATGTCTATTTTATGAGCTTCTGGAGCAGGGGAAAATCTGATCCAATTTTATAAGCTTTGATTTAACTCTCAGAAGTGTTGCCTAGAGATGGAGTTTCAATCAAATCAGAGATGGATAGAAAGACAGATATACAGACAAATACAGATAGATACAATGTACAGGTACACATGCAGAATGAGAGAGAAACAGACAAATAAGGGGCTTTAAAAGGGGCCAAATCTGGGAATTATTTCATTCAGGGGACAATGACTGTTGGGGCCCCTTGTTTTTCAACATACATGTAAAATGTAGATTGTACTTGTGGATTAACCCTTCCACACCCAAGTATTTGAATGGTATGCTCTGTTTTACTGTATTAGAACAGTCTATTGTGGTCAGTGGGGTTGAAAGGTTTCAGTATTAGTATTTATACTGTCCTAATTTTATAGGACTTCACATGTAACGGAGAAAGGATTCAGGTGTAATATGTACGTATCATTTTATCCCTGTGTCAGGTGTCCGACAGTTGCCCTCTGTGGGTCTAATGTATTTCCATTATAACATACTTTGTATGTCTTCCTGCATCTCAAATATCATTCCCATCATTATAATTACTTTCTCCAGATTTCTAAATGAAGTCGGTTTATTAATACGAAGAAGATAATGGAAGTGACAAATCAAAATTGTCATGGTGACTAATATATCTCTGTGTATAATGGTCAGTACTTGATAAGTTTCCGATTTCTGTGTAATATGAAATAGTATCCGTTAGAGGGGCTCCTCCTTTACACAGAAAGTAGAGAAGAATGATTTATACTAATAAATATGACAGCGCTGAAGTGCCTCTGAGAATACTCTTAATAAATGTAGCCGATCATTTTCCACTGCTAAGAAGCCGTATGATTCACATTTTTTCCAGTACATGTTTAATTCATGTATACTGTAAGGATTCAAAGTGACAAGGAAAAGAAAGCCCCTAGAATCCGCCTACAGAAATGGAGGGGATTAATTGGACTTGTGGCCCATTGAGAATGACATGTAATGCTTTTGTACATGAATCAACATCTTACTGATGCTTGTTATTCTGAGTCCCTTAATCTCTTTAAACCCCTCATAGATTTACTCAACACAGATGGAGTTGATTAGGAGAATTTTATCTGTATGCATCAGTCTAAAACTGCTGTATGTAGATCAAGTACGAAAACTCAAGAGGAGTTCAGAGTATCATTTTCAAGTCCCCTTGTTTGATTTTTATGGTGATTATAAGGAGTTCAAGTTTCATATACATGTACTTGTAGATTTTATGTATGAAATTTAGGTCATATTGCGTTTTAAACCATGTTTGTTTGTAGAAATATACAGTTAACCTAGTTAATAAGAATAAATAAAGTTGGTTAAATGGACTTGTGTGTAGGCCTACATGTTGTAGAAGAAGTTGACAAAAAGCAATTGCTATAAATGAGGAATAGCTTATAACAATAGATCTCTCACAACACATGTACAGAAATGAAGTTGACCTTAAAGCCTCACCTCAAGGTCACACTCAAATAACCCAGAAAATCAAATCTCAGATTGTTGGTCACTGTTGACCTTAAAGCCTTACCTCAAGGTCACACTCAAATAACCCAGAAAATAAAATCATGGACCTCAGGTCACTGTTGACCTTAAAGTCATACCTCAAGGTCACACTTAAATAACCCAGAGATAAAATCATGTTTAAGTTAGAATTCAGGAATCCTTCATTTCACTTGTTCACATGAACAATTTCTCTCTCTTATAAGCTTAGTACACAAAATGTGTATTCTAAACCTGCCAAAATTGAAGTAAATAACTATTCCTATACTTTAGCTAAGAGTTTGCTCAAATATTTGTCCAGTACGTGAAATAGAATTATTTGGATGTAGAGTGATCGAGTATATAGAAACAGTACGTATTATTCAATAGCTGGAAAGTTTCAATATTTGAGAAACTGACATGTTTAATCTGGATGACGTTTTTACACTGCTAGAACCATTAATTAATTATTTTTCTATAAAAACTGTACTGTACTTCCCGATCACTATGATTCTATGAAGCTTTACTGCTCCATAGCATATTGAATACAACTGCTGAAATAAATATAAAAAAATTGTTTTTGATATAAGCAGCAAGTTATTTGGGAATACATGAAACCACTCAAAGAGCATCATTCATACTCAATCTTGAATGCCACGATCTAGATATTTCTTAAAACAGATCAAGATTGTTGATCGTCATTCATCGTAGATGTCTTTAATTTCAACATTCAGGTTGCAAGTTCTGTATTGTTTTCTGTCAAATCTTATTATTTCACAAAGACTTCGAGTCATCAATCTTTCTGTCTTAGAGCAAAGTTTTTGTACTTTTGGGAAAGCGTATCTGTCATTTTACCGAGATGGGAGAGTTCGTGTTCATGTTAGCTGTATGGCGCACTGCCGTTAACAAGTAACAAGTCTTCCATCAAGATGTTTATAGCATTAGATGATCTCTAGCCTTATTGTAACATTAGATTAATGATTAACTCTCATCTTGATAGCCAGCTCAGCAGATTTCCAACCAAACATATATATACTTTATGGCGTTTATGTATGTTCACAAGAATTTGAAGATCAAATCAAACACAGAACTGATTAAGATGACAAATCAAACACAGAACTGACTAAGATGACAAATCAAACACAGAACTGATTAAGGTCGAATTTGATCACCAACTATATTCAGGAAATGGTTCTGCACATGATGATGATCGAATGTCTTCTAGTTCCAACTACAGTAAAAAAATGGTGACAGCCAGTTTGTTGACAACTTGAGAATTTTTGCAAGATGAGAAGAAGGATGAAATGCTGTATAAATTTTTAAATATCTAAGGATATTCAGTTGTCTTTTGTGGTTCATGAATTTTTACATTTTTACAACAAAATAAATTGGACAAAATGCAAAAAAAAAATAAAATATCAGTAGTAGCACAGAAATCTGTACGGCATTACTCGTTTTTTCCAATCTCTGCCATCTTGAAACTACATGTACAGAAACCAGGGATTTTCCTATGCTGATTTTGGGTCCGGTTACAGGACCAATTCCCAATGTAAAAATGGCTTGTATTTTCCTTAAATTATGCAAAAATTCCCAATTCTGAAATTAAAAATTAAAAATGAAGTATTTTCAAACAAATGTCTCAAATTAAATGTTTCTTTTTTAGTTCAATTGTCATATTTCCCCCCAATTATCTGGACAAAGAATCCCTGGAAACTTCATGCACAACCAAGACAAGATCTGCTGTATTTTTGATTTTGCATTATGCCAGAACATAATAGCATATCAACCATGCAGATAAGGGTGGTCTCTCAGGACAGGTTGCACTGTTTTTGATGTGACATGAAAAGTACTAGATTGATTGCTGTATGCAGAAATCATTGTCAGAAAACTCATCAATAATACATGTATAGTGAAACTTGTATATAACGACCTCCTTTGGGACATAAGAAAACCGGTCTTTATAGGGAGGTGGTCTTTACATAGAGGTTAATTTGTACATAAATGGTACTATTGGTGACAGCAAAAACCGGTCTTTGTGACTAGGAGATATGTATACACAGGTGGTCACTAGAGCAGGTTTTACTGTACAAGTTGTCATTTTTTTTTTTGCATGTGTTAAAGTTGACTCCCAAGGCAAAGAAGACAAACATATATAAACTATAAGTAAGTAGTTACTGAAAATGACTCCCCGTTTGAGGAACTCTTTGTAATTAAGAGAGTTATCCTTTAATTACGGAGGCTGTCATGAAGATATGCAAATCTTCTGCATTTTTTTAGGGGGAAATCTCGGCGCAACTAATGTTGCAGACTGTTTGCATACAAAGAAACTCGGTGGTGCTTTATCTCCAAAGATTCTTTCGATCAACATTTTTATATGTGAGATCATTCATCATTTTTACAGAGAAAACGGGAACAAATATAACTCTCGTACCCAACCAACATTAGTCACATCATCTTCTTCGAAACTGCCATTTTTCATGATTGAATTATTTTCCTGATGTGATCATCTGGGTCGGAAAGATGTTTTATCATTTATAAACTGGTAGCAATGCCTAACACATTTTGCTTTGTACAGGGATATCTCTTGAGCTTTTTGTGATGTATTTTGCTGACTGAGTGACCTTGGGTATTTGAAATGTAAATTATATAAAGCGCAACGATTCTGTTGAAAATTGTGTACATGTTTACTTCCTTATTACACTGGAACATGTCTTTGGAGAGACCACTTATGAAAAGTCACCTGTCTACTGAGACCACATTGTAAAAACCATGCAGTTAAACTATCGTTTAAATAAAACCTCTTCCGTATATCGGAACTTTCATTTCAGTTCCCAGTGACACAAATTTTTGTGTAAGTTCCATGGGGCCAAATATCGGCTCTGTTCCTAATGCAAAATGCATTGGTTTATACTCAATATGATGAAATAAAATTCCCAATTTGGCCTACTGACACTGACATATGACAAACGAATTATTGCTAAGGAAAATGCATTCAGAGAAGAAATTACATTTCATTTATATTTACCTGTGTACAAAGTATTTTTCCTGATTTGACCTCACTGATCCTCACAATCTAATACTGAGAGCTCAGCAACGGAACAGTTACTGGCATGGTACTTCTATTTCAAAAGAAATTTTAGTTTAAGACATGGTACCAAGAATCGGACCTTGGACTTCTTACTTGTGAGACAAGGGCTCTATGTAACTGACCTACCATGATCTTCCTCATTTATTTCACTAGGCTTCCCATATTTGGTGCAAGTATACATCTTAAGAAAACTAGAGTGTTTCAAACAAAAATTGCACTTATACATGTACCAATGTTATTTTTAGAGTTACTCTCCTTTGTTGATTTTATATGTCTGCGCTATGTCTTAGTTATTTTGTCACCTAGACTTCTCGTATTTGGATCAGACATACTTCTTAGGTAGATGGTTGCTTCTGTCGATTTATACATCTTGGCGATATGCCCTAGGTGGAGGACTCTTAATTCTGCAAATTGGCCTTGTTACATGTATTTTATGATGTGTAACTTGTAATTTGATTATAGACCTAACCTGTAGAGGGAGCAGTTAATAACATACCGTAATTCAGTTTTCAATGAATTGTCCCTTTTCATCACGTATTATAACACTGATAATTGTACAAAAAATTTGTCATTCAGATATCCGAGAATTATGGGCAAAATGGATGCTCTATATATGCACATGATTGTATTTGAGCTGTAATGTTTTTAAAGTAGTCCACCATGGTAATCTTAGTCTACAAAATGTTTGGTGTATTGGTGTCTCTGTTGATACATTTTAAGAATAACATTGACATTTTTTCAATTGTATTTGCTGTGAAAATTGCTTTTTTTTTGGGGGGGGGGGTATGATCTTTGCAGGTTGAGGGGAAATGCATAAATCTTGTTAAAATGAGAATTTAAGAAGCATGTCAGGGAGCAAGATGAAGATGAGGGTGCTAATGATGCAGATAAAGTCAAACTGGTATCTATGTCAAAATGTCATTTGTCACTTTTGGCACTGCATTTTAGACAATGTCCCGATTAATGTGAAACAAGAAAGCAATTTGTCTCTTTGAATGTTTTTCCTGCAGACACGATGATCAGGTGATCGTGGAATCACATATACTTAGTCAGTTATTTGGGGAAAAATGGAATATTGTCATGCAATATTACACAAAAACCGCGTGATTGAAGCACAGATTGTGGGATGATGGGAAATTTATGATTCTGTTTAATATTGTCTTTTTTGTTTTTATTCTTCTGATTCAGTACAAGATACCATGATTTTATCATTTTGTGTTTCTTTAATTAACGACACTAAAATGACATCATAGAATGCATTTGATGTGGTAATGTGTCGATTTCGATTGATACGAACAATAACACATATGATTTTGCGAATTATTATCCAAATCAATATATCATATCTGATCGTACGGGAAGTCAGAAGATAAAAAAATTTTGTGTCTGGCTTTTATTTCTTCCTGACTACTGGAAGATTTTGGAATAAATTGATGAAAGATAAATGGCTGATGTGAACAAACTTTTGATACCGGATAGAGTAGTAATACCCTCAAATGATTTGAGTGCTGATAACAACAAAGAGATGCTAATGATACAAATGATTAAAGAAAAATGATCAAGTGATTGTCACATACATCCAATGCGTGCTATTTTTCTAGATATTTTTCATGATAAATTAAAAGTAATGGGTTTATTTTTACGTAAAAAATGTAAAACATATCACATACACATAGCAGTAATCTAATTCAAGGATATCCCTGGTTTTAGTGGTGATAACTGTGTACACCTTGTTCAGTAGTGATATCTGGGTACATTTTTCAGTGGTGATATTTGGGTACATTTCTCAGTGGTGATATCTAGGAACATTTGTTCAGTGGTGATATCTGGGTACATTTATTCAGTAGTGATATCTGGGTACACTTTGGTCATTGATGATAACAAGTATACTTGTTTTAGTGTTAATATCTGGGTGTATTTTTAGTTTTGATACCTGGGTACATTTTTTCAGTGGTGAAATCTGGGTACATTTTTCAGTGGTGATATCTAGGTACATTTATTCAGTTGTGATATCTAGGTATATTTTTTGTTTTGATACTTGGGTACATTTATTCAGTTGTGATATCTTGCTACATTTTTCAGTTGTGAAATCTAGGTACATTTATTCAGTGGTGATATCTTGCTACATTTTTCTGTGGAAATATCTGGGTACATTTATTCAGTGTTGATACATGGGTTCATTTATTCAGTGGTGATTGTTGTGTACATTTTTTCAGTGGTGATATTTGGGTACATTTTTCAGTGGTGATATCTAGGTAAATTTATTCATTGGTGATTTCTGGGTACATTCATTCAGTGGCGATAGCAGGGTACATTTATTCAGTGGTGTTACATGGAAATGACATTGCAAAGTCGATCAGAATCGCCCAGGAACATAAAATGAAATATAGAATCATTGGTTTAAGTAAACATAATGATGATATGGACCAAAATCTGTTTTAGTTTAATAGGGAACATTATGATAATTAGGGGGAAAATGTACCAGTGTCCTAAACAGGGAGCATTATGATAATTACCTGTAGGGGATACAGAAAATGTACCAGTGTCCTAAACAGGGAGCATTATGATAATAACATGTAGGGGATACAGTAAATGTACCAGTGTCCTAAACAGGGAGCATTATGATAATTACCTGTAGGGGATACAGAAAATGTACCAGTGTCTTAAACAGGGAGCATTATGATAATTACCTGTAGGGGATACAGAAAATGTACCAGTGTCCTAAACAGGGAGCATTATGATAATTACCTGTAGGGGATACAGAAAATGTACCAGTGTCTTAAACAGGGAGCATTATGATAATTACCTGTAGGGGATACAGAAAATGTACCAGTGTCCTAAACAGGGAGCATTATGATAATTACCTGTAGGGGATACAGAAAATGTACCAGTGTCCTAAACAGGGAGCATTATGATAATTACATGTAGGGATACAGAAAATGTACCAGTGTCCTAAACAGGGAGCATAAATGATAATAACATGTAGGGATACAGAAAATGTACCAGTGTCCTAAACAGGGAGCATTATGATAATAACATGTAGGAATACAGAAAATGTACCAGTGTCTTAAACAGGGAGCATTATGATAATTACCTGTAGGGGATACAGAAAATGTACCAGTGTCTTAAACAGGGAGCATTATGATAATTACCTGTAGGGGATACAGAAAATGTACCAGTGTCTTAAACAGGGAGCATTATGATAATTACCTGTAGGGGATACAGAAAATGTACCAGTGTCCTAAACAGGGAGCATTATGATAATTACATGTAGGGGATACAGAAAATGTACCAGTGTCCTAAACAGGGAGCATTATGATAATTACCTGTAGGGGATACAGAAAATGTACCAGTGTCTTAAACAGGGAGCATTATGATAATTACCTGTAGGGGATACAGAAAATGTACCAGTGTCTTAAACAGGGAGCATTATGATAATTACCTGTAGGGGATACAAAAAATGTACCAGTGTCTTAAACAGGGAGCATTATGATAATTACCTGTAGGGGATACAGAAAATGTACCAGTGTCTTAAACAGGGAGCATTATGATAATTACATGTAGGGGATACAGAAAATGTACCAGTGTCCTAAACAGGGAGCATTATGATAATTACATGTAGGGGATACAGAAAATGTACCAGTGTCCTAAACAGGGAGCATTATGATAATTACCTGTAGGGGATACAGAAAATGTACCAGTGTCCTAAACAGGGAGCATTATGATAATTACATGTAGGGATACAGTAAATGTACCAGTGTCCTAAACAGGGAGCATTATGATAATTACCTGTAGGGGATACAGAAAATGTACCAGTGTCCTAAACAGGGAGCATTATGATAATTACCTGTAGGGGATACAGTAAATGTACCAGTGTCTTAAACAGGGAGCATTATGATAATTACCTGTAGGGGATACAGAAAATGTACCAGTGTCCTAAACAGGGAGCATTATGATAATTACATGTAGGGATACAGTAAATGTACCAGTGTCCTAAACAGGGAGCATTATGATAATTACCTGTAGGGGATACAGTAAATGTAAATGTACCAGTGTCCTAGGGAACAGGGAGCATTATGATAATTACATGTAGGGATACAGTAAATGTACCAGTGTCCTAAACAGGGAGCATAATGATAATTACATGTAGGGATACAGTAAATGTACCAGTGTCCTAAACAGGGAGCATTATGATAATTACCTGTAGGGGATACAGTAAATGTACCAGTGTCCTAAACAGGGAGCATTATGATAATTACATGTAGGGATACAGTAAATGTACCAGTGTCCTAAACAGGGAGCATTATGATAATTACATGTAGGGATACAGTAAATGTACCAGTGTCCTAAACAGGGAGCATTATGATAATAACATGTAGGGATACAGTAAACAGGGAGCATTATGATAATAACATGTAGGGATACAGTAAATATACCAGTGTCTTAAACAGGGAACATTATGATAATAACATGTAGGGATACAGTAAATGTACCAGTGTCCTAAACAGGGAGCATTATGATAATAACATGTAGGGATACAGTAAATGTACCAGTGTCTTAAACAGGGAGCATTATGATAATTACCTGTAGGGGATACAGAAAATGTACCAGTGTCCTAAACAGGGAGCATTATGATAATTACATGTAGGGATACAGTAAATGTATCAGTGTCCTAAACTTCATGATACTGTAAAAAAAATGTCCAGGTAAGGAAGGGGAGTTAACTGTGTAATTTTTCTGACAGAACATTTTATAGTTTAACTCATCAACCCCAGAAAGACAATGGACTATTTTGTAAATCAATAAATTAGACCAGTCCAAATGCGTCTTTAGGGGTTAATGAGTGAAAGTAACTTCTTTTTATTATGATATGGTGAAAGTATAAGGTTTTAGTTTACTGATCTAAAATGCCCATAAAATGTTATTTTTGATAAACATGGACATGTACAATGTAGCTTTCCTCTAAACATTTTTACATCGTTTATATTTAAATATGAGATATTTGTTTCCTAAACTGTCTTATTTTGCAAGTGAAGTAATGGGAAGTCAATATTTGGTCAGTACAGTACAAACTGCTCCCTCTGATTAAATATTATCCAGGATAATAGATCGTAGTGTCCTGTTTATAAAGGCTAGATGATTATACCACATTAAAAAGATTTCCCACAATTCATGGTCCCATAAAATTCGGTGGAGATTGAAAATGGAGATATGATAAAGTTAGTATTTTTATATGATAAGAAACTTCAAAGTGTTTGATGAAGAATTCCGGGTGATAATTCGGACATGTTTATTGCATTCTGGAGACGGGCAGACAGGGCCGGCAACAGTGCGGCAACAGATCGGTGAAGTGCTTCAGAGGATCAAATTCTGGTGTAATACAGATAATTAAACGTTGATGTAATGTAACCATATGGAGCACATAAATAACGGTGTACGGTGTACCTACCACAATCGTACCACAATCGGGAATGATTTGTGTTAGATACCTAAGTGTTCTATGACAAATTTACTGATGACGAAATTACATAGATCACACTTCTTCCAGCCTGGAAAGCAAACAAATATTTATTTCATAAACATTACAAGTTCATTAATTTGAACCTCTGACAGCTGAAAAAAAATAGATAAAAGGGGATGATATTATGAGATGGGGTTTTTGGATGATTTATTTTTTAGTTTAGATAGATGGTTTTAAGTTGGGTATTTAAGCAATTTCTTTTTCTTTTTGGGGTGGGAGGGGGAGGTTATGATTTTGCATGTTTTGGAGAGACAAAATAAATGAAAACAAATTGACATAATTACGGTTATTGGCTTGTATTTGGGTCCTGTACTTGATGTTTCTGCATAAATATTATACATCTAATACATTTTTGTTTTAGGTACAAAATTCTACATTATCCCAGCATTTTTACTGCCTGTTTACTCTTTATTTCTTTGTGAAAGTATTTTATTGATGTGATGTGTTTAGAGTACATTTTGACTGGCAGGTACACATGACGTATAATGGAGTAAATTCCCACTGACTTTCCGTCTACTCTTGTAATCTCTGTCTGTGTCCACCGATAAATCTTCTCTTACAGAAACCATATGTATCCAATGGAAAATTAATTGCTCTCGTTTTTATTGTTTTTATTTCAATGGATTTTAAGTCCTCTAGAAATTAATTCCATATTTTATGACTCCTTTCTACCGAATTGACTAGAATACATTGGCAGGTATACATGGTCTTTCCTATTGATAGGGTCGGACTGGTTCAAAACTCTCTCCATTTCATTTTCAGTTTTAACGAGCGGCTAGACAACTTTCATTCTCCAGACTCTTTGATCATCTCATTTTCAGATATCCACCTGAATAATTTATAAAAATGAGAAAAACTGATTGGACATTTATTGGAAGTTGCCATGACAACTAAAGTATATTAAGACAGACCTAAGTCAGTAATACACTTTTAGTCGAGAAAATGTACGCTTGATTTACGGATGATGTGTTTTGTGTATATTT
This sequence comes from Atrina japonica, assembly GCA_030159075.1. Lineage (NCBI taxonomy): Eukaryota > Metazoa > Mollusca > Bivalvia > Pterioida > Pinnidae > Atrina > Atrina japonica. The sequence continues at coordinate 279,909 of BROG01000255.1, read as the reverse complement.
TATTACATCTTAGATAATGATAAGAATCGAATTTCTTTGCATCATTGAATGTATAGGGGAGAAAGTTACTGAAAGTAAATTATTTGATTGGCCATGCAGTGACTTATATGGGATTCAGTAATTGTTTCTATCATTGATTCCGGAAAAGCTGTAAAAATGAATTCTGAAGTCAACTAAAGCTTAATGCATTTGGCCAATGTTATTGTTTTCTTGAAAACTGCAGGGTCTTATCCCTTCTCCTTGCTTGAAGCCAAAAGGTTTCACAACTTTCAGTCCCTGATACATCTATGTAAACCAGGGCTTAGCATCCGAAGAATATTCTTTGTAGCCAATTTTTCTTTTTTTCTTTTTAATTTTTCAGTGTCTACGAATATGGGTAGATTTATAAAATATTTTGTAGCCAACAATTTGTGTAGCCAATTTACAAAAAAAAAAACAAAAAAACAAATTAGGTCAGTGGGCTCATTGGCTCATATTTCATTCAATAGATACATGTAAATGTATATTGGTTACCCACAGAGCCAGTCCTTTGTATTAAAGGCATATACATGTACATTGTACACATACATTGTATGTATAGAATATTTCTAAGCAAGAATGTGTTAAAAAATATTCCAGTGAAAAACCTTGATGAAAATTTACAAAAATATCACCAGCTGTTATTCATGTTAGCCATGTCAAAAACTACAAATATCATCTGAAATGTGTGATACGCACCCCCCCCCCCCCCCCCCCCCCCCCCCCGGCTTCTATTAGGACATTGAGATGTTAGGTAATTTTTTTATGAAAAAAATTCTTTTGAATTCTTATTGCAGGTTTTAGCAGATTCAGTAGTTGCGTGGATAGGAGCAATTTAATTATATTTGCTTTATTTTGGTCATATGCTGAGAAATGTTCAAATTCAATAAAAGTATCACTTATCCCGCGCACACATGCACAGTCATATACACATACACACACACACACACACAGAGTGGGCCTCATTACTAAAACCACCAAAATGACTGACTCAAAGTGGTCTGATTAGTGAGATGGTCTCTTAAGTGAGGGTGTGGACTTACAGTGAAACTTGTATATAAAGAACCCCTTAGGGACACAACAAAACCAGTCTTTATAGGGAGGTGGTCTTTATATAGAGGTTGATTTCTACATAAATGGTACTATTGGGGACAGCAAAAAATGGTCTTTATGACCAGGTGGTCTTTATACACAGGTAGTCACTAAAGCAGGTTTTACTGTATTTACTTATTTATCAAGGGCATGGTCTATATTCTGAAATGCGAGGTTGTCATTTAAGCGAGGTTGTCATTTAAGCGAGGTGGTCATCTAAGCGGTTGGTCTTCTAAGCGAGGTGGTCATCTAAGCGAGGTGGTCTTCAGGTGATGTTCCACTGTACTTGTAATTTAAATGATGAATAGATAGATAAATAGATAGAAAAAAATAAAACCCATGAAAGAAACGTAGTGACAAAATCATTTGTTTTACTCGAAATGTTATGATGGCCACCACACCTTGGCAGTACAAAATTTTGACAAAAAGCCTAAAAAAAATGATTTCATGTGGTTTGTTCTTTTTATGATTTCTCACACAAGCCCTTGCATTCTTGAGAGAACTTTGGCAGATAATTTCTTGATCATACTAAGTACAATTGTTTGACTTGTAGGTGTTCTCTTGTTACATTGTTATCTAGATATACCATCAAATATTTCTATGCTTATGAGTCATATTTACATTATATTACAGGCACACCACCATGTTTATATATAAGAGAGAGAGAGAGAGAGACAGACAGACAGACAGACAGACAGACAGACAGACAGACAGAGAGAGACAGAGAGAGACAGACAAAGAGAGAGAGAGAGACAGACAGAGAGAGAGACAGAGAGAGACAGAGAGAGAGAGAGAGAGAGAGACAGACAGAGAGAGACAGACAGACAGACAGGGAGAGAGAGAGAGAGAGAGAGAGAGAGAGAGAGAGAGAGAGAGAGAGAGAGAGAGTATTAGTGAGGCAGAGAACAGGGAAATTGATCAATAAAATGGCTTCATTTTAGATCTACTTCTGTAATTGTCCTGTATATTTTTTCACTCTGATAATTATGTTGCCGATCGTAATTGTAGTTCCATTGGTGTGTCCATGATAATAAATGGCAGTTCCACATCATTCCCCTCCGGAAGTTAACTTTATCTGTACATCTAGTTGTCCATAAAAACAACCAGGGAGAATTCAGTTTCATTGGGTACAAACAATAAATCTCTCAGTGCTAGTACACATTTACTTAGTATCTATTGGGAGGTAAATATGTAATACCTGAACCATGAACTCCCGAAAAACAAAAGCCTTCAATTCTGTGTGTTTATGGCAGATTTTTGTATTCACGTGCACCATGTTGAGAAATGAAACAATTTATGAATTACACAATTACTTCTTTAGAACCAGCCAGAGAGTCTGAATTCTGTTGTTCACAATGGTTTGGAAAATTTTCTCATGAATGTGTACATGTATAGGTCTACAAAGGTAAATTGGCACATATTTACAAACACAACGAGTCTAAATTGAATCTTGAAGGGGTGACAGACTTGTTTATGACAAAAAAAAAAGATATACATATGTATCAGAGCTTCAGTAATACATGGAGCCACGTTTTACCTGTGCATTCCTATTTTTGGACAATAGACCATATTGTTTTGGTTCTTGCCACTTTACCTTGGTAGACCTATATTTACATGTTTAATTTTCAATTTAAACCCTAGGAATTAGTCAATTATTCACAATAACTGATATTTTTGTTTCCATTTTAAAGAAATATTGTTTATAAAAAAAAATTTCAGATTTTATTCAATTTTGTGAGTATGCACCACCTCAGACGTCATCTTTCTAAATAATTTGGTATCAACCAACAATTGATGGTTTAAAAGTGAGTTGACCAGTAGGCAATTTTATATTTTAATTTTCTTTTTAAATTTAAGATGTATTTCATATTTTTTATGAGAAAAAATCCAAATGTGTCTTCAATGATGAATGGGTTAAACAGATATTTTGATTTGGCCTGATCTTTTACCAATACTTAGACATTGATACTTCTTGAGCACTTTGCGATTTGTGTCGACCATAAAGTATTTAATTTGAAGCAACAATATCACGTTCATTCATTTTTACTAACATATTAAGTATAATATTTGTTGCTAAAAGATAATTCTCATGTCGGAGCAGCCTTAATTTGATTGCGTTGTAAAACCGTATACATATTTGTATCCCATAAACGCAAACATTTTATGTATTTGTTATTAGTTACGCTGAATATTACATCTTACGAACGTATCTATATTGAATCTTCGGCCGTGGCGGCATTGACTAAACAACTCCGTCTGATTTGAAGCTTTGCAGTGCAATCATATTATTCCTAGTGGACAGACCTTCTAATTGAATTGTCCGGAAAAAAGAATTCTGACAATTCAGGCTTTAACAAAATCCAAATGATGTGTGCATAAAATGTCATCCTGGAAAATCTGTCTGCTGGAAACGTGTTCTAGAGAGCTCGGATTCGATTACATATATATGTATGACTTACATTTGTGTAAGTCTGTTGTATTATAACTAATTGATTGTTAGAAAATAAGTAAAGTTAGTTCTATAACTCTGTAACACTTAAATTTCAAGTCAGTCAAGTTTTTATCTTTAAAATCTTAAATATTTATTTTAGATTAAATTATGACACATATATAAATGTACATGTAATGTACCTGGTACATGTATATCACATGAAGGTCAATGATGTGACCTTGACCCTGGATGTCGAATATAAACAAGGATGTCTTTCTGTGGTAGCCTATGGTCAGTTGGCTTTCTAACTGAAGGTATAGAAACATGCATCAGTAAAAAAAAATTTCTTCACCAACACCCATCTGATAATCACAGTTGGACTGTTCCATTCACATGGATAGATTAAGAGTATCCTAACAACTGTCTCGAGGGTGTATAGACAAGATTTGGTATGAAATTGTGTCATATTTGATCTGTTTTAAAATGTCAAAGATGCATTTTGTATGACACAAATGTTCCCGGTGACATTGGCATATAATGGGATGCATTTATTCTAGATGCTAAGATACGTATAGATATTGTGAGTTGTTTGCTGTCTGTAAAAAAAAAAAAAAAAAAAAAATGCTGATTAAATTGGATGAGGGAACTGGATGCTGGCAGTATCTCTAACGAGATTCATCACTGATTTCTCTCACACAGACATGATTACAGAGCTATTGAACATGGACAGAATTTGCAGATAAAGGAAAACTCATTTAATGAAATGGCAAAATGACAATGGCTTTTCATCACAAATTAAAAAAAAAAGTTTTTTATCCCGTTTCTCCGCCTGATTTACGTAAAGATGGATTAAACTCCAAGCGATTCTTGGCATCATCAGAAATTGAAATAGTGTTCGGAATTTAATAAATTCTTGGCAGTCATTACAACATGCTCAGCATCTGGCTTACAATGACATTTAGCCTCGAGGCTCTTGTCCAAGAGAACTCTTTTGTATGGAACCATGTCTGTCTAGCCAGCTTCCGTGATAATTCAACCACCATGTTTATTTGCATGTTATCTCGGAGCAGCCATCGAATATCAATACAAGAAAAATTCTGACGTCACATTACCAATTTTGTGTTGTTGTTTTTTTAAGGATAGATAATCAACTAATAAAAACTCCATGTCTCACATGTACATGTTTTGTAAACTGGGAAAATTTCAAAACATTAGAATGTATAAATTTCAGTAGTTCTGGGAAATTATATTTACATTGTAAACTTCTGGAAAAGTAAATTATTTTGTACTGCAAAAGAGTCCCTTAATTGCTGTAAATTTCGTCTGAAATCTACGGTCTTGTGTCTTGGTGGCGTGGTACATTGGCATGGGTACAAAACACTTGTTATAAATAATTTGTTTAAAGTTATTTGAGAGACCAAAAACAAGAATTAAACAAACATTCTCGCGCTGTTTTAGTCTCTGAAATTCTGCACTTTCTCCCTCATTTTGAACTTTTCTTTATCACTTTTGCGTTTTTGTTGCACGTACAAAATCAGTTTTCTTTACTAATTAAAAAGCAATTAGCATGCAATGGAGAGCAGAATCCGTATTAAATGTCTATGTTATTTTAGTAAACTTCATTAGCTCTTATCATGGAGAAGACATCTTCCCCACTGAAATGATGCATGGCCAACCATGAACTAACATGGTTAACCATGTTTAAACATGGTTCTGAGAACATGGTCAACCATGGTTGACCATGTTTTGTTAAATGAGACTAACATGGTTATCCATGGTCTACCCATACCATGGTCGACCAAGGTTGAACATGGTCAACCATGGTTACTGAACACGGTCAACCATGGTTACTGAACACGATCAACCATGGTTACTGAACATGGTCAACCATGGTTGACCATGTTTTGTTAAATGAGACTAACGTGGTTATCCATGGTCTACCCATACCATGGTCGACCAAGGTTGAACATGGTCAACCATGGTTACTGAACATGGTCGATCCTGGCTGACCATGGTTACTGAACATGGTCGACCATGGAGTGGAATTTGTTCTAAAACATGAGCTGTAATGGGAAACAACCATGGTCGATGATGATTTACCATGAACAACCAGATTCAAACATGTTTTACTGTAACCAACTCAACAGTGTTTAAAACCATGGAAATTAGATCATGTTCATTGCAAGATATGTAGAAGACATACCTTGATACATCAACTTATAGCTCTTCTATAACTGACCACTGTGATATCTTGCATAGTATTTGTAATAGGACCACATAATATAAACAAAAACATTAACACTTCATTGAGATATATCAGATTCATTATTAACAAAATACATAAACAAACAATAGTTATCAACAGATTTCAAAAAATAAAATGGAAATTTATTGTCGTCCTGTCTTTTCAGTGAAAAAAAGAACAAAACTATTAAGCAAATTTCAATAATTTTAAATGTCACTGACAGTTCAAATAGTAATGTTTTGCTATTAAGATAGGACACTACACTATAGACCACATAGTATAAATGAAAACATTAACTCTTGAGAGATTTATCAGATTCATAATTTTAAAAAATCAACAACAATCAAGCAACACAGTTACAAATTTTAAAAATAAAACTAAAATGTGATGCAATGAAGATAACAACAGCACAATATCAAGAAACAACTATTTTTAAATGAAACAGTTAAAAGTTCAAATATTATCACTGAATGTGAAGATAAGACATCATAAATGAAGCAGATTCTAAAAATATTACCAATCTGATTTCATTCCTAGTAACTATTTCTCCAGATATACATATTTTCAACTTTTGTATGAATTCATAAGTAAATAGTATGTTACTTGCAGCATTTTTCATTCAGGATATGAATCAACTACACCTACATGTATTTAATCTGTTCCCAATAATGAGGAGAATGTTGACAACTTAACCTTTGTTGGAACTGAATTTAATCCACTGCTGTTCAGATGACAGAAAAATTCCAAATGCTAACAAGTTAACAAATGTAAAAAGTATGCCTTTAATTGAAAGAAAAATAACTTTACTAAAAGTTAATATTAACTGGTAATATATTTAAAACTGCATTTTATAAAAATAAAGAAAAATAATTAAAATGTATTTACACATTCAGCTGCAACAACATTACTAAATATATCTACAACATCATTAAACCAAAACAAATTTCTATTCAGAGTACTGTAGCAGTAATCAAATATAACAATTCTTCATGGTATATGGAACTAATAACTGACTGTGGCTTATGATGTATTCTTCTGGAAATAACTTCAATGATAAAATCCGAACAGCAGTATAGTCAGACTGTCTATATGGCTTAGGCTGTCCGTTAAAGTCCGTCAAATGAATGGCCATTGTATGTGTTTGTGTCATTATTTGGTAATGACAGAGTATAAGAAGGTGATGGTGATGGTACAGTGTCTGATGGTATTGATGACTCGGATGGTGAAGTGACTGTTTGCATTGGTGATGACAGTAGTGCTGAAAAGCTTCCAGATCGTGAGGATGAGGCAGGTGTTTTTCTCTCCAAATCCCTGACATGTCTTTTCAACCTTCGTACCTCATCCCTCATTTCCTCAAACTCTTTTTTTGGCAACACAACTGAAATTAAGAATACAAAGTTGCTAGAAATGATAATCTCATGGAAATGAATGTTTTCCTGGTACACATTAATAATTATATTCTTCACAATCTTTGTCTAAAGTATAAAAAAAAAAATACTGACCTGACATAGGTCATTGACTAGCACATTGTTTACTCAATAATGTAATTTATGTTGGTTGAATTATTTGTGTAATGCTGCAGATTAATCCTTTAAATTCAGGGGCCAGCTGGGCCCCTAATTTAGGAGCCCAAGATAACAATTCTAATTGAGAAAACATGCTCAAATTCTAGATAAACATAAACAATTTTACTTCAAAGAATTTTTTTATTTTGTTACTCTGACAACAACTCATACACTATCTATTACTGAATGCCCTCATTTGTTTGTTCTATTGATATTAGCTAAAATATTTTCTTTTTTCTGTGACAGTATCTTTTGCATGTGCATCTGATGGATTTGAAAAACCATTCATGTATCTCCACATTGTGAATATCCGTACTAGTAGTCGAGGATTTCATGCATCTCTTAACAGTAAAGGTCGATCTGCCAATTTATGGCGGATCACAGGTCTATTTGTCCTAAGAAATATTCATGTGACGAAGGGATCACTTTTACACTGTGATTTACATAGCCTTAGGCATCTAGGTCAATGCAACGTTTATATTGTCAGGGTTTAAGTGTATTGTATCAATGTCCAAACCATCAAATTCAGTTTGTTATAATATGACCAGTCCAGACTTTAATTTAAAACGATAATATAATCACAAGGGACATATAACCAATACAGTCGCCATGTGGGCAAACGAGGTACTACAATTTACTGCTAACTCAAAGAGATAACAGATAAAAACAGGTACCTATATATGCAAACAAAAGGAATTGTGACAAGTAAAACTGACATCCCTTGACATTTGGATATGAATGCATTTAACTCATTATTTTAAAGTTGCCTATAACATTGCTTTTTCCTTCATGATTTAGCAAACAGTCCAGCATATGTTTAAGAAAGATTTATGTTTACTGTACATGCTCATTACCTTTTCCTGGACCTTTCACTGCATGCAGTTCCCTATCCAGCTCTTTCTTTGATTCTACAAAGGTTAGATTTGTAATGTCAGTAAATTTTGCAGGCATATTAAATTCATAAATATTGTGAACACAAAAATTAAAACTATAGCTACCTGTAAGAAACTATTAACCCCCAATTACTACTTTGACACCCACCCCCAATTCAAAATCACATAATTAAATTGCACTTGCAACAGGTAACCTACAGGCCAAGTTTGAATTATGAACACATATCCATTACCCTGGACTTGCTTCAACTTGAAACTTTAACCAAAATGTTGATCCCCACCCCAATTACTACTTTGATCCAACCCCCAAAATCTAACTGCAATTGTCACATGTAACCTACAGGCCAAGTATGAAGTCTGTATCTTTAACCATAGCTGATAATTTACTTAGTCAAAATTTTGACCAAAAAATTGATGGACAGACAGACGGACATCGTCGATCTATACTATACTAACTAGAGTCTAGACAGGACTTGCTTTGCAACCCAGCAAATAATAAAAAATGTTTCTTCGTCTAAAATAAGTTAAAAGTTTTCAACAGTATCAACAAATTGTTAGCGTTTGCTCAGCCTGTGGAATATTAACTATATCTACTTTTAAAAAGGAGCAAATTACGAGTACGGTACGGCGTAGTGATCGCCGGACCGGAACAGTCAATTAGTGATTACACGTCCGGTACTACACGAGTTTAAATTGGCGGACTTATATGAAATCTATTGCATATAACTTAGAATTATTTATGAGATATCGAAATAAATTAAATAAATCTGACAATGAATGGTTTAGCTCTATAGCTATACTGGTAAAAGTTACCTGATTTTTGGATTATCCTTGCTGGGTACGATTTCATCGTGCCTCCACTTCATTCTTCATATTTTCGTTTCGGCTATATTATTGCCGATAGGGCGATCACACTAAACAATCCTTCCAAAACCCACTCAACAAGTACATACATGGCGATATATCCCTTTGTCTTTGTGCTTGTTTAAAAGTAAACCAAGTTTTACCCAGTACAGAGTGCCACAGTTTGACTTTTGAGTGCTGAGCTCACAGCAGCATCCGGAAACGTGCTCGGGCCTTTCCGTCATTTTGTTGATGTAGACGCCAGAGGTAATTCCGAGTGTCTCAGATGCTGACCCGCTCAAAACTGTCACCAATCGCGATTCGTTTTTCGGAAAGACCGTTGGTGTCCGTCCAATCATAGATGGTGACACAATTTCGTTTCGGTAATTACAACAAAATGGCTGACATAAGAGAGAAAGATACGATGTGACCAAGTGGGTAAGTAAACCAGTTATTTTCACATTATAAGAGACCTTTCTCAGTAATCACGGGACATATAATATGGCAATTGAAAGGGTCAGCATTAAAATAAAGATCCTTTTCAGTGCGATCTATACGTTTGCTCAATGTAAAAACGAAATAAACATGCGTTTGACAAAATTATACTGAATTCTGATATTGTATTGCAAACAAACAAAAGAAATGATGAGAGACAAGTTTAAATTGAAAGCAGTTTAAAAACATTCTGCAGTCAGTCGACTGCCGAAGTTCAAGCCTCCAACAAAGAGGTTTTGTTTGTTTTAACTATAACAATGTAATTTGAAATATAGCAAGTTCTAACGTTAGACATTAGTCATTAATTATTGTAGTGTGTGAATACACATACATTTTTGTGTGTCTTGTTTAGTTTTTGGTAACATCTCTTTCGTTGTTGTTGCTTTTATTTTACGTTGTCAGATAAATATTCTCTTATTTAATAGGCCCATTCGGGGAGGGGGGGGGGTTAAACTTTAACAAACTTTAAAACTTTATATAATCCTATCAGGCCTATGTCGTTTGGCCGATTTTGCTCAAATTTTCAGCATACATTGAGAATCAAGATACCTGGGATGTTTTTAATTTGATTTTAGTGTCACCTGAAAAAGGCTTCCTAAGGGCTAAAAGGGTGTGTGTGTCATTTTGTCTGTTAAAAGTCAGACAAATGTCAAAATATCTCGGAAGCAAAGAATTTTTAGGATAGACATTTGCATGAGAAAGTTGTTCAGTCTGAAGACTTGCACAAGCTTAAAAAAAATTCAAGGTCACATGATTTAAGGTCAAGGTCACAGAGACATGAAAATTTAAAGGTTCGTAGCTTCTGAGCTTTGCTGTATGCTCACCTGCCGCTGTAGCCTCAGCAAATGTTGGATGATCACTTTTTGCTTCATCAAAAAACTCTAGTTATTATTATATTTTTTTGCCGGGGTTTGGTGGTAATCAAACTTTAAAATGTTTTATGACTAAAATCTGACATTTTTAGGTGCTAGGCCTAGCCAGTTTTTCAACTTTACCTCTCATGTACATTTGTAAAATAAGCTAGAATCGTAAAGTAACTTTTCTATATGAATGTGATCAACATTGCAATAATATTATATGTCATTTGAAACTTTTCTTTTCTTTTCAGAATGTTACATTAAAGGCAGTCTATAACTTCCTGGAGTTCACTATGGCGGAATTCACAAAAAATGATTATTTTCATGATTCTGATGATGGAAACTTCTGTATCTGTAGTGTTATCATGTATGGAAATTATGAAATCAGCGCAGTTGAATATTTTATGCTTTGTAATGACCAGGTTTATGGAGTTGTGAGAAAGTTTGTTAGGATTTCACAAGCTGGAGAACGTGTTGTGACAAGTCACTTGATTGCTGTGTAGAAATCAAACACTCAGGAATTGGTAGATGTTGAGAAACTTCAAGACAGTTTTAGTGTTTTTTAACTATAACTGATGTATCATGTACCAAGTACATGTGATAGGTACATTGTAGACTCCAAAACAATATAATAGTTAATGTGATGGATATTGTCAGTGTGTCCAAAATAAAAATATCATTTAGTCAGACTATTTGATCTATTTTCATCATGAAAAATGTTGACAGTGGTCTACCTGATGGATGACACTTTTTTAAAGTTTTAAAATATTTACCATGGTCAACCATGGTAGAGAAAAAAACTGACCATGGTCTACCATGGTGGAGAGTTATGACCAAGGTCGACCATGGTAGATAAAATGTTGACCATGGTCAACCACAGTAGAGGAAATATTGACCATGGTCTACCATGGTGGTGAGTTATGACCATGGTCGACCATGGTCTACTACTGTGACCATGGTCTGCAAAACATGGTCATTGATGGTTGACCATGATCTTTCATGGTTGACCATCAAAAACCATACTGACCATGGTCAACCATGGATGTATTTCGCCGGGGTACAAACAGTTTTTGTGGTTAATCTAATTCTAAAACTAAATTCCGTGTCATGCGATTTTCATAATCATAATAATTTTCTTCTTGCCTGTATGTTATGCCAGACTCTTGTGCTTGTATCAGTTTGTGGAACAGCTTTCGTATTTCAGCAAATCTAATTAACGAATGTAATGGAAAGGACACAGAGAAATTTTACATATGGCACACATGGCACAGAGTGCATTAATTCAGATGTTCTGTATAAAACATGATTTTTTTTATCCTGCAAACTTCCGATCGGCTCAAGTGAACCGGAAAAAAGTTGCAATAGGACAAATATTAATGTATTGAATTTCATCTTTCCACGGAAGTACAGTGCTCGAGGAATTGCCATGTATTATGGCAACACTCGGCATCCTATCCTGAAATGTTAAAAGACAGTTATTTCAGATTATGGATTATTAATTAAAGTATCCATTCTCTTAACTGTCATGCTTTCTAAAAAATTCTATAGTAACAAAGATAGCCAATAATAGGCTCCGAAGATGGGCAATAATCGGTTGCACACAGAATGTCATAACAACTACATTAGTTCTTGGGAGCTTTTTTATGACCAAGGCTTAATACACAGAGCTCAGCTGTCTTTTGATATTGGCTAACTTCTTGACTCAGCATGCTTCCAGAAATAGGACTTCATTTATGACGATATTTTATGAGAAACCTAATTGTCAGCTGATGCCAGAAAGATTTTAAACTCAACATGGAAAAATAAAAGATCCAATGCTTAGGTTTGAATGAAATGCTATAGAGATTGATACAGATTTGATTGTTATTTAGGCAACATTTATACTGTATAACCTTGTATCCAATAAATTACAATAGACTAATCTAGATTGATGAGCAAGAAGATTCCATTTAGGTATATAGGGATAGTAGGGTACAAATTATTCAAGGAATTGGTGGCTTGGATAGACTTTTGTTGTATTGTTGCAAATACAGTGAAACTTGTATAAAAACTTCCTTAGGGACATAACAAAACCAGTCTTTATAGGGAGGTGACCTTTATATAAAGGTTGATTTGTACACAAATGGTACTATTAGGGACAGCAAAAAACAGTTTTTGTGACCGGGTGGTCTTTATACACAGGTACTATATATTGTATATATAAGTTAGATCTCTTGTAATTGGGCACCTGTTGGGTCGAATATGGTAAGAAATAAAAATCTTGTTTTGACATTATAGCCAGTTATACACTGTCTATCGGATGATGCTCCACAATTACACTGTATATTTGCAAAAAGATTAATCAATGTTTAAATATCGTATGACTTTTGTTGTATGCTTTAGTAGAGTTATTGATACAGTAATTGCATGACCAAGTTTTTATTCTTCAAATAAAAAACAAAGCTCAATATTTAGATAAGGCAATGGTAAAACATTTGATTAATAAAAATAATGTTCTTAAGCATGCAAACGTTTGCATGAACATATAGTAGATATATACCTGGCTTTGTTTAGATTTATAAGCAAAGGAAAGTTACATATTGTCAGACAGACTGACTGATGGACTCATACAGATAGACAAACTGACCGACAGACAGACAGATGGACTCAAATACAGATACTAAGACACTGACTGACAGACTGATGGACTTGCAGATATTAAGACAGACAGATTGACAGACTGACTGACAGAGAGACAGACTGATGGACTCACAGACAGATACTAAGACAGGCGGACTGACTGAGTGACTCACAGACAGTTACTAAGACAGACTGACTGACTGACGGACAGATTGATGAACTCACAGACAGAAAGACAAACTGACCGACAGACAGACAGACTGATGACCTAAGACAGACTAACTGACAGACAGACTGACTGATGGACTTAGAGACAAATACTAAGACAGAAGGATGGACTGACCATCAGACAGACACAGTGGCAGACTGATGGACTGACAGACAGGTACTAAGACAAATATTCTGATGGACTGTCAGACAGACAAACTGACTGACAAACAGATAAACAGACTGACAGACAGACAGACAAACTGACCAACAGACAAACAGACCAATAGACAGACAGACAAACTGACTGACAGATAAACTGACCAACAGACATTTAAACATTTTCTTTTGCATCTAATTGCAACAAACAACAAAAATTAAACAGTTGCAAAAATTATCAGGCAAGCATTCTGTATTATTGAAAGATTGTTCAAGTGTTGTTTTAAAAACTGTAAATGTTGTATGGAAAAGCTGCTTAAAAGATAAGTAAAAAATGAAAAAATAAGATAAAATATGCTGAATATTGTCACAAGATATTACAGGATTATTCCAATTTTTTGTCGCAAATGATAAAGCAAAATTGCATTAAGTCGTTGTGATGGAACAACAACGAAACACTATTGATCATTTGACCGTTCAGAGTAAGCCTATGTGAACATACGCAATTCTCACACAGAGTTCGACATGGTCGTAAACTGTAATAATAAAGTGCCCTCCAGAATACAAAGTAAAATAGAAAGTGGAGAAAATATTAAGTGGAGCAATAAAAACGGTCTGTATCCGAGTAGGATTCACATTGGAGAGCAATCAACACTGGAAATGCGGCATTTTACAAAGATACATAGACCATTAAAAAAAATGGAAAAGTAAGAACGACATCGGAAAGATATAATCTGATATGGATAGAAACATCAAACACCTACATCGGTATTTTCATTGGATATTTTACAGTCGAATAATGATGAGAAAAACGCTGTCGAAAAGCAAAAATCAATTACGGAATTGCTGGGAAAAATGTGGAAAATCTTAAAAAATGACCTAAAACAAAGAGTTATTGACCAAACTAATTGGCGATAAGAACGGAAAATGCCATTTTGTATTAGTTTTTGTTCGTTATTTCTATTGAAGATTGTTTCTTCTATGTGTAAAGTACAATGAATATGAATTCATTGTATATTTTTTGTATTTATAAGCAAAGTTTGTGAATAAGTGATGTTGAATATGATAATTTCACTATCAGTTTAGAAAGGCCTTGTCTCATGTACATGTATGATAAAACTTAATGATACATTTAACAAGATTTGCCTGAACTAAAATACACATTAAAATAATTTAGGCTGTCAGGCTAAGGGTAGTAGGATGTGGGTAAATATCAAAATACATGTATACCAAAGTACTGTCCTCTGAAAGACACACATGCACAGGCACATACACTCACATGCACAGACACACATACAGACACACACAGACACTCGTTCACACTTGCACACACACACACACACATACAGACCTGCGTTCACACACACAGGCACATACACTCACATGCACAGACACACATACAGAGACACATGCACACAGACTAGACACACACACACAATTATAACCCGGGTGTGCATTCACAAACACACATAGGTGCCCTTTCAGGCACACAGGTGGGCATTTACACACACAGACATGCAAACCCAGCCACACACAAACACACAGGTGCACATTTACACACACACACACAAACACACAGGTGTGTGTACACACACACCCTGTAAATGTAGATATTTCCTCGATTTGTGATTTTTCTGTATGAAACCATTTTCATGGATTTAATAATATAGAGACAAAGCAGAAGGTAAAAGAAATACATGTAGGCCCCTACTAAGTGATAAATGTAGGCCCCTACTGAGAAATACATGTAGGCCCCTACTAAGAAATACATATAGGCCCCCTACTTACATGTTTACATATTGGTAAATAAGATTGCAAAGTTTGTAAATTTCCTCTCATCACAAAATTCACAAAGATTACCATTACAGGCAGATTTTCACATTAATTCTATGGTACATGTAGGGTAATCATTTCATATGTATGGTTTATCTCCCTTGGGGGAAATTAGTGCCCTGGCTGATGCCAAGAAAGCTTATTGCTGATGAAGATATTACAGATCTTGAGGGTATTGTTTTCTTGTAAATCCCAGTTTATTCTATGGAAACCACACTTAGTTGTCAGAAGTTTATTACATTCCTT
The DNA here is from genome assembly GCA_030159075.1 of Atrina japonica. Taxonomy (NCBI): domain Eukaryota; kingdom Metazoa; phylum Mollusca; class Bivalvia; order Pterioida; family Pinnidae; genus Atrina; species Atrina japonica. The sequence goes on along the minus strand of BROG01000255.1, from coordinate 264,406 downwards.
CTGACCATTTCCTCTGGACATCTCTCCATGATGAGCAATAAAAGAATCTTCACACTTTATCCTATATTTAGTGTGTTTATATATATATATATATATATATATATATATATATATATATATATATATATATATATATATATATATATATATATATATATATATATATATACATACACACACACAGAGAGAGAGAGAGAGAGAGAGAGAGAGAGACTCATAGTCATCTTATATTTCTTGTGGGTAAAAATACCCACTGGATTTGGAAATGATGGGTATTATACCCAAGTGCGCAGAAAGTTATCTGGAGCACTGTATATATATATATATATATATATATTTATATATATATATATATATATATATATATATATATATATATATATATATATTTATATATATATATTTTATATATATATATAGAGAGAGAGAGAGAGAGACAGAGAGAGAGAGACACACACAGTCATCTTATATTTCATTGTGGGTAAAATACTCACCGTAAAAACTTAGATTGTGTCTTATACTACATTCCTATGATCATTCTATAAATAGAATAAAAGAATGTAAACAAAAATTTTGAATAATTCAGCATTTCAGGTTCATCTACCCAATGATTCATGTATATTTATACTGTAGAATAAGGAGCCAGTTATCCCAGGAGAGTCGTATACCCGTAGGTTATCGTAAGGGTATGTTACAGTTGACGGCTTGGGTCATGTGTGCAGTAGCTATTATTTCACCGTTCATTGGATAAATTGATGTAATGATACTGCTCTAAATATTGACAATTTCTGTAGCTCATGAATTAATTACGCTTTTGTAAACAGTGAAACAAGAGACGCAGATATATGTGCTGTAAAATTAATTCTGTTAATTAACAATGCCATAAAACATTATGGATCTAATATTTTTCTGAATTTCCTTTGTTTTCTGTTCGGTGTTATTGAGCTTTTTTTGTAATCATAGATGCGTAACAAATATCATTTAAGTTAAAGGCCGAAAGGTCGAGTTTGAAATATGAAATTATAATCATTATCGATAAGTAAAAAACGAAATGAAATGAAGAGATTTTATTCATGGATAACAAGTTACGATTGGAATGTACCGATAGATGGTACAGTCCATTAAGATGGTGGACTTCTCCAAGGCTGACGAATCTGATCTTGGTCATCCTTACAGAGAAAACACACTTTGACCTCTTCTTATATACATCACGCAAAGATATACTGTTTACCACGAAATTTTCACCCCTGGTTATTTTCGTCTTTGGTTATTTTCACACTTTTACAAGAGAAAACATATTTAACCCTGCCTAAAATTTGCCCTAAATCCTGACAGTCATACAGTATTCAGCTTGAAGGTTTTGCTTTCGTTTTAACTTTGCCGTCACTTCTAAGGACGAAAATTACGAAAATCTCCAGGTATACAGTACACTTCTCCTTTTCATACTGTTAAATTGCGGGAAGAAATGTTTACAAAATCAAATCGTTGCCGAGGAGCTCTAAATCTTCTGACACTCATTGTAGACATTTTGTCAACTCTCAGGTCTGTAATCAACATCAGATTATGTACAAGAATTTCAGTTTTTGTGTTTTAAACTTTAAGTTCAAACACACAAGAAATGAGTTATAAGTAAGCGATAGCTAGCTAGCATTTGTGATTTGAATTTTGTATACAAATTGGAAATTTATAGCTTAGCATCTTTAAATGACCTTTAGAGTTGTTGGTTGTATTGTTGTTTAACGTCCCATGCAAGAATCTTTCACAAATATGGAGACATAACCAAATGCCAGTGAAGGGCTTTGAATTTTTGGCCTATGGTTGGCACTTGTGGCCATTGAGCAGTGATTGTTCTTTAATATGCCAACACCTACTGTGACACGGGACCTTGGTTTTTACTGTCTCATCCTTAATAAATATTTTTTTTTTTTTTTTTTTTTTTTTTTTTTTTTATAATTTTGTCTCCTTTTTTAAAAAAAAATGTCTAAAAATTTTTTTTATTTTTTTTTTCTTTTTACTGTCTCATCCTACTGTGACATGGGACTTGGGATTTTACTATCCCATCGGAAGGAGAGGAAATCGACCTGTCGTTGGTTTTGAAGCTGCTTTTGTGTTTAGTATGTACAGGTGGAAAAATACAAATTCATCAGAAATTTGTTTTATCCCCATTTATTCATGTATTTCTAATTTTTGAAAATTCTTCTAGTTCTTCATACTATACTGTACAGAGTTGTGGGATTTGATTACAGAGACTTAATAAGAGCTTAAGTAATACTTGGAGTCACATTTTACCAGTGCATTTCTTTTTTTATTTTTTATTTTTTTTAAAATAGACTGTATTGTTTTGGTTTTTGACTGAACCTGGATGTGCCACTTAAAAGTGGTAGACCTGTAAAATGCGTCATCAATAATGAGACTGACACAGAAAAATCAAAGATTTGCATATTGGGAATTAGTAACTTCAAAGTGTATTGTAGACTCTGTGTCGCCAATAAACTTTTATCTTTCCATGACAATGAATCACAGGTATAGCTATATACAGGACAATCTGGTAGATTGTCAATATCCTAATTAAGCTGATCTATACCTATCAGAATAATGACAGCTCCCTTGAGGTGTAGCAGCTTAATCGAATGTTCTGAGCACTGCGTTATCATGGTAAAATGTAATAACGTCTATTTCCAGGTAAATGCAGGGTGATATGTTGATAGTGTGTTATATTTAAAAAATATTGATATAAAATTCTCTTTGATATTGGAAGCTTGAAATAGAACTCACATAGAAAAAAACTCTTATTAAATAATAGAAAACATAAATACGGACATGCAAATGAGTAATAATAGAATATAACAAGATCTTTTTTATGTGTGTGTATGTATATATATATATATATATATATATATATATATATATATATATATATATATATATATATATATATATATATATATATATATATATATATATATATATACAGTGAAACCTGTATATAGGGACCACCCAAGGGACCAGAAAATATTGGCCTTTATATGCAGGTGACCCTTATACACAGGTTCAATTAGTTGAAGTATTCAGTCAAGGGACTTAACAAAACTGACCTTTATAAACAGGTAATCCTTAAATATAGAGGTGGCCACTATAGCAGGTTTTACTGTATGTATATATATATATATATATATATATGAATGTCGCCTAAATGCATGTTCCTACCCTAATTTAAGATTAAATGCGTAGTCTCTTCAACTTAATAAATATGAAATAAGTCCAGACCCTCACTTAAAAGACCACCTTGTTAACAGACCACTTTTAGCCAATCACTGAGGTGGTCTTAATAACCTGGACCCGGTTGCACAACACATTGTTAAATTTAACGTACAGTTAGCCCATTGGTTTAACATTGGTTAACTTCACGTTAAATTTAACAACCTGTTGTGCAACTGGGTCCTGGTGTATGGTCCCCAAATTCAACATTTACCAAATTTCCATATGTATTTTTGACATGGATAATTCCAAAGACTCATGACTTTCATTTGGTATGCACCACTGTGAGATAAATGTTCAGACTTTGAGCCACCAATAATTTTTCACTTGTTTGAAGATGTTACCAGGTAAAGCTAATGTCCAAATTAAAAAATATTGACCTATGCTATGAATTTCTGCAAATGCATTGATTCTGTTTTGCTGTGACACATGGTTTTGTTTAAAGGATTTGTGATTCACACATTGCGTGCTTAGTCTTTAGTGGACAGTCACTACATAATCTTTTAAAGTCTTTGGTGTAACTTGGCACTGTGATTGGAATTGAGGAACATCCATTTGTGAGTCAAATACAACGTCTTTAGACAAGTGAATTGCTTTGTAAAAGAGGCATTAGCTGTGTTTTTTTGGCAAAATCTTTCTTTTCGGTTTTTCACTTCTTAGACTGGTATACAATAACAAAAAAGAGATATACACAGGTATAAAAATTCTTTAAATTCCTATACATCTTGTGAAAATTGTTTGAGATACAGAGGTTTGTCACTTCTTTGCTTGTAAATGATTAACTCGACCGTTTCAATTTGTATATGATTACCACACTGGACCTGACCATATTTTCACAAACTATATGTAGGGATATAAGATATTTCACAACATGTCTGTATAGCTCTCATGAAGTACAAAAAGTAAAATTAGAAAAAAATTGAATTTTTTTTTTTTTTTTTTTTTTTTTTTTTTTTTTTTTTTTGTAAACACAGCTAATGGCCCTTTAATAATACTTAAAATAATCATGATGTCGATTTCAAAGAAATTGTCAATTACAATGTCCATTGTACATGGGAGTAAATTGAATTTTAATTAAATATAAATACATGTAGATGATTTTGATGGACCATCAGTAATTGAAACTGTCAAAACCTGACACAAATACGTGAGTTACTGTTACTGTTATCAAGTAAATCATTTGAGTTTTACATTTTGTATTCTACAAATATTCAAATTATCAATTTGAAAGTGTTCCTAATGGGAATTAATTCTGCTGATGCCAGTGCTTTCTGAAGTGTAATTATTAGAGGACTAAGATAGTAAGAAGGATTGGAGCACCGCTAATTGACAGAGAAAACATCACCACGAGCGATACTTACTCTTCTTAATTACCGAAAGGAAAACAGTTAACTGAATTACTGTTATGTCTTTATTAAAATTTTTGCTGCTGAGAATTACGTAACACAAAAGAAACTCGTAAATATCTTGAGTCGCCATGGAAACAGAATGAAACAAATTTCAAAATTACTGCAAGTCAAGTTTCAGAGTGTCTGAGAAGAGAGATTTGATTGAAAAGGCAATAACTAACTTGAGATATTGTGTTTTTGTTTTTTGGGGTACAGGTGTTATCCTGTGTGTTTCTGGATCTCGTTTATTGCCAACATTTGGTATTCAGGGAGTCTTCTGAACTTTTTTTTTTCATGACCACGATTTATAAACATCGCGTTTTGCACATGGCCTTGAAAATGGCTTTGATGAGAAATTAAGTGAACAAATTACAGAGATTGAAGTGGAAAATTTATCAATCTCCCTCATAATATGAATTTTATTAGAGATAAATAAAAATGTTGGAGCCATGATTTGGTAAACAAACAGATTACTCTACAATAAAAATCCAATCGGTGGTTCACGTATGATGAAGTTGAACGTTACAAAGATGAGAGAGAGAAAAGCTCTTATCATTCTGTGAAATTATACCTATTGTCTGTGGTGCTAACGTTCCCAGGCGAAACATTGTGGGAAGTTGAGTCTAGAGTGTCAAGATTTACATTCTCATGTGTAGCTCCTCTTTCCACACCTGTGTCTGTGTTTTCTTAGTGGTGAAGAACAACACTTAAAAAAGTGCAAGTTTTCGTAAGATCTTCTACAGATCTTCCGCAGACTTCTTTGTCAAGTAGTATAACTGCTGTATATGTACATGTATGCTTACCGATAGCTTTACTATTACATGTACATGTATAAAAAAAAGAACATGCCACATGTATATTTTAGTTCAGTGAGAAATGAAGGATTTCCATGAATTGATACATCAGTAATTTGAATTCCCAAACAATAGACAATTATTAAGCAAGAACATTGTCATTTCAATGAGTTTTTGTGAATTATTCAAAGTTGGAGCGATTTTTCAAATTTCACTTAATTTGATAAAGAGGATGAAAAATAAGTGCACTTTTATTTAATAAGATCTTTGTGACTTGGATTTATATCTTCCTTAGATATGCATTATTTCTTACTTTGTCTGTGGGTGACAAAATATATACACTAGAGAAAATATGTTAATTTCAGTTTTTCACTTAAAACTTCACCATTTCACATGCTAATTATAGAGCTGTTATATAAAGAATTGCTTTTAGCAAAATTCTATTAGTAATGAAATCAATATTTTAGCATTGCTGTTGGAGTATGTCCAAAATATCCCCTTTTGCCCTTGCTTCTGTAAATTGCAATTTGTTGTGGATCGAAATAATTATTGTATACTCAGCAGAAATGGTTATGCTGGTGCCCCGAAACTAGCAAATGCTTGCAGATTGTAGATTATATGTTTAAAAGAACTGAAATAGGGTACGATAATTTTTTTTTTCTCGATAATTTGATATTTGTTGGATGATAAAATCGTTACTTGAGGTTGCTCTTTTTGACTTTCGCGGCACTTGATACATATTCTTATAAGATAAAAACCATTTTAGTTTAAACTTTATTTATTTTACAAAAATTGACAAACAAGTTATGTCAACTGATATTAATGTCTCTCGATGGCCCTGATGTTGGCAAGTGGAGGTCCGTGCTGTGGGAGGAAACCGAAGTACCCGGAGAAAACCCACATGTCCGACCTGGCGACCACCATACCATCTCACATACTCCCATGTCAAATCCAAGGATCGAACCCAAGTGGCATTGTTGAGAAGCGAGTGTGCTAACCACTGCGCTACTCGGACACCCAAAAACCATTTTGACAGTTAAGTGATATGTTGAGTATGTGCATACAGACCGCTTTTGGTGGTCTAGGGGTAGGCTCCACCATTAAAAACTGGTCACCACCATATAACTGAAAAATTGTCGAGTGTATGGCCCAAAATGCCATTTAAACAAACATGTTCCTTATTATTTAAACTACATGTACCACTACATGTATATATGAAATCTATGCAGGAAAGTGTTTATACGGAAAAACAATTTGGACCCAGAACATGACAATATGTGATAATTAGAACCTTTCCAAGTTCCGTTGTACATCACTGTTCCTGTACTTTCCCAACTTTTGTCGAGGTGTCTTATTTCATGCAAATTCAGCCCATTATCTATTGATGTATTGATGGTCAGGACTTGCTGTCCTTTCACCTCTTTTTATTTTAAATTTTTTTCCCCAAAACAGTATGTGTATATTGGAACTAAATTTTTGACTGAATTTGAAATACTGAGAGTATAATTAATATGTTATCGTTTTTTTCTTTCAATTGTAGGATTCGTACAGAAATTAATGGAGGTGCATGGTGTCCCAAACCGATGATAGATCGGGACTCGTATGAGTACCTACAAATTGACCTTGATAAACTGATGGTTCTAACAAAAGTAGAAATTCAAGGACGCTTTGGCAATGGACAGGTAAGGTTTCTTAGCAAATTCTGGAAAACAAATTTTGCTTCTTTTTGGTTTTACTTTTGTCTGTTTGTTTTTAATCATTTCAACCCTAAAGATATGTTTGGACTGGTCTAAGTCATTGATTTACAGAAGAGTTCATTGTTTTTCAAAGTTAGATGAGTTAATATGTTGCATTTTTCAATATACAACTACAACTCCACACATGAATTAACAAAAGAATTTAAAAATACTTATGATTCCAAGAACTTCTTCTTTTTCTTCTTTCTTTCTTTGTCTGTTGGATAAAAACATTCAGCAACAGTAAACCTGTACAGAATCATACATTTTATTGTAAAGATTTCTTGTACATGAGGATAGTCTGATACAAAGTGGGGTAATTTTTCACCATGTTCCATCAAGACCCTCATTCATACTAAGCAAAGTAATACATCATTTTGTTCCATGAAGACCCTCAGAGATACATAGGATTGATTTAGTGTAACATGCCCAGTCTTTAATGTAGTGTATCAGAAATGCTGACACCATCACCTGATATTGACTCGTAGTGATGAATAGCTCCGATTATAGGCTTTGGAGATCAATGTTACATACAGATTCCTGAAAATGTTAACACATCATTCTTAATGCTTTTCTGAGCAGTTTTGTAATCCATGGTCATCTTGTTGGATGACTTTTGGGCATGTACATCTAGTACCTGGATGTACAGTATCTTCCAAAATTAATGATCCCTGGTCATTTTGATGGATGACTGTTGGGCATGTAACAGTACCTTCCAAAATTAATGATCCCGGATTATCTTGTTAGATGACTGTTGGGCATGTTATCACTGGATGTACAGTACCTTCCAAAATTAAGTAATTATGGTTAGCATGTAGTAATATTTGCCCGAGTTATGGTATTTAAAGATCTATGTATGAATTTTTTTTTTTTTGGTGCAATTTTTTTTTCAGACAGACCTAGCTTTTGTCTGTCTTTTGCAATTCAAAAGAATGTAATGATATGTGTGATACAGCAAGTCATTGTAAACATTCATGAATGTATAGTAACGATTTTGACGAAGTAATAATTTTCTCTGTTTTCAACTCTTTAATATCACATTCTCTGAGGACACCTGCCATCAACTCACACATAATTACCATTGGTGTGATCCGTTAATGACAATACTGGAATCAATACACTAATTCGTGGTATATACCGTCAGCTGTCAGATAAACCTTGGGTCTAGTAAATTTCTACAACAACAAAATAAAAAAAAAAAAGAGAATAATAATTGCAGAGGGATATTAAGAGATTCCATCAGTCTTTGGAGATGCACAGAATCGATTTTCTAGAATGGTAACACAATTCTTGCTGAGGCGAGCAATACCATTGATTTTACGTGATAGAATGAATCGTATCAAAACGATCTATTAAACCTTATATAATTCTGACCTGAATATCTTCTGGTATTGTGTAGGGTTGCCATTTCAAAGTTTTTTGAGAATACGGTTCACATAGAAGAATTTGTCACATGTAAGGATAACTTGGTTGATTAACACTGGAAGGATCATTATCTGATCTGTCTGTATGTCAGTACCGTATCTTTTGTAAACAGACAATGATGTGTGTGTGTGTGTGTGTGTGTGTGTGTGTGTGTGTGTGTGTGTATATATATATATATATATATATATATATATATATATATATATATATATATATATATATACACACATACATACACACACAGAGTAAAACTTGTACACGTATATAATGACCTCCTTAGGGACACAAGAAAACCGGTCTTTATAGGGAGGTGGTCTTTATATAGAGATTGATTTGTACACAAATGATACTATTTTGGACAGCACGTTTTATTGTGTGTGTGTTTTATGATCCAATCTAGAAAATTTAATGTTCTACGACTTTGAGGCTTGTTCATTGTACAGGGACTTAACCGAAGACTCAAGTTTCTAGATTTTATAACTTGCCAGAAATACAAAACAGATTTATAGATTTAACAGCAGTTTTCTTAGTGGGAGAAAGTTGTAGATCTAGAAAGTTTTACGTAACTGTTTTAAAATCTATCAGAAATGTCATTAATATTTTTATCTTGAACAAGATGGTTGTTTTCAAAAACAATTACAAATAAAGATTTTATGTGAATATATTACATATTTTACAGAAGTGACTTTAATATGTTTTACGTGCACATTAGATTTTATCAAATTCTTTAAAGATTTGTATGTACTTGGCACCATTTGTGGTTTTCAATGTTGAAGAGTGTATGTAGTCCCTTGTAAAGTTGAAGGTCTGTACAAGTTATTTTTTAAGCTATAGTGTGCTTATTTTGGAAGTGGTTTTAAACTCATCAGCCCCTGAGAAACAATGAACTCTTCTATAAATCAATGACTAAGGCCAGTCAAAATGTGTCTTTAGGGGTGAATGAGTGATGATGGCATTGATCTTTTACTTCAAGGAATTATTTCCTGTCAGTGAAATCAGTATGTGCTTTTTAACTGGACAGGTGCAGTACATGTATATGTATATATCTTTTTAACAGGTGGATATTTTAAGATTCATTTAATTATTTTCTCATTTTATGAAGATACCAATACTTCAATCTAATTATTTAGTTTATCTGCATGAAGTCTACGACTCGGATTTTGTACAAGGTTTTGATTTGTCAATTTCAGATTCCGTGCTAAATTAGAAATCTGTAAAAGGTTAATATTCTTGTCAAGTTTCAATATTATACAGTGTTGAGATTTGTCTGGTTTTAGGTAATGTAAAATGTTTAGATTCTGTACAATGTTTAGATTCTGTACAAGGTTTAGTGTCTGTATGGGGTTTAGAGTCTGTACAAGGTTTAGTGTCTGTACAGGGTTTAGATTCTGTACAAGGTTTAGTGTCTGTACAAGGTTTAGAGTCTGTACAAGGTTTAGATTCTGTACACGGTTTAGTGTCTGTACAGGGTTTATAGTCTGTACAGGGTTTAGATTCTGTACAATGTTTAGATTCTGTACAAGGTTTAGAGTCTGCACAGGGTTTAGATTCTGCACAGGGTTTAGATTCTGTACAATGTTTAGAGTCTGCACAAGGTTTAGATTCTGTACAAGGTTTAGAGTCTGTACAAGGTTTAGATTCTGTACAAGGTTTAGATTCTGTATACGAAGGTTTAGATTCTGTATAAAGCTGGAATCCTGTCAATGTTTAAATTCAAGGATTAGATTCTGTTCTTGGTTTAGATTTGTCTAATTTTTTTTTTTTAACAAGATTTTTTTTAAACAAGATTTATTTTTTACAAGATTTTTTTTTGACAAGACTTAAATGTATCCAGCTCATGTTATGTTCATTTATAAGATGTTATGTACATGTATTCTAATTCTGTAGGTTTAGATTTGGAGTGTTTATTACTATTGATTGGTATTTATCTTGATGAAGATTCCGTCCAAGTGTTAGAAATGTTATGAAATATCTGATGTTGTCAGGTACATGTACATGTATAAGCAGAAATGACTTGACATCATTAATTATAGGAGCTATCAATGATGTATGGCTTTTATCTAATGGGAAACATAGAAGTTTGAAATCATAGGTTTATTACTATTGATTTTCTAATCATGCAAATAGTCTAGAATTATATACATGTGTATATATATATATATATATATATATATATATATATATATATATATATATATATATAGAGAGAGAGAGAGAGAGAGAGAGTAATAGGTCTATCATTGAAATTTATTTGGACTTAACAGCATACAATTTGCTCCACGAAAATTAAGATTTCTTGGGATTAACACAGCAGTTGATCCCAATAATTGATCTTTGATATATCTCTGGAAAGTTTTGAAAAATTCCTTCAAGTACTCTGGCAAACATCAATACATAATCGGCAAAGTGCTTTGATTTTCCCCTCCTCCAAATCAATTTAAAAAAAATTAAATCCATAAAACTAAAAGTTAAATGTCATAAGTGAAGTGGAGTCTATTAAAAAAAATGAAGTAAATAAACCAAATTAAACTTTGTGACTTTTTCTTTTTTCTTTTATAATAGGATATGATTAACATTTTGTTTTTTATTTTTTTTTCGTTTAATTTTTAATAATTTAAATTGATAGAATTCTATATATACATTTTCTTACATACCATACCATGGCTTCATTGAAAGATGTCTACATTAGACTTTCCCATGCTTGATGCATTTGAAGTTGTTTTGATCCAAACAGAGTGGAAAAGTTGACAAAAGAAAGGGTACTAGGGGAAAGAAATTCAATGATACAATTGCTTTTAATTGAACTTGTGGATGGATATCGCAGGCCAAATGCCTCCATGATTTATTTCATACAATCTTACACTTCCAGTGTTTACAGCAATGTTGATTGAAGCTGAAAAGCTGTAATATTAAACCCTGTTGTGAAGATTTCTCTGTTTCTTTGATGTTGGTTTTTCCCTGACTGTGTGTGTGTTTGTGGGCAAGACAGAAAACATGTCATGTCCTGTCTTTGTGATGCAAAACAGAATCCGCCCATAGAATCGTCAGCAACCAAATTTGATATAGATTTCTCATTATCAACATCCCTGTTTATCTTCAGTGTTTAAGATCAACTGTAATTTCTGTCAGTTTTCACCAAGATGGTCCTCTGTGATGGCAGAAGAATTAACTGGTTCTTTTCAAATCACAGAAGGAAAACAATTGTACAGAATGATATAATCCGCTGTACTGGTACATTACATGTTCCCATACCAGGTAGTTAGTTCAGGCCATCAAGGGGACCTAAATTTCCTGTAGAATCCCTATATTTGTTTTCCAAACTGTTGAGTAATCCCAATTTTTTTCTTTAAAAACAGCCATTATTTCTGTCAATGGAACCGCCTGCATGTCTTTAAAGACCACTCTCACGAGATACTACCTGTCTTTTGAGACCAGAGTCTGAAAGCCACTTGGCAAATTAATCCTGTAATAAATCCTTTTTGGAGAGGCCACCTCTGACCTGTCTTGAGAGACCACATTTCAGTGGCAGATGGGGCGGTCTCTTAAGACAGGTACCGTATATTGTACCACTGTATTATCTCTGTAGATTTGTCTTGATAGATACATAAGTATTGTCCCATGTAATTAGCCTATAGCTATGATGCACAGAGTTTATTGTAATCAGACAAGGGTAAATAAATCTTACAACTGTTATCCCTATTTGTGTATATTAATACATGAATGTTGTTCACTTTCAACTTCCTCAAATTATAAGATTTAACATGAACATTTTTGTGTTTTTATGAGAGACTATAATTCTCTTTTCTTTTTTTTTTTTTTTGCTTTCACAAATTATATGAAAATTAAATGAAATATTTAGCATAATTGATAATTTTCATGCAATATTATACAGTAACAGGTCTAACAAGATAAAATGACACATCCAGGTTTTGTCAAAAACCAAAACAATACGGTCTATTGTCCTAAAAAGGTTGTACAGATAAAACGTATTGTCTTGCATGGACTCCATGCATTACTGAAGCTCGAATATTTTTGTGTCCACAAGAAACCTGTCACCCCTGTTTTGATTTAATTTAGACTCGCCGTGTTTGTAAACATGTGCCAATTTACCTTTGTAGACCTATAGACTATACCACTGATGGAGTTAGCAAGATTCTGGCTTCCCAAGACTAAACCTACAGTGTAAATCTCTGAGACAGGTGCATTCCTCCCCCCTACCCCACCCCACCCCCAGTTCCCCTAGTTTTACTGAAAAAATGTTGAGTGGTGTAAAACACAAAACAAACAAGCAATGAAAACAGGAATTCTATAGTTAGAACATTGTTTTGAGAGATTCCTTTATCAAGGGATCAGTTTGATGCTGTTTACAATGGTTGAAATTTGGAAATCTGATATATTTATTTTAAAGAAATCTAAGACCTACAGCCATGGATAAAAAGTACAAGAAAAATATCACGTTTGGTGATTAGCAGTCCTAAAAGAAAAGAGAAATGCACGGAAAATTGTTATCAAGTCATTAGCTTTATGAGATTTGTATACAGATGCTCATAAAATGATAACCTCCATAACAATATTAAAATAAATAGACATTTTGGAGCATTAAACTTGTATCAGGGTTGTTTTTATGGTACCGTTAGTTACAGAAACTGTAAAACTATTGTAATTAGGCGGAGTAAAAGAGTCGTGCCTTATCACATAATGTCGGCAAGGAAAATACTTCCCCGCCTGAATACATCAGAGATTTTTCAATTTATGTAAATTAAATATTACTTAATTACCATAAAATTGCTGATTTTTTTCTCTCCTTTTCTTCAAAATTTTCTTGTTTAACTCGACATTGTCATTTCATCCTAGTTATTTTTATTCTAAAATTTCATAGCGTAGTATGTGTGTTCTCACAGTGAAAATGATGAAGTAATGTCATGGTTTTTGTTAGGCAGTTTGATGAATAATTAATTGGAGGAAATCGTAGAAACAAGTACCTTATGACTGTCAAAAAGAATTAACCTGAAAATCATGGAAATGAGGGTTTTATAGCTACCAAGAATTTGAGAGGTTTCCTTGTATCATGTTTATTGCATCCCTGCCATGTAATTAGGTAGGCAAACAGTACAACACTGTAATCCAGACTGCCGATACTGGTCATGTCAGTTCTAGTGTTTCAGAAAATAGAAATCGGCAATTTACCAGCGTAATTATATAGTGCATAGGGGTTTGGATCTTTGGACTGGAATGCCGGAGATGTTTTTGTGAAAAACTTTTTTGGTTTATAATATTGATGTTAATACAATGTAGTCTGATGGATATTTCAAATTGCAACTTTTGGTAGATCGAATGAAAGAAAAATCATGTGATAAATGAAATTTACCACACGTTGAAGAATAATAAGACAAGGTTATATGTAAAGACGGTACTTACAAATTGGAAAAGATCTAAATCACATTAGCCGCTGACAACTATATATGACATAATCTGTGTTGGTTGACATCACATCAATTAAGTGAACCAACATTGATTGGCCAGATGTATTTGTCTCTTACTGTCTATGTAAAAAAAAATTATTTAGAATAATATATTGTAATGCCACATGACCAATTTAATTGAATCTTTCTTCAAATCATTATTGTAGTCATCACCATAGCAGCAGCAAATATCATCACAATCATCATCATCATCATCATCATCATCATCTTTTTTCTACCTTTCCTCTTCTTTCTCTGTCTTCTATCTTTTAGTTTACCTCCTTGTCAATCTCCCTCCCTGGGTAACTATTAATGGATTTTCATCTTTTGTTTTGTTCCCAGGGTCAAGAGTACACAGAAGATTTTTTACTCGAGTACCAGCGGGAAGATGAAGGGGAATGGATTCGCTTCAGGAATCGTGATGGAAAAGAGGTAACTCATTACTGCCATTATCTGTACTACACTTACATTGATATCACAGAGTGTGAATGACAGAATATTATGTTGTATTCTCCTATTTTTAATGTATATTGGGTTAATATCACAAATTAATATTTCAATCTAGAGCCAAGCTCGTAGCTGTTTTATACGTAAGCACAGTGGCGTAACTTCCGATTTAGAAGGCTATCTCAGCAGCATGCAGCATTGAGGCTTGTGTGGCCCAAACATATGTTCCTGGTTGGAAGTGCAAAACATCGTCATAAAGTTGGGAAAATGAGAGTTCATCTCTTTCTTTGATATATTTTGCCTTGATTACAAGGATCTTAACATTCAATCTATCTCACTAACTCCCAATGATAATGTTGCAGGATCACAAAAGAATCTCGTGGAATGTTGGAAACGAATCTGATCTCTATAAAACAGGAGTTTATTTCTGTTTCTAAATAATCAACAAATAGTTTATCCCATCTGTTGATAACGGAATGATTATATCATGAATGAATTTCATCAGTACGTACACATAACATATTGGTGTTCTGTACCGCATCTTGTTAAAAATGAAAAAAAAAATCTCATTGAATCTCTCTGTTGCTCATTTATAGACACAGACACACACATACAGGTGCACACACACACACACACACACACACACACACACACACACACACACACACACACACACACACACACACCTGTAACATCCCCCACAAACATGCACACCTTTAACCACCCCTACATACACACACCTATAATCCCTCCCAAACACACAACTATAACCCCCACAAATACACACACCTATAAATAATCCCCACAAACATATACTCCTGTAACACCAACACCATCCCCCTCCCCCAAACACACACTCTCTCAAATTTAAACTTGGAAATTATAACTTTTTCTGTACCCTTTGTACACGATACATCCTTCTTAAGACTGATCTCTCTTAAGACTGAAGAGACCACCTGGGCACCCAAAGTCAGTTACCAAATTTACATCAAGTAACTTTGGGTCCAGATCTTTGAAGAGTAAATACATCATATTTGATACCAACCTTTTCTGAATCACCCTGTGTCACTGCAGCTATTGCAGGTTGAAGAAACCACACAGTATTGGCATTGGTACAACACAGGGTAAAATTTGTGGTAGTTCACCTACATGTACAGCTGATGACGTCAATATCATTGAAACAAACGATTTTGTTATTTAGACAAAATTCTCCACTCTCACAGTCTACAAATTGAGTTGGATCAAAATCTGTACAAGAACTGATGAAATTTATCTGGTGACCATGAGAGAAATATTTGGTATTTGGCAGAAAACAGAATTTGAAACTTTTTTGCCTGTTTCCTGTTTCCTTCATGTTTTTCTTTATGTTTTGTTAATTGACATGTGAGATGAGTTTTGTGATAAGGTGTTTTATCTGTGACATACATTAGATATCTAACGGATTAAATAACCAATGCAGTGTTTGTGTAAGATTTAATGTTTTGAAAACTAAACAACAGTGATTGATGTGAGACCAAATTTCTAGTTCATTACCCTCCAAAAAACAAAGATTGCAAGAGAAAAAAGACAGAAATAATTGTAAGACTGTACTGCAGTTATTCTTGTAAAATAAAACTTTAAAAGATAGATATGGCTGTGGTTAAAACCAGTCAATTTCTTAATTAGGACACTAGTCTGGTTCCCTGCTCGTATTTCAACTGGATCATGAGACTGAAACCAAACTTGATAAATTGTTTCTGTCTATATATCTTTTACATCTGTAGTTTGTCCCAATGATTGTCTGTTACATGTTCTCCTGTCTGTTTGATAGAAAAAAAAAATAGAAAAAGTTGAAACCTTAAATAATACAATTGATCTAAAATAAAATACAGTTCCCTCTTTCCTCCCCCAAAAGAAAACAATGGACTAAACCATATGCTCAATTTGAGTGATTTTAGGAACATGTAATACATTTATATCATTAGATATATAATATTTAACTAATCACATATAATTAGAAGATGATTAGTTACACAAGAATCGGTTACTGAATTGTTCCACTTTCTTTTGCAGCATTTTGTTGGAAATTCAAACACATATCTTGCAGAAATGTGTGAAGTGTCGCCACCTATAATTGCCAAAAGAATTCGTTTTATCCCATACAGTAAGAACAAGAGAACAGTCTGTATGAGGGTGGAGTTGTATGGATGTTTTTGGGAAGGTATGAGGAATGTTATTATTTCACTTTTATTTTTCTGTTTTGCAATAGTAGATCTAGAGATTAATTTTAATGAATCTGAGTATGATGTCATATGACTGTAACATTGGTTAATATATGACTGATATTGGATGTCACATGACTGATATTGGTTGTCACATGACTGATATTGGTTATCACATAATGGATATTGGTTGTCACATGACTATTATTGGTTGTATGACTTATATTGAAGGTCACTTGACTGGAATTGGATGTCACATGACTGTGATATTGGTTGTCATATGACTATGATATTGGTTGTCACATGACTGTGATATTGGTTGTCACATGACTGAGATATTGGTTGTCACATGACTGTGATATTGGTAGTCACATGACTATGATATTGGTTATCACATGATTATGATATTGGTTGTCACATGACTGTGATATTGGTTGTCACATGACTGAGATATTGGTTGTCACATGACTGATATTGGTAGTCACATGACTATGATATTGGTTGTCACATGACTGATATTGGTTGTCACATGACTGTGATATTGGTTGTCACATGACTGATATAGATACACATGTTTCTCTCTGTGTCAATATTACAATCACATGCTGGTCTCCAGAGGCATGAACCATATATATCATATAGGATGTTCTGGAATATTAACCACGCTTAATGTGATGAGATTGATAGAGATGTCAAAGTTTCTGTCAAAAATATTTTACCCTGCTTGTCTTTCCTTCTGTGAAAATTGAAAGTTTTCATTTACTTCAAAGCATTACATGTGGTAATATTAAATCTATGATGATATGCTGAGCATAAAAAAGCCTATATATCACACCATTCCAAGTCCTTATGTAAAGTTATTTACTACTATAGTTCTATATGGACCTAACATACCAACACATGCATACTCATGTTGTGACATTTTATACTCTGATACAGCCCGCTTTTTGGTTGTATACATGTCAAATTTTTACAAGACATATGGGTATCCATAACCCAATAATTAAACCCCCTCCCTCCCAAACCACCACCTCCTCCACCCCCCATCTTATGCATAAAAGTATTTATATAGGCATAATATAAATCTACAAGTGAAAACCGGACAGATATTGATTTTCAAAACATGTGATCATCGTCATGGTTAATTCGATCATCTAGTGAAAATATGTGGAGGTTTTGGTAATGCTTATCAGAATTAATTGTTAAAGATAACAGAAACATGTGAAAGAACTTGCAATTATGTCAGCAGGGTTTTGCCAGGCTTTCATTCTGAGAGAAAACAGGTTCCATCTTGAGAAGCTGTAGAGTGTTCTGTGGAATTCATGACATGGATATCTTATTTTTAGAATTCTTTTTCTAAAAAGAAATTTTCCCCCAATATAATTTGAAACAGTTCTTATTGGAGCCTTAACTGTCACCTTTTCCAATGATACATTGTAACTCTTTATCCCATCAACCCCTGAAAAACAATGGACTCTTCTGTAAATCAATGACTTTGACCAGTCTAAATTTGTCTTAGGGGTAAATGAAATAAGTTTGACACAAACTAGAAGTCTTTGGATTTTAATTTTTGTTCTTATGGGGAATATACTCTGATTAATTAAGTTATAAGAAAAATATTTGATATGGAATTTAAAAAAAAAAAACTGTTGCAAAGATTTTTTGAATATGTGAATAATATAATATCCAATTCTAGATTTTGGCTAATCAGGGATGTCTGTTTGGTCTACTTGTCAAAAGGATGGAATAATATCATTTTATTGTGTGATACTGGATTTTTGAAACTGTTCATATCTTAATTTAACTCAGTCACCCATAAAGACACGTTTGGACTGGTCTAAGTCACTGATTTACAGAAGAGTCTATTGTTTTTCAGGGGTTGATGAGTTAATAAAAAATAATCTTTTGGTCTTCTTGCCTGATACACAATACAAAAAACTTGAAATTGCTGTATTGCATCACAACTACTGACTGCTCAGATCTTTTTTTTTTTACGTACCACACCGCTGATTTATCCCAAAAATAGAAAATAAAATCCAAATGAATAACAATATCATCAAAGGAAAAAATGCACAAAATGAAAAAAAAAAAAGAAAAAGTGGTGATATTTTTAGACAATAATTTTTTCCGATGTCAACGAAAGGTTATCGAGATTACCAGAGAAAAATAATAACAGACGTTTTAGGTATTTGTTTAGTTTTCTTTTACCTCCAAACATTCTGTCAATTTTCTTTTTTCATCATAAAATTGAACATGAAGACACATCAGTCAAGCATCTCTATCTGATCAGAGTTTATCTCTTTGGCTGTCAGAGATGAAATTTACTTCCTGTAAAATATATCAGATACGTGATAAACTTAATCCGTGGGATTTGCGGTTTGTGAATCCCCCTGTTTTACTTATGATTTTCCTATGTATATTTTGGCTAAATATTTTGGCCTGTGTTTCTTTTTATTTTAAGTTAGTTTGTAAGACCTTTTCAAAATACCTTTCCGTTAAGATCTATAATGAATATAATACAATAAGCACCTTAGTAATACAGATTTTCGATCAGAAACCGTCCATCCGAGTTGGTAAACTTTTGGACATTTTACACTTTTTAAAAATTGTTTAACAATTTTCTTATGATTTTGTACCATATACAAATAGCATCTGTGGGGTAAGAGAAATAGAAATTCTAGATTCCATTGCCCATTGAGGCAGGCGTCCATGAAATCTAGAATTTCTTTTACTCCTAATGAAGTTGAGAGTTTCTTAATATTCAGTTTCTCTTGTTTTAGTTCCTTCAAACTCTGCCTGAGTTAATATGCTCAGATGTTCTGTTTGTTGACTACTATAATATATTATGAGTAATTGTGGTTTGTAGATTAGCTTCCCTCTCCTTTTGCTAGTTGGTGATACAATTTGGGTATCTTATTGTAAAAAAAGATTTGTAGTATTTAAGGGATGATTTAACAAAATTTCACAATGGCTACTGGGCCTTCCGTGGCAAAATTGTTAAGTCACCTGACCAGAAACCATATTTCTCACCTCTCAGTAAGCGAGTAATTCTAACTCTATTTTGTTTGTTAATGTCTTGGGATTTAATTTGTTTCTTTCACATTCCACCAAGAATTTAAAAGCCAGCTTTTAGGTGAAGTCTTTGGATTCGATTTTTAGTACTATCCAAAATTATCAGTTGCTTTCTAGTTTTAGTAATATTACTCAGAAATGGAATTGTCATGACCTTTTTAATTTTGTATAAAGTCTTGGGTATGACCCGTTATGGAGAATCAAACAGACCCTCTTATTTGTCTATGATCAACTCTCAGTTGTCCCGTTTATGTTACAGACAAAAGTTCGATTTAAGTTATATGATTGATCACCATTCACTTAAAGGGGCTTTAGCTTTGATTTTTAAAAAAGATTGTTTCGTTTTTTACTTTTTAGATTGATGGTAAATAACAAATAAGAGATAGACACAGACATAACAATTCTTATATTCTTAGAAATTTGGTGAAAATAAAGGCACGTCCAATCTTGTATGCATTTAGAAATAGTAAGGTCAAATTAATCATTTGCAAATGAATAATTGCCAAACTGGGTTTCTCAAACAATTTTCACAAAATATATAGGAATCTAAAAATTTTATGCTCGTGTATATCTCTTTTATGTAATTGTCAATCTTTGGTAAGTACATGTATATGTGTGTTACAAAAATAAAGACAAATTTATGGGGGAAACACAGCTCATGTCCCTTTGATAATGGGCTTTCACAGGTACACGTAATTGACAGGTATCAATTCATCAGTACTCTTATTATTACGCTTGTTAATGTTGTATTTTTGGTCTTCAATAAATCCCATTTTGATGAATCCCATATCTACGAATCCCATTTTAGCCAAAAGTCTGTGCAATTCAAGAACCAACAATAAGGCTGTTTTTATATTATTGTTAAAACACGGGAGTGCCGCACCAACATAAAAGGGATGGTTACAAGATAGCAAAATGGCTAAAAATAAATTGTGTACAGTTATATGTGATCACCTCACAGTAGATTGATCAAAGAAATGGAATTCACCTGAAACCTTTCTCCCGAAAGAATCCGAGAATATGATCAAATAGATTCTGTGTAATTATTTAGTCGTATTTCACAGGTCCCTGATCAGTGATTTATTTCCCGCATTTTGATGAGAAATATTTGGTGCCGATTTGTTCACTGATTTCTGATTTGTGCATTATCCAAATGGAAAACCAATTGGAATTCCTGGTAGGGGGCTGAAAATTTGAAAAATTAGTTCCATCCGAAATACGCCTTTGTGTGGAAGCATGGTGAAGTCTTCATCTCGAGTCAACAATAACATTTGGCAGGGTTTCTGTCTTTGACTCATGTTTTTCTGTGGTTCGGCATATTTTTTTGTAAAGTTTCATTAATTATTCTTCCCCACCTGCGAGGAATATGGATAAAACATGTCCATGAACCCTAGGTGTTCCTTTACTGATAAAACTTGAAATTGACAACTCCGTATTTCTTTTTTTTTTTTTGCTTTAAAAAATTTCATTTATTTTTTTGCACAGATGTTGAGATGATAAATGAGAGAGAGAAAAAGTCATAAACTAGAATTGGAATGATTTTGTTTTGTCTGTTTTATTGTTGTTGTACATCCCGACAAGAATGTATACGTTATCGGCTATAGATGCAGCGCCACTATTTGTTTTACCTGCACTGTTAACTCATGCTACAGTAAAATCCATATAATGTGGTGGGTTGGAGTCCCTTGAACCTTTTCTTGACCTGGACGAGTTTAAATTTTAGGTATTCAATTAAAATTACTCTGGCAAGAGTATTCGTACCTATTTGTTGCCATATATACCGTTATCCATTTGATAAAAAAAAAAATGCATTTCCTGTGAAGCAGATCATAACCAAAATATCGACCGTACAATATAATATGCAAAAAGATAGATTTTGTATTGAGAAAAAAAAACAAAAAAACATTTAGTATGCAAAAAAATTGTTTTCGACCAATAAGCTCTTTTGGTTATCGTTAAATAAAGGTAGATGAAATAAAAATTTAATTTTTCACATTAAGTGGTAAACTGCCAATAATCAAATGAAATAGGTAAATAAATAAAAATTTGATTAGTGTTACAGCATTATAGATTTGAGGGCGGTACAGTACTGACTGTATCAGTGGAACAGATGTGTGGTGATACCCAAATCTTTGCCACTAAACAGATGATGTACGTAGAATTACACATGTCCGTAGATCAGAAGTCAAGTCGAACCAAAACATAATGCTTGTGTTTGCTTCACATTAAAGTGTATGGTTTAGTGATGGTAAGGTGTTGTAAAACAAACATATGCCAGATAGATTCTGTGTGGAAGAGAAGAAAATGCAAGTCGATATAGTCTTTCCGCTGACCTCATGTCCATCTGTTTAACATCATCTTGATATGTGTACATGCCAAAAAAACCTCATTCTGAACTCTTTAAAATTATGTGTTGTCATACTTGAAACATAGACTTAAGTCATAACCTCTCTACATAAGTCAGAACCTCTTTATATAAGCCAAAACCTCTCTACATAAGTCAGAACCTCTTTATATAAGCCAAAACCTCTCTACATAAGTCAGAACCTCTCTACATAAGTCAGAACCTCTCTACAGAAGTCAAAACCTCTCTACATAAGTCAGAACCTCTCTACAGAAGTCAAAACCTCTACATAAGTCAGAACCTCTCTACATAAGTTAAAACCTCTCTACATAAGTCAGAACCTCTCTACAGA
Organism: Atrina japonica; assembly: GCA_030159075.1. Classification (NCBI taxonomy): domain Eukaryota; kingdom Metazoa; phylum Mollusca; class Bivalvia; order Pterioida; family Pinnidae; genus Atrina; species Atrina japonica. Next base: position 241,927 of record BROG01000255.1, on the reverse strand, counting down.
AGTCAAAACCTCTCTACATAAGTCAGAACCTCTCTACATAAGTTAGAACCTCTCTACATAAGTCAGAACCTCTCTACATTGGTCAAAACCTCTATAAATAAGTCAAAACCTCTCTACATAAGTCAACACCTCTCTACATAAGTCGGAACCTCTCTACAGAAGTCAAAACCTCTCTACATAAGTCAGAACCTCTGTACATAAGTTAGAACCTCTATAAATAAGTCAAAACCTCTCTACATAAGTCAACACCTCTCTACATAAGTCGGAACCTCTCTAAATAAGTCAAAACCTCTCTACATATGCCTGAGGGCCTCTGTGACCAATTGGTGAGAAGATCACACTTTAAGTTGCGACCTTTAGTCAGTTAGTGTGTGTGTCCTACTGGAACTCAAGCTGATTTAATTTTTTGAGAAAATTGGCCAAGCTTACTTGAGGAAGGCCATTGGTCTATTCCCAGATACATATATTGTAACAAGGTTCTCTCCTCCACCATTAAAAACTGGCCGCCACCATATAACTGAAAAATTGTTGGCATAGAACACCAGTACAACAAAATAGAAATAAAGCAATCCAAGTGCTTGAAATCTCTTGTCACTAGTTAGCTGTCTTTGAGTCCCATGGGAACCTAAGCTGATCTTGTGAGAAGTTCAACACTTTACTGGCTGATGGGTCTCTTTCTGGATACACTGTAACCAGGTTTTTGCTTTCACCATTAAACTCTTGTGGCCATCATACAACTGAAATTTTTTTGGATGTGGCGTAAAATATGAAACAAACAAAAATAAACAAAAGTTTGGGGACAATACTGGAGTTTGGAGTGTACACTTCAGTATAGACTTTACAAAAATTTAACTTGAAATTTTTTATTACCCGATGAAATCTTACCAGATATTTGCATGTATAGGAAATATTAAAGTTTTATTTTCTGCACACATCTGTAAATAGTTATCAATGATTAATTTGGATATAAATCTGGCTGTTGACAGTATCCAGAAATATGTTGTTTGTCGTTCAGCTGATTTTCATGTTTTAAAGAAGATCAACAAATTGGACTAAGAGAGACAACTCTTGCCACACACAAAAATCAGTTGTAATATTGTATAAATGTACCCAGATTTTTGTTTACCAATATTCCCATTGCATTTTCATTAAGGATGGTCAGTTTTTTTAATCAGTGGTGTAAAAATACATAATATTTTTATTTTTCATTAAATATATCTAATCATCAGACAAATTTGTTTTTGTATTAGTGGATGAATGATGAAGTATTGGGCACATTCCGATATGTATGGCTTGAGAGTTAGTTACATTTGTACAGACAATAAATGTCCGAGATACTTTTATGTCTGTGAAATTAAACCTTTGTTAAATCAAGCCACGATATTATATACATGTGTAGTATCAGTACAGTACGGTCCGGGTGTTGCGTAATTTTTCCACCCACCACAGTGGGCCACATCCAGGTGTAAATTCAATATTACACAATACACAGTGTTTTTCTCACAGGTGTAAATAAGCACAGGAAAATTTCTGCCTGGACTCCCACTGTGATTTTGGGTGTTTTCTCCACTGTGTTTTGTGTTATTTCTCTCCCCAAACCTAGACTGTAAACTGTAGGTATGTGTAACCGTATGTATGTCTTACTTTTGTTACGCATATTGAGATATTCAAATTTACATTACAGATGGTGTTGTATCCTACGCTATGCCACAAGGTCACAGGCGGGGGAGACGTGATTCTGAGGAACTTGCTTTCCTGGACTTCACTTACGATGGAATTATCAAAGAAGGATATCTGTCCAAGGGTATTGGTCAGCTAATGGATGGCGAGGAAGGACAAGCCAATTTCCGTTATGACTTTCAACACCGTGGAATTAAAGGTTATGAATGGATAGGGTGGAAAACAGAACACCCAGAAGAAGATAAATATGTTGAAATCTTGTTTAAATTTGATCAAGTTCGTAATTTTACACACCTCAAAATCCACAGTAATAATTTATATACCAAAGATGTCCGTGTTTTCAAGAAGGCACTGGTGCACTTTAGTGTTGGTGGACTTTATTATCAGCCTAACTATATACAGTACAGTTTCCAGAGAGATTTCTGGATGGATTATGCCAGATTTGTTCCAATTCCCCTGAAACACCGGGTCGGTCAGTACGTTAAGGTGGATCTTTACTTTGATGCAAAATGGATACTCATCAGTGAAATTTCATTCGTTTCAGGTTCGTATCAGTGGTATTTTTTTTTATGGCTGTTCATTCTGTATATAACTAAATGTCCCTTTGCCTCACCGGGGACTTTATTTAGATGACCTTTTCCTGTTGATCATGTGAGCAGACTTCACTAAGAGGATTCAAAATAAGAAAATGTAAAAGCCGGCCATTGCCATTAATTTGACATATATATATTGACAATACTTTGCTAGTTAGTAAGGACAAATTGCATACTAATTTGACAAGATATATCCAAGTAACTTGAAATGAATGATGACTTTAGGATCAAGTACCTGTGCTTCATACATGTACATGTTCATTTGACTGTGTATAGACTAGGATGGGAAATTGACAACTGAACTACACTGAAATAACATGGATGACTTTCTTATAGTCAATATTCAACATTTAAAAGTGGTGAAATCCCTTTATGACCAACTTCTTATGTTTATTTTTCCTAAGTAATCTGATATGTTGGAGCCTGTTCACCTTACCATAATTTCATATACAAATATATTTATGCATAAACCTGAGAGAAGTTTATGTGCAATGGACTGGTACCCTATACAGTTTTGATTGTGAATTAATATGCACTGGACTGGTATCCTGTCAAAAGAACATCATAACTTTCATGTACATATCGTCCTTCTAAATGTAATTGAGCTGATGATAAATGAAGGCATGTAATCAAACCCAAAGGTTAATAGACCCTTTTTGGGACAGAGTCCTGTACCTTTCCAATTGGCCAAATTGTGAAAAAGTAACTATGGTCATTTAATTCATAAGAATTAAAACAAAATATTTGTTATTCACTTAGCCTCTCTTATTAAACCGACAACACAGTTTTCATCTGTTGTCATCAAAGTGCAATTCATACAATGTACAAAGTTCTCATTTTTAGTGTTTAATACCAAATGTGAATGACAAGGTGAAGGTAATTGTATGTATAATTGATATATATATATATTCATACAATTATATTGATTCATTATTTATTTGTCCATTTGCAGAACCAGCAACTGGAAATTACACACCAGAAATTCCGCCACTCACAACCCACATGCCAAAAACAACACCTAAGAAGAGCAGGGGCCATGTTGAACACATAGACGAAGGAAAGAAAATCGTGATTCCAATAGGTAAATCTGTAAACATTTATATTTTATAAAATCACGTTCTCATTTATGTATGTAAAATTCTGTAGATAACAAAAGGAAAGAAGTGATTCTTATAGCGTACTGTACATGTGTACATGCAATTGTTCACGCCCATTTAATTTTCGCTATTTTCATTCTTAGATGAGAGAGCGAATTTAAAATGAAATTGACCAATTTTCAAGATTGAAGCATAAACATACATGCCAGTCATGAGAGTATGGTTATTTAGGGCGAATTTAAGACGGAGTGAATATGTTTTCTGTCGTAAAAAGGCAAAAAAATCCAGAGATGATATATCCAGAGGCAAAAATATGTAGAGGTGAAAAATATCCAGAGGCAAAAATTTCCAGATATATTGTATTCTGTTTACATCTATGTCAAATCTTGATGATGCTTATGTTTGTAAAATTCTGTTTATATATTTATATTTGTAAAATTATGTTTACATTTATGTACTGGTATGTAAAATTCTGTACATACCATCTTGTCCTTCGGATGAGACAGTAAACACCGAGGTCATGTGTCACAGTAGGTGTCAGGACGTTGAAGAACCCTCACTGCTTAATGGCCGTAAGTGCCTAGCATAGGCCAAAATTTGAAGACCTTCACCGGCATTTGTGACGTCTCCTTACGAATGAAAGATTCTTGACTGGGACAATAACCCTTTCAACCCTACAGGCCATAATAGACTGGCCTTAGCAATAGAAAAGAGCATACTATATTGATTTTCAGGGGTGAAAGGGTTAAACTACAATATAAAAACTACAGTGTACAGCAAAAACAATTGTACATACCAATAAGAAATATTGGGTAATTCTGGGGTTTATGTGATCAGTTATTTATTTACCTTTGATTCTTTAAAATTTTTTCCTTGAAGCTGTGTATTGTGCAGACTTAATACTATGTAACTTACATAGATATTGTCATCTTTCACTTGATAAAGGCCAAGGGGCCGAAAATTTGTGAATATTGAATGCTTTACTGTTATTGACATAACGATACTTCCCTTCGGACGACATTGAATTTTATTGAAAAATTTATTTTTTGACTTTGCAGAAGGCGATAAACACCATCCTGTGGAAGCTGAAAAAGAATTAGCAACGGAGAATGATTTGATCGGCATCATAGTGGGGACGCTGGCGGCCCTGATTGTAACTCTTCTAGTGGTAGCTGTCATCGTCATTGTTTTGATACGCCACAAGAGAAGTAAGCAGAACAATAATCGGCATTGCTTGAAGCCTGTAGATAGACACATAGCGATCAACCTAAATGATCTTCGGGGTCAGAACGGCAAGGTCTCCAATGGCAATATGTACAACAGTGTTGCTACTGATGAAATGGATTCGGACAGAGAGATATGTAACGGTGGCGAAAAATTATGTAAGGCTCCTTATAGTGACCCAAAGGATTCTATTCAGGGGAGGGATCTCCCAGATCTTCCCAGTTCCACTGCAGGTACAATGTCTTGTTGGGAACACATGTGTCCGAGAATCAAGTTAGATAATATAACAGGGGTGCATGGCTGTCAAAATTTTTGTGCTCTGCCAATCCGACTCAACCTCATTACCGAACAAAAAGCAAAATAAATACACCAAAAATGTTTGTATTTGATACAAGTTCAGTGAATTCTTAAGGGTAGATGCAGTTTTCATCACCACAGACTGAATTTAGAAAAATCAGAAAAATGACAAAAAAAATCACATTTGGTGACGGATTGATTGAGAAATATAAAATATCCATTTAACAGCTTTGCAAAAGGAAGTCATTTCCTGGTTGTCATTTTGGGAATGACCATAATGTCAACGACTTACATACTTAGATATCCACTCTGCTGCCTTTCTGCTTATTTCTAACACCCATATTTATCTCTTGTCATATCCATATTTTATGTAAACAAATTTTCAATTTCTTTATTTGTCCTCAGCTATATTGCTATATCACTTAACACAGATAGAAGCGAATTATCCACTCAGCTGATCTGCTTTGAAATTGATTATTATTTAAGCTCAACCATTATTTCATCTGTTCAAAATCGGTCTTTGTTATAGGATGTGCTTGAGAAATGTTATGTCTGTAAAATCTAAGTCATTCATAAAATATTTAAAGTCCCATAACTCTGGCATGAATGAATGAATAAATGAATTACGCTTCTTTCCTACACATGTACATTGTATATTCAGGATTAGTTACACACAAACCATCTCCGTTACATGTATATACCCAGTACTTTATAGTTACATGGCAGATTAGTTACACACAAACCATCTCCGTTACATGTATATACCCAGTATTTATAGTTACATGAGGAATTAGTTACACACAAACCATCTCTGTTACATGTATATATATATACCCAGTCCTTTATAGTTACACGACGGATTAGTTACACACAAACCATCTCTGTTACATGCATATATACACCCAGTACTTTATAGTTACACGACGGATTAGTTACACAAAAACCATCTCTGTTACATGTATATATACAACTAGTCCTTTATAGTTACACGATGGTTTAGTTACACACAAACCATCTCTGTTACATGTACATGTATATATACACCCAGTCCTTTATAGTTACACGACGGATTAGTTACACACAAACCATCTCTGTTACATGTACATGTATATATATATCCAGTCCTTTATAGTTACATGATGGATTAGTTACACACAAACCATCTCTGTTACATGTACATGTATATATATATACCCAGTCCTTTATAGTTACATGATGGATTAGTTACACACAAACCATCTCTGTTATATGTACATGTGTGTATATATATACCCAGTTACATGACAGACCAGCACTAGTATATGCAAAAAAATGTAAACGTGTATTGCAACCTAAATCTGATATTTGCAGATTAGTTACACAACAACTAGATCTGATATACCCTGTGCAAATTTGTAGTCACATAACATGCTACCTGTATGTAAATTAGCTACCTAACAAACTAAATTAGATATATATACATATGATTTGAATAATAGTCTTAACTGTAGTATTTGAATTACAATTTTGTAACATGATAAACTAGCTCTAGTATGTTAGAATGTAAGTAGTCTGACATATTCAAATTAGTCATATGACAAATTGGCTTTGACATATTCAAATTAATCACATGACAAACTGGGTTTGGTATATTTAAATTAGTCACATGACAAACTTGTTTTGGCGTGTTTTATTTGATAACATGATAAATTAATTTTAAGGTCAACATGTCAGAGGTAACAAAATGTTTTAAGCTGGTGTTTGTAAGAAACATTTAAGATTGTTCTTGTATCATTAGTTGACTTATTCTGTTAATGGTACATATTGACATGAATTGGATAATGTACCTGTATTCAGTCTTGGATAAAGTACCTATATTTAGTATCTCCAGGTCATTTACTTGTGTATCTGGTATCTTAGATTATGTGCCTCAGTACCTGTATTTAGTATCTCAGACTATGTACATATTTACCTGTGTCTTAGATCATTTACCTATATTTTAGATCATTTACCTGTATCTAGTATCTCACATCATTTACCTGTATTCAGTATCTCGGTTCATTTACTTATATTCAGTATCTCAGATCATTTACCTGTATTCAGTATCTTGGGCCATATACCTGTATTCAGTATATCAGATCATTTACCTGTATCTGGAATCTCAGATAATCTGGAATCTCACCTGTATTCAGTATCTTGGGCACCTGTATTCTATATCAGATCATTTACCTGTAGTCAGATAATTCACCTGTATTCAGTATCTCAGATCATTTACCTGTATTCAGTATCTTAAGTCATGTACCTGTATTCAGTATAACAGATCATTTACCTGTATTCAGTATCTCAGATCATATACCTGTATCAAGTATCTCAGATCATATACCTGTATTCAGTATCTCAGATAATTCACCTGTATTCAGTACCTCATGTCATTTACCTGTATTCAGTATCTCAGATCATTTACCTGTATTCAGTATCTAATTGGGTCATTTACCTGTATTCAGTATATCAGATCATATACCTGTATTCAGTATCTCAGATCATATACCTGTATTTAGTATCTCAGATAATTCACCTGTATTCAGTATCTCGGGTCATTTACCTGTATTCAGTATCTCCGATCATTTACCTGTATTCATTATCTTGTGTCATATACCTGTATTTAGTATCTCAGGTCATTACCTGTATTCATTATCTTGGGTCATTTACCTGTATTCAGTATCTCGGATCATTTACTTGTATTCAGTATCTCAGATCATTTACCTGTATTCAGTATCTTGGGAGGGGTAGATTTAACAAGATATTGTAACCTGCATGAAGTACCTTTATTATCACATAATCAATTTACCTTTTATTTCTGTCGTCCTTGGCTGTTTCCTCTCTTATAACAAAATGCTTTACAGCCCAACTAAAGACTTCTGTTTTATGATAAGTTTATATTCGTTTTAACTTATTTTACATTTTTTCATGACTGTGCATTTTAAAATTTGATAGCTTTGTATACCATCAGTTTATCTAATCCGTTGTTTACAAGTATTACAATTATCATTCAATTATTTATTACTTATAAAGAATTTTATCAGTAGAAGCTTTTTTTCCACAATTGCCAAATATATTCAAGTAAATTTCTAAATTTTTAATAAACTAATCTTTAATAACTATAAACTCATTCACCCCTAAAGACACATTTGGACTTGCCTATATCATTGATTTATAGAAGAGTCCATTGTTTTTTAGGGGTTGATGAGTTAACTATTTATCTTAATTTGCTCATTTTTTTTTTAACCACACCCACCTTTTTCTCTTACCAAATGTGGCAAATACTCAATCTCAATTTCTTTTACCTTTTTTGAGCAGTTTTTTTTAACTCTATACATTGTAATTTATAAGATATTTTATGATTTCTATGGAAATAGGAAAATATATGGAAATATGAATACAGATATGTTGCATCATTACTTATTATTTTTAGATTCCCGTGATTATGCTGTGCCAGATGTAACAAAATCGGCTCTGATTGTGGCATTGCCACCACAGCCACAGCCACCACTCAGAGTGACACCAACTGCCAAGCAAGGTACTCCAGTTGCCATGACAAATTCATTATCTGACAAACCTCCAACCTACGATGCTTTGTATGCAGCGGCCGACGTCATTAATGTACAAGTTCCGAACATTCCGAGTTTGCAGGGTGTCAGTGGAAATAATGTCTACGCTGTACCGAATGCGGAGTTGTTGTTGACATTAGAGCATGCAGTTGTACAATTTCCTCGAAATAATCTGCAGTTTATTGAAGTTCTGGGAGAAGGACAGTTCGGAGAGGTAAAATTATTTCAACAAAGCTCTTCTTAACTCATTAACCCCTGAAAAACAATATACTCTTCTGTAAATCAATGACTTAGACCAGTCCAAATGTGTCTTTAGGGGCCAATGAGTTAAGAAACTTGTATTGAATGCTCAGTATGAATACATGTAGGAGCTTATTGTATGTCTAAAATTTCATGTATGAATTACCAAGCAAAAGGTTGAGTCTAGAAATGACTAGCTTTGTCTGGTCCTTGTTTACATAGACTAGAAGGGGTTTGCTTTAGTCTAGTTCCTGTTTATATGGACTGGAAATGGTTTAATTTAGTAGTGTTACAATTTACCCAGGGTTCAATTTTAAGTGTTATGGGTTACCCAGGGTTCAGTTTTGAAAATGGTACTTGATGCAAATATAAAATGTACCAAGTTACTTAGTATTCTACTTTGGATGGCAGTTTTAAAAGTTTTTAGGGCTTGTTATGGAATTTTTGTCATCAAAATTTTGTTTATTTACTGTACTAATATTAATAATATTGGCTTTATCATTGTAGGTTCACTTGTGCGAGGCCATCGATGTTGTAGAATTTCTGAACGATGAATACTTTGTGAACAGAACAAGTTCACGTCCTGTTCTAGTTGCAGTGAAGATGTTACGAAGGAACGCAGACGACCGAGCAAGGTAAGACATATTATATCTACTTGAGGAAGGCCGGTGGTCTCTTCCCTGGTACATTGTATGACTTACATGACTTAAAAATCACATTTAAAGCGGTAAATATTCAGACTCTTGAAAATTTCTTAATAGATATGGAGTCCAGACCCTTCAAACACCAGATCAGGGGAAACAGGTAGATGGTCTTAACTCATCAACCCCTGGAAAACAATGGACTCTTCTGTAAATCAATGACTTAGACCAATCCAAATGTGTCTTTAGGGGTAAATGAGTTAATAGCGAGGCCCCACTGTCTGATATTGATTATTCAAATTTTTGTGTATACTTTCTAAAGTTTTGCTTTGATTTTTCAGGGCCGATTTTCACAAAGAAATAAAGATAATGTCACAACTGAAGGATCCTAATATCGTACGAGTTCTGGGCGTTTGTACCATGGAGGAACCTTTGTGTATGATTGTTGAATATATGAAATATGGAGACCTTAATCAGTTTCTGCTTGACCATGTTCCCGAAAGTCCAGTGGCTCAAGCTACTAATGCCAAAACACTCAGGTAAGGGGTCATCAATTCTTAATAAGAAAGATATCTAAATATAGATTATCAATCTAGTGGAACCAGTCTTAAAAGGTCACCCCTTCTGCCACTGAAATGTGGTCTTACAAGACAGTTGGACTGTGAGAAAGTTTGCCAGTTCACTTGTGGAAGGCCAGTGGTCTCTTCTCGCATACATTGTAACTGGATATCTCGAAGGAATAGGGGTGGTCCCACGAACTTCGAGACGAGATTCTACTGTATTTGTGATTAAAAGTAAATAGACTTGTGACTATTTAATTATAATTAAAAGTAAATAGACTCATGACTTTTTAATTATAAAAATATGTATATTCAATAAAACTTTGTGTAAACTGGCATGCATTATATATATATATATATATATATATATATATATATATATATATATATACACACACATGTATATATGTATATCGATATCTTAAATTACAAATTCAATATTCAGTAAAAGTTATATCCCTTTGGATAAACAAGTATCAAATATTAATAGCAATTTGCCTAAGTTTCATTTGATTGATGCAGATAGAGTTATATCCCTTGATGAAATACACAACCTTATGAGTATCACTGTTTATTTTACGCTGTATTGCAGCTATGGATGTGTGGTTTACATGGCCTCGCAGATTGCTTCCGGCATGAAATACTTAGAATCCCTCAATATGGTACATCGAGACTTAGCCACACGAAACTGTTTAGTCGGAACTAACTACACCATAAAAATTTCGGACTTCGGAATGAGCAGAAGTTTATACAGTGCAGATTATTACAGGATAGAAGGCCGAGCTGTCTTGCCAATCAGATGGATGGCGTGGGAGAGCATTCTTCTTGTAAGGAAAACTTTGTTAACACATCAACCCCCGTGATTACTTTTAGACTTGCCCAAATCAATAAATAGTATGGTCTACTGTCATAATTGGAAGTGAACAAGTTAATATTGCATGTAAAATTTGGATTCTTAATCATTCAACCATGAATACTGACAGTGGACTTAACTATTCTTTGAAATGGGCTGGTCCAAATGTGACTTGAGGAGTTGGGCTGGTCCAAATGTGACTTGAGGAGTTGATGAATTAAAAATCAATGTTGAGTTTATCTTGTAGTAATTGTACATCTGGCATTTAGTGGTATTCACAATTCGAATTGATATGTTCTCTTTCTATCAGTAATTGTATTTTTTTAAAGAATAAAATAGTAAACATAGTAAAAGTGATGATGATGATGATGATGATGATGATGATTAGTAGGAAGATAATAATGGAAATTATAATTATCAACAAAATTTTTGCAGTTCAGGGATTGAACTTATCATATTTTTCTGAATTATTTTACTAGCTTTGAAGAGAAATTTCTTATTTTGTATTAATGACTTTAAAAAATTAATTATGCTAATCGGTTTTGCTAATTTCTGAGTTTGAATTTGAATAATCAATATTTGTTTTGTTTGTTAGTGCAGTTTTTGTTGTTAGGGTGAAATCTATATATATATTTACCTTTGAAAAGAGATCAATTGAAAGATTTTGAAATTTTAGTTTAGTTATTTGAGATTTTACACGAATTACATGTATGTTACAAAATTATGTGAAAAAAAAGAAAAAAAATTCTATAATTGGCAAAGTGCATGAAAATGAAAACTGCACCAGCAAACTTCCTTAAACAAGTGTTTGTCTTTTCTTTCAGGGCAAGTTTACCACAAAAAGTGATGTCTGGTCATTTGCTGTGACTTTGTGGGAAATTCTTACATTTGCTAAGGACCAGCCATTTGACACATTACCGGACGAGCAAGTTATAGAAAATGCAGGACATTATTATCGCAATGACGGAAAAGAAGTTTATTTATCTCAACCTCCTAATTGCCCTAAAGAAATATATGACTTAATGCTAGAATGCTGGAATAGAAACGAGGCATGTCGACCTACATTCCGTGAAATTCACATGTTTTTACAGAGGAAAAATATGGGATACAACCCGAAAGACGAAAAAATGAACCAAATTAAGGTGCCAATCTGCTGACTATATTCAAATTCACTTTTAGGCTAAGACAGCCAGGTCACATGACTCAGCGGGTGTTGCGCATAGCTTTTATCCGTGAAGATAAACAAGCCACCGAATATTCTTACTAGCTAAAAGTGCTACCTTGTTCTCTCTGTAAGGTTCAATTCTTTATTAGAGGGAACATATATTTTCTGAAATAAAGGAAACATTGATAATTAAGAAAACAGAAATGAATTTTCATTTATCAAAGTTTCGAACAGAATTTTTCACTCTCGTTGCTGGAGTAACTGTTCTTACCATTATTATACTAGTCAATTTTCTACTTCTTCCGGTGAATGTTAAGTCACCAAATATCTGAAAAGAAATGTCTTTGCGTGTAAAAAGGAAAATTTGTTTTGGTGATACATCTAAGTGAACAAGATAGAGAAGAACTGTGTAAATGGAAATATTTTATACATACATATACAACTTTGCAAAGAACATTAATGGACGAAAAGGTGCTACCACCCTGTGTAACCCTGCGCGTTTGGAGTTTTATGTTGCCATAGAAACTGTGATGTTCCTTCACATACATATGAAACATTTTCTTGTGTGAAATCCATGGAATCTTATTTAGTATTTTAGATTGGAGACAAGTTTATATGTGATTCTTATTGTTAATTTTTAATAGTTACCAAGGATACGACTTATGTGCAATGATTAATCTGTTACTGTATGAAGTTTATATTTTAGAATTTTTCTGGATGTAAATTTTTGACATTGAATCAATTTTCATGCTTAGATTAGATTGCTTTCTGACAGCAAAGTTAATTTTCTGGTGTCAACTCTGTCATGCTAACTGTTGTCATAAAAACAAAACACAAAAATCAACAAATTAGTTATTGGTGTACCAAGGTAAATTGGCAGTATGTTTACAAACACAGCGAGTGTAAATCAAATCATAGCAGGGGTGACAAGCTAGTTGTCGTCACAAAAGTATTAGAGATTCAGTAATGCATGGAGTTCGTGCAAGGCAATATGTTTTACCTGTACAACCTATTTTCGAAAATAGGCCGCATTGTTTTGGTTTCTGAACCAGGATGTTCCACTTTACCTTGGTAGACCTATACAAGGTTGATTATTTTGTGTCAAGTCAGAATGGTTGATAAGGAATCAAAAGATTTCCAAATTATTTCTTTGTCTGACATCAAGTACCAATAGAAATGTCTTACTATTTGTAATAGTACCAATATCTGAGTTTATCTGACACTGAGTAACCCTATAAACGTCTGACTTTATCTGATATTGAATAACAGTACAAATATCTGACTTTGCGGAACATTGAGCAATAGTAGAAATGACTTACTTTGACATTGGGAAATAGTACAAACGTCTGACTTTGTTTGTCATTAATTAACAGTACAAATATCTGACTTCATCTGATATTGATTAACATTACAAACATATGACTTTGTCTGACATTGAGTAACAGTACAAATGTCAGACTTTGCCTGACATTGAGAAACAATACAAATGTCTGATACTGATTAACAGTGCAAACGTCTGACTTTATCTACAAATGTCTGACTTTGTCTGACATTGAGTAACAGTACAAAACTTTTCCTTTGTCTGATGTTGAGTAAGGATCACCAAGAAAAACTGTTTTATTTGAAAAGAAAAGTTTTTCTGTATAAAATAAAGTGATAATGAAGACCAATTCTCTTCTCACCCTTCTTTGACTTAATATTCAAGCTTCACTTAATTTGTTTAGTGGAGATATTCAAATCTGTGGCTAAATAAATCTGTGCAAGGTCACTGGTCAGCATTTATAATGCCTCTGGCCCTGATCATGCACATATGATGGATAAACTGTTAACTTGTATGATTAAACAGCCCTGATCAAGGACACAGAACTCCTGACAGAATGAATATCTTATTATTAATCATCATGCTATATAATACCGTACAAATGTACATAGGCAACTACTGGGCTGTAGTCTCATCCCAGTGGAAGGGAAATATAAGTGTAGTATGGACACTTTCCTTGAATTTTCTCCATTTAATATACACGTGCATTTGCTTACGTGTCTTGTGGTTTAAATGCTAGTGATGTTAGGCATTGTTTGAAATGGACAAATAAAATTAATTGTAATTTTTTAATGAACCATTATGTTAAGAAGTGCTATGTAAATGACATTATCAACCAGAAAATCAAGGTTTTATCAGCATTTAACTTTCACTTTCTATGCTGGAGGTCTAAAATCAATTATCGGTACCAAGTTACAAATAATCATTGTATTACGTAGCTTATTTCAAATTTAAAGTACAACAAATAATTCTGAGGGACTCTAGTCTATCTTAACCTATGTAGTCTCTGGTATACATACTTAGGAAGCATTTTTAGGAGGACAGAATGTTAGAATTTGTGTATTTCAATAGGGATAATGATACAAATCTTTTAATTGCTGTGTTACCTGATTAATCGTAATCCTAATTAACGTATTCACAAGTGTTTCTTTTTTATACACCAGATACCAAGTTGTACGCAGGATTTTTGTTTATTACCAAATGCCTAGGCTCTCATCCGTTTTCCATCATTGATGTAGTTTTATACCATAGTAACCAGATGTATGATTATACATATCACCTTGACAACGATTTGTTTCAGCCAATAGATAGGTTGATTGTGGTGATTTTTTATTTATCCCGCAAATTAATTTTCTGTATTATTAAGTGGTAATTGCATTCTCTACATATCAGAGAGTTGACTGGATATGTATTTGCATCAGGTTCTAATGCGAGTAGATATTTTTGCGAGCTCAACAATTTAGAGTAAATATACGGTCTTAGTTGTCATTCTTTTATTTTGAGGTAAAAGTATATAAAATTAATTTTTTTTGTATGTATTAGCATTGAAGTCAGAGTAAATTGTGATGATATCTGCTCTGAACCAATTTGATATCAATTATAATTCAATTCTTTTCACCATTTTGATATCGAAATTATGAGTTTAATTCAAAATTTTTTAACAAGTTATATATGCAGTGATGTTTTTGTTTTGATTATTTCTATCGTTCATAATATTTTTAAAATTAATTTTTTTTTAAATTTGAAAAACGTAGAATGTAAGGCTTGAGGCTGTTTATTCAGTATTGTTGCGCCAAGGTCATATTTACTCATTTAATTACAGCATGTATGCTGATGTTTTATAAATGGATTTAAACACAAAATCCACAAAATGATCCGTTCGCAAGCAGCTGTAACCACCATCGTCAAAATACTCTATATCTACGTTGTCGTTGTATTGCTGAAATACTTAGATAAATGGCAGGGGCGTAGTTTGGGTTATCTCGATAACACGAACATCACTTGAAAACAATGATTGGTCCATTAGGCCGACGTGAACGTTGATTGTTTGAATGAACGTTGAATGCCTTGAAGATTGACGGTTCGAATGTAGCCATTTTAGCAGACGTCCAATTTAGTAGACAATTGTTGTCTGTTTTGTATCTTTGTTAGGCACATTTTGCACTTTTCACATTTATGTAACAAATTCGCACGTGTTGTCAGCTAGCTACGCCCCTTGCAATGATGAATATGTAGTACATGTGAAAAAAAAACTTTTAAAGTTATACCAACTTTTTATTACAGCATAAATTCAAAGCATGACTCCCAATAGAGAACTTTTAAAGCATTATAGATGAATACAATGTATGCTTATAAGACACAAATGTTCGGATATTAAATATTAAAGTATACAGCGACACTCTCGTTGCAATATTTAAGATACATTAGAAGACTCATTAAAGGGATGAGCATTTTCATTCTTTTCAGAGTTTCACTCTCTACAGTCCGCATCTCTGTAATCAATTTCTCGGTTTTTAAACCTTTACGTTACCTAGGTGACATATACTACAATCCATTAATGTCAGTTATTTAAAATATCTAAAAAAAAAAAGAAAAAAAAAGACAGGCCAGTTCTCTTCAAAAAGTTTAAATTTCATTTTTACTATTTCTTAGTTTTGCAGTTAGGGTTATGGAGTCTGGTGACCTATATTTCCCTTTTCTCATTTTGAAATTACTTATTACTGTTATTCTTTTTTAATTCTGAAAATTGAAAAATAGACATTATGGCTTCGTGTTACTTATAAACTGGAAAACGTAAACGAAGCTTTTTCTTTCCAGTTGATTTGAAGAAGAGTAAATGATTAAAAAAAATCAATGTTTTAGTATACATGTTAACTGAAAAAATACAAATTTGTGTTGACAAATTGTGTTTGCTTTAAAATGATGAAATTTGTTTACAACTTTCAAAAGATTTGAGTTACTTAATATACCATTGTTTCAGTTCTTATTTCTTGTCCAACAACTATAACACGGAACATGTGTTGTAATGAACATTGTCCAAATGTTATACAAGAACATGTAACGTAATGAACATTGTCCATATGTTACATGTATACAGGAACATGTGACGTAATGAACATCGTCCATTCATTTTTAGTGAAATTATGATACATTTCTACTGATAAGAGATAAAGCTATTGCAAACTTTAATCTGTGTTGACGTATATATCCAGATTTCTTTATATACATATATTCAAAATGTTAATTGCAAATCAAATGCAAGGATTGTGTGTTTTCTTAACAGTATTGCTGACCTGCGTGGTAATTTAAAAATTCTTGAAAATATTTCCCTGCTGACCTTTACAAAGACATACGTTATGTTTATACCGTTAATCTGAATTTTATTTGAAGACAATCTAATGATTCAAGTTAAAGGATAAAAAATCAGTTGAGTTTATCGCAATTTTAAAGAAAAGTTGTTTTTTTCAGAATGTTTTGTGTAAAGTGATTCTAATGTTCTGAAAATGAACAGATGTCGAATCAATAAACTAGGTTGTGAACCAAGATTACATGTCCCCCTGCTAATTATAGTATATGTATGCATTACCAGAAAGCAGTTGGGGTTTTATTTTTGTATCACGTGCAATCTGTTGTCTTTTGTACCCCAATGTGACCTATTTTAATTAGCTGTAATCTGCTTATACCCAATGATTTTTTTTCAAATAAAACTATATCCCTGGTTTGAAATATGTCCAAATTTTTAGATTGTGTTATTTGCTTATTAAAAGGTTTTTTTCCCCCTGATTTAGTAAGCATTTGTTAAGATGACTAGTTTCATAAAATTACATTCAACCTTATTCAGACATAATTGGGGTAGTGAACCATGCCAACGGTAGTTGTAGTCAAATCGGAAACCAGTCTTATGGTTGCCAGTCTTACAGAACATGGACACAAGAGATTGTGAAAAAATAATGATTTATTTTACTTATACTTTTTTTTTTACTTTTGTAGTTTTAACTTCTTTGTCTGTGACGATCACGTGGTGTTATATTTCTGACATTTCACCATATTTTAATTATTGTATTTGTACTCTGTTAGAGTTTTTTGAACTTTGAATATGCTTTTATAGATTTTAAATGATTTATGGTGCTGTAAAGTTAATTTATATTCATCATGTATAGATCTTATGAGTCTAACATCTTGTTTCGTTGTCTTGAAATTATAAATACATTATAAATATGAATATATATATAAATGGTGTACATATTTGTAAGATTTTTTTTTCATTTTACTTTTATTTCAAGAGACAAGAACAGGGTGAATATTATTTATAAAAGGTGGCTATGTCATTTTGTCATGAATTCATTTGCTGTATCAGACGATATAATTTGATTGGTCATTTGCCGGGTCACATGACTAATTTCGCAGTCATTTTGTCATTCCATTTGGAGTAGAAAACATTGTTGTAACCGTCTTTACACTGAAGTATACTTAGTTCTCTTCTGTGCGATGTATATGGAGCATTTGTTAAAATTATGTAGTATGTATTGTATGTAAATAAAATCACAAACAATGCCAGTAATCATGTCGCCATTTTCTTTTTTAATGTCGCGTGAGCTGATCAGGTGACCTATTGCGATCTATTTCCGTAGTCTTACTTATGATAATTAAATTCATCTTAAACTTCCGGGGACAATAATTTTCTAATCTGGTGTGACGCATCTTACTTGTTTGTGTATTGATGTTTAACGTCCCACTTAGGAATATTTCTCGCATATGGAGACGTCATCAAATGCCGATGAAGGGCTTAAAATTATGGCCTATGCTCGGCACTTACGGCCACTGAGCAGTGAGGATTCTTTAACGTGCCGACACTGTGACACGGGACCTCGGTTTTTACTGTCTCATCCAAAGGACAGGAAACCAACCTGCCGCCGGCTGGACTCGAACTCACGACCTTAAGATCAAGAGTCGAGTGCGCTACCGACCGAGCCAGTGACGCATCTTTAATAACTTACAAATACTGATAAGAATTATGTGACCCACAAGGTCATTGTAATTGGGAAAACCCGAATCGTGATCTTCTCGCACTTTATTTCCGTGAATGCATGAGTAAACATAGCACTTGCCTAGGTTGATAATGTTCGGGTGGAAGAATTGGCAGAAAGTAAAACACTTTGAAATTGTATTTTGTTTGAATTAATGGTATTGTAGCGCCACATTCAACATTTTGTTTTCAATTTAACGGTGACAGTCAGGTTTTTGTACCCGAGAAAAGACCACCGGAAGTCAGCAAGTAAACTGACGAACATTTTACTGAACCAACTGGGGTTCCAGTGTGATTTAAACCGGTGTTATAGTAAAATTTACATAACCTGTGACTTGTGAACCATTTCTTGACCTGGACAAGTTTAAAATTTAGGTGATAAAGCATAACATTAAAATAACAATGACTAGCTTAATCATTCTTATTTGTCACCATTCATAAGAGAGTATCCAGTGAGGAATAGAACGTTTTTTTTTTCCCGTGAAGCTTGTCATAACCGAACAGTGAGCAGATTCATCTGTATGATAACCAAACGGTTACTCCGCCCCCATCTTATTTGAATCCGACAATAAATAAATATAGAAGTGTGATGATACTTCGTGGTTTACAATGCGATGTTGTAATTACTCGGCCACGAAGACCCATACATGTCTCAAATCTGTGGTCAATTATGGCCAAAAGCATACAGCACAAGATACCGAAGTGGCAACTGTAGCGAAATCTTGAACCATACATAAAAATAATAGACCGACCTAAAATAATAGATAGAACGCATCGTTTTAAGTTTAGCGATGAAAGGAGTATAGCAATATACAAGAACAATAGATGATTAACAAACACTGACGTCTGGAAAATTCCGTACGAGGACCCGATCATCCGAAGTCACCAAGTTTACTGTATACTCGAGCTTAACTAACTTTATATTTTTAAAAAGACGAAAATATTAGCAATACCAAAAATAGTGTTACTATCTTACTGTTAACGTCATTGGTATGGGAAAATCATGAATGTACGACAACGCTTTGGTTCACTGAAGTATTTCCTATTCATTCACACAGCAATTTAATATACAATAATATAGTCAAAATGACAAAAATAGCATAAAGCTTTTGTATAGTGTAAATTTGGTGATTTGCGCAATTGTCTTGGAGTGGGAAAACAACACTGTCGTCGGGCAAAAGCAGTGTCACCTTTGTTAACTATTGGTATAAATTGTTCAGCAACATTGCGTTTGTATTTAGATCTAGTTGTTAAGTTGATGTCAGTGTCCATATTGGACAAAATGTCCAACTGAATTGTGAAGCACATGTATTAGATTATGTGGAATTTGCAATGTTTGGAGGGGCCGCCGTGGTCGAGTGGCTAGAGCATCGCGCTTCTGGTGAGCGCAGGTTTGAGCCCTGCTGGAACCTAATATGATATTTGTGAGAAAGTTTACCAGTTTACTTACGGAAGGAAGGTGGTTTCTTCCCGGGCGGTACACTGTAACTGGGTTCTCCCCTCCACCAATTAATTTGTTCGTTTGTTTTATTGTTGTTTAACGTCCCACTCAAGGAACTCATATGGAGACGCCACCAAATGCCGATGAAGGTCTTCAAATTTTAGCCTATGCTCGGCACTTACGACCATTGAGCAATAAGGGCTCTTTAACGCGCCGACACCTACTGTGACACGGGACCTCGGTTTTTACTGTCTCATCCGAAGGACAGGAAATCAACCTGCCGCCGGCTGTACTCGAACTCACGACCTCACGATCAAGAGTCGAGCGTGCTATCGACTGAGCCAGTCCGGCTCTCCACCAATAAAAATTGACTGCCAACATATAACTGAAAAATTGAGTATTGAAAAATAAAATTAAAAAATTTAATATGATGTACCAAATTTATAATACAAAAAATTTCAGATACCAAAGTATAAATCTTTAGGATGTCCAGGATATAGATACAAATCTGGTAAAAGAAGACAAACTCCTCTGGAAACCAAGAGGTGGGATCAAGTGCCATGGAGGAGTAGTCCACGAATATTTTTTTTGATTCAGAAGCCTTAAAATGATAGAGTTGGTAACATAATTATTAAGTTTATATCATTATAAAGAGGAAACATCGATGCCCATTGGAAAGCCAACAAATTGCTGAATATATTGTCTCAATACAGCATACATGTATATTGTCAATAAGAGATTCCAGCACAATCCCAGCATTTGCATTTCGATTTATGGCATTGTTATTGCATAGGCGTCGGAGCCGGGGGGGCTTTTTTGGCAAAGATAGGCATAGGTGTTGAAAATTGGGGCTTAGCCCCCAAGACGTTTCTGGCGTGTGTGTGTTTTAAGTTGGTTTAGCCCCCCCCCCCCCCAACTTCTGGCGTGTGTGTGTTTTAAGTTAGTTTAGCCCCCCACTTTCAATTTGCTTCCGACGCCTATGTATTGTATTCACGACACACTAAAAGTATGTACAAAAGTATACGATACAGTGTAAAGAAGAAAAGAAAGATGAAATTTTATCCGAGTTACCTCTCTTAGTATTGAATTCGGTAGGCGATTGTGAACTAGGCTACTGTTAGACTTCGAGAAAACGCTTGTTTGACAGTAGTAAATTATACAGGTTCGTACTGTTCAGGAATTACAGCATGATTTATTTATAATTTGTCTGCAACTTGAACGTGATAATCCGTGGTATTGATTATAACTGGAGACCAACACATCCATTAAACAAAGACTTACGAATCCCGATACACGGACAAATATCAAACCAAGTACATGTAACATACATGTATATACGCTCTAGATGCAACTGTCTCTGCTTGGCTCGACCATATGAGTACAGGTATTAACCCTTTCAACCCTACAGGCCATAATAGGCTAGTCCTTGATAATAGACATGAGGTCCCAATGGGCCTTATCGGTCACCTGAGTAGAACATGATAAAATGAGAATAGACTTCATGATTTTTTAAAGATGTACAAACTTTTGGCCCCTTTTGGGGTCCCCTATTGGTTCTTGTCCCCTTCCATTTGGTATCCACAGATAATTCCTATCAGCTTCCTCATATATCTTTTCAATTCATAGATATATAGATTTTCTAAGACCAAGTAAATAGTTACTACTTAGCTAAATTGGTCCCGCCCACACCCTGTTCCCTTGATAAAATAATTTTAGTACAGGGCTCTATGATCTTTCTTAAACTACATTCAGTTTTGCTTTACAGTGTATAGAAGATTTTCTAAGACCAAATATATAGTTACTATTTAGTTAAATTGATCCCGTCCCAGACCCCTGCTTCCTGGATAATGAATGTCACAATTTTGGTAATGGTTTTATGCTCTTTATAAAATGTATTAAGTTTTTCTAAAATGTATTAAGTTTTTCTAAAATGTATTAAGTTTTTCTTAACAATGCATAGAAGTAGAGAAGAAGATTTTCTAAGATAAAGTACATAATCAGTATATGGTCATAAATTGACCCCGCCCCAGAACCACAACTCCTAGGGTAATATATTTCACAATTTTGGTAGGCTTTATCCTCTCTCTCTAGCAATGTATTCAGTTATTATCCTTGTCGTGCAGGGTGAAGAAGACTTTTAAAGCTTGGGTTATTTTAGCAGTTTTTGACCCCGCCAAAACGGTCCAGGATTGCGAAATTCGCAATTTTTGTTGCCCTTATCCGAATGAAGCTTCTAACCAAATTTGAAGATGATTGGCCACATAGTATTCAAGAAGCTGAAAATGTTCAATTGTTTGCAGACGAAGACCCACGCATAAGGTCACCCGAGTGACTCAGGTACCTAAAAAGAGCATACCACTCAAATGCCAAAGCGTAAACGAACAATTTTTATGTTGTGTTTAAATGACACTGATGTGGACGGATATAATCTTAACGTGTAGGCTAACAATCATTTTTGGCAATGACATTTAAACACTTTATTTTGACATGATAGTTGCATTTTACTTGCACAAGCTGTTGTGATCGTGCGAGACAAAACAGGTATTGGGACCTTAAATTGTTTATGCACTGGACAACTAGAAATCTAGTCAGCACCATAATTTCTGCGTATTTAGAATGGCACCACAAGGTTGCCCGAGGTGAAAACAATACATTGGATACAAGAAGAGTATGAGATAACCGATTCCCCCACACAATAATATGTACATTACTTGTGAGTCAGTTATCAGAATGATTTGATTGTTGACTTTGTGACCTCCACGGACAGAGACAGATGCTGGAGAACAGCCAAGCTGACTTCTTTCGATTTCCTCTTTGGTAAGTAAATCTACTACGACTGCCTTCCTTCTGATTGGATCTGATGTCAAAATTTTCTCTAAATCAATTCTATATAGCCTAAATCACGTAATGGCTGACTATTGGTCCAGTACCAGTATGCATAACATACACTTGAGTAAGTTTGGTGATTTTGGGCCCAAATGTCATACAAAACACTCATCATTTCTCTAAACAAACACTTCGATATATTGCAGATTTTATTACATGTAGATTAATTCATAAACACAATCTTAAAATGTTGACACAACCAAGGTTACAAAGAGAGGGCTGATAGACAATTACATTTATTTCAATCAAAGAATATAGAATATTAATATTTTCCAGATTTATAGGAGAAAGTAAAGAAAAGTAACCTTTCATTTAAAAAAAAGGCAAATGTTGCCTGGAGATGATTCAGCACGTCGTTGTAAGCATAGTATCGCAGACTTTACGAAGTATACGTAGATTAAATGGCAGTATCTAGGTCACAAGGTCAAACCCATGGTACCATCTGAAGGACTGATAATAAAGACTGCACATGTGAAATATTAAAGCCATACTCTTTATATTTCACAAGTTTAATGTTTTTGTCCATGGACGCCAGAGGTATGACATTATTCCTTCAGATACTATGTCCTGGCTAAAACTGTTGTCTAGAGTTATCTCGGAGGTTTGGTCTGAACACATTAAACATTGTGTAAAACTGTGGATTGTTTTTACCAGTACTGCAAAATTCTATACAGAACTGCTGTTCCAGAACATACTGTATCCCAAAGGGCGTCGTCTGCATTGTTTCTAAACAAATGAAGGATGAAGGAGATTTTTGCGTTGGTAGCTTATATTGCTACAATGTTTGAAATCGTTTTCAGTTACACGTAAATCTTCCTAAATTTATTTGTTTGCGAATGATTAACAAATGGTTAAGTCATGCTACTACTGCAATATATCACAATGATTTATATCTTAACCCATTTCCCCCTAAAGACACATTTGGACTGGTTTAAGTCATTAATTTACTGAAGAGTCTATTGTTTTTCAAGGATTAATGAGTTAACAGGATTTCAAGCTTTCCATGTGCGAGAAAAGTAATCTACCACCATATATGAGTTCCGGATAAATATATCAGTCTCCAGTTGGATGAATCAAATCCAAAACTCGGAAAATGCCTCGGTTGGAACTTACTGATCCATCCCACCCCCGACTGAGGGTCTAAAAACTGCCTTATTATCCATATATTTTGACAACAAGTCACAATCCCTATAAATTTATGCTTTCGAGCACAGAATTAAGTTACAGCTTTAATGCAAAAAGAAAATTACAAATAAGTTTTCCTAAATAGAGGTATATATGTATATTAATGACTGGCTTATTTTCTGTGATTTTCTCTTCATATGTACACAATTAACTACAACCAAGTCCCAATGATTGCCAGATTCCAAGACAGTTTTGCAAGACCATTCGTAAACAGCAGTGACTAGAACTAACTGATTTTATGGCAGGTAGATAAACTTGACACAAACAGAATGCTCCATACGATGATGAGCAGAGGGACTTTTAAAAGGGCATTAGCTGTCCCAAAAATATTTCAATTTTTTTTCTACTTTTACTAGATGTACTATAACAAATAAGAGCTGTACACAGGCATAAAAAATCTCAAATTCCTATATATTTTGTGAAAATAAGGTCAGGTCAAGAATGGTATTTATACAGAAAAAGTAAGGTTGAGTTAATCAACTGCAAATGAAAAAGTGCCAAACATGGGTTTCGCAGGCATTTTTCACAATATATATATATATGAGGATTTAAGGATTTTCATGCCTGTGTAAATGTCTTTTTTGTTATTTTTTATCAATCAAAGTAATGAAAAAGGTAAATAAAAATTTTGAAAAAACACTGCTACAGCCCCTTTAAGTGCTTCTTCAATTTAAGTTGAAGCAGAAGACCAATGCTACTAATGCTATTATCAGCGATTAATAGAGGTTATATTGATGCTTTTTACCGTTTTGGTCCTTTTCAAACAATTTTTCTCAGAAAATGGATACAAAAATTAAAATGATATTCAAAATACAGGGCTCTCTGTTTATTATCTAGAAAACATAAGGCTTTTAAAACAAAATATTTGTCTTACAGGTAATAAGCTGAGTTGGAAATCATTTCATCTTGGAAAATGCCTCATCACGAGAAGGTGATGGATGGCCAAAAAAAAAAAGAAGATATATTTGAAAGTGAGATACGATCTTGTTGTCAAAATCTGTCAGAATCCCCTGCATATTGTGCTATTTGTAATAAAACATTCAAATAATGAATTTGCACAAATCAAACAACATTATAAAGGTGAAAAGCATCCAAGAACAAAACTGGGGAAATATGTCACATTTAACTTACTTAAAAAGGATGATACAAAATCCATGTTTCAGCGGTCATGACAGTGGAGGAGGGACCACCTACTTAAAAAAATAAAATACATGTAACTGAAATTTCAACCACTAATTGCCTATCAGAAGACTTCAGCAGATATTTTATGGAAATTTAATGCATCACAAAGTGATAAACTCTGTTTATGGCATGGATTCTGAAAATTTACCGTTTGACTTACATGCTTGGTTTTAGAGGTCACCATGTAAAAAATAGGATTTTATTTTAGATCTTCCAGAGGAGTGTCAGTAAAATGTCTTTTTATTAGACATGTTCCAACCATATGGAGTACTCTCTTTGGGACTTTAGAAAGAATCTAAGCCAAGTAGAAAGTGATGAAGAAGTGTTTCTTGAAATGTCTACCTGAGAATGCTAAAAAGTAGAATAGAAAAAATTCTAGAAGAGAATGAAAAGTACAGAATGATTTGCAGCAAACTGAAGAATGAAACCAAAATTTCGTGTTCATTCTTGTTTTCAGTGAGTCTAAGTTTTACTGTAATGGATTTTTGATATTGCTTCAGACAGAAGGATCACTTGTTCATATCTTATATCTTGATTTAATACATGTATATTGAATCTTATATTCTGAATCTCTATTTGGATGCTTTATGAAACCCGATTCTTTTCAAGGAAAAAGTGCTGCTGCACTTGCAAAGCTGGATTTTAAAATTTTGTTTTACGCCATACTCAACAATTTTTCAGTTATATGGTTTTTAATAGTGGAGGCAAGAACCTGGTTATAATGTACCCGGGAAGAGACCACTGGCCTTCCACAAGTAAATTTTCAAACCTCCTCACAAAATCAGTTTAGGATCCAGCAGAACTTGAACCATCGCTGACTAAAGAAAAATTACTAGGCATACAGTTAGTTAATTTTATTAAATTTTTATTAAAAATATTAATTAAATATAATCTATATTTTTCACTGATATTTTTCATAGATATTTTTAACTGACTGAAAATATAACTCATTGCAAAGTAAATGGAAAATGCTGTATTTCATTTTTAGCCAATCAAAATACAGTCAAACATTAAACCAAACGGTTACATTTAGAGAGACCTTTTCACCTTATCAGGGGTTATTCTCAGGAAACTGTACTTTCAACGCACCAGTCAACATTACATTCACTTCATCACAAAACAAACATCACATCTTTACATCTTCTCACACATCCAGCACAAGTCACGAGGCTTTTAACATTTGATTGATAAAATTCCCGCTTTGCCAATATTCAAGTTAGTGTATATTAATGCACCTGTATTTTTTCAGTTTCTAAATATTCAACAGGACATGAATTACTCATGTATTAAAATTTGTTATCTGTTATAAATGTTTGACTGTGTCTGTTTGTCTGATGCTTTAAACTTTTTAACCTATATTTTCCCCTTATTTCAATGCACTATTTTCTTAGCAGCCGAGTAATAGATTTCAACCAAGGCGTGAAGTGGTTTGTTTACATTTCACAACGGGCAGAGTGTAGACTGTATATCGGCAAAGCTGCAAAACATCAGGTAACAAAACATGGCTGGATATTTGTAATAAATAGAATATTTGACAATTTTTTTTAATAACATGGTTATTACATCGAGTGAGGCAGGGAAATACATATTTAACATGAGTGTGTACAATTGTCAAATACCCTCTATGTATACCTCCTCTGAGATATGAAGTTGTCAGATATTTTTTAAGATAAAATGGTATACATGCTGTTGGAAATGCTGGCAATCCTTTCTTACTATCTTGCAGTTGTACAATTAATACTTGGTCAAAGAGTGTAATTGTGCAACTAACAAGACTTGTCAATTAAATTGTTGGAAAAATTAAGCATTGTTAATGATTAAAAGATATGATTTTAAATAGATTTTTCCCCTCAAAAGCACAATTTTTTTTCTATAATTTTGACGATTTGTCCTATATTGCCCTGACAAGTAGAGCCCAATAAAATGCTAGATATTTTTGGATGAAAAAACACTTGAAGGCTTGAGCTATCAAAATTTATTACTTTATACTAAAGAATTTAAGACTTAAATATTGAAAAATTCCCAAAATGTCATATATATTGTACTTGACTTTTGACTTGATAAATGAAAATTCTTAATTTGTTTGTTCAGGTTGGTTTCCTGTCCTTCTGATGAAACAGTAAAAACTGAGGACCCGTGTCACAGTAGTTGTCGGCATGTTAAAGAACCCTCACTGCTCAATGGCCATAAGTTCCGAGCATAGGCAAAAATTGAAGCCCTTCACTGGCATTTGGTAATGCCTCCATATGAGTGAAATATTCTTGAGTGGGACGTTAAACAACAATAAACAAACAAACAAACAAATTAATTTGTTTGTTTGAATGGTGTTTACGCCACGCTCAACAAATTTTTAGTTATATGGTGGCCGTCAGTTTTTAATTGTGGATTAGAGAAGCTGACAACAATATATCCGGGAGGAGACCTCTGGCCCTCCACAAGTAAAATGGCAAACTTTCTCACAATATAATCTTTCATTCCAGCAGGGCTCAAACCTGTGCTGAAAATAGGTGAAAGTCTTGATGGCTCCAACACAACCTTTGAAAGCATTACATTGAACGTATTCTATATGCTCATCAGACAGTCATATGTATAAAGTGTGGAGTCTAGTGTATCATTTTTGTATCGTGAATTTTCAAAATGATATGATGCAGAAAATGTATCACATAATAATATATGATTTCGATTTATCACTGCATGCTTTAAAATTATCATTCAACCTCAAAAAGATTTTTCAACTTCATCGTCATTTAACAAATGTCACCTTGCACACCTAAACAAAAAAATGTCCAAAAATGGAACAGTCCTACAGTCTGTCAGCTTCCAGAGGTAAAAGAACTGGAAGATTCCTTTAGGACATCGATGGATTTTGAAACCTCTGCACCTAGTTCTTCAAGTTTGTCATATCCTTTCTGTAATCTCTGTGGAGCTTGTTCTAACTGCTGGTTCAACTGAAGAAGTTCTAGAACATTTTGATAAACAAGTTCTTGTTCACTTTTTGTATTGTTGAACTCAGAAAGTTCTCCTTCTGAAGCAGGTGAAATATCAAGGTAAGACTCATCCATAACGACACTTTTGTTGATAGATGATGCTGCAAAACAGAAAAAAAATATTAAATGTTAGTTATACATAAGAATTTAAAAGTCCCATAACTCTGGAAAATATTGCCATATGTTAGCAATCATCCTATGTCTTTTCTTATTTGGTTCAAGTTTGAGGAAAGAAATTAAATCTATTTGACAAAATGGTAAAAAACATAAAATAGGATACCAAAACAATAGACCAATACCCCTCACCTTGGAACTTTACTTAGATCCTTAAAAATATATCAAAGTAAAGGGGGGTAAATCTTTGTAACACTGAAATATAGGTGTATCCCTGAAATAAGATTTTCTTATTATACTATAAAAATCACAGATACCACAGTATTAATCATCAGAATAATTAGGATACAATATACAAATCTGGTGAACATCAGACAAACATGGATCTCTGGAAATCCAGAGGTGAGATCAGGTGCCATGGAAAAGTTAGCATCCCCCGTTGTCTGGTCACACCCAGTGAGTCCACAGTCAAATTCAAACAAAATGAGAGAGGAATTAATCCTGGTCACCATTGTTAATGTATTTAGCCATTACCAATATTCTTATGCACCCTAAACAAGGTTTTCAATTTTCTACTTGCAAAAGTATGGATTGATTGATAGCTATATGCTAATCATTTTTATTTTTAACCTTAAACAGCATCAGACAAAATTTCAGTTTTTTCATTGGAAAAAAGGCAAATTTTCTAAACAATTTGGGGTCAGAATTTTAGGCAGAACAGTCAGGGCATACATCCAAATCTAAGATCAGTTTTTATTGTTGAACCTTATAGGTGTTCTTTAAACCTGACAAGCTGCATCAGTTAAATCATGAGTACCGGTAATTTTGGGGAAAGAGTGAAACTATTGTTCTTCAAACAAAATTAAAAAAATTGATAAATTCCTGGGCCAAAAGTAACCAAATTTACTCAGTACTCAAGTTCAACTAACTTTTCACGATTTTAAGGTAAAAACATGCAAAATTTATTCTGTAGCTGGAAATGCTTGTACAATTATAATTAATGGTGATCATTTGAAGAAAACTTCAGAAACATTAAAAAATTGTTTGAGTACAGTACTCAACATATTTATTCATTTTTCACAGGAAAATCACAGTTGTAACGCTTGTTTGTTTGTTTGTTTATTGTTGCTTAACGTCCCACTCAAGAATATTTCACTGAAATGAAGACGTCACCAAATGCTGGTGAAGGGCTTCAAATTTTGGCCTTTGCTCGGCACTTACGGCCATTGAGCAGTGAGGGTTATTTAATGTGCCGACACCTACTGTGACACTGGACCACGGTTCTTACTGTCTCATCCGACAGACAGGAAACCAACCTGCCGCCGGCTGGACTCAAGAGTAGAGCGTGCTACCAACTGAGCCAGACAAGTGTAATGCAAAAATTTATACATGTATGTAAGTGATGAAAAATAAGATGTTCACTAATCACTCAAACCCAAAAGTTTCACAGATGATCATACTGTCAAAATGATCAGATGAAATAAAAAGGTGAGCTTGAGTATTGAGTAAATTTGGTGACTTCGGGCCCTGGTGTATTGGATTCATTTGAAACACATTCTATTCTATTCCGATGGAAAAAAAAATGATTGTGCATGTCAATGAAATTTATCATGTGATGTTGTCATAAACAAATGTTAATTTGAGTGGAGTCCAACTGAAATTGTAACTTTATTTCACACAATGCATATTACTTGTAAACAAAGTAACAGAATGGACAGATGGAAGTAAATTCTATTTATAGAATATATCTTCATATACCTATTAAGCATGATGTAAAATACATCATCACTTAAAACAAAATTTATACATCATCACTTAAAACAAAATTGATACATCATCACTTAAAACAAAATTGATAATCTCACTTAAATATCCAGGTGAGGGTCAGTAAAAGACATAATCACTACAGGGTTGGAACATCTGGGTGAGGGTCAGTGAAAGACAATTACTACAGGGCTTGAACATCTGGCTGTGAGTCAGTAAAAGACATAATCACTACAGGGCTTGAACATCTGGCTGTGAGTCAGTAAAAGACATAATCACTACAGGGCTTGAACATCTGAGTGAGAGTCAGTAAAAGACATAATCACTACAGGGCTTGAACATCTGAGTGTGAGTCAGTAAAAGACATAATCACTACAGGGTTGGAACATCTGGCTGTTAGTCAGTGAAAGACATAATCACTACAGGGCTTGAACATCTGGCTGTGAGTCAGTAAAAGACATAATCACTACAGGGTTGAAACATCTGGCTGTGAGGGTCAGTAAAAGACAATTACTACAGGGCTTGAACATCTGGCTGTGAGTCAGTAAAAGACATAATCACTACAGGGCTTGAACATCTGAGTGAGGGTCAGTAAAAGACATAATCACTACAGGGCTTGAACATCTGGCTGTGAGTCAGTAAAAGACATAATCACTACAGGGTTGGAACATCTGGCTGTGAGTCAGTAAAAGACATAATCACTACAGGGTTGGAACATCTGGCTGTGAGTCAGTAAAAGACATAATCACTACAGGGCTTGAACATCTGGCTGAGAGTCAGTAAAAGACATAATCACTACAGGGCTTGAACATCTGAGTGAGGTCAGTAAAAGACATAATCACTACAGGGCTTGAACATCTGGCTGTGAGTCAGTAAAAGACATAATCACTACAGGGCTTGAACATCTGGGTGAGGGTCAGTAAAAGACATAATCACGGCTTACATCTGGGTGAGGGTCTTAAAAACATCTGACTACAGGGTGAGCTGTCAGTCAGTAAAAGACATAATCACTACAGGGTTTGAACATCTGGCTGTGAGTGTAAAAGACATAATGACTACAGTTGGAACATCTGGCTGTGAGTCAGTAATAATGACTACAGGGGCTTGAACATTCTACAGGGGCTGGGTGAGTCAGTAAAAGACATAATCACTACAGGGCTTGAACATCTGGGTGAAGGTCAGTAAAAGACATAATCACTACAGGGTTGGAACATCTGGCTCTGAGTCAGTAAAAGACATAATGACTACAGGGTTGGAACATCTGGCTGTGAGTCAGTAAAAGACATAATCACTACAGGGTTGGAACATCTTGCTCTGAGTCAGTAAAAGACATAATCACTACAGGGTTGAACATCTGAGTGAGGGTCAGTAAAAGGAACAGGTCTGGCTCTGAGTGAGGGTAAAAAGACATAATCACTACAGGGTTGGAACATCTGGCTCTGAGTCAGTAAAAGACATAATCACTACAGGGTTGGAACATCTGGCTCTGAGTCAGTAAAAGACATAATCACTACAGGGTTTGAACATCTGGCTGTGAGTTAGTAAAAGACATAATCACTACAGGGCTTGAACATCTGGGTGAGGGTCAGTAAAGACATAATAAACAGGGCTTATCAGCTGTGAGTCAGTGACATAATCATACAGGGCTTGGGTGAGGGTCAGTAAAAGATAATTACTGAAGATCTGGCAGGGCTAATTACTACAGGGCTTGAACAGTGAGGGTCAGTAAAAGATAATTACTACAGGGCTTGAACATCTGAGTGAGGGTCAGTAAAAGACAATTACTACAGGGCTTGAACATCTGAGTGAGGGTCAGTAAAAGACAATTACTACATCTGGGTGAGGGTTAAAAGAACATCACTGAGGGCTTGATCTGGCTGTGAGTAGTAAAAGACAATTACTACAGGACTTGAACATCTGAGTGAGGGTCAGTAAAAGACAATTACTTACTTACAGGGCTGAGTCAGTAAAAGACATCTACAGGGCTTGATCTGGGTCAGGTCAGTAAAAGACAATTACTACAGGGCTTGAACATCTGATGAGGGTTAGTAAAAGACAATTACAGGGCTTGAACAGGAGTCTTGAACAATTCTACAGAGTGAAGGGTGAGGGTCAGTAAAAGACATAATCACTACAGGGTTTGAACATCTGGCTGTGAGTCAGTAAAAGACAATTACTACAGGGCTTGAACATCTGGGTGAGGGTTAGTAAAAGACAATTACTACAGGGCTGGAACATCTGGGTGAGGGTCAGTAAAAATAATCACTGCAGGGCTAGAACATCTGGGTGAGGGTCAGTAAAAACAATTATCAGGGCTTCATCTGAGTGAGGGCTGGAATCATACAGGGTTGATCTGGCTGTGAGTCAGTAAAAACATAATCACTACAGGGCTTGAACAGGGTCAGTTGGACACTACTGGGTGAGGGTCTGGCTGTGTAAAAGACATTATCACTACAGGGCTTGAACATCTGGGTGAGGGTCAGTAAAAGACATAATGACTACAGGGCTTGAACATCTGGGTGAGAGTTTGTAAGAGTCCAATATGACCAAGATTTATTAAGATCTTTTATCAATCAGTAAGTTTCAGATCCAGTTTGTGTAGTAAGTTTATGCTTCAGAATTAATCCAGGTTTAGTATATTATGCATCATCATAGAGTTAAATTTTCTTGTGTATGCATTGTTTTTTATTCGTGTTCATAGTTTTTTACACATGAAAAACAATGCAAATATGCAGCTTATCTGTGAAACTCCATCTTCCCAATTTCTACCATAATTAAGATTTTTATCTCTTTCAAATTCTATTTATCATTAAATTGTTTTACAATAATGTCAATATGGTGACTGAGGGTTATTGATAAATTCCAATGTAATCATAAATTTATGACAATCGTGTAACCCTGTCCTCTCTTTAAAACCACATATTCTCTTTAAAGTGCACCCAAAACGCCATATACAACTTTTCAAAAATTGTTAGTTTATGAGGCATAAATGCATTTGTCGAAAATTTGAAGTCAATCTGATGTCTCGTTCCCGAGATATATAGCAAAAAGTAACTGAATTCTGTTTGCACACCTTTAAAATTCTCGCGAACAGCTTTAGGTCTGCTACATCATCGGAGGAAGAGGTCAGGCACTATAGGGTGTCAAGGCCATTAGCCTAGAGTATTTACAAGTATAGCGAGATAACATATCGGTGGATTATTTAAAACAGTCTTGGTTAATCGGTGTGTTGCAGAGAGAGAGACAGAGAGAGAGAGAGAGAGAGAGAGAGAGAGAGAGAGAGAGAGAGAGAGAGAGATTAATAACCATGTAGGTTTTGACACGTTGTTAAATACAGTAAATTTATCGCAAATTTTTACTGATCATTGATATGGCAATGGATGGTTTGAATTTTAAATGACTTATTTTCTTGGTTTTCTTTTTTTTTGGTGTTTTAAAACATTTTTAGTTATCAATATCATGAATTAATCTTCAATACACTTTTGTAAAATTTGTCAAATGCATGCAAAAGAATTGTCACATATTTATTTTAACATACGCCCATTCGGAAATCCTATTGATAATATAATATCCGCTATTCTAAATCTAACATTTTACTTCACGTGTCATCTCCCTGTCAGTGATCCCCCGACATCAATGGGGATTAAAAGATGTAAGTGCCGAAATGACAACATCTGAGATTTTATGTTTACGGGGTATTATACACAACAGCCAAGTAGTTGGGAAACACCGGATGCTAGTATTTCTATACACAGTGGTGATAATAAAGACACATTTAGCAAATACTTCTCCACTGAATGATTATATTTATTGTAAATGAAACACTTAACATCCCATAATTATCATGAGAATCTCTTTAATCGTTACTTCAGTATAAAAATCATCTTCCAAACTAGATTCTGAACTAGAAAACTTGCCCACTTTCTCTCTATACCCGCCAATGGCTATTGTTATTATTATTGTACCGGGTGTTCCCTCAATGACATCACAGCCATTAGAAGTTTCCAGATTTTTCTCTTGACTGGATTTCCCGCAGGTAAAAAAAAACAACTTGTCGGCTTATATCTCTGGAATGAGACGTCAGATCGACTTCAAATTTTTGACAAATGCATTTATGCATCATAAACTTACAATTTTGAAAAGATGTATATTGCGTTTGGGGTGCACGTTAAAATTTTACTGCTTCATAAACTACACTACTGTCTTAGGCGTATACAAAATAAATGAAAAGAGGCGATGAATGAAATTACACAGCTACTGAGCTAGTCTTCTAGCTGTTCCTTTCAGATTCACCACACTGACAGTCGTGGCAGTGGTCGTGTCAGCACAGGAGTTCGACATTTAATTCCGTAACATCATAAGCATCAACCTTCTCAGGCCAACACCACAACAATAAAACAAAAATCGAACTATGCGAGTCTGACCAGTGACTGACATAGTGACAGACTGGGGGGACTCGTTATTAATAAATAACTGTTACTGATATTGTCACAACGCAAGTTCTTACAGGATTTATTGCTGCTTCCATCACCTAGACAAAAAACAACATCGTCAGTCCCGGCGGCTACAATGTCGGACTTAATCTCATCAAACGTTGGTGGACGTGGCCTGTCCACTATCTTGCTTGACTTCGCCATAGTATGTCTTCCGTCATCAATCTTAGTCGCACAAATGTTTGAATCAACTCCGCTGTCAGGCTTAGGGAAAGTATAAAAGTAAACTGTTTGTCTCTGTGTGTAGTTTTACTTCATTTGTGTGTGCGGAATAAGTAGAACTTGGTTGGTATTTAATTCACTGTTTGATTTTTAAGAAAAAAACAAGAAAAAAATACATTTAAGAAAAGAAAAGAAAAAAAACAAAAAAAAAACAACAACAACAACAAAAAAATAAAAAAATTCGCCGGACTTTAAAGGACTGGCTGACAAAGCAACACTGTAAGATTAAATGAACTGTATGACACATAACAATCCATGATGTTTTTTCTACTATAAAGACAGCGATATAAAATTCGCCGGATCGCTATAAAGATAAATGTATATGGGAGGGGTATTTCCTGAGTGACACAAGCTAAACGATGTCTGTGAGATTATGTTCCTTAAATGAATGTATGAACACTGAAATAGCACAATTCACCAGTGTTATACTTTTTTTACTATGAAAATCGCAGAAAAAAATCGTTTGCCCTCCAGTATCCCTTTGTGAAGAGTTAGTTTTACCAGCGATATTTTACATTGTAATGAAAATTTACAGGGAAGAATCGTAAAATAAACCTCTCCAACAGTCCACTTGAAAGATTTGATTTGATTTGGCGTTTTGCATACTCAACAATTTTTGTTCATATGATGGCGTTCCAGTTTTTATTGGTAAGTTGGGTAAAGACCCCCCTTCCGCAAGAAAACTGGCAAACGTTCCACACTTGATTCGAAATGACCCTAGCGGGATTCGTACCGGAGGTGAGAGGCCTTGTGATCCACTTGAAAGATGAGCTTAGCCTAAATATACAATGATTAAAATTGTCTGCCGTTTCTCTCGTGCAGTTTAAAATATTTTTGTGGCTGTTTCACCAGCTTTTCGTTTCCCCTTTTGAGGTCATTGTAGCACAACGGAAGTTTTTTCTTTTAAAAATGAGTTGGTATATTCGATTTGTGTGCTTTTCTTAAACCCAATTGCCCCCTAAAGACACATTTGGACTGATCTAAGTCATTGATTTACAGAAGAGTCCATTTTTTCAGGGTCGGTTGATAAGTTATTTACAAATCAGATACCGATAAACGATTTGAAAACTTAAAATGTAATGAATAAACTCGAGCTTTTCAAATCGGCATTTTTTCACGTAAGTAGTTATAGGCAGCTCTATGGTGCGCCATTTGAATTTTGCCGCCAGGGGGCGCTTTTTAACGAAATCATCAGAATACTGAATTTGAGTACAATTCAAATGCGCACCATAGAGCCGGTGTGTCATAACCGGAAGTGCGTCATACGGAAGTGAGGTCATACGAAGTGAGGTCATACCGGAAGTGAGGGTATGTTGTCATAGCAATAAGTAAAAAGATAAATAGGTGAGCTTGGATCGTGTCTATTGACATGGAAGGTAGTGTGGGGCGGCCATCTTGGTTAAGGACAAACTGAGCCTTCGTTACAAGTGGTTGGGGTCACGAGAGGTCGCGAGAGGTCACGTGAGTTCACGAGAATCAACGGGAAATCGAAGATGGGTTTTTTCTAGTTTTGAGCTGAGAGTAATCTATTTTTGAACGAAACTTTGGGTTTTTCAGTTTTAGCTGAGAAATCTTTAATAGAACCGAATCCTTTGATGTTTTTCCAAATTTGAGCTCATAAAATCTATTTTTAGAACCGAAACTTTGGGGTTTTCCAGGACTGTGAAACTCGTAGATGGTGGCGCTGCTATAAACTAGTAGAATTTTGCGCCACCGTCGGTAAGAGTACTGTATCATGCGCATGCGCGAGCAGCGATATATCGAGCCGGCCTGTGAAGTTAGTCGTCAAGAGTCCTGTTTCAAGTGCGCGCTGAAGTGGTACGAGCTCGACTCAAGCTTGATAAGACTTGTAGAGTAAAATAAAAAATTCAAACACTACCTGGTAGTGGTTTTTTCTGACGGTCGTTGACTCTTCGAGCCATGCAAATGAGCTCCACCTGTGGACCTATACTCTAGTCATGTGACTTTTTGTAGATAATTTATTTTTAGTGCATTGAAAAAAAATAATCTTGTCCTCCCTAATACAAAATGAAACACTACATATGTATAGTAGTAGTTTGTAAAGATGTTAACACCTCGAGCTCCGGATTGCAAATGAGACTCAGAGGTCTAACTGAACCTCTCTATAGTCATGTGACTTTTTTTGTGATATTCTTTCTAATAGTGCATAGAAAAATTAAAAAGTGAAACACTCACCTTATGATTAGTGGATTTTTCTTATGACTGTTAACACCTCGACTTCGGATCTCAAATGTGTTTTGTGAGAAACTACTTTTCATGGTACTTTTAGTTTTATCTTTGAATACATCATAACTATTGTCAGAGTTTGTGTACTATTACTCCGGCTAGTTTCTCAATGGTGTTACACCTATAACTCTTGTACCAGTTTTCGTGTACTAGTATTATGTTTACATATAGGGCAACCTTTATCACAGATAAAATACATAGTTTCTATTTTGTTTTAACTTAATGATTTTCCCCATGAAAAAACCAGAATTCAAACTGTATTTTCGCAGAGGGTTAGGGGCTTATCCCTCTGGAAAATGTACTTTTGTAATAGAAAAAAACTTGCACTGTCACTTCATTATATAGAAGGTATGGTTGCCAGTTCATCAAACATTATTATATATCCCAAAGTCGGCTTACGGTCGGTTTCTTTGTGCCATTAAGTAGCTCTCCAATGATGGGGCAGTAGAATTTTGAATTATAGACGTCTATAAATGCTTTAAGGAAATGTATTTTTAAACTTTCTTCAAAACAAAATGTTTATTTCGTTCACATGTCTAATGTTATCGTCAAAGTTCGTCTTTGTGCTGTGAACTAATTCATGCATTTATGTTGCATTTCACTCGGATGGTTATCTCATTGCTTAAAACATTGATATTTGATATACATCTTGTTTACAGAACTTAATACACCATGTGCCATTACTAATCAATTGATTGACTGTAGTTGGATGTTGTGTTGAAGTGACGAAAATATTAGACTAGTGGTCACATAAATTCATCTCGCCGGTTTCAAGTCTGCAGTTTTAATAGCTGAGTGAAAGTGCATCCCATCTATTTTTGCTGCTTGTAACAATAGTCTCTCGATATGTCAGAGTTATACCCATCCACGATAGGATTTTGACGTAAAATAACTTCATCTCTTCTGTGATGTTTTAATACACATGAGCGTGTCTGCCGTATAAAATTGGATCATCAAACCTACAATGTATAAAATGTGCAGGTGTTTTCATAAGTACATAAGCATTCCAATCAGGAGTGAGTATGATGTTTCCCGAATTGATTTACAGTAAATCTGAATTGTGTGCACTCTGAAAGTCTATGTCATTACCAATCAGGTCACGGATCCCAAGAATGTATGTCTGTACACGCTTCCCATTTCTCATGTTTTCTCTCTTTCTCCGATTTCTTTTCTCTCATTTCTTCTCTTTTTTTCGTCCACATGTTCCCCTTTCTCTCATTTGTGCTCTCTCAGTTCTTCTCTCTCATCCACATGTGTTTCTCTTATTTCTGTTTTGGATAACATCATGCACATGGATTGTTTTTTTCTAATTTATTGTTTGCGGAACTCATAAAATAATTATAAAACTGTCTATTCACTCAACATTTTACATGTGCTCAAACTAGAAATTTTGGATTTATTAGGGTTCCCTCTAAGACAGTTAATGTTGGCAATTTAAATCATCAACAAAAGAGTTTATTATCACTACTACGGTTGACAGCCCATACAGCGCGGATAAAAGAACGTCGCTTTTGTCCTAATCGGTCGGTTCGGATTCCTTACAATTTCACCCATACTTGTCGTGACTGACAGGACTGATAACGGTTGATTTATACAGGTATGCGATATTGCTCTCTAAACGATCTCCAACAAACCGATTTAAATTAGTAAAGGATAAATGGATTTCTTGTTCTTGGTCTAAGTTGAGTACTTAACGATTTACATGTCTCGATGTCTTTGAGTTAAACACACAGTAATGTCCATGTACTATGTTTTGAGGGGTGTTGATTTTCTGATAATTCTTCATCGATGTGCAGTAGTATTTTCATGTATGTAGATATCAGGATAATTAGATGGAGGTATGCCCATAAGAGTCAAAATATTCAGCAGTCTGATGACCTATGTTAATGATGGCAACCCAATGCCAGCTCCTGGTTGATCGTGAGGATCTGTATTAACGATAAATGAATGTTTGCCATAAGGTAGGAAAACGGTAAAAACGTCTCTGGGGTATAGCCGAACGAAGGTTACATAAGGGTCTCGTGATAAAATACTATTGAGTAATGAGCATTCAAGCCTTGAATACTTTGCATGGTTTCAAAATCTAAGCCACTTCTCTCTGTTTGTTGATTTCTAATACGTTATCAATTCTCCATAGACAATGCAGTTCACAACTCTCTGCTAAAGCTTGAGCAAATTGAAGTTCATGCGTAATGATTCCAGTTTTTATTCCATTGTAACTTGCTCTGATCATTGAAGATGATCAGCTGTCAATTCAATTTACCACAAGGTAAACCCTCTTCTATAGTTGTCAATGGTCACGGAACAGGACCAGTCTTCTCCTAATCGACCTAACATCTTGATATATAAGCTCAAGTGCACGCAAGTACAAGTTGTTTTCAAAGTCAGGTTCTAAAGGACGTAGTGCAAAGACTTTCTCCATTGATACTAACAACTTTTTGACATTAAAATGTTGAAAATAAACAGGATTCTTTGTCGCATCCCCATTGAAAGCGGCAACCATTACCTACAACTATACGTTTTGGCAATTTGACCTTGATACAAATGATCTGTAATCTTTGAACGTGTCCCAGGAACAAAAACGTTTTCACTTGAACACGCTCAAGGGCGAATTTTAGCAGTATGGCATCTGTTCGTTAATCTGATTCAGTTAAGTTGCAATGGGTTTCACTTTACGTACCATAGATACATTTGTAATATCCAAAAACAGAATTCACCTCCTCCAAAACATCATGTGGGTTCACGACTTCTATTAAACCTTAGAGTATCCTATACTTAGGTAGAAAGGTTTCTGAAACAGTATCCAAATGGAGACGATCCTTACATTAAAGGTTTTTGGATCACTGATAAGTTCATGACGATAGCTAATCCTGAGTCGGAGGAAGATCGGAATGAGGATACACCACGTCAAACAAAAAGAAAATCCTTGTAAAACAAACTGTAGCACTAATCTGACCTACTAAGCGTTTCGTGACAAAAGGACAGCAACTTTTCGAGATCAGATCGATAGGGAGGGTTCGGTTCCAGGAGTGATCACTTGTTAATATAGATTACAAACGATCTCGGTGAACAAACTATGATCTCAATTGTTAACAAAGAGTGGTTTCCATTTGCGATCAATCTTGACACCAATTTTATACTCGTAATTATGGTGACAGAAATTCAATTACTTTCGCTTATATTTGATTTCAAACAAAGGAGCAGAATGTGTATTGACACTAGAGAAAATATTCCAAACTTCTTCTAGGTCACATTGGTAAACAAACATTAAAAAAACTAGTACCTTCGCTACTAACTCACAGGATCTTTTTGCAGCTTTCTTGTAGGGAATATATCTTGCTCTCTCGACCTGTTTAAACTTGTAGAAGTAGACTGAAGGGGACGGAAGTTGCCCTACTGTTCGTATTTCAGTACGTTCATTTCTTGATGCTAACGAGAACATGAGAGGGGGCACGAGCTAATGTTTTCTTTGACACAGGATCAAGTGGCTCACGGCCTTCTTTACGATTGAACAGAGCATTTTTCATTTTATTTTGTAAATCCATACCGTATCATGAGAAAATACCAGCTACAAAATGATTTTCGTCATTTAGTTTTTGACCAAATACCTTTGCCATAACAAATGGATGCTTGACTAAATCCTACTTATGTTGACGTTACTCCCTGCAAGTCTTAATGGATTGAGATCCCACCTCTCTGAGGGGAGATCAGACCATTGAGTTGGTTAAAATTGAGTCATTTTAGGGTTGTCAAGCCCATAGACTTTCTGACGTGATAAAAAAAAACGATTGAGTGCATAATGTGTCACTATCAGGACAGTCCTTACCATGGATTCAAACGTGGGAATGAACGTTTTATAGTTTATTTGCTTAAGAAAGTTTCATAATAGGATTATGATGTACCCCATACACTAACTTAACATAAGTATCAGAACTGACTATTCATGTTTCAAACAAAATTAAGGACGCATTGTTTAAAGCTTGTAAAGGCAAGAATGACTTGAACAAAGAATACAATTTATTCCGAGGTTTTGCCACACCATTGTGCCAAGTAGTACTAGGTGAGAACTCTACCTGTGTTTGCTCGGTAACTCATTGTTAACGCTGATGGACTAAAATACCATCTACTACGATCCATTGGATTTGGGGAACCATGAATAAAAAGTTAAGGATATTTTCCAATGTACCTTTACTTCTTCTATAAATTTTTACCTACACGCCTTTTTCTATGTCGAGAAATCTCGTCGACTTTAGACATCATCTGTTTTCACAAGGTTTGCAAATGTCGTATAAAAATGTACCTTCCAATCGTTCTTGGTAACACCCTGGACTGTAATAGCTATAATAACGAAAGGTACGATGTGAAGAAAATGACAGTTCCGAGTCCAGTTAGGTAAGTATCCCTTATCAAATGTACGCTTTACTTTACATACGTACGCGATCATTTGTATGAAATGGGCAATGGACGTGTTTTTATCAGAGGGGTACCATAAAGGTCTCCCAAACTTGTAAACATTGGAAGTGATTCTATGGACTTCTACCGATACTGGATATTGACAAATTATAAGATTGAACAATCTGAGGGTAACGTCAACATAACGACGTGAACGAGTATGAAAATATCAAAGGCTTTTTAGGGTCCTTTTTCACAATACTAGCTTTTGGAGTATTGTCTTTCGTAAAAAATGAATATCAGATGTTGACGAAATTCACATTCAAACACTCTTTTCCTTTATCGATTGTATACGAACAGTACGTCGTCCTTTAGCTTGTCCTAATACTGATTCAACCCTCGTAGATTTCGCAAGATTTACAAAGGGATGACCAAGCATATTTAGTAGAACATCAAGACATATACAAACATTGTTAGAGAATAAGATTATTGATGTTGGATACATCCGTAAATCTAATTGCCATTGTTATCCATATCGTCCCCTCGTTTGGTTATTAGGAAACTTTCTCTTGAGAATGAAGCGTTATACGTATCTTGTTCTTTCAACTTTGACTTATTTGAAAATGGAGTACTTTCGAGTTTCACTTCTACAGAGAGGTTTAAATGCATAACCACCCCGATTACAAGGATCATAATTATCCTAATTACCCATTTTGCGATCGATGAATCCATTCTGGAAGATGAAACTCTTTTTAGATTTTTGTAATGGTAGACCCAGGCCGTAGGAGTGTTGCCAATCCTTACCATTTTCTGACTAAGGGGGTCTTTATAATCTTTTATGTTGCAGTGGAAGAGTAGGTGCGTAATAGAACCCTGTGTCAAATCAGCATTTTTCCAGAGGTTTAGGGGTACACCATAGCCTTTGGATTACAATAGGTTGAATACCACTTTTATATAATTAGCCTTTCGTACAATCACGTGTACATCGATTCCACCAATCGATTTTACAAAACCAGTCCGAGGGGTTGAATGCTAGCATTGTGTTCGTAAGGCATCAGTTACGAGAATCATTTGGTCCCAAACGGTCTTTCCTTTGTATTGTTTTGGACCGATTTCCCATTGTATATTCAGAATGTTTCCACATTAAAGAACAACTTTTGGATCGAGCTGTGAAACTGTGTTGAAATAGCTGTCTTAAGATCTTGATCACGGACATTTCAGTTTTAACATCATCTTTGACTTCTTTGACTTTATCTGTCAGTCTTCTTCTACAGAACGAGCTTGTTGTATATACGTAGGTATCATGAAGTTCTTCAGCAAACTTGGCTACCTTAGCTTCACGAGTCAAATCCTGACGATCTATAAATGCGTATCAAAATTACCTAAACGCACCGAAGACTACTTCAGGTGTATGAGGCAAAGGATTTAAACTTCTTTCTCTCCATTGTTTCAGTTTTTAGGTCCTCTCGGGAACTAAGATCATTTTTTCGTCGTGCTCATGGTTATAGAATAGATTTTAAGTCAGAGAAGCTAGCTCTAGTACTGGCGCTAATAAGGGTAAGAAAGGTAACACAGCAGTTTGATTCGTTGTCGAGTCCTGAGGGAAACAATTGAGGATGAATAGTTTTCTTATGGACCCGTTGACTTTGAACCCTGTAATTCCGGCTGTTTTTTAAAGGAATCACTTTTAAAATGTTATAAACTTCACAAACATGATCGCGCATACCGTAAGATCATTTTAAATCAATAGGAAACCTTTTGTGCTTGAAACAAGAGCAGCATGAGATTCAAGCCCATGCTTACTTTTTCGTGGAGCCGTGATTACTACAACAGTATTCTAACAAATGACTCAATACATGATCCGCGTGTTTTATAGCATATGCAACATAGGATCTCTGAAGTCGTTTATGATCTTGAAGTACTCGTAGAAAAACTAGCCCGTTCATAGGACATTTTAGCTATTCATGTTAGCCGTCTTAGGCTGACTGGTGATGGGCAAAGTTAGAAGCAAAAAGGTTTAGAGTAGACTGGAGTAGATGTAATGTTGGTTCTCTGTTGATACAATATTTAGCAGTGAAAATAATGGTACTAATGAAATTAACAAAACATGCTTGGGAAAAGTAGGAGCACTTCTTAGTACATTCAACGTTGGACTGCTTTCACTTTAGTAATAGAAGGTTGTTTCCGTTGGGTAATTTGATTGAGGTCTAAAGGAAGACGTATAGGTTGTCCAAAGATAGAAAATAGCAAAGTTGCAGCTACAGGGCTGGTTATCAGGTGGAATGTTCGTTTGTAGGGTAGCCTGATTCATACAGCTTCACGAATCTGCTTCAATTTAGTTTTATCAATGGTGGGATCTAAATTCTTAGGACTCTTATCTTAAAACAATTTTTCTTAGGAATTTCTTCTTTTTACCTTTTCTCTGCTTAGGAGAC
Organism: Atrina japonica; assembly: GCA_030159075.1. Taxonomy (NCBI): domain Eukaryota; kingdom Metazoa; phylum Mollusca; class Bivalvia; order Pterioida; family Pinnidae; genus Atrina; species Atrina japonica. Next base: position 198,295 of record BROG01000255.1, on the reverse strand, counting down.
AGAAGTTTTTTTTCTTTTTAAATGCAGTGTTCTTCTTGAGACGATTGCAAGTAACAGGGATCGAAGATTACCCCACCTAAGAACCCTGAAGCTCGTTTTAAGATAGCATTTTCCATCTTCATCATCAGTCAGCAATGATTTTTAAATGATCAGCATTTCTCTGTATTAACGATGCTGTAGGTTTAATCACTGGCTATTGGTACCAGACAGAAGATTTTTAGCTACCATACCAATGGAATTTCAATAAAGCGTTATACCCATAACGTTCTTGAACGTCTGACGGGATCTTTCTCCAATTGGAATTTTCTTAAGAGTAGTCACCAGTTTACTGGTGGGTAACGATTTGATTCTACGTTAAATGGAATACGAGAAATGACAGGCAAAGAAATAACTGTCTTGTATCGAGGTGTATAGACCCACTATTCCTGGCAAGGATGAAATCACTGACTTAATCTTACTGTTATCTGGGGTATGTGAGATCAATCAAGAGATAACCCATTAGGAAGTTGCCATGACAAACGTGGATAAGCAAGGTATTGAAACTGGTAGGTCTAATTGACGTGATAAGCTGGTCACTTGAGATTTATCTCTAGGATTCTTAAACTGGCCGGATAATGAGTTTAGATTATGGTGAAAGATTACACGTCAAACAAGTTTTGAGTGATGTAGATCACACGATGTGATAGCTTTACGTGTAAACCAACGATATCGAGAGCTTTATACCCATCAGTATATCAAAACAAGTACCATGGGACGATTGGAAAGCAAACTAAGACTTCGTCATGCAGGTATATTTTGAGCGAAGTGAACTTGATGTTCCCGTTGTACTGTTTCATAGCAGGTTGCAAATCACGGAACAGGATACAATTTTTGTCGGGAGGGGAATGAACATTGATGTCCATTCTATCAACTGTTTTACAAATAGTTTTCCCTGATTTGGTAGGTCCCGCACAACATGGTAAATTCATCTTTAAAATCAGCAGATATGGACAGTGGCATTTTAATGTAGTTATGAAACTGAGAATGGTATTTATACATAGTCACTTCAGTATGTATTATACCATAGTCACTTGAGTATACATCTCGGGTCAAGACAAAAACGTTCGAAGTAGTAGTAGGATTATACAACAGCTCATTGAATAGAAATATGATGACATTGACGTGCTAGGACATAGTCACCGTATAACCCAGAATTTGGTGTGACTCGGTATGTTCATCATCACCATGACAGATTCAACAGAATTCCACTGAAACAGACTTACATTAGAGATTTCACAGGTGTTCGTCTCCAAACAAAAAAAAGTCAGTAGTTGGCCGCTACATTTCCCGTCGGCCAACTTTTTAGACCGTACAATGCCAACGCCAAATTCAGCTAGGGTACCACCTAGACCTCCTGCACCCAGGGTACCATATTACATCACTGTTTGGAAGAGATCCAAAGTTAGGCAGATTTGAGACTTTGATTGCAGGAGCAGGAAATTAGACCAACTCATAAAGGATAAAGACATTCAGTCAGTTGCGACGTCTGATGATTGGTTTTTTAAACCCTCAAAAACAAACGGCCCTTTTCAGGGCCACCTAACTTACACGAAACCTTAACTGAAACTATGCAGTTTTTGGTGAGTGTTATACTACAAAGAGGTCTAGTAGTAAGTAAGTTAAATCTTTTACTTGATTGAACAAATTTTTAAGAATATATCACATTCTAAAAATAGTAACATGTAAACACTTGAGAAAAGTTTAGTTAGAAGGACACAAACAGACGAGGCAATTCTAAAAATAGTAACATTAAAACTTGAGAAAACTTCAAGACAATTGAGAGGATTTGGCAGCCGAAGCTCGAAGAGTCAACAGTCAGAAAAAACTCTCCGTGAGTATTAATTTGATATTTTATATACAGTAGTACAAGAGATGGTTATAGATACTATTTTCTATCTGAACTTTGGGACTTGTAAGAAACGACTGTGTAATCATACTTTAAAACTGTTACTAGGTCACTTTCTCACTTTGTGACTTCATAACTTGAACGTTGACACGTTGCAAACTTTTGAAACATGGAATACTCAATCACTTTGACATACTAAGAGACGACACAAAACTTGATCAACATGACAAACTTGGAAACATAGACTTCCACTTGTTCTGTTGACAAACTTTAAATAGTTTTTCATGTTGGTTGTCACTCCTGCCTAAATTATCAGTCCTGGTAGATTAGATTTATCAAAGATGGCTACCCTTCCTAACCTTCCTGTTGGACCCACCCGCCCCTTTGATTTAATGCCTACAGCCCATATAGAGTCATCGGGGGACCTTTTGTTCCACCCTATAGTCTGGGGAGTAATCTCCCTGTTGTTTCACCTACACAGTATACATGTGAATCTTTGTTTTCCCCATATCTACATTTCTTGAGTAATCTCCCTGTGTTCCCTTTAGAGAAATATAATCTACTTTGTTTCACCTATACGTTTATACAGAGTGATCTCCCTTTAGTCCTACTGAACATATAATTTGTGTGTGTCCCTTTGTTTCACCTCTAAGTCTAGGAGAGTGATCTCCCTTATTTACAACTCGTCACTCTACCTGCCTTAGTACAAGGTTCAATGTGAATCGTGCTCGGTATCGCTTCTTCAGGCATCTTACACAACTCTGTTTACTATTTCACCACGGTGGCGCCTCTCTACTTGTTTCAAACCTGAAAAACCCAAAGTTTCGGCTAAAGCTAGTCACTCTCAGCTCAAAACTGGAAAAACCCAGTTTTCGGTCTAATATATTCATCAGCTGGGCAAAAAACCCAACTAATTCTAGTTTACCTATTTTGAACTCACTGACCTCTTTTGACTTCTCGTGACCACCAGCCTCTTGTAACGAAGGCTCTCATTGGCTCCTTAGCCAAGATGGCTGCCCCCACAACCTTCCACTTCCGGTCATAGACACGCCTCCAAGCCTCAACGATTGGCTCTTTCTACTTATTGCTATGACAACATAACCTCACTTCCGGTATGAGGTACTTCCGGTATGACCTCATGTTTATGACGCACTTCCGGTATGACCTCAACTTCCGGTATTGTAATTTTATGACGTATGCTCTATGGTGCACATATGAATTGATTTATCAGAAAGCCAGTATATGTGACGTCATCAAAAACCGTTAAAAAGCGCCCCCTGGCGGCAAAATTCAAATGGCGCACCATAGAGCTGCCTATAACTACTGACGTACCGATTTTAATGCATTCAATAATAACCGAAAATATTTTACTTAATATTCCATATGAATTTCAGTACAATTTCTGGTATTACAGTGTGTTTTGTATTTCACAATTCCACGACCCATTTACATTCAAGTTGGGTAGGGAGGCAAAATAAATAAATAAATAGCTAAATTATTATTTATTACATAAAAGAGTGTCGGAACAAACTGAGACGGGGAGTGCGCTTCGTAGGTTTCTCTGCTGACATTTAATAAATCGAAGTTGCTTGTCTGGTGAATTCTTTTAACATCATCGTATTTATTCTCATTTCAGGATCGGTGTTTTAAAATATGTCATAAAATCATGTTACGATAATTTTTGATATATATACAGATATCGCTTAATAAATCGATATATCAGGCGTTTTTGTCTTTATGTGTTGCGGAGCAATTTCTATGATTATAGATGCTCCAGTTACAATACCATTTTCGGTCGACAACCATGATTCCACCTAAAAGTAATGAAAAAAAAAACCGTCTACAGAGTTTAAACTAATAATTAAAGGTATACCGTACATTAATTCACCTTTAAACTATTCAAAATGTCTGAGTCATTTATATGTTTGGTTATTTAATACATGTATATTGTTTATATATTTCTCTCTGACACGACATGTACAGACGTGTATAGGAGAGAAATCCATGTGTTTATTCCGTTGCTATTTTCCGTCAATGCTATTGACGCGAAAACAGAATTACTTAATTTGAAATCATGGTGCTACCAAAAATAAAAACTGGTTACAGCCATCTTCTGCATGGACGATTTTCACAGGTGAGTCTAGTAATCTCGCGATGTTATGTTTACTCACCACGACCACTGAAATAGCTTTGTAGTGTTTCAGGCCTTCTGGTACTGAATATCAGTTCAAGGAAGTAACTAAAATAGTTAAATAGCCGAGTAATTTGAAAAATTGACCCGCCGTAAAAATGCTTTCCGAGGTCAATATTCTATGATAGAAATCTTACCCGGGTACCCGTAGAAAAATAAGCCACTTCAACATATCTGTTATCCGTCCCGTGAAAAAATACGCACCTATACATTTTCTGTTGCATATTTAAAACCTTTGCTCCGTATCCCAGAACCTTTCTCTGTACTAACATTATATCAGAACCTCGCTCTGTACTAACATTATCTCAGAACCTCGCTCTGTAGTAACATTGTATATCTAAGAACCTTGCTCTGTACTTACATTATCTACGAAGCTTGCTCTGTACTAACATTGTATATCTATATCTAAACCTTGCTCTGTACTAACATTATCTCAGAACCTCGCTCTGTAATAACATTGTATATCTAAGAACCTTGCTCTGTACTAACATTATCTCAGAACCTCGCTCTGTAATAACATTGTATATCTAAGAACCTTGCTCTGTACTAACATTAACTCAGAACCTCGCTCTGTAATAACATTGTATATCTAAGAATCCTGCTCTGTACTAACATTATCTCAGAACCTCGCTCTGTAATAACATTGTATATCTAAGAACCTTGCTCTGTACTAACATTATCTCAGAACCTCGCTCTGTAATAACATTGTATATCTAAGAACCCTGCTCTGTACAAACATTATCTCAGAACCTCGCTCTGTAATAACATTGTATATCTAAGAACCTTGCTCTGTACTAACATTATCTCAGAACCTCGCTCTGTAATAACATTGTATATCGAAGAACCTTGCTATGTACTAACATTATCTACGAAGCTTGCTCCGTACTAACAATGTATATCTAAGAACCTTGCTCTGTGCTAACAATGTATATCTAAGAACCTTGCTCTGTGCTAACATTGTATATCTAAGAACCTTGCTCTGTGCTAACAATGTATATCTAAGAACCTTGCTCTGTATTTACATTGTCTAGCTAGACATGCGCAAATTTCATTATTGTGCCAGTCATATACTCCTTACATCGAATGTAGAGATAAATGTTGATTGTCTAGCTAGACATTCGAATTGTTCACTATTACGCTTGCTATATACTCCTTGCGTCAAATGTAGAGATGAATATTGACCGGCTAGCTAGACATTCGAATTTTTCATGAAAAAAAAATAATTTGTCAGTGAGTAGTCTACATCTGTATATGAAATGTTCATATGTTGAACACACCTTGGCATATCGGATCATTTGTGAAATATAAACTCCATATGCGGGTGACTGTGGGATGTTACTACTTAAATGTGGAAAATTTACGATGGGGAAGCCGAAATCGTCGCGTATGTCGTATAGCTTAGTTGCTAATTTCCTGTCTGTGTCTATAGTAAGTAAACTGTCTACGTATGAAGCATATGTGTTTGATTCTGTTGTATCAATTGTCTGTTGAACAGTAAAAAGGAAGTTAGGCCAGGTGTAACTTTTTCAAGTATCACTGATAAACAAGTCGACTTGTTAGTCTTCACTGGATAGGCTCATTCCTGTCAGAAACAATTAGTCGCTTACATAGTCTGATCGTGTTAAATCAGCTCCATAAACTATCCATGCTAAATTCCGAGACCCGAATCTTGCAAAACCTGCAATGTCAATGCCAAGCGTAAGTAGTGCTCATAGGGTTTTCAGTAATGGAGTTATTGACGGAATACTATCTCTATATAAATTATAATTAGGCTATCGTGTTCATGTTACATATATATATCAGCTGATCGGTAAATACTGAATTAGGCCTAAATGGGGTTTTCATAACGAAGGTGTTGGTAATTTACTTTCGAACAGACCAATAAAAGTGTGTTACTTCAAAACATAATCTGAATTTGTCTTGTTTCAACTGATTTGAAGGATTTCCTAGCAAGTAGGCTATATGCTGAAATACTTACGTAAGTTACGTACGATTCAGTCATCACGACATTTACCAGCTGATTGGCAAAAATGTCAATATCAGTTGTCATGAACAAATATTAGCTGTCTCCCTTCTCTTATGTCACACTCAAGCCTTCTATGGTATATTCCATTAATCGATTCATTGCAAATAAGTTGTCATTCGACCGCATGGCCATGGGCGCGGCCATTTGCATTTTCAATTCTCTGACACATTTAACCTTCCTCTACCAAACGGTCGATATTATTAAGCATGGCCTAAATCTGACAATAAGTGTTCAAGATTTTCCATATCACTAGTTTCTTTCAAAATGATATGAAAATAAGAAAATAAACCATGATTCCATTTATTATTTCCGGGCAGAAAAGGGAACTACTTCTCCTCTCACACAGATGTTTAACTGTTATGTCATATGGAAATCTTTCCCCGCAAAGTCAATAATAACTGAAAGAATAAATTTCATAACCAGCTGACTACAGATTCACAGAAAATGGTAATATATATAGATATAAGGATTGTTTTTCATTTTTTGAAAAAGCATGGGATATATCTGCAATGGATCATGGAAAAAAAATCAATATACCTGAATTTTTCTGGGAATCCAGATGTGGGATTGGGTGCCATGGAGGAGTTTCAGATTTTTCCCCATGATCCATTTCATATATATTCCATGCTTTTTTTAAAAAATGAAAAAAAATCCTTAATTATTTTGTTGACCGGAGGGTACTATCATCTAATGTAAAGATAAATGTTGATTGTATAGGTAGACATTGAATGTCGATTGTCGACTGCTTTGCCACCTTCACACATATGTTAAGTTTGTTTTCGATTAGGTCTGTTTGTATCACACTCTTTAATTATTCTATTTTTATATTTATTTACAGTTTTGGAAAACGTTTGTAGAACTTTATTTGAGGAATCGATATCGCAATAGCTACGCTGATCGGATACGTCGTCCGGTGAGTTACTCCAATCTATATCAGATCAAATTACTGTAAATTGTGATACTTTAAGATCATATTTTAAGTAGCATATCTGGTAATATATGGTGTTGATAAAACATAATACATGTTTTACAATTACACACACATATATATATATATATCTCGATCTGAACCTGACCGAAATATTATTCGCTTATCAACACTGGATTATGTTCAATTTCAGGTAATTCATTAGTATATATATGCAATATATGTAAATAATGATGTCCAGAATATATATACAAATCTGGTGAACATTGGACAAACACGAACCTCTGGGAATACAGATGTGGGATTGGCTGCCATGAAGGTGTAAGCATCCCTTGTCGACCTGTCACACTAGCCGTGACTCTACAGTCAAATTCAAATGAAATAAGTGAGGAACCAATCCCGTTACATTTTGATATGGACGACTAACCAACCGCTATGGATTATATAGATTACATATGAACCGTGTATATATCTATTGTTTTTTTTATTTCAGCTTCCCGTGACAGATACAGTGTTGGTTGTTTTTGTAATACTGATATCAGCACTAGTTCTGTGTGTAGTTGGGGTTGCTTACTGTGTAGCTCAATCTGTACGGTCTGCCTTTACAAAAGATGGTATCTTCCAAGAAATATGGTATGCGCGTCAGTTACTTATACGTTACATTAGAAGGTGAAAAAAGCATTGAGGAAATCTTAAACCGATCAAGATTAAATTAAACTTCTAAAGATGCCCACGGATATCTTAAGAAAACGACAATATGCTGTTGTGGGTGTTAAGTGAAAACTAAAATCTATAATTCTGTTCGGGACATGTAAAACATAATTCATAAAACTCACACAAACGTTGTTCTATCATCTGAAATCTACAACAACTGATGGAAATAGACACAACTTTGAGACGTGAACTCGGTCACATTCGTACAGCAGCGTAGCAGATGTTTGTTGAAGAATATTGGGATGTGTTGCTAACAAAGACGGCGTTATTAACATCCTTTATTTGAACATTATAATGTTTTCCCTTGATATTCAATATATAAACCATCACAACGGTTTTAGATTATCTAACGATTATGACCGTCGTCAGTATATCCTCTCGATTGCTTTGATGAAGACGGATATTCTGCAGCTGCGTGGCCGCTAGCGAAAGCGTTGCTTGATTCTTCTTCGAAAATCGAGGTGTTGTATGCAGTATAATTTTAATTTTTCAAGTAGTTTCGTTCCGTCACTGTTCGATATAATACTATACAACTTCAGAGAATAATGAGGACTGTCGTTTAAGCAGTTTGTCGTATATTATATATGCATTGGAATATGGATATCGTGAAACAGTAGGTGCCAGATTTGCAAAATAGCCTTCAGTGACACGTCATCTTTACAAGAGAGAACATTAATCTGATATTTTCTCATCGCAGATGAATTGATATAATATATCACTGGAAATATCATGGATATAAAACAAAACCGGAGGTAACATTGTCCGATTTTCTTTTGAAGTCACGTGATCTTAGTACAAACTATTTCAACAAAACTTAACGGAATGGAACAACTCGAACAAGAGTTAGATGACTATCGCCAATTTGGATTTGCAGTTACATATGTATTGTACATGCGATTTTACAGATTGTCTTAAGTTACTTAAAAGAAATGTACAAGTTTCTTACTAAAGGAATTGCATTGATCCATTGTTTCGAAGCATCATCTTGTTAAATTTTTGAAATAAAGAATACTGTATACCCATATGGAATCCACATATCTTTGAGGAATGTATGGTAATACCACTTTTTATTTTGTAATTCTTTTTTAAATTTGAGGTCTGTCTCTTGTGTGTGTATGAATACAGATAATTGATAAATTCTTATTGGCGGAAATGATCGTCTTGGGCATTTATTTTTGCCCGATTTTCTGTCGAAGTCATGTGATCTGAGTACAAAGTACTCCAACAAAACTTAACCGAATTGATTGTATTGTTGTTTAACTTCCCACTCACGAATCTTTTACTCATATGGATACGTCACCAATGCCGGAGAAGGGCTTTATACTTTGGCCTGTGTTCGGCACTTACGGTCATTGAGTTTGTTTGTTTGTTTTTGTTTAACGCCACTTTCAACGATATTTCGGTTATATCGTGGCGCGGCCATTGGACAGTACGGGTTCTTTAACGTGCCGACACCTACTGTGACACCGGACCTCGGTTTTTACTGACTTATCCGAAGGACAGGAAACCAACCTACCACCGGCTGAACTCGAACTCAAAACCTCACGATCAAGAGTTGAGCGCGCTACCGATTGAGCAAGGACGGCTCTAACGGAATGGAACATCTCGAACAAGGTCTATTAATTTAAAAGAATTTCGCTACTTTCGATTAGCATTTTCTCAATACTATAACTTTTGTATTGTGTTTATGACATTCTGTGTACGGCAATAACTTTATATGAAAGTACAGTCAAAATTGAGGAGGATAAAAAAGACGTGTCTGTAACAAAGTATTTATAATGCTGAAATATGTAAGGCAATAACACAAGGTACAGTAGCCAAACACGGATCCCTATAATCGGATCCCAGAGTTGTGATCCTGGATTACTTGCTCAAAAAGTAAGAATAGTCTGTCTGAGGATTTTCTTACCTTGACCTGCACAGTAAATCCACAAGCTAAAACCTCACAATAGTCTAAGTCTGATAATATTCTTACCATGGCTTCGTCATCCAATAAAAAATAAGAATTAAAGAAAGTTGAGTAAAATCCCAAGACTTGTGTAATACTTAATTAAACTCATTTATAGGTCAGAATCGGTGGTAATACGGATCTTTTGGAATGCCGTTATGATCCTGCACTTAGTCGCGACTTTTCAGTTTTGTACCTTATGCGTACATCCGGTTTTCAAATTTACCTTCGCAACGTATGCAGCTTAATAGCATATCCTTATATTTTAGCGCATTATATTTATTTTTTGTAAAGAATTCCACGAGATTCTTAAAATATATCACAGTGTGTTATTTAGTTGAACGCCAAAAGTAGTAGGCGGGGAAAATGTGCGGATAGACCGGGAATCGAACCCAGGACCTTCCGAACACTTGGAGGATACTATTACCAACCTCGCTATCGGGGCTATCTGTACATGTAGGAAACCGTAAATAATGTTGAGAAAGAGTTTTCACCATTCACGTGACTTGTGCGACTAAATGCAGGATTGTAATAGTGATCTGGGCTAATTCGAAAGTTCCCTATTGTTGAACAGCAAGTATCACACAGGAAGCCATGCATACACTGGCCTTCAACTTAAATCCTTGCACATATCGTTGAAACTGCACATGTAGTTTTCTTTTCTTTATTTGAAATAATCGTTTGCTTTTTGAATAGTGTTTTATGCAACACTCCAGGTATGGTTGTACCTTTCATAGATTAATTGAATCTTCCGTGAATGTGTGGAGTGGATACGTACATCTCCACCCAAGTGGTAAGAATATGGTTGTCCAATGCAAGGGTTTCCCGAGGATTGGACTTAGAAATTCTTACTATGAGGGTTGAGGTTTCCCTTTCCATTCAACACAGTCAGGTTTGATTGTTTTTCTTACATCCTTCAAATATATGTTTATGCACATCAATAAAATCTGAGACAACATTTTATGCACTGTTTTCTCGTCACATAGAAGTCCTACATTATAAAATTATATTAGCTCGTGTAGCTTGGCTACACCCTAGAGTGTGGACAGAACAATTCTGGCCTGACACAATGGTAGATACGCCTGTCCAGGGTCGAAGAAAATACAATCCGCAGAGCATGCAGCGAATACAGTTTTACACAGATGATTTGTGAAGAACGTAATATTTTTCATAGAATGTTGTTTTGTATATCCACATCCTTTATTATCGTCTTTTGACAGCTATGTTTTTTTCGAACCTTTTCTCAGCAATATTCTTTCTAGACCCATCAACGGAGATTCCAAGGTGAGCGATAAAATTATAGCCACCATTATTGATACAATGAATGCTGCCATGAACACATACTCCTGAAAAGTTAGAGAGAGCAATCCATCAATTACATTAGAATTCGAGTTTGATATAACAAAGTTGTTTTATGTTCTTTAAGAATTTTTATTTTAACAATAAGTCCTTCCCATTTTGTTCACCCACAATGATATCTGGGTATATGCTTTGAACTTTCTGACGATGTAGTAATTTTTTGCTTTGCTGTTGTCGTAAGATGTATGATCAAAGGAAGCTTTCTATGCATAAAAAATGATGACGTGTACTATAGAACAACAAAAGTTGTGGCAAGGGAACATTATCCATGCATTCATCAAAATGTTATTCCAAATGATTTCGTTCCAACCGACATTAAATCTTATTATGATCGCGAACCGCTTAATGCTATTCTTGTCAGAAACGAAATATGATGTTTACGTCAACAGAAGAGTTTATTTATGTGCAGGGGGTGTTTACGATTGATGATATATTTATACCCGGATGAAAATAATAAACTCTTTCTATGTACATCAACAGGAATATTGGCAATTTTAGCTAAACAGGTTCAGAAAATCATAAAGGTTTTAACTAAGATCCCGAGTATTGGAAATACTCTTGAATTTGATTTAAAATGGAAAATTGGTTACAACCATGACCTTCTCTGAATAAAATATTAATTATATTCATATATGGAAATACTGTAAAACCTGGAAATTTTCGCTCCCATTCTATTTTCGTCGTTTTCGCCTCTAGATGAGAGGGCGAATTTAAAATGAAATGACAGAGTAAATATGTTTTCTGTCGTTAAAAAGCGGAAATAACCAGGTGCGAAAATCTCTATAGGTATACAGTACATATAGATGAGAAGGTGAATTTAAAATGAAAGGGAAAATTTCAAAGCTAAATGATTTAAGCACGTACATACATGCCAGTCATGAGACTATGGTGATTTAGGGCGGATTGAATATGTGAATATGTTTTTTGTAGTTAAGAGCGAAAATAAACAGGGGTGAAAATTTATAGGTTTACAGTAACATGGGCACAAGATGGGAAAAGGAAAGAGGGAGACCGAAAACAACATGGAAGAGAACGGTAGAAAGAGAGAAGTCTGCTGGGTGGTTATCGTGTGGAGAGTCTATGATTGCGGCTGGGGACAGAGATGGTGGAGGAATTCTGTAGAGGGAGATCAGGCTTTCTAGCAGGGGAATAGTGAAACATGACACCTTTACTCAGGTTTCCAATGTGCTTCCTCTTATTTTTTTTCCCTAACTGTCTAAGAAGTGGTACATAATATGTCACCTAGAACAATATCATGGAACATTTCAGGAGTTACCACAGTAACAGGCTTTCCAGGACGGGGGTTATCCTGAAGGCTTGGCCTTTTACGCTGAAATTATGCCACACACCTGTTTACGGTAGCATATGAAGTGACACCCGCTTCTACTGACAATACGAATAGCCTTAGAATATTGAATAACTGCTCTCTCGGGAATTTTGTCCATTGTTCTAAGGTCACTTGCCATGTTTACTTTAGAGTTTGACCAAATAACACCGTTCGTAAGTTACACAGCATTAAATAGTCGGAGAACAGTAGAAATGAGAAAGGGCAACCTTCTTAACTCCTTCAAAACAAGGCTTAAAATCAATAAATCAATGAATTAATCTATCAATCAAAATATTCAGGATATGATAATTTGTAAATTTACTCACGTGTGTCATGGTTGTAATGATGAACAAATCCCTTCTTTGATACAGGAAGAAGTCAATAACCATAGGATTAATCAGGTAAATGATGTATGTTAATCGACTCAACGGTAAAAACACTTTCCAGGATAGGAGAGTGTTCACGAATCCTGTCAGAAAGAATATATATATATATATATATATATATATATATATATATATATATATATATATATATATATATATATATATATATATATATATATATCATGCATCAAATTTATTTAATCAATCATCATCATCATTATCATCATCATCATCATCATCATCATCATCATCATCATCAATGTGACGGTGGTTGAAAAGTAACGACAACAATCATAATGAAGGAAAAATTTAAATGATATATATTCTATTGTAAAGAAGAACGCATAATTCCTGCGTTTATTTCCTGCTAATTCCCCTCTCCCTTGTCCGAGGTATGTATAGTTGCTGACCTAAACACATTATATTGTATACAACCTTTAAACAAAATATGATAAACCGTAGTCATTATTTGTTTTTTCTTTATTGGTCGTAGTTACAAGCCTTTTATCCATGGGGAAGTTAACACACCGATTAATTAAACATTAACTTAAGTATGACGTAGTCGGAACCACTGTGAATTAAACAGGAAGTAGAAGGCTTGGATATCTGATATTAATTTTGTGCCCACAGCTATTTACAGTTTTACACCTCTTGGGCACTTCAACACAAAGCGGCAATCCGGTAATTGTGTATTTTCAATAATACCCTGATATATGTTACACACTTTATCTAGAATGAATCACTTTCAACAGACATTTTCCGAATTGTTCCGTTCCGACATGGTTCGTAATAATATTATGCATTTTCAAATGTGTCCTCCATAACTTCCGGTTGATGATTTTATCGTATAGGTGACCAGAAATATGTATTTAGTATAATAAAATGAGTCAGATTTGAGTAGCCTAAAGGAAAGGCATGCCACTTGTCAAATTTACATGAATGAACAATTAGTTTAACTTTTCCCACACACAATTGACCTGAAACAAGATATCATTGAATGTCGTCACTGTAGATATTACGAAACCGGAAATAACTTAGGTCACATTTCTGTTCACGTCATGCGATCTGAGTACATACTATTCCACAAAACTGAACGGAATGTGTGAACTAGAAAAATGTCTTTTATTGATACATACCACCATTTCCGGTGACACAGGAAAATATGACCCAGGAAACTGAAGCGCCCCATACTGTCCTGTGTGTAGCTATGTAAAGTGCCGAAATGTTTGGTGGTAAATGATCACCCGCAAAATCATTGCGCAGTCCGTACACTACACATACTCCTAAGACAAAAGCAATACCCCAGCAAAGCAGGTTTAGGTACTGAAATATACAAATTATTGCGCTTTTTAATCTCTGTATTTGCCAGATGTGTACGTTTGTCCACTTCTCATTTTAGTGTGTCGCCACTGTTTGTAATTCTTACAAAGTACAACTTTATTTAAACCCTTTTAGCCAGACCATACCATTCATACACTCAGGGGTGAAAGAGTTAAAATGTGCATAATTTTCGCATAATTATTAAACAAAACTTCAACAATTTTCATCGGTATATACAAAAATAAAAATATGGAATTGGAATACTACTACATCTTCTTTCGTCGGTTTACGATGACGTCATCCAAATTAATAAAATTAAATCAAAGAAACAACAACAACAACAACAAAATAATAATAATAATAATAATAATAACAACAACAACAACAACAACAACAACAACAACAACAACAACAACAACAATAATAATAATAATAATAATAATAATAATAATAATACAAAGCAAACGAAACAACCACAATAAATAAACACGGATTTTACCTTATTCAATTTGCATTTCAAGTCCATTTTATACAGGATATACCCGGTTAAAATGCCTACTAGATACGGTCCAATTCTACAGTATGGTTTTATGTAATAAGCCTCAAAAGATGACACGCTGGGTTCTCTGAAAACGATAGTTTAATTAAGTTGATGAAATCCAATCCTTAATTAATGCATTTTGTACGTTGTATTCAAATTTTGTTGGACATAAAATTCGAAAGTATTTAATGACGTATTGTAAATGACATTTATGTTTGCGGTGAAATTGAGATCATTTAACTGACACACCTTTGATAGAATCTGTTTTTGCGGTGAAATTGAGATCAACATCAATATGGCTAATTGGTATGGCGTAACGGTAAACCAGCATCAATATGGCGTAACGATTAACCAGTATCAATATGGCGTAACGGTTAACCAGTATCAATATGGCTAAATGGTTAACCAGCATCAATATGGTTTAATGGTTAACCAGCGTCAATGTGGCTTAATTGTTAACAAGAATCAATATGGCTTAAAGATTAATAATCAGTATCAATATGACTTTTAAATCATATGCTGTTATTGATATCTTTATTATGATAATGTATACATTACTTGTGTCCATAATGGAGAAAACCCGCGGGTGCAAGTTCATACATTCTGGCTATAACACCTGTCGTTGTTAAGGAAGCAGCTAAACCAACCAACACCATGACAACACCCATGACTTTAAATCTAAAAAAGAAGAGAACGTGACATCACTGATACAATGTTATAAGGCTCAAATTCAACTATTTCCGACATTTCAGGTTAATAATGTGGTATAGTAAAATCCAAATAACCTCGCGTGGTGGAGTCTTGTGAACCCTTTCTTGACTTGGACGAGTTTAAATTTTAGGTAATAAATATAACATTAAAATTACTGACCAGAGTAATCGTTCTTACTTGTCATGTGACCATACATAAGAGATTATCCTGTGAGGAATAAAACATTTTTCCCGTGCAGCTTGCCATAACCGAAAAGTGAGTAGAATCATTGCATGATAATCAAAAGGTTACTCCGCCCCGCATCTTAGGTGAATCGGACAATATCTGTTTTTTTTTTAAAAATATTTGCACAGATTCTTCCATTGTGAGGGTTATATCTCTCAAAACATAATACCATATCCTTGTTCTGTCAGAAACCGAAATAATACAATAATAATATTTTTACATAGATATGGGAGTACAGGTTTTTGCCTATCTATGATTCCACGCATGACTGTAGCTCTAATATTTTATGCGGACAAGTAGCCTTTCATTCTTGTTAAGATCTAAATCAAACTCCCTGTAAAAATAAAATGACACATGTTTACAAACATGGCGAGACTTTGATCCTCAATTTGGGCAGGGAAATATGTGACATGATCGCTAGTTTAGACACCGATTTTTTCTCTGTGAAAACCGTTTTCCTTCCAAAAGAAGTGCTGACATAGTGTCAACACGAGGCATATAATATAAGTTATAACTTAAATAATTAAAAATGTATACACGTGAATTGGCTTTTGTCACGTGATTTTCATACATACCGAAATAGCGGAATAAGAAATAATGGACTTATGACGTAAAATTGCATATCATTCGCTAAGTACCATGCGCTGTTTAAACACTGAAACAGAAAGGAAAACATCAATTTTAATAATTATTATAAATTAAAAAAATCTTTTAACTAGAAATTAACTGTAATAATTCGCTATCTTTGATCTACATGTTTTGATGCTAGATTATTTCAGAAGGGTGAAAATTTTCTATAGATGAGAGAAGCAAATAAAAAATACATACACCTATATTAGAAGTTTGCCTTTACAAAAAATAACAACATGATTTAGTATATGTTGTTCATGGATTTGATAATAAATGTCTGTACAACGGTACATCTACATTGATATATCAAATAATAGCCTTCCATTTATGAAAAATCTAAATGAAAATGGATATATAATGAGATTAGTGCATTCACTATAATGGGGCATGTGGAAGCAATGAGAATTCACCCTGTGTTTGGCGTCAACAAAATTGTTAATGTAGAGAAGATTATAAAACCAGGAGTCGATACAGTCATTCGGTTCCAGATTTTCCGGGATCCAAAGGGGGCCGTCACCAAGGTACTTGAAAAGTGTAGCATAAAACATCAATATCAACATATATGGAGTCGTCAGTCTGAAAATAAACAAGTAATCCACTTATTATCTATATACATTAAATTTTTTAGATTTGGTTTTTGTTTTCGGTAATGGATGCTTAATTTCCCTTGGGAATTTGGTTACATCTCCGGGTTTCCCGTGTTTTTATCGTTTTAAAGCAAATTCATATTATTTCAAAATACTTTTGTGAAAGGAAGATCCTTTATAAAAGCATAAAGTAATAATATTTCTTGATTAAGATTGATTAAAAATGAATAATAAAAAAATAAACCATCCGTATACACAGATCGCAACATGATATGTAATTAAAATAATTAATATCAATGAAGAATAAATGTAGTCATTTAAGTTTTTTAGAAAATGTCAAAATTTATAAACGTTATCCAAACACTTTCATCTTAAGTAAATATGAAAAATACGTACCTCCAGTATCTATGGAAATAAAACATTCCCCATTTCATTTTCCCTCTATTTTTCTTCAGATCTTTCAGCATAAGATATGACAAAAGAAGTCCACTAAAATAAGTTTAAAAAATGTAAATATTCGAACTGCTGTATATGAAACTTCAAAATCACATTAATGAGCTAAACGTAGTTTTATCCCAGTAACCAACATTAACTGGAAAATACTTGGTCTAAATGAGAAAAAAATGAGCTAAACGTAGTGTTATCCCAGTAACCCACATTAACTGGAAAATACTTGGTCTAAATGAGAAAAAAATGAGCTAAACGTAGTGTTATCCCAGTAACCCACATCAACTGGAAAATACTTGGTCTAAATGAGAAAAAAATGAGCTAAACGTAGTGTTATCCCAGTAACCCACATTAACAGAAAAATACTTGGTCTAAATGAGAAAAAATAGGTTTAACTGCACTGGTTCTCGTTTATACATAGTTTGGTAAACCTTTCATTTATTACATTAAACTGGTTGAAAAATAAACGTAGTTTCAGTTTTCGCGTTTATCACAAACAAATACAAACTAGTTCGGGAATCCGGCAAAGTTACTTTTGGGGGCGATTACATTGGTTTACATACAATATGAAGTATGCACAGGTTGCGGCGAAAATGTAGAAGTAATGAGAAGGATGAATTACTGGTTGTGACATACTTTGTTTCATTCATAAAAGTTTAGTACTATGTTTTAATAAAGATAAGTTGATGTTTTAGATACCGTAAAACTCTAAATAAACACTAAACTCGGTTTGCGAAAGAGTACAAAGCAAGTTCTAATATATATTTCATAATACAAATCTCTCATTTACTGCATTGCTTCAAACCTAACAAAACTAGTTAGAAACTATGTTGAAATCAGAAACCAAAACCGAAAACTCTGTCAATAAATTCGCCCCAAGTAACTCGAATTACTGTATAAGTAGAAATTTTAGCGAGACGCAAATTTAGCGTTTTACCCAAACATATGGTATCAATTTTAACGATAAGTAATTTTAGCGACTTCATGATTTAAAAAGATAATTCTTACCTACGATCAGGAATGAATTGTTAGCGATATTAAATTTTAACGACCTCAACAATCTAAGAATGCCAAAATTGTATAATCGATAAAATTTCTGCATATACGGTATATAAGTATGATGTACAGGGCCACTTGTTAGGGAAACCATATATAAAAATTCTAAATATATGTCGATTGCAATTCACTGTTTATTTTAATATAACAATTGTTGGAACACGGAACCACCCTTAACAACAAATTAAGACATTACCTCATTGTAAAAAACGTATCCACACAAAGAGAAGAATTCCCAAAGATCTGAGTCGCATATCCAGTGAAGGTCTTCCAATCTGCAACTCGAATGTTGCCTAAAACACACATATGACAGCGACAATGTTGGTAATTATATACATATACATTGGAATCTCGTTATTTCGAAATGGGATTAGTCGAAATTCCGGTTATGTACAAGGTTGAAAGCCGGTTCAGATTTCTTTACTATGTAATTAAAATATATACCAATTGACGCCATTTCTATATCTTAATCAGAGCTTACGTTTGCATCATTTGGAAATTATGAACCTCAGTTGTTTTAGTATTACATGGACTGAGGTATTATGATACTTGTTCGGTCTTGAAAATCATAGTTATAAAAAATGAATTTAGTTTATCTGTATACTGGTATTATTTGTATAATTATAAAGCTCTAAAGTGTCAGTAAAATGAAAACTGGTAACGGGAAAAATAATACATGGCTCACTTCAATCTGAAGCCTGAGAAAGTGTGTCCATTGTTTATAACAATAAAAATGATGTTAATTGCAAAGTTTGGTTATCTTGAAATCCGGATATATCTATGTAATACGGAAGATTTCGAGAATTTCGAGATAACGAGATTCAACTGTATATATAATAAATATGTAGGGATTATCTCTATTTTTCATATCAAATTCTACGATAGCTGAGCTATGTTATTATGAGGCAAATGCATAAGTAATGCTTAATAGTTTGAGCCGCGGAACAAGGATTACTATGTGTTACATGGAAGTTTTACAATTTTGGAAAATAATGAAATAATGAATCTTATAAATAGTTTTCAATTTTCTGAATTCTAAAACTTAAATGTAACATACAGACCCAGCAATAATCCAATTGTCTGAGTTACAGACTGCAACATCCAAGGATCGAACCCAGGTCTCATTAGTGAGAAGTTAGGACCATTAGAAATATAACAAGTCTCATTAGTGAGAAGTTAGGACCATTAGAAATGTAATAAGTCTCATTAGTGAGAAGTTAGGACCATTAGAAATATAACAAGTCTCATTAGTGAGTAGTTAGGACGATTAGAAATATTTCAAGTCTCATTAGTGAGAAGTTAGGACCATTAGAAATATAACAATATCAGATACAAAAAAGTATAAATCTTCAGGATATCCAGGGTAGATGTATTATTTGGCCTTGTATGATACCACGTTCTCATTAGAAAATGCACATACTTTTTAAATTGGAGCTCAACTGATGAAATCTTATTGACAGAAACGATCGTCATGAGCATTATAACTTTGGTATTATATTTATAATATTTATAAGCACTAGGTCATTGCTACTGCTGGTGGACCGTTTGAGTCCCCGAGGGTATACAAAAACCTAGTACCTGGTATTTCGGTACCAGCTGATTATCGCATACTAAAGTAATATTTGGCATTGATAATACCATTTAAATTCCAAAACATTTTAAGCTAATATGGTCATTTTTTTACAGTGGTTACTCTTAGTTGAATTTCGGTTGTACTTTTAGAGTTATTATTTGGCCTTGTATGATACAACGTTCTCATTAGAAAATGCACATACTTTTTAAATTGGAGCTCAACTGATGGAGTCTAGCCTAATTGACAGAAACGATCGTCTTGAGCATTATAACTTTGGTATTATATTCATAATATAAACAAATCTGATGAAGGTTGAATAAAGACGGACCTTTGGAAATCAAGAAGTGGGATCAGGTGTCTTGGAGGAGTTGAAATACGAACTCAGAGAGAGAGAGAGAGAGAGAGAGAGAGAGAGAGAGAGAGAGAGAGAGAGAGAGAGAGAGAGAGAGAGAGAGAGAGAGAGAGAGAGAGAGAGAGAGAGAGAGTCAGTCGATCTTACTTTGAAACGGTCTCATGTAAAGATATGTGTGAGCCATAGCCACCCAGGATATGCTAAGGAATCGAATACCATTGATTGATGTCAGACATCCCTCTCCACTATCCAAGCTGAATAGTTTCTGCCAGTTTGAATACAGAGAAAAACATAGCAAAACTTGTTGTAATTTACCTGTAAGAATACAGAGAATAGCAAAATTCTGTGTAATTTAACCGTGAGAAATGCATTGTTTGTGACAAACCGAGATTCAGACAATTAAGTTTCTTTTTTCGTTTACCAGATGAATTTCAATGAAAAGTTTTTGTTTATATATACATACATACATACATACATACATACATACATGCATGCATGCACGCACGCACGCACGCACGCGCACGCACGCACGCAATCACCCTCGCACGCACGCACGCACGCACACACACACACACACATACATACATACATACATACATACATACATACACACGCACTTTTCATAAGGCATAATTTATATACTTAAATATTCCATGCTTCTTATTACCGAATCCAAAGTTTACAATTTCATTTACAAAACTGCCGCCATCTAACTGAAAATTGCCTTGTGACAATTGTCTTCAATCTCGATCACTCCCAGAAAACGAAAAATATGATATTCTACGATAATTCTGCCACATAAATTTAGGACTTTTCCCATTTAAATGTGCAGACGTTGTCAATAATTACACTTACCCTGAGGTTTTCTGATTTTTTTCTTTTGACTGTTGTCATGGTGGTGGTTATTCTCAGATTTTAGTTGATATACATTCGGTTCTGATGTTATAGTTCCATTCATGTTTGTAATGTTTTCCTCATTTGACAATTTATTTGATTTCCATTTCCCGTACAAATCGTAAAGCGTTCCAGTTAGAACGACAGAAGCGTAAAGAACGAAAAATATACTGTGGAATATGAAAAGCATGCATTACAACATATAAAACAGACAGTTCAAACAAAAGAATATGTAGAGCCAATATATGTAACAAGCGTTATGCACATAGAGTACATAGTACGTCCCAAATTGAGGTGTGACTGTGGCTCAGTTACGGGCAAGCAGCGTCACTTTTATCCATTTTGTAAATAAAGAAATTGGGTGTTTGGACTATATTTAATCACGCTAGTAGCGTAAACACTATTTCGCGTGTAAAATTATTATTGATAAGTTCCTGATGAGTTGAGCAAAACATCGAAATATTACAATTTTATAAATAATTGAAAAACATTAATTTCTACATTTTGTTTGAACGAACACATACATGTTTTGTAAAGAAATCGCGATGCTTTAGCTGTTTTTACCCTGGTACTTACTAACTGGGGATTTATCATTTAATACAAACCAACAAATAGTTTTAATGAACATTTTGTGAGAGAAGGCATACTTTTGTTTATTTGTCGCTTTAATAAAAGAAATTATCAGCATTTATCATAAACATGTAGGCTAGCGTCATCATATTTTGGGACACTTAATGATTTGAAAAAGGGGAAGGTCATGTACAACATATAACTGAACATTTGTACTTTGAATATTTCCTGCAAACTTTACTTTACAAACTAGTACATTGACACACAAACATGCGCTCTGTTTTTCATTGAGCCATATCAAAACTTTATAGGACAACGTACCTTTCCGGTAAGGGAGAATATTTCCGTTTGCCTGGCGTTACTAGGTTTACACTGAATTTGTTCAGTGTAAACCCACTAAGGCCAGGCAAACGATAATATTCGGTTTAAGATAAAAGGATTTTTCAGCCACGAAATTTCGATTGTTTAGAATTAGACATGTGCCATCGTCGGGGCCAGTGTATTGCAATTAAAATCTATTTTAGTAACGATATTTCAATAATGAAGGATTGTTAAGATAGATTTTCATTACATAATTTCATCAATTTTGGAGATATTGTGTTACTTACCATTTAGACTGCAACAAATATGTATTTTTTTAAAACTAAGTTTTAGATAGGTCACAAGTCAGCAAGGTCAGTGGACTTGTGACGTAATATCTGTGAGAAGACAATTGCCCCGAACTTGCGAGTACCTCGAATTTAGTTGACGTGCCTATATTTCCTACTAATTATAGTGTTTTGCATATGTGATACAATTACAATATTGTAATCGATATCAATACGGGATGTAATACGGATTGAAAATCCATACATTGGGATGCGATAACTGTACTCTCTATCTCCCCCTACATAATGAGGCTTCCTGTATATCAGTCATTTCTAAAATTACGCGGTAAAAATGTCGTCTCGTATCTAAAACATACTGCATTCTCTTACAAACAAAATAAAGCAACTTAATTCAATCATTGAAAAAGAGAACAAATGTTTCCTTTAAAATTCTAAACAATGGTTCTGAAAAATTTGTAAATGAAATGAAAATACCAATGTAGCAGGTAAATATTATAAACATAAAATAATACCTGTGTATAAAGGCCACCTGGTTATGAAGACCCCAATAGTAACATATGTGTAAATATTAACCTCTACATAGAGACTACCTCCCTATAAAGGTTTTGTTGTGTCCCTAAGGTGGTCTTTATATACAAATTTCACTGTAATACCAAAATTGCACTTTTACTAAAAGAGGAATACATAAGATCATTGAAATATCCATACAACTATACTCACATTGCAAAAATGGCCTTCCCATCAAATTTGATATACTTTGGATTGCATCTGATTTCATTGACATTGATTGAAATATCAGCTGGCAACTTTCTGAAAACTAATGAGATGCAGTGTTTGTATACATCCGCATTTATCTATAAAATATAACATTTTGACATAGATATAGATTTATGCAAACTTTTTACGTCATATTTCGTTCTTTACCCTGAACATAAACAGCTGATATGATCCTTGAACACGATCTTTTCGGTTTTATCGCTCTTTGATCGTGAAGGTACGTTTAGTTATCTATACATAGATATGTGTGTATGTTCTTGAAAATGGAATTAACGACAGTTGCTTCAGATATTATTTCGCTGGTTAATGGACAGTTAATGGACAGTTTTACACACTATCCATGAAATTGTACTTGGGCAAATGACAGTTAATCAACATGGAACCAATATATTTGGAAACATGGAAACTAAAATGTCACCAGAAGGCGTTGTCACACTGCATAATATTGTACTTACCGCCATTGATAACGCTATACCTTTTATGTATTTCAAAATAAAGAGCTAGAGTAAAGGTAGACCACTCGGATGTAAATAGGAAAAATCGTCATCCGCTTAATATAGAACTGGATCAAGAGCAGTAATATTTTGATGAATCATATCAGGTTTTGGTTTATTGTTATTTTAGGATGGTTTTCAGACTGGTTTGACATATCAAATTGAAATGCAAAACTAAAACATAATATAAAAACGTGGTATATTTTCTAGCAATGGACTTATGTCTGACACCCGCAAACTTCAACATAACAGCTATCAATCACCTGTGCGTTTTGCAGGAAATCTCATATACTTAACCTTTGAAATACTATAATCAACTACCCATTATCTCACTATATATATTTCGACATTATTGATACAACAAGATTTATGAATGAACCATAAACACGTGGATGAAAACAAACAACGAATATGTGTGCTTGTGTGTCTGTCTGTCATATGTATGTGTGTCTGCAGGTGTATATGTGTGTCTACACATGTATGTGTGTTTCTGTATGTGTATGTGTGCGTCTTTGTATATATATCAGACTTGTGTCTTACCTGTATTGATTATTATCCTGGCTTCTTCTGCAGAACATGAGTCAGGCAAACAGAAACCTATTTGCAATCTTTTTACTAGTGCTTTCATTAACTGGAAACATAATATAAATTTTATTATATTACTTTCTTCATAGAATATATTCATTGAAAATTCATACTTGAACATATTTAAGTAGCAGAATGTTTCGCGAAAGTCCCCTTTTATTTAAACTGATAGAACTGAATCATTAGCACAACTCATCATTTGATAAAAGTGAACCAAACTAGTTCATCAACTCTGATTCTTCTTAAAAGAAAAGACTAACATCGACCCCCTTTAAATCCCCCTCATTATAAACCGCTGTATCAATAGGACATTAATGTGTGGCACCGAAAACCAGTAAACAAACAAACATAGATCTCCCTGAGATTGACATAAAACTCACCTTAGAGTTAGCCACATTAGGATTAGCCATTTTGACACTGGTCGTACAATATTGTCCATTAAGGAAACCACTATTATCTACCGATGCTGCCGAGTTGCTGTAGCGTGGAACCGTGATTTCCCTACATTCATCGTAGGCTCCAAGCCAGTGAAGATTTCCATCTAGAACACCGGCCGGTATCTTGCCTTGAGCATCCATCACTATAGAAAACAACGATTCTCATAGTTACGTTTAACTGGGCATAAAATAAAATGTATATAGAAACCAAAGTGTTACCATAGAGAAAATCGAACCAAACAAACACGGTGAATATTAGACAAGTACAGGGCTCTGAAGAATATCAAGATATGGTATCAGATGTCCTGGAGGTGTTAGCAAAGGAAGATCTGTTAACCCTTGTCTTTGAGAGGAATATTCTTCTTTCAAATAGACATATGTATAGCTCGGATTGCTGTTGTGGCTTGATGTGTAGCAATATATAAAACATCTCAAATACCAAAGTATAAATCTTTAGGATGTCCAGGACACAGATACAAATCCGGCAAAAATGGACAAACACGGACCTCTGGAAACCAAGAGGTGGGATCAGGTGCCATGGAGGAGTAAGCATCCCCTTTCGACCGGTCACATCCGCCGTGAGTCCACAGTCAAGTCCAAATGAAATACGTGAGGAACGAATCCTCGTCACAACACCCACGGAAAAGGCAACTCAACATTTCACCCGATGAAAAAGAATAATCGCAAACAAGACTATTATACTGACCGTAAAATTTGCGGAACATTGACATCAAACGCAGTTTTCGATATCCCTGTGTCACTAACTTGTCATATGTTGAACACGCCATGGCATATCGGATTATTTGATATACCCCATATGCGGGTGACTGTGGGATGTTACTTCTTAAATGTGGAAAATTTACGATGGGAAAGCCGATATCGTAGCGTTTGTCGTATAGCTTAGTTGCCAATTTCCCATCTGTGTCTATAGTAAGTAAGATGTTTAAGTATGAAGTGTGTGTGCTTAATTCTGTTGTATCTTTAATTTCTAGTTCGCTGGGATTTATCGCATTGACATATGTATGAAAATTGTCATTATTAAATGACAAAACAAAGTTGATATATCTAAATGTGAAATTAAAGGACATCACTAGCTTTTTCTTCTTTTGATTCAGCAGTTTTGGAATGAAGTATGCTTCATATGAATAAAGGAACAGGTCGACCAATAAAGGGGCACAATTGGTTTCCCATAGGAATGCCGACAACGTCTCCAAGCATTACAAATATATTGTCTATTAGAAATTCCAGCATGTTTTTATATCAACTTCAATGTATTTATGTGTGCTCTCTACCACGGTACATTGTAACCGGGTTTTCTCCCCATCATTAAAGCCTGGCCGCCACTGTATAACTGATAAATTGTTGAGTGTGTCATAAAATACCATTCAAAATTAAAAAAAAGATTTTAACAAGACATTAGATACAATACTCTTAAATATTAGCCCATCGTAGTCCTTTGTCCTATTCACATAAGATGGTGGGGCGAAGTGACCTTTTGATTATCATACGGATAATTCTACTCACTTTTCGGTTATGACAAGCTGTACGGGAAAAGCGTTTCATTCAACATTGGATACTCTCTTATGTATGGTGACAAGTAAGAACGATAACTCTTATCAGTGCAATTCTAATGTTATGCTTTAGTACCTAAAGTTTAAACTCGTCCAGGCTAAGAATGGGTTCACGAGACGCCACTCGCCAAGTTATATGGATTTTACTCTAGTCGTATACCATTCGACTCACAAGAGTAAGATAACGGATTTTATTCCGAATACTGAATCATGCCTAAGACTTTAAAAGGGATAGCGACTGCTTCCTCACCAACCACTCGACATAAGATGTTAATGTTACACCAACTCGGACGAGATCTAAAGCAGACGACACGTGCCAAAGCCGGTGAGAGACATAAGAAGATCCCGCTCTGCAATGGCGTCATTCCATACCACAGGTAAATGTGTGGAACTTTGCCAATATTTTTCGATATCCAAAGGTTCATGGGTGTTGTAAAATAGCAACAACAACAACAACAAAACAAAGCCATTTCAATAATCTGTAACTTATTTTTATCAAGATTTCAAACTATATTTTAATAAATGTGAACGCATATGGTTAAATCGCCCTAGGTAATAACTGATTGACATTACTACTGTCGGAGATGTTAGCCAGTTCGAGACAACAAAAGGGACTATACTGGTTATGTTTGTTATTGTTCATATGATATATTGTACATAATGATTACAAATTATAGATACAAACGTTTAAACAAATAAACATCAACAATATTTATACATATACAAAATTAAAAACAAGATGAAAGGCATGGTCATCAAAAAAAAAAAAAAAAAATAGATGTGGACACAGGTGTTTTAGACAAATGTGCATTTCATAATTAAGTTTAAAGGGAATCATCCAAACGAGAATACGGTTTAGCCCATTTGTCCAAGAACCGACAAAATGACTTATTTTAACGTTACTTATGGAAAACAATGATTTTATTAAACAATATGTCGAAAGCAAAATTTGAAAAATTTTACCGTTCTATAAGACGTCCTCATATTGTGAAAGAATTTTTTTTTAATGAAATGATTGTACGTACCGGGCTATGTGGCAAATATGAAGGATGACAATCGGAAGATGGAAGTCATTACAATTGTTGTATAGCTAAATTGTCTAATTTCGTTGTTGGTGGTGTTAGTATATATATATATATATATATATATATATATATATATATATATATATATATATATATATATATATATATATATATATATATATATATATATATATATATATATATATAGAGAGAGAGAGAGAGAGAGAGAGAGAGAGAGAGAGAGAGAGAGTATGCAAATAGGTACAATGCACAAACACACACACACACGTATATATATATATAAATATATTACTTACGACGTAGAGACCACTCTTTCTGATCATAGAGATCATTAATTATTTGCTGTATGTCATGTTGACATATATGTGACACGTTGACATGTTCTTTTTCTCCGGATTTTAAGTTCCCTGGTGAAGAGTATGCTAATGCAGCATTAAGGAAAATTCCATATCCGGAAAATATTTCTGTGAATTCTTCTGATGATAAAATGTCGTAGTTTACATTTTGACTGGATTCATCATCAGGTGAAATTTGCTCCGAAATAGATTGCTTGTTAAAGTAATAACTATCATTGCTAGAGACACAAACATTGAAATATATCAAAATAAATGTCACTGTAACTAAAATGTTGAAGTTGTTAATTGACGCCATGCTTAATATGAGTAATCCATTGCACTAATCAATTTCGCTCAAAAGTCAGTGTTCATTGGAGAGAATGTGTCTGGTTAAAACACGGTTATAACCAAGAAGTTAAATTTGCCCCTAGGGCAAGGAAACATTTCACCTATTTATTAATATCAATGAAATCAGCAATCTGAAATTGATTTTGTTTAAAAAATGTCACGGTCCATTAGATATTTTTCCTAGTAAATTAATTTCTACTCATTATCTGATAATGAAGCAATATGTCTGACAAAGGGTCAGTGTCCACTAGAACATGGGTATAATAATGTACAAGTGAGTACATTTTCACACCGGCTTCTGTAAAGACAGATAGACAGTGGAACCTCGCTATCAAGACCACCTATCTGATTGACTAAAAGTGAGCTGATTAGTGAGGTGTTACAGTGGAACCTAACTATAAAGACCACCTATCTGACTGACTCAAAGTGGGCTGATTAATGGGGTGTTACAATGGAACCTAGGTCGCTTAAGTGTGGGTCTGGACTTATTTACTATTTTTTTAAAAATCATTTAGGGTCTTTAATTTGAAGTGGTCTCCTAAACAAGATGATCTTTTATTGATTGAGAAATTAAGCTTTTAACCACGGACCTCAGTGGAAAAAATGGCAGACCTAAAAATGTACATGAAAATGCCTGTTGCCGGCGGTCAAATTTAGCGATGTTGTAAAATTAATCGGGGTAGAAGTGGGTCCATTAATGAAGTTTCTGACATTAATGGCTTTCCTACTTTTGGATACAGATGTAATCTAAAAAATGTGACCAAAGCGAGGTACAAGTTTGATATGATCACGAGAGTTCGGGGGCATCTTTTATCTAGATATGATGATTGATTTATTACAGTAAAATCACGTGATGTCAGTTTACGTCATCAAATTGCGCATAGATGCGCGTGCGCTGATGTTAACGGACATATGACAGATAAACCTAAACAATATCAGGCAGGTTTTATCATGCCTACAGCCAATTAACAGATAAAATTATGGATTCAATGTCTTGGCAAGTTTTTCTATCTTACATGTTTATAACGTTTGCAACAAAAGTATCTGCGTGATTGTTCCCAGCTGCAGATCAACGACATAGATGTAGATAAATCCTCTCACAGAAAGTTGTGCACATGTTCTAGGTTTCTGTAGTGTCATCGAATGTTCTAAAAGTGGACTGATTAAGTCAAGTAAGAGTTTGGACATATTTGCCATTTATTCAAGATATTTAAGAGACTGGATATATACGGTCTTTAATTTGAAGTGGTCTCAGTTAGTCTTTTTAGTCTTTAACCCTTTCATCTGTGAATATTTGAGTGGTATGCTCTTTCTGTTGGGTTGACATTATAAAACATCTATATACCAAAGTATAAATCTTTAGGATGTCCAGGACACAGATACAAACCGGGAAAAATGGACAAACACGGACATCTGAAAAGCAAGAGGTGGGATCAGGTGCCATGGAGGAGTAAGCATCCCCTGTCGACCGGTCACAGCTGCCGTGAGTCCATAGTCAAGTTGTCAATGATGGTAAATCGTTTGAGTTCCGGTGGTTATACATCAAGTAGCTGGCATTTTGGTACCATATAAAAAATATCAGATACCAAAGTATAAAGTATTCAATAGAATGTCCAGGACATAGATACAAATCCGGTAAAAATGGACAAACACGAACCTCTGGAAACCAAGAGGTGGGATCAGGTGCCATGGAGAAGTAAGCACCCCCTGTCGACCGGTCACACCCGCCGAGAGTCCACAATCAAGTCAAATGAAATACGTGAGGAGTGTATCCTCGTCACAATTGGTACAGACGTCTCAACAACCGCCAACGGAATATATTTACTAATGTAATTTCGTACGGATAGCACCGTTTAAATTCTAAATACCACAAGAACGAAGGTAGTCACGAATAGTTACGAATTAACTAAAAGTTTGGGTTTGGCCTTCTATGATAGCATTCGTATTGACTGAAACAATCGTCTTAATCATTTGTTTTTGCTAACCTATCCTTGGTATTATGTCACTGTTTGTTGACAGTTTGAATTCCAGAGTATTTGTATACATAAACACAGTGAATGGTATATTTGGTACCAGCTAATTAGGTTATACTTTAAAAGTATCTTCGTACGGTTAACAACAATTAGATTACATACTCCCCCAAAGCTAAGATAACAATATTTTTACAGTGGTTACTCTTGGGCAGAGTGGCATCCATGGCCGTGTGGTTTGAACATCGAGCTTTAAACAATGAAATATCTAACTTCTTGTCAGCGCAGGTTCGAGCTGGATCCTCATCTGGTATTAACAGTTTACATGCGGAAGGACAGTGGTCCCGGGCACATTGTAACCGGATTATTTCCTCCACCATTAAAGAGTGCAGCCTAAAAGAATAATAAAACGAGCGGACATTTCTGAAAGATTACAATACATATTTTTCGCCTTCTATGATACCATATTCTCCTTCGGAAATATATATTTATTCTTGACTCAACTCGTCCTATTACCAGAAAGAGAGAGAGAGAGAGAGAGGCATTTGAGAGAGATTCTTGAGAGACAATAACAACAACCAGAAACGGTCGTTGTGAAGAGAGAGAGAGAGAGAGAGAGAGAGAGAGAGAGAGAGAGAGAGAGAGAGAGAGAGAGAGAGAGAGAGAGAGAGAGAGAGAGAGAGAGAGAGAGAGTATACGATCATTTTATCTACATAATGTAACAAATGTTGTGAATCTAAGTGAATTTCTCGTGAACAACATCCGGAAATTCTTCCTCTTTAGTATGTGATTCTACATGTGGTCGATAAAACCGAATAACAAAAACAATATACACAAACAACAATGCATATACAGTTTTTGATAAGATTGATTTTTATTATTCATTTGTAATTGATCTCATTCTCATTTGCGGTATTATATATTTCAAGACGAATCTGGACACAGCCACAGATACTAGCTGATTCTTGTACATCCGAAATGTCATATTGACATAATAGTTCTTGATATAAATAGACCATGTACCTCTGAGTTGTGAGCATGGTTTTGAAAAATTGCACCTTTTTGATGTTTTTAAGTACTGTACGTGTACTTACTTTAGCGATATTCTAATTTTAGCGGCTTCCGCGCCCAATTCAATGTGCTAATTCAAGGGCAGCGCTAAAATGTCTCCATCCTGTCATTCTGTATACACGACAAAGCTATTGAAATTACTTGCGCGAATTTAGGATTGAGCTAATAAGTCTATACCCCCTTAGAGCGCTAAAATAAACATACAGTATACAACAGCACACATATTGTCATTTTTTCCAATATAAACCATTTCACAATTTCAAACAAAAAGCTACAAAAAATAGCAATAAAAACAATTTGATATAAATGTTCAATAAGACTACGAAGCTCGTCAATGTGAAATGAAATAAGTCAAACTTGCTTTTTCAATATCTATATTTTATCTATAACTCGTTATAAACTCGTCAATGTGAAATGAAATAAGATATATTTGCTTTTTCCATATCTATATTTTATCTATAACTCGTTATAAACTCGTCAACGTGAAATGAAATAAGAAATATTTGCTTTTTCCATATCTATATTTTATCTATAACTCGTTGTAAACTCGTCAACGTGAAATGAAATAAGATATATTTGCCTTTTCCATATCTATATTTTATCTATAACTCGCTATAAACTCGTCAACGTGAAATGAAATAAGTCATATTTGCTTTTTTTCCATATTTATTTTTTATCTATAACTTCATTTTACCTTTTGATCATTCCGCTTTCTGTAGCATTTTAATAATACCTTTGCCGAATAATCGTGGATTTTGGATTTTTTTTATCATGTGCATGGTGTTGCCTAATCGACTTAATATTTGTGACCAGAAATCAAATGGAAATGGATTTTCAGTCGTACATTTTCACATGACTAAACGTTGGTTTGATAATCTTGTACTATGCATATTACGTGTAATGGTAACACGTCTTAGTTTACAGCAGCATAATTTTCTTTGAGAAAATTACACGCTGTAATGTTATGTATCGTCAAAACACACATTTTGAATTTCATACCATACGGATAAACCATTCTAACGTTTTAACCCAAGTTACCAAAGCCATATAGTTCTACTAGAATATGTATTATATTAAAAGTAAAATAAAATCATATTCAAAATTGTATATCACAACAGCCATATAGATGTTCGGAGTATATTTTGAGTACTATTTGGACTTAGAGCACCACTAGTTCCATGCCAATTATTTCTAAAGGATTCATTCAGGTCAACTCTTCCCTTTCTTGCCTCTTGAACTTTTTTTCAACAATATTTTTTCTAATCCCATCAACGGAGATTCCAAAGTCAACATCAAAACTATGGCAACCATTATTGATATAATGAATGCTCCGAAGAACACATATACCTGAAAAAGAGAATGCCAAAGTTTTAAAAATTTTAGTAAAAGAGAAAATAAATCGGTTTGTGTGGAGAGAGAGAGAGAGAGAGAGAGAGAGAGAGAGAGAGAGAGAGAGAGAGAGAGAGAGATTATACTAAATCCAGATTTCGCAATAATGTTTTACGCTTATCAAAAGTTAAGTTCCAATGAATATTCGAAATTCCATGTCAACTAAATACGACAAATTTGATACAACTGCGTCTCAACATGACAAAAAAAAATGCGAATCTATAACGGGATGGGACCAGGTATCCGGAAGGAGTCAGCGTCCCATTTTGGCATTCCACACCCGCCGCAAATGTTACATGCAAATATCTCGAGTTGGAAGAAAAGGTCAAGCTCTATGAAATGGTCATCAGTAAATTTTAAATGTGACTAACTGGCAAAAGGGAGTCACTGTATATAGTCTTGCTGAGGTATTTAATCAATGTGAAATAATCGCGGTAGACCAATACATAAACATTAATTGTCATACTCACATATGTCATCTGTGTGCAGATGAATACATCCCTACTTGTGTACAATCATGGGGTTAACTAGATAGATACAGTAGGTCAACCGACTCAACGGTACGAATACTTTCCAGGACAAGACCGTATTCACAAATCCTGAAAAAAAGTCATTTTAACATGTAAATTATAATTATCAACATTCCGTCTATGAGAAAATGGTCATTTAAATGAGAAAGTCTAAATCACGCAAAGTATATAACGTTAGGTGGTCTAAGATACACAATACAAATCTTGTGAACATTAGACAAACATGAACCTTTGAAAATCCTGAGGTGCGATCAGGTGTCATGGGGGTAAGCATGCCCTGTTGACCGTTCAAACCAGCCGTGAGTCCACATTCAAATTCAGATGAAAATATGTGAGGAATAAATTATCTTCACAATCGTATAACATTTAATTAAATTACAACATTCATCAAATGTATTAGTATTACTCATGTATAAGCGAAACAAAATATAAAATTACGTACCACCGTTGCCTGTGACACACGAAAATATAATCCAACTAATTATAACGCCCCATACAGTCCTGTGTGTAGCGGCATATAGTGCTGCGATGTTTGGTGGTAAGAAATGACCTATCAACTCATCTCGCATTCCATATACAATAGCCACACCCAGGACAATGGCAGTGATCCAGCAAAACAGGTTTACAAACTGAAAGATGTAGAAATAAAACATTTGGATAAATGACCTTTATATAATTTTGTATTTTACCTTTTTCTTTTCTTTTTGAAAGAAAAGTACCAACACACATACATTCATTTTGGATAAATTTGAAAATTTGAAATCTTTATCTAACTAAAATGAATTGTAAGTGTTCCGACTCTACATTAAACTAGAAATGAGATATGGATTTATGATTGAGTTGTATTGTATCTTTTATGCCGCATTAGATCGTAGATCAGAGGTTTGGTTTCCGTCAAATAATAATGTTTTCCTCATTGACTAAAGGAGCAACATATATTGCTGAATGCAAGCTAGCTTGAGTTGTTTTATTGTTTGAGTTGATACTTCGATGAACAGCATATATGTTCAAAACGTATAAAATATATAAGTTGTGACAACTGCGAATTTGACATATCACAGCTATGTCGAGATACCCGGATGCTGGGATTACCTAAGTCTAACTAAGCACTCTTTTTTACATTGATACATTTTTAATAAGTATTTTGTCCTTAAAAGAAATTAGTTTAGTAAGAATATAACTCGGACATATTGCGTGCAGAGGTTAATTGAATATGGCATATCAGCAGAGCTGAACTCAGTGAATCCCAACATCCGGGTATCTCGAAAGAGCTGTGATACGTCACATTCGACATCTGCTGGTGTACAGACTCCAAAGCCGCCAAACTAAGTATTAATTGTATGAGCTTTGACTACATATTTGTTTGTAAACCTTCTGGAGTAGAAAATAAGATTAATAGTTTATTTATTCATATCATAACATTGAGTCAAATCTATCATTTTCCAATATTATTTTTAGCAATATGCTCAAGGTAATTTTCATGTTCAAAAATATCGTGAAGCATTCACAAAACTGAGCGAGTATTCAATCTATTTCTATTGTATTTCCAATGTTTTAACCGCAGATCAATGCTTTACATCATCACTTTTTAAAAGTGTATGCATAATTATAGGAAAATTTTCTGTTGCAGCTTAAATGTTTCCGCAAATTTTACGGTCGGTATAATAGTCTTGTTTGCGATTACTCTGTTTCACTAAGTGAAATGTTGAGTTGCCTTTTCGTTGGCGGTTGTTGAGACGTCTGTACCAGTTGTGACGAGGATTCACTCCTCACGTATTTCATTGGACTTGGCTGTGGAGTCACGGCGGGTGTGACCGGTCGACAGGGGATGCTTACTCCTCCATGTCACCTGATCCCACCTCTTGGTTTCCAGAGGTCCGTGTTTGTCCGGATTTGTATATATGTCCTGGACATTCTATTGATTTATACTTTGGTATCTGAGATTTTTTTTATATTTGAACATTTTAATCTAACCAAAAACAGTAAACTGGAATTTGGAAAATATACATTCCGGTAGTTAACTTGTTTATTTTGCATTTCAAATCCGTTTTATACAGAATATACCCAGTCAGAATTCCTACCAGATATGGTCCTATTCTGCAGTATGGCTTAATGTAGTGCACTTCAAACGGAGATACTGTCAGGTTTCTGTAAACATAAATGTTTTCAAGATTCAAAATACACATTCAAAGCAAAATAAACTCAATGTATTTCTGACAATTTCATTGGCTAAAGAGAGAGAAAGGATTCGGATGAATTCTCAGTGACCTGATCACTTATTATTGTTTATGTCGGTCGCCACAACTGACGCAAAAAAATGGGAGTTAGTTTAATTTGTTTGTTTAAAGGGCAATAGCTGTTGTTTACCAAAACATATTTCTATTTTTTCTACTTTTACTACTTGTACTTGATGCACAGTAACAAATAAGAGCTATACAAAATCTTATATTCCCATATATTTGGTGAAAATAAGATCAGGTCCAGTGTGGTATGCATATGCAAATAGTAAGGTTAAATTAATCAATTACAATTAAAAAAGTCCTAAACCTTGGTTTCTCAACAAAGCTAATACTTTAAAAAACAAAAACATCAACTGATATTTATTTAAAATACTACGTTTACAAACTAGAAATTTGACATGAATTTCTATTAGCCCAGGTAATACACACATTTAAACTTGCATTAGCTGTGTTTTTTTACACCCCCCCCCCCGTTTACTACTTAAATTGATATACAATAACAAACAAGAGATATACACAGACATAAATATTCTCAAATTCCTAACAATATACACAAAAGAGAACCAGATTACTACAGGTAAACTGGATGACGTCATCACATACTTAGCGTAGGTGCCAGTAGGGGCGAGGTGATTTAAAGTGAGACCATTTAACTTTAATTCAGTAGATATACCATAATTTCCTGCGTATTGACCGCGGGTTGTGCAATTTTTTGTAATGGAAATATGGTTCTGTGGGCTATCTGTTGGTCCATGCCATCTGTATCTTTTTCCTTTGTTGTGGTTTTTAAATTAAATACTAAACAAATAGTTTGACAAGGTATTATTCAATTTATTAACATGTAAATAATTATAATTTATTTCATTAAGCACCATTTTCACTATAAAGCATTCATAAAGTAATGTTTATCCTACCACCAATCAACTCAGTATTGCACCTTGCAATACGCAAGACATTTATGATACTGATTAGTCAACTACAGTGGAATGTGATAATATATTACGTGTGAAATCGCCGGTGAAATCCAGCAGGTGGCAGCTCATACATTCTAGTTATAACACCTGATGTTGTCATGGTTGCAGCAATGCCCACCAACACGCATATTACACCCATCACTTTGAATCTGGAAATGAAAATTCATGTATCGCATTTAATTTGCGGGATGTTTTACGTGTCACTTTGGTCAAAATATAAAGGCGTGCATTAATAATGACAATTTTAAAGCCTCATAACTATACAAAGTAGAAACTCTTTGCCATAATCAAACTCATCCAAACTCTCACTGAAAGCAAACTTGAATTTGGCGGGAACCGAAAGAAGTAAACACACATACAAATAAACGAAGTAAAAGTTACATCAGTATTACAAACATAGTACCAAAGCTATAATGCTCAAGACGATCGTTCAATTAGATTTCAACAGTTCCAATTTTAAATATATTTTCTAAAGAGAAAGTGGTATCCGACAAGGCCGAGTGATAAATCTAAACGTATAGCCAAAACCCATCTACGAGTAACCACTGTAAAAAAGAAAGTTTAGTTTAGTCTTAGTTTTAGAAGAATTTAGAGGTTTAAATGGTGCTATCAGTGCAAAATACATGTATTACTTTAGTATAAGATTATCAGCTGTATCGAAATACCAGGTACTAGGTTTATGTATACCCTTGGGGACCCAAACGGTCTATCAACAGTGGCAATAATCTAGTGGTTATAAATATTATAAACATAATACCAAAGTTATAATGTTCAAGACGATTTAATAAAAACCGATCTCTCACCGCTCTCGTTTTCTGATATGCCGCGTACAGGATCTAACGCAATCCGCTATAGGGTCACATGCGGGAACCTCTCGTAGGTGAATAATGTTCGACCAATTAAAATGCAACAAAAAGAAAACAAAATTGAATGGTAAAGAGATGTAACTTATTTTATAAAACAGTAAAAAAAAACCTCAATCCAAAAAAAAACAAAATTCCATCGGAATATGTTTGGTGATTCAAATCTATCCAACGTTATGAATTAATTCTATACTTCCGGATTTTGTGCTCAGTATGTTTATAATGTTGAAGATGTTTACATCTCTTTGTCATTAGTTCGCTTACAAGATTGTGTAAGTCTCATTTTCATTGGTCGAAAATGACACACCTACGAGGTTATCCGCACGTGTCCCCATAGCGGATTGCGTTAGACCCTATATGCGACATATCAGAAAACAGATCTATTACAGATACTTTTAATTGAAGTTATATGCTCCTGATCTTATAAAGCGGGCTTTTAAAAAAATCAATTTTTGTTAAAAAAGAGACAATTTTCCTTATTTAACTGTGTCTAATTCTAATGCTTCAGGATGAACCGAGGAGAACTTCAATTATAGAAATGTATTGTGTGTTGTTTTGAACATACCGAAAAAGTGGAATCAGGAAAAGTGGACTGACAGCAAAACATTGCATTTCATTGGCTAGATACCATGCTCCAGACATACACTGCAATGAAAATGATCATACATTTTATGATGATGATGATGATGTTTTAATGATGATGATGATGATGATGATGATGATAATAGTGATGATGATGGTGATGATTACAGTAGAGGTGGATCATGAGACTGTGTAAGCATGTGTTGATCTTTATACAATAAGAAAATAAAAACTTGAGTATTTTACGTATTCATCAATGGAAGCAAAACACGTTACCCTGTGATCAGAATCCGCAAAATTGTTAACGTAGAGGAGATTATAAAACCAGGAGTTGACACAGTCATTCGGTACTAGTTTTTCCGGATTCCAGATTGGACCTTCACCAACGTACTTGAAAAGTGTAGCATAAAACATCAAAATCAACATATATGATGGCGTTAATCTGAAACTAAAACACAGAGTCAATGTATTCAGTAAAGTTATTTTTATATGAATAAACGAGTTAATTATCCCAAAACTTGTTATTCATGAATAAGGCTTCAGTGAGATAAAATTATAGACATCTAAGGGCAATATTATAGAAAACATACACTGAACATGAAAAAACAATGGTTCCAGATTAATTGATTCCAGTGCGACTCTCTATTAACGTTTATTATGAATGATGCCCGATCACAGAAGTTTGTAAAATCCCATTCCAATTTTTATTTTTCACTGAAATAATATTCATTACATTGTTTAAGAATTGCACCACCAATAAAACCTGAGGCACGGCATTCTTATAGAAAAATGTAATTCCTATACCCCTCACATTATGTAAAACTGTGACCTTACTTCTTTACAATCTCATTTAAGGCCTCATAATTCTGATACAAAAAGTCTGATTTGCCTTGTGCATTCTGGTATAATTATCTTGTTTATTTGATGATGCAAGAAAAAATACTTTGAACCCATGGATGATGTAACAGCATACATATAAACGTTTTATTTGTAAAAGAAAGTTATAATTTAAGTATACATACCTCCAGTATCTATGGAAATAAAACATTCCCCAGTTCATTTTGCCTTTATTTTTCTTCAAATCCTTGAGGACAAGGTAAGACAGAAGAAGTCCACTTTGAATTTTTTCAAAAAAAGTAAAAAAAAAAAAAAAAAATAAAATACGAAATGCAATTAGATCAAGACGAACAATACACATGATATACATCTACCTAAAATCTGAAGAAATTCCTCATCAAATCATATATGAATTATTATTAATTACAAAATAGTCCTGCTAAATTGAAATGACACAA
Source organism: Atrina japonica (assembly GCA_030159075.1). NCBI lineage: Eukaryota > Metazoa > Mollusca > Bivalvia > Pterioida > Pinnidae > Atrina > Atrina japonica. Next base: position 159,510 of record BROG01000255.1, on the reverse strand, counting down.
CCGGGTTCTCTCAGACAATGAACCAATACTATGTCTTTTCCAAAATAGTGTCTACAGTTAAATTCCTTTCCTTGCTCTTATTCCAAGCATTACTGAAGCTTTAATATTTTATATGCACCAATGAATATTTGAAACTGCAAGTCAATTGAATTCGACAAATGTGATATAAAAAACGGTCTCAACATGACAACAAATTGCGAATACCAAACGGTATGGGACCAGGTGTCCGGAAGGAGTCAGAGTCCCCTGTAGCATGCCACACCCGTCACAATGCTCCATGGAAACCTATCGAGTTCGGTGAAAAGGTAAAGTTCGGTGGATAGGTCAAGCTCAGTTAAAAAGGTCATCAGTTAGCTTTAGATATGATTGATGAAAGGGAGTAACTGTATATCATCGCGCTCCAGAATACCATCTATCATTCTTGAGAGGGGCTTCATATTTTAACAATATAACAAGGAATGAAGTCCAGTATCTTTTTGATAAAAATGTAGGAATGAAATTGATTATCTTACCTCATTGTAAAAAACGTATCAACAGATAGAGTAGAGTTAGCGATGAACTGAGTCGACCATCCACTATAGAATTTCCAGTCTGCCACACGAAAGTTGCCTGAAACAGAGAATGATACAACACATGCTAATTTACCGAACTACTGTCAAGAGTGTTTATACCATCGAAATGACAACAAAATGCTATACAATTTTGAAGATAATTTTTGGTTTTTGTTTAATATCATATTAATATTACATTCATGAGAAGGCGATATTGCATATATTCACCCCGAGGAAGCATTGTTGACCAAGGCGGAGGCGAAGTCAACAATGGTTTTCGAGGGGTGAAAATATGCAATATCGCCCTCCCCTGAATGTATTTGTTTTGTTATACCAAATTTGATATTTGATTGTTTTACCATATTACCATTGAATCCGGTGTTAGATCGACATTAATGTAAAACATACATTTTACATATCAAATATTAACCTGCAAGCTAAGAAATAAAAAGAAAACAAATAACCTACAAACGTTTTGGTTACCAAGAAAGCTCACACGAACTGTACACGCATCATATTGGCGCATGTGATATTTTTTTTAAATATCACCCTGGCTCAATCTGACTTTTTTATTCTTGTTAATTTTTTTATAGAAGGTATAATAATGTTTTATATCCCGCCAAGAAATTTAAACGCCTACTGCGACATCACTCATGGGTTTAAGTCTCACCCGGAAAACCCGTGACTTTCATTTCGTATGCCGACGGTTCGGTGAAGGGACAGTCATGACCATTTTTTTCAAATTATTATTAAGTGTTTCCACAAGGGGTGATAACTGGACCACTTAAGTAGTGATAAGTAGTGTATTACCACACCTACTACAGTGTAGGCTGTTATATCAAATCCCAGTTACTGTTCCTACCAAACTACTGTGTAGAGCCGTGACTACTACCATGGATAATATATCAAGAGTATAGCACAAGGTGTTCTGGAAAGAAAATGTTACAGGCCGTCCATAATAAAATGATACTTCTCACTTAAGCAGTTCTAGAGATGCTAAGCACTCAGGCCGTCTTGAGTATAAAATTGGGCATCATAATTGTTACTTGGGCTGTTAAGAGATACTAAGACCTTAAGACTTACGTAGTATAAAATTCGGCATCAGAAATGATACTTGAGCTTGAGGTACATCGACAAGTACAAGTACAAACACAAAAGTATCAGCCGTAGAGAGAGAGAGAGAGAGAGAGAGAGAGAGAGAGAGAGAGAGAGAGAGAGAGAGAGAGAGAGAGAGAGAGAGACTTACTTTCAAGTGGTGTCAAGTACAAATATGTATGACCTAGAGCTACCCAGCCTATACTAAAAAACCGGATACCATTGATTGACGTCAAAGATCCTTCACCACCGTCCACGCTAAACAACTTCTTCTAGTTGGAATAAAAGGAAAAAAACAACAAAAGTTGATGTAGTTTACCTGTAAAATTATCAAAGCTATTGTTGGTGTCACTGTATACGGTATTACATTCCTAGTCAGCTTTTGGTCTTGTCTCATACCCTTTTAAAAATGTCAAGCTCAGCTATTGATGTTTTTTTTAGCAACTATGTTGGCCTTTTCATTAAATTTAAAAATTTGGTTTTATGATATTTTAGTAACTTTAATTTATTACCAGATGAATTGAAGCATCAACAGTGATACTGTATTCACTATAGTATTTATGGATCTTATAATAAAAATTTGAACAAAAGTTCAATTTCCCCCATCGTTTATTTCGTTTGTAATCATAATTATAACTCAAATAGGGCAGAGTGCCCGCAATTTTTTGACATTTGTGAATATTCTTATATCAATGGCAAAATATCATTTGCACAAGACATTAATCGCCAATACAATTTTAAAATCATCAACAATACCTGTCATTACATCTAACTTCTAAATAGAGGTTACCAGTTCAAAATCTAATAACATAAATACTCATTAAGGTGATTGTGGCTCAGTTAAACCTAGTTTTTCTCAAATTGAATGATTGGCTCGATATAATATTTTTTTTTTTAGAAAATAACAATAATTAAATGTGACATTAATGTGACAAAGGTTCGCAAATGTTAGCAATGCCAAAATAACGAAAAGTTATATATATATATATATCTGTGTGTGTGTGTGTTTGTGTGTGTGTGTCTGTGTGTCTGTGTTTCTGTGTGTCTGTGTCTCTCTCTGTGTGTGTAGTATATGTGTCTCTGTGTGTGTTTGTGTGTGTCTGTGTCTGAGTGTGTGTGTGTTTGAGTGTCTGTGTGTGTGTCTGTGTGTGTGTGTGTGTGTGTGTGTATAAAAAATTACCTTTTTTATTGTTAACATAATGTCATTTCCTTTTTTGTTTTCTCGATTTTCTCTGGATTGATGTTGTGTTTGAAATCATCGAGTAACTGGAACACCATCGTGCCGTCATTTTTAGTTAAGCTTGACATCAAAACTGTGTATACATCATAGACTGTCCAGATCAATACGATGGAGCCGTAGATAACGAAAAATGTTCTGTGACGTAACAAAAATACTGATTAAAATTTTTAAATGGAATACATATATCTATAATGTTATAGACATCCCCATGTGTTATATATTTTCTAATGAGCCTCTGTGGCCGAATGGTTACTACATCGGACTTTAAACCATGAAGTCTCTCACCTCTTGTTAGCGCGTGCTGGAGTCTCACTGGAACATTAGCTGATGTTGTGAGAAAGTTTGCCAGTTTACTAGAGGAAGTCCGGTGGTCTCTTTACGGGTACATTTTTATCGGGTTCTCTCCTCCACTGCTAAAAACTTTCCGCCAGCATATAACTGAACAATTATTGTGTATGAAGAAAAAGAAAGAGCAAAGGGAAATATATGAAAAAAAATGAGTTCTTAGCAATTTAGCAATAAGATTTACCTCCCTTCATGTAAAATGAATTAAGTAATATTAAGTTTTTGGTTCTAACCTTTGTAAATGAATTTGATTTTTAAAACTAGTAGTAAGTTATGTAAACAAGACGGCCATGAAAGGTGGCATATGAATAATATAAGAAAAGATCGATATTGGATTGGAAGGGTGCCTTTTTCTCTCTCAAACTTACACACAGGTATATATAAATATCGCGACAAACGTGGTTTACTTACATGTCACATCTCTTAACATTTGGCTACAAAAGCATGGTGGAATTGATGAGCATATATAATTGATTTATGTGATCGCCGCTCGCTATTGAAATATGAGTATATAAAATCTAAAATATTTGTAACTGGAGTAATTTTTGTTTTTAGTTGTTTTTGTACCTTATAGCTGAATAAATTTGAAAAAAATATCTTTTTATCTTTTTGCTTATACTTACATTGCAAATATGGCTTTTGCATTGTATTCAGTATTTCTTGGACATTTTATATCACTGATTTCAACAGGTGCTGTGACTTGCAATTTTTTGTAAACTGTGATTAAAAAGTTAAATTTCTTGAAACATATCGATATTAACAAAATTCAGAACAATCAGAATTTGAGCTTCACTTTGATTTTCAAAGAGTACACCTTTTCATAAGGGACCGCTTCCAATGATCTAGTGGCAGAGTCTCCAAATGTTCCAAGTTTGATTCCAGTACCACGCCATAACAAATACTTTTAAAACTCGTATAAAAGTAGAAATAATAGTCTTGTTTGCGATTACTCTGTTACCTGTTCTATAGCGGTTGTTGAGACGTCTGTACCAATTTAAAGAGGACTTATTTCTCACTTATTTCGAATTTGGATTTGACTGTGGACCTACAGCGGGTGTGATCGGTCAACAGGAGAAGCTTACTCCTCCATGACACCTGATCCCACCTCTTGATTTCCAGAGGTCCGTGTGTTTCCAATATTGACCAGTTTCGTCTATATATCCTGGAGATCCCGAAGATTCATGCTGAGGTTTTTATAAACCGTTTGTACGCGAAGCACACGACATAAAAAGTGAAAGTATTGGATCTTTTGGATCAGACATAAAATTCTAAATATCTGAGACATAAAACTATATATTTTGTTTGGCTTACATATTTCACCAATACTCAAAATGTATTTGGATCATTTTCATTGATATATGGAACAACATTGATCCATCACTTGCAAGTGTCAATTAAGGTAATACCCATTATTGATATTATTATGGATAAAAGTGATTATTTAATCTACATAATTTTATATATTGTCATTTGTGGCCGTTATTGATTTACTAGAATATCAGCTAATTGTTCCCAGCAATATACAAATCACAGATGCCAAAATATTAATCTGCAGTATGTTTAGTATACACTATAAAAAGCTGGAGAACATTGGAAAAAACACAGACTTCCATAAAATTCTGGAAATCCAGAAGTAAGAACAGGTGCCATGACGGAGTAGGCATATCTTTTTGACCGCTCGGTCAAGTTAAACTATATTTGAAATATTTCGAATGAAATATGTAAGGAAAAACTATTCGCCAAAATTGTTAAAGGCGATTCAACTACCGCCATTTTACAATACCAAATAAAAAAGAAATCTATTTTTGCATTGTGTTACATGTACGTGTATGGGAAAGTATAAAGTTCATGCACCAGTGGTTTGTTGTTGATCCTTTAGTATATTGTAACTGGGTTGCTATAAAATAAAATACATGTTGATTAGTTTCAGCAAATCAAAAATGAAATATCATTACCTACCCGTATTGATGATTATTCTTGCTTCTTCTGCAGAACAGGAGTCAGGGATACAAAATCCGATCTCTATGATACTAATCAATTGCTTTATCACCTGCAATATATTTATACAGGTAAGTATTCAATTTTGAAAATTATTTTGAGCCAATCCTTCCTAGCGTTGGGGCGAGAAATATATGTTATTGAGTAAGGCGTCGTTGTATGATGATCACAAAATCTAAGACACAATAGGTTATTTATTACGTAAGTGGCCATTTGGGTCCAGTTCCAAACCATATTTACCATACCATTTTGTGTATAACAAAAAATAAAGTATGGCGGGCACAAGATAGCAGAACAAGGACGGAAGGCAACGAAATATAGTCAGACAACCGTGTTATTTAGGTGAAATAAAGGAATATTACATTCATAACTGGCATTGACAATGAAACGTGGTGTAACGAACACTCTCAAGACGAAAACAGATTATCACTGAAACACACGCTTCACTTGCATGTAAACAACATGTAACAAATATTGCATTCAAATAAGTAATATAAGTAAAACAAAATTGCGTAGTAACATAGACAATGACGTCATAGATATCTGTTACACTGATTCCGGAGACGTTTCTTAAAGAAATAATATTTCCTAGTTTTTTTTTAAAGTAAACTTGCGTGAGCAGAGTACATCTTGTATTGCGCAAACATGTGAATTAAGAGTATTAAATACATACCCGTGATGTTGTCGTATTTGATTTTGATAATTTGATGCCGGCTGTGCAATACTGCCCTTTAAAGTATCCGCTTTCAGTCGACATTGAGAACGACTTGGTCTCACGTGGCACAACAATTTCTCGACTTTCATCATAGGAGCCCATCCAGAATCGATTTCCATCTAAAACTCCGGCCGGTATCTTTCCTTGACCATCTATAACTAATGAAGTATGGAATGTATAGATATATTTCACTGTTTACTTAGATAATCAAGAAAATCAAATCAGATTATAATCGGAACAATACAAGTATAAGGTAAATTTCCCCCTTTTTCATGAGATGGTATAAACTCTGGGTTTGACGTCATATTGACAGTGCGGCACACGTTCTACCACTACGTTGTAGTTTTATAGAGATCACTCTTATACACAACCTCTGAAACTATATGGCTTACTATGGTTATCATAAAAATTGCAGAGATATTTGTCATGCAGTAGATATTTACATTTGACCTATCATCAAATGTCTGACACGTGGTGTCAATGTGCATGTTTGACGTCATTTGATTGTGATTTCAAAAGCACACAAATATTTGACGAACCATTTCATTGTTACGGAACAATAGAAAAGTCTGCAAAAAATGCTGTGACGGGTAAGTTGCTGTTATTAGATGGATTAGAGAACATTCAAACAAACAAGATTTAATGTCTTATATACACAGCCAAAATTGCAAGCCCTTTATATGCGTAAACATGCTTTAACAAATGTTATAAACATATGTTAAATGCATGTTGAGGACCATGCATGAAAAATGTATGTAATAAAAACATGTATCACGCGTGTATGTAAGACGTATGTTGGCATAAAACAAACCCACTGATGTCTGATTGAGTGGCCTATGCTGGGATACCCACTGTTTTCTGATTAGGAGAACTAGGCTGGAATACCCAATAATGTCTGATTGGGTGACCTAGGTTGAAATACCCACTGTTTCCTGATTAGGAGAACTAGGCTGGAATACCCAATGATGTCTGATTGGGTGACCTAGGTTGGGATACCCACTGTTTCCTAATTAGGAGAACTAGGCTGGAATACCCAATAATGTCTGATTGGGTGACCTAGGTTGGGATACCCACTGTTTCCTAATTAGGAGAACTAGGCTGGAATACCCAATAATGTCTGATTGGGTGACCTAGGTTGGGATACCCACTGTTTCCTAATTAGGAGAACTAGGCTGGAATACCCAATAATGTCTGATTGGGTGACCTAGGTTGGGATACCCACTGTTTCCTAATTAGGAGAACTAGGTTGGAATACCCTATAATGTCTGATTGGGTGACGTGGGTTGGGATACCCATTGTTTTCTGATTGGAAGAACTAGGCTGGAATACCCAGTAATGTCTGATTGGGTGACCTAGGTTGGGATACCCACTGTTTCCTGATTGGGAGAACTAGGCTGGAATATAAGCCTTTGATTAATATGTATAAAGATACCAACATATGTTTTCAACACACATGTAAAACACAGGGAAACAAGATAACTAACAAGCATTTCAGAACGCATGTTTTCCGTATGCTATATTGTACATAAATTCTTAATATAAAAATTTCAGATACCAAAGTATAATTCATTTGGATGTCCAGGATATAGGTACAAATGGACAAACACGGACCTCTTGAAATCCAGAGGTGGGATCAGGTGCCATGGAGGAGTAAGCATCACCTGTCGGCCGGTCACACCCACCGTGAGTCCACGGAATGATTTACCTGTGAAAAAAAAATAGACGAAAACGCAGGAAGTCCCCAACATGCGTTTCCCGTAAGAGAAACATATTTTACGGATGTTATATACATACGTAAAAACTGCGTTGCAATCACTGCTTTGTATCAATACATAGTCTGCAGTTAACTTTTTAGAAGTAACATACAAAAATTCAGTTTAACAGTACTTTTCACTACTCTGGTTATATCTTGGAGTATTTTAAATGAATATGAATGGTTGTGATGTTTTAATATTTCCCTTTACATATTATAACGTAGTAGTGATGTCAAAATTGTATTTCCGCCTACGTTTAGTTTGGTATGTTACTGCACCGCGCTAGATATTAAAAAACAATAACATCCTATGCGCTATCGTCCCTTTTTACGTGGAGATGTGATAAAAATGAGTAAAAAACTGCCGCAAACTTTAAACTTCACAGAAATATTCGATTATAAAAGAATTGATTCAAAATTGCAAAAGAGCAACTTGTAGCAAATTTTTAATGATTTCATAAAAACCCATTAAAATTAATCATTATATTGAAAATTAACAATCTAATCTGATTGAAAGAAGTAACTCTAGATGACACATCAGAAAACAAAAAAGTGCTGTAAGTAATATTATTTTACACATGTAGATTTACAGTTAGAATAAAATATATGTTTAGCTATACAGTATATCTGGAACTTTTCGCTTCTGTTTAATTTTTGCAATTTTCGCCCTTACATGAGAGGGTGGATTTAAAATGAAAGCGAATTGATCAAACTAAATAATTGAAGCACTGCAATACATTTCATCATTGAGACTATGGTGATGTAGGGCGAATTTAAGAAGTTGTGAATAAGTTTTCTGTTGTTAAAGGGCAAAAATAACCAGGACCAAAAATAACTAGGTATACGGACATTCAAACAATACATTTGAACACTTGGAAAATTCTATCTGCAGTTTATAAATCCTCAAAGCTTTGTATGTTGATATCATTTAGAATATAGAGTATCATAAACATAATACCAAAGTTATTATGCTCAAGACGATATCGTTTCTGTCAATTAAACTTCATCAATTGAGCTCCAGTATTTGTATTTTCTAAAGAGAAAGTGATATAATTCATTTGATTGACACAAATGTATTACAATTATATGAAACTTACGACGAAGTGACCACTCCTTTTGATTATCAAGATCATTCAAAATTTGTTTAATATCACGTTCACAGGTAAATGATATGTTGAAGCCTTCTCTCTTCGCAGATTTCAAATTTTTCGGGGATACGTATGCTGAAGCCGATCGGTAAAACATTCCATATCCGGAAAATATATCCCGGAAGTCATCCGATGTTAATAAATCATAATCTGTATCAAAAGCTTCCTCCTCGTAATCGGACAAAATATGCTCCTCAAATGACGGAAGGCGAAAATTTTGAATGTCTTGATAACAAACAATTTGTGGAAATCGTGATAGCACACATATTAAAATTGTCAAAATTTTGAAAGCCATAATGGAATCCATGATGAATTAGTATGCCAAAGTTCCCATTACAAGTCTTGTTTGTATAAAAATATTGAAGAAAACGAGGGAAACGACAAGGTTAATTTATCAATATCCGTTGTGTGCATTCAAATGTCGCAAAATATTACATTTAGTCATTTCTATGATAAATCAATAATTTCTTATCATTTATAAAAGATAAAAATGTTAATTTTTCATTCCTTTACATCAAGTTATAATCATTATTACATAATGTTAAAAGGGATGATGATTACTTTATCTGACATTCATAATAGCTAAGGGTATCTGACAAAGGCACTTGTATAAAATCTCCGGGGCGCACCCAACATATGTATACATTAACACGAGTGAAAACGCACCCGATCCATATATGCATTAACATGGGTACAAACGCACCCATGTTTATAAGATAGCATTATATGTATATATAAAGAGCGGATGCAGCCAGCTCATGAATAATAATAATAATAATAATAATAATAATAATAATAATAATAATAATAATGATAATAATAATATAATGATAATAATTATAATAATTATAGTCTTGATACTAATAATTCGTCATTTTTCTGCACGTGATAATATAGCTTATAGAGAAAAATCAGACGTTAAATTATTGTCATTTGGTTCGTCTTTAAAGTGATCTGTCACTAATGGCCGTGCTAACAGTCAAAATTTTATTTTGGCTTAAACTTATGTTATTTTTCGTTGTTGTTTAAGAAATCGGCGACAGCACGCAACAACGATCAACGGCGACGACGACGATGACGATGATGATGATGATCATCATTTCCTATAATATGTCTAGAAAGTAAAGTGTTAATAAAAGTGATGATAGAGATGATAGTTAATGTGTTTCAGGGATCGACGACATTAACTTTCTATCACGTTATCTATGACCGGATATTACGTCTGCATAAAGTGTACCACGCGCCAGAGGCACTGCAACAATACTTTTTGTTAGATATCTTAATAAGTTATCACACCATGTTACTTGTACAACTTGTCGTCTTAAGATAACACTACAAGGTACCGTACTAAATGCTTGAACAGTGACATCATCTTGCCGCAAACTACACCGCTTGTTTGTTGTTTTATATCCCGTCAAAAATGTTTCACTTATACTGAAGTATCACCAGCTTTAGGTGAAGTGCTATAGACTGACACCAATGCAGTGAGGTTTATTTTATGTACCACGCCTTCCGCGACACCTGACCTCGGTTTTCTGTCTCATTCTAAAGACTCGTGACTTTCGTTTCGTATGCCGAGCGCTTGGCGAAGGAACAGTCATCACCATCATTTTAAAGTATTTGGTATAACCAGGTCCGGGAATCGAATCCGGGAACTTCAGATTGCGAGCCACTAGACCACCAAAAGCGGTTACACTACACCGTGTTTAGTGTAAATATGCATGGGAAGGTTATAGCAAGTGTTTTGATTGAAAAGCCATAATGACTACCATAACGTGCAACATTGGTCTAAATTCTCGTCCGTATATTCTTTGAATTTCACTTCTCAAACCGGTCATTTGACGGTGGAACTTGGAACTTGCACTACGTTTTGAAAATCTTTGGTGCGACTATGTGTTTTTTTTACTTATTTTTGTGGTATTTATATCTATCGTTACTTATAAATGTCCAGACAGATGTATAATCATGCTTAAGGATTCTCTTTCATAGAATTTTGAAAATATCTTTTTAATACCATTAAATGTTTCTATTTACGCTAACTGCATCCAACCGCTTACAGTGGTTTAAATAGTAGTAGAACATTCAATTTGCAAGCGAAAGGTCCCTGGTTCGATACCTGGTATTAGGTACAAAAAACCTTTAAAAATGTAGCGACTGTTCCTTCGCCAAGTACCCGGATTACGAATTGAAAGTCACGGGTGTTTCGGTTGAGACTGAAAAGAGATCTCATTTCTGGGTATGCAGAACACGTAAAAACCCTCATTGCAGTATCGTCAGTTCATAGCACAGGTCATAATTTGTGGCACTTCATCTGTAGTGGATGACAACTTCATATAATTAAAACAACAAAGAAGCAAAATATTCTGCTTCACCAGTCACGATACAAGTTAAAACGCTCTATAAATTCCTTATATAAACTATTAAAAATACTGTTAGCTGTGTTTGCCAATATATTATTTCTACTTTTAATACTTGTATTTGAGTATTTGATGTACAATATTATAAACATAATACCAAAATTATAATGCTCAAGCCGATATATATAAATTCTGCAAAAATATTAAATACGGGCTATAATATTAAAAATATCTCAAAGTTTGAATCTTTAAGGTCAGACTTACAAAAACATAAATTTCTATGTATTTTGTGAAAAATAAGGTATGGACTCGAAGTCACCAAATTTACTCAATACTCAAGCTCAACTAACTTTTGACGATTTGAAGGTAAAAACACGCAAACTTTATTCTGTAACTGAATATGTTTGTATATTGATGGCATACAATTGTAAATAATGATAGAAAATATTGCTCATTTAAAGAAAACGTCAGAAATATCAAAGACAGTTTGAATACGTACTCAAATTTTGAGTACCATATTTATTCAATTTTTGTTACAAGAAAATCATAAGTGTGATGCAAAAAATTTATATGTGAATGAATAAGAATCATATTTTTCCTATTCACTCAAATCCAAAAATGTTACAACCGAATGTATAGTCAAATAATGAAATGAAATTTGAGCTTGTGATTTGAGTAAATATGGTGACTTAGAGAGCGCAGGTCCAGTATGGTATGCATATACGAAGAAGTAAGGTTAAATTAATAACTTGCAAGTGAATAACTAGGTTTCGCGAGCAATTATCAAAACATATAACAGAAATTAAGAATGTTTATTCACGTGTATATCGCGTTCGTGTTATTGTATATCAAACTAAGAAGTAAAAAATGCAAGAAAAGTTTTTGAAAATAAACATTGCTATAGTCCGATTCATATAAGATGACGGGGCGCAGTAACCGTTTGATTACCATACGGATTATTCTATTCACTTTTCTGTTATGACAAGTTGTACGAGGTGTTATTCCATACTGGATACTGTTTTATGATGACAAGTAAGAACGATTACTCTAGTCTGTGTAATTTTAATTTCATGCATTACTACCTGAAATTTAAACTCGTCCAGGTTTAGACAGGGTTCACAAGACTCCACCTGCCAGGTTATATGGACTTTACTATACTGTCCGTTTTAGCCTTTATAATCTAATATTGGTCTATGTATTATGTTTTTATCTATATAGCTTTACGTCTATTAATATATTTTTTAAGTAATTCAAATATTAACTTATATTATCCGTATGCACAAAATCTTCATTTTTTCTGTCTAAATACGACAAAACGAGTGTCTTAACATAGTCTCCTTGACATTGTAACTCAGTTGGTGAATCGCCAAAATTTAAACAATAAGTTCTCTGTTTCGATACCCGATCGAGTCAATTTTTTAGAGATGATTTTCATAACCGATCTATAACATAGTCATAGATCATCTGAAATTCACTGGTCTATATTCTACAGTTTGTCTAAAATCGATTGCTTGTCTGAGATCTACTATTAGTGAGGAATATAGTGGTCTGAAAGCAACCGTCCAAAATCTGTTGTTGGTCTTAATTTTGCTGTTGGCCTGAAATATAATGCTGATCTGAAATCTACATTTGGTCACATTTTTTTGGCATGTTCCCTTGTCTGAAGTCTAGTTTGTATTAAATCTACTGAATATTTATTGTTAGTCTGGATTACAATAATTATCTGTAATCTACAAATGTTCAGAATGAGTTTGATCGGAAATTTACTAATGGTCCGAAAACCACCTTTGACTTGAAATCTAACTCTGGTTTTATATATATTCTGAAATCTGGGAACGGACCATTTCCACGACTTCTATGTAAAAGTCAATGTCTGTTCCTAACCAAGGGATAAGTGAACGTCATTGGTAGCTTGGATGAGACTTGAAACTGAAGACGCTAGTCACAGCAGGCACGTCATTTTAATGACATTTTCCTGTATTAGCAATGGTCGTAAATCGCAGGTCAAAATTTGTGTCATTTCACAGATAGGTGGTGGTGTCATATGTGTGTAAAATACTTTGCCGATTGTAAAACAACAAATAACAGCCAACATATTTCCTGATAACACAGTCCTCGTTTTCAGACGTTTGTCCAAATGTTTAAAACAAGAAAACAAAATAAAATGAAATCACTGTTTAATCATAAATAATACATTTCAAAATATAACATATAAACTTAAAACAATAAGGCATTTACTAGTATATTGATAAATTCCATCATTTTTTTTATAAATAAACAAAGTGTTGCGGTTGACGACGACGTTTTCATGTACTGTATTATTTACCAGTGTGACGCTTCAATAGAACTTTCTCAACTGCTAACAGCGGAGACTCGAGTGAAATGGACAGAACACATGCTATCATAAAACACATCATAAGGGACGCAACAAGGTGGTATACCTGAAAATATAGATAGGCATATTTAATTCATTCATCCCTAAAACATATTTGAACATATTAAATCATGTGGTTTCCATTGTTTTTATGGGTCGATTAGTTAAACCACATTTATTTTATTGATACCATTTAAACAATTTATGGCAGATGTCATAATTATCCATTTTATCGTATCAATTTTACGGGAGAAGCGTTCTGTTTCTTAATGGTTACTGGTAGCTATGGGAACAAGTAGGAAATTTTTATCTTGACAGTGAAATTCTAATAATGTTATGCTTCATTGCATAAACTGTAAAATTCATCCAGTTCAAAAAAGGTTCACGAGACTTCACTCCGTTACGTTATATGGGATTATCACATGCATATCTATACACAAGATAATATTTTCATCTACTAGAGTCTGCTAATCATTTTCATACTTTAAATAAATTATCTTACATATCATATGTTTAACCATTAGATATTATAAACATAATACCAAAGTTATAATGCTCAAGATGATATCGTTTCGGCCAATTAGACTTCATCAGTTGAGCTCCAATTTGAAAAGTATGTGTATTTTCAAAAGATAAAGTGGTATCATACAAGGCCAAATAATATCTCTAAACGTGTATAGCCGAAATCCGTCTAAGAGTAACCACGGAAAAAAATGACTATCTTAGCTTTAGACAGTACAACAACACAAAACGGGACCAATAATAGTACCGTTATGTTGTACAATACATGTACAAAACCGTATTTATGAACTGATGACCATCTTAATCACATAATCGCGTTTGATGTCAATGTTCTGCAAAATTTATGGTCGGTTTAATAGCCCTGTTCGCAAATACTCCGTTTCATTTAACTCAATATTTTGTTTCCTGTTCGAAAACAGTTGTTGAATCGTATATACGAATTGCGACGAGGATTCATTCCTGACTTATTTCATTTTAATTTGACTATGGACTCGCGTCGGATGTGACCGGTCAACAGGAGACGCTAACTTCTCCATAGCACCTGATCCCACCTCTGGATTTCCACAGGTCTTTGTTTGTCTAATGTTCTCTTCTAAACATACTGGATATAAATAATTTGGTATCTGTGATTTTTATATTTCAACTTATCACTAAACGTATTCATAAAACTAACTTAAAGCTTCAAACGCGTGATGCAATACAGATATTATCTTTACACTTATACTTACTAGTTCAAGATCCAGCTGATAGATGGAATCCCTCATTCCACTTAAGTAAGTAAGCTCTACTATCGGATTGATGAGATACACGAAGAAAGTCAGACGACTCAAGGGCACTAGCGCTTTCCATGATAAAATGGTGTTAATAAAACCTGGAAGAAAATACTCCATCAAAAGTCTTTGATCTTTTGTATTAGTGACTAACATAATTGAAAAATTGTCAAAATTGTTTATGGCCAGCCAACAAATGAATATGGATTCAATCATTTTGGACTATGTATGTTTTACATGTTTGTTCAGAAAATCAACAAAATTCCCTCTTATTCTAAATGGCTTGAAATAGATTAATCTGCAAATTGTGCGCTTAATGAGTTATTCTACTGTATCTGTATTTAGAAAGGGTAATGTAACATTTACCAAACATTTATACAGAATTTGACCATACTGTGATGTAATGACTAATAATTAGTTCAACTCGACTTGATTTATAATTACATACATTTGTGTCTGGCATGGTATAACTGAAATATTGCTGAATGTGGCGTGAAACAAGAAATAACAAACTAACATACCAACATCTCTCTCTCTCTCTCTCTCTCTCTCTCTCTCTCTCTCTCTCTCTCTCTCTCTCTCTCTGTTTATGTATGTGTGTTTGTGTGTGTGTATGTGTGCGTGTTTGTTTGTTTGTTTGTTTATCTTTGTTTAACGTCCCACTCAAGAGTATTTCACTCATATGGAAACGTCATCAAATGCCGATGTAGGGCTTCAAATTTTGGCCTATGCTTGGCACTGACGGCCATTGAGCAGTGAGGGTTCTCTAACGTGACGACACCTACTGTGACTCGGTTTTTACTATCTCATCCAACAGACAGGAAACTAACCTAACGCCAGCTCACGATCAAGAGTCGAGCACGCTACCGACTGAACCAGGCCGGCTCGTGTTTGTATGTGTATGTGATTGTGTGTATGTGTGTATTTGTGTGTTTGTGTGTGTGTGTGATTGTGTGTGTGTGTGTGTTATTTTGGAATTTAAATCATACCTGCATTTCCAGTGGTACAAGCAAATATCACCCAGCAAACGCAGGCTCCCCATAATGTCCTGTGCGTTGTTATATAGAGAGCAACGACATCTGGCGACAATTCCAAACCATTCAAGGCGTCATGGGTACCATAAAGGATCACAGACGCCAAAGCAGTTGCGACGGCCCAGCACAGCAAGTTGACGTACTGTTATAAAAATAAGTACATGGGATAAATTAGTTCTAAATTTCCTCCTGCCATGCAATGCAAACTGTTTGTAAGATCATTTGAATTCCCGTGTCAACTGCAATTTGACAGTAAGATTTGTATTTCCCTGTCAAATACAAACTGTCAGATAATTTGAATTCCCCTGTCAACTGTACACTGTCAGTAAGATAATTTAAATTCCCGTTATCTGCAAGCTGTCAGTATGATAATTTCCCTGTATGTTGTTACTGTTTTTATCTTGAAATACAAAAGCTGGATCAGTACCCGAAGTCACCAAATTTATTTAGTACTCAAGCTCAAGTAACTTTCCATGATTTTCAGGTAAATCTCGCAAATATATTTTGTAACTAGATGTTTGTATATTTATGGCACACAATTGTAAATAATGATAAAAAAATATTGCTCATTTGAAGAAAGCTTCACAAATATTAAAACATTGTTTGAAAGCGTACTCAGATTTTGAGTACCGTAGTCAATGTATTTATTCATTTTTACAGGAACATCAAAAGTGTGACGAAAACATTTATACGTAAATGATGAAAACTAATAATGTTTCCTAATCACTCGAACTCAAAAGTTTTACAAACGTTTATATAGTCAAAATAATGAGATAAAAGTTGAGCTTGAGTATTGAGGCAAAGTTGGTAGCTTTGGGCTCATGAGATGCCAAATTAACTCAGTGCTTTTTATGATTTTAAAACCACACAGCATATATGTTGAAACTGGCTATTTTTATGTTTATTTATTTCAATTGTAAATACTTGTGAGCATTATTGCTCCTTTGAAGAAAACTTCAAAAATATAAAAAAAGTTAATAAAACTTAGTAAAATTGACCACAATACGCAAGTAATTTTTCCATTTTAATATTATAATTTTTACACCGTCCTGTATGTGTATGAAAATGAAAAAAATATGAAAAATGAAATCACATCCAGAGGTTTTAAAAACAACAATAAATTCAAAACAATGAAACTTGAGTATAAGGTAAATGTTTTAACTTTTTAAGTTTGTATTTCAAATTTTGTTCCAACAAAATTTCTTTATTTATCTTTATTTATAAAACGGTTCATTGGTATGGTTATTTTCAATAGAATAAACCCCGTTTTTAACTATAATTTTAATCCAAAGTTATGAAAAAAGGCCTTAATCTAACTCATTCCTCAATATGATCGATCTCTATTGTATATTAAAAAAAATAATTCATTCCCTTTGGCATAAAATATTAGGGAAAATGAAATGAATTGAATGGATGTGGACTGGATATGTACAAACACAACACCTTATTCAGCTTGGCACGGCAGTCCAGTTTGTAGAGGATATATCCTGTTATAATTCCCATCAAATAGGGTCCGATTCTACAGTATGGCTTTTCATAATACAATGTCCAAGGTGAAGGTTGGCTGCAAAAGAACACAAAAGACTACTTATCACAGTCACCTTGTCACAACGGGATTATTTCAAACAGCAGTAGAATAATGAGGCGTTTAATCCTTCCAACCCTACAGACCAATGTAGATAGGTCTAATTCTATAGAAATGAGCACACCATTTAGAAATTTAGGGGTGAAAGGGTTAATATTTCAGAAATAAGTGAGCTAGTGTGTTTTTCATCCTTGGTTTAGATTCAAACATCGCTTCACAGTTTTCATTTAAAAATCATTTGATGTATGCAGGGTAAATAAGACTCGGAGACTTAACAATTGTATTTAACTTGCATTAGAGAATGCGGTCGATCTTAGGTAATTCCGCTGTCACCATCAGAAGGTATTACCCTGTTACAGTGGAAGTTACAGGATTAGTAACATTAAACAATTCCACCGAAATTTGAGTCGGATACATTTTTTTTTCCAAATTTAATGTATTTGCGACTACATATGATTTTGTTATTAGGACATGCGCGAAATGTAAATCGATTATAAACGGAAAAGTAATATACATTTTATGTATATCTGATATGTAATAAATATAATACAGATATCCCTATATTAAAGGTACCGAAGTTCAAAGGGCAATGTGAATAAGTTTCACAAGGACCGAAAAAAATCGAGGCTCTCTAGTGGTAACCAGATCGGATTTGATTTACAGTATCAATTTTACTAACTTGTTTGTTTGTTTATTTTTTTTCACCCCACAGTAAATAATATTTCAGTTACATATTGAGTCCAGTTTTCATGATGGATTAGAGAACCCGAAACCATCATACGCGGGAAGAGACCACAGGCTTTCCGCACGTTAACTGGCAAAAAAAATCACACTAGAGATTACAGCTGGACCCGAGGAGAAGTGAAAAATGTCATGGTTTAAAGGGGCATAAGCTGTGTTTATCAAAAACAATTATTTCTAATTTTCTGCTTTTACTACATACACATAATGTGCAATAACAAATAAGAGCTGTACACAAGCATAAAAAAGTGTGAAAATAAAATCAGGTCCAGTTTGGTATTCATATACAAATACTAAGACTAAGATAATCAATTGTAATTGAAAAAGTGTCAAAGCTGGGCTTATCAAAGCAATTGTCACAATATATACAGGAATTTAATATTTTCATGTTTGTGTATATCTTTCTTGTTATTGTATATCAATCCAAGTTGTAAAAATGGGGAAAAGGAAATTTTGGAAAAATCACAGCTAGTGCCCCTTTAAAGTGTGATGTTCTAACGACTCGGGCACGGATGACCTAGATTAAGCATTAATTAGGACTTAGAAATAATGTATGTTCTGTTCAAATATTTCGCGGAAAATATACACCTTTTAAAACTATTTTAAGTTTATTTGTTATTCAAGTTTACTGATGATAAGCTTTCTGTGAATAATCAATATATGTTCTCACAATTGTGGTCAAAAACAAATTTCAGCGACGTGTAGTTTACAGTTACAAATACAATTTACAGTATCAAATATATATTTATAAGTAATTATGGAAATTAATACCAAACATACCTTTCATCTCTGGGCTTGAAACCATACACTATAGGCAATTCATAATGTCTGGCAATGACCCCAGAAGCGATCCATGAGCCCAGTAATACCACACCAATTAAAAAGAAACCTTTATACACCGAGCTGCGGGAATATACAGGGATATATAAGTTAAATTTCGACATACTTGGTCAATTATAAATAGAATAATTACATTGTGTAATCTTATTGAGAGAGAGAGAGAGAGAGAGGGAGAGAGAGAGAGATTACACTGGATAATTCAACTTATTTAAAATCTTATCTAAAACAAATCTGCTAAAATTAGCAAATAAAGGTCTACCAAGGTAACTTGGCACATTCGGGTTCTTTCAGAAACCAAACCAATACTATCTATTTTCCAAATATAGGAATGCACCGGTAAAATGTGACTTAATATATGACTGCAGCTCTAATGTTTTAGTTGCCGAAAACAAGTACCTGTTGTGATTAAATTTTGACTCGATGTATTTTTAGCATGCGACATTTTACCTCGGTAGACCTACAAATGAGTAACTGAATCATCATATATTGCTTGATATCTATTTCTGGAAGCAATCGTGGTACACAGAATTATTAATTGCCACAGTTATTGATATTGATAAGAACGTATGTAGATAAAAAATAGGTTCTGTCTGATGTGGAAATTGAACACAATTGTTTCTAGATTTAAAGAATGACACAATATCGATTTTGTAGCTATCATGCCATTCATCGATATCTTTTTGTTTTATAATCGGTATATTTCCGTTACAAATATGAGGAAATCACCAGCTTTGGATGGAGTGCCAATGAAATGAACGTTCTTTAGTCATTGTATTTTTACAACTTATTTTTATAACTTTGGTATGATATTGTCCTGAAATATTAGATATGACACGATATCAGGAATGGATTCTGAAAGCCTACTAGTAGATTGAAACAATGTGTTTATGAAACAAAAATGCCCCCGGTCCCAACAAGTTTCTATGCTGGCCATGTAATGTCAGTGAAGTGCACTCCTGGGGCATGTGATTTCTGTGGAGTGTAAACAACCCTTAGATGAACTTATTGTCGAAGTTTGGTTCCTGTATCACAATCCAAACTGTAAATATTGCAATGTCCTACATTTTGACCCCACCCCAACCCCCAGGGACATGCGATATCAGTGAAGTGTGAGCAACCTGTAGATGAACGTACAGTCCAAGTATGGTTACTGTATCACAATCCAAATATTACATTTTAAATGTAAGCGGGACGGAATTACGGACAGACAGACAGACAGACACACGGACGTTCCAAACACTATATGCCCCTGACAGACCTTTCAGGCCGGGGGCATAAAAAGGTTAACCATCTAAACGAGTTTTAGTTACTGACGATACTTACTAAAACAATGGCAAAATAAGTAATGGACTAACAAGATAGAACTGCATATCATTTGCCAGGTACCAACTCCAATACATACACTGAAAACGTAATAAAATAGTAAACAGAATCAGTCTAAAACATATTTTCAGTAGTTTTTAATGACGCAAATTATCATGTAATCTTTAGACTTAATTATATAATATGTATATTTCTATCCATATGTGAATTATAAATCAACGCAATATTATAATAAGATTCTTTACACAAATTCTCGGCGTTTCTTGGCGTCAATTGCAAAGAATATAGATCATTTCACAACTTAACATAAACGTCCTGTGCATGTGTGTGTCTGTTTGTGTATGTGTATGTTTGTGTGTGTGTTTTGGGTGGTCGTGTATTTGTGTTTATGTATGTATATTTATGTTTGTGTGTGTGTATGTGTGTTTGGGTGCGTGTGTTTGTGTTTATGTGTAGCTATGTGTGTGTATGTGTGTTTTTGGTGCGTGTGTTTATGTATATCTATGTATGTGTATGTTTGGGTGCGTGTGTTTGTGTTGATGTGTATCTATGTGTGTGTGTGTGGATGCGTGTGTATGTGTTTATGTGTATCTGTATCTATATATATATATATATATATATATATATATATATATATATATATATATATATATATATATATATATATATATATGTGTGTGTGTGTGTGTGTGTGTGTGTGGATGCGTGTGTATGTGTTTATGCATGTGTATCTAAGTGTTTGTATGTGTTTGTCTGTGGCGTATGTAAATATGTTACGTGTTACGCTATAAATATTTCTATATACCTTATCCTTCGGATCTTCAGCAAAATTATTTATATACAATATGTTCCTCCACCAGGACCCCTCACATTCCTGGTACTCAAATCCCTCTTGAGGCCATAAAGGTCCATTGTACACGTACTTATTAAGTACGGCATAGATCATCAGGAACAACATGTAGGTGGGGGTCAATCTGTAAATATAAAAAATTCTCATTAATCTTAAAGTATTATATACATAGTACAAAGTTATAATGCTCAAGACGATCGTTTCTGTCAATTTGACTTCATCAGTTGAGCTCCGATTTAAAATAGATCGTACCCAACTTGTATTACGTTATTTAGTCAACGAACGAGACGGAGTCGATAGTACTCTGTAACGTAATTTGGGTACGATCTAAACTGCTTAGCTCATTTAACCAAATAATCATTATTTATACCAAATGGATAAGTTATTAAAGCATTATAAACATAATACCAAAGTTATAATGCTCAAGACGATTGTTTCTGTCAATTTGACTTCATCAGTTGAGCTCCAATTTAAAATGGATTTTCTACCGGGAAGGTGGTACCATACAAGGCCAAATAATAAGATTTAAATGCATAGCCGTCTAAGAGAACCACTGTAAAAAAAATATTGCTATCTTAGCTTTTGAAGAATTTTAGAATTTAAGAGATGTTATCAGTGCGAAATATTACTTGTGAGGTGTATTTTATAGGGAAATTAAATGGACAGTGGCAAATCTGAATTAAAATATATACAAAGTACAGATACCAAAAGGTTATTCGGTATATTTAATAGTTAAGTTTAATAGATAGTTAATGCTAAATAGTTAGTTAAATTTAATAGATGTCTGCATTTAAATAAATAAACATTACAGATATCAAAGGCTTATTTATATTTAAATTTTAGTAGTAGATCAAGTAGGTAATGTAAGTTTGATCAGAATAAAAGAAAATACACATATCAATGTGCTAATAGACAAGATACAAATCCAAATATTTAACACATAGAGACCGTTGGACAACCGAGAAGTTAGAGCTGATGTTCCGGAGTTATCTTTCCCTACCGAATTAACATTTTAAATGTTTTTACACAACAAAGTATGTTACTATGATAGTTAAATCTAGCAATGGCCATCCTTGATATAGTAAAATCCCTATAACCTGGCGAGGTGGAGTCTTGTGAACCATTTCTTAACCTGGATGAATTTAAAATCAAGGTAATAAAGCATATCATTAAAATTAAACTGTCAAGAGTTATCGTTCCTACTTGTCACCATACATAAGAGACTATCCAGTGAGGAATAAAACGTTTTTCCCGTGCAGCTTGCCATAACCAAAAAGTGAGTAGAATCATCCGTATGATAATCAAAAGGTTAATCCGCCCCGCCATCTTATGTTAATCTGACAATAGCACAAGATACTGTGCTTTTTATATCTCGGTTTTTATTTGTTTGTTTGCTTTTTGTTGTTTAACGTCCCACTCAAGATTCTTTCACCCATATGAAGACGTCACCAAATCCCAGTGAAGGGCTTCAAATCTTGGCCTATACACGGCACTTACGGCCATTGAGCAGTGAGGTCTTTAACATGCCGACTACTACTGTGACGCGGGACCTCGGTTTTTACTGTCTCATCCGAAGGACAGGAAACCAACCTGCCTCCGGCTAGACTCGAACTCACGACCTCAATGATCAAGGGTCGAGCGAGCTACCGACTGAGCCAGATCGTTCCTCGGTTTTGACTTAATCAAGGATAAAATAAGATTTTATTCTGATTAAATTTCCAAAAGTGACAAAAATATGATCGTGTACGATGGAGACGGGTTTCTATTCTACACTTATATATGCTTATAACAATTACCATAGGATCATTCCTTTAGATTACCATAATTAAAGATTAAAAAAAAATTCGGATAGAGATAAACAATGGAAATCACTAATCCTATTTCACATAAACGTACCTCCAAAATCTGTGAAAGTAGAATATCACCCAGTTCATTTTACCATTTCTTTTCTTTAGTTCTGTTAAAAGGATGTATGCAACAAGAAACCCACTGTAGAAAGAGAAATCAGTGTTATCAAAAAGTATCCAACCATCATAATAGATCTCACAAATTTCTGCATTCATTGAGAACATCCGTCGCCGAGCTGTTATAGCATTAGGCTCTGAAACATATTGTATTTCAGCTCTGAGCAGCCCAGATTAGAAACTCAGCTGATTTGTGAGAATTTTCTTCCGCAAGGTCTGTGGTCTCTTCCCGGGTACATTGAAACCGGGTTTTATCCTCCACCATTTAAACTGTTTGTCATCATATAAGAGAATAATTGTCCAAAAGCACGATTTGTTAACAAGAAAACAAATTAGCAAATTGTACGACAAAAATACTACAAAGATTGATGGTATTCGTGGAAAATGTTATCAAATGAGAGACAAATGGGAGAAAAGAGCTGAATAAAATAGTATATCAATAACAACTCATTTTTTTTAAATATTGTGACGAGGAAGTAACTAAATTGTTATTAGTGTTTTCAATGCTTGAAGGGGCATTAACTGTTTTTACCCCCAAAATAGATTTTTTTTCTACTTTTACTATTTGTACATGATGTACAATAACACAGACATAAAAAATCTTAATATCTTTAAAAAATATCTTTTGAAAATTAGGTCAGGTCCTGTAGAGTATTCATTTACAAACAGTAAGGTTGAATTAATCACTTGCATTTGAAAAAGTGCCAAACCTAGGTTCCTCAAGCAATTTTCACAATATATATAGTAATTTAAGAATTGTTATGCCTGTGTTTATCTCTTTTTATTGTATATCGATCTAAGTAGTAAAAAGGAAAAGTTAATTAATGCTCCTTTTAAAATTTCGAGTTTATCAGCAGGTGTTTATAACTATATTTTATTTGTTTACCTCAAGGCGAAAAACGAATCAACAGATACTGTAGCATTTAATATTGGTGCCGCAGAAATCCTTGTCTTAAATATCGGGTACGTCACAAGGATATTAGCTGAAATATATGAATATGTAGATTTAAGAGCAGCAGGTGCAATAGCATCGCCTCCAAATGGTTTTCTTTATAAATGCCAATCAATTCAGTCCTGTTTATGTGATGACGTCACATCATCTGCAATGATGTGGGCCAGTTTAATCAAATTCTGAACTTTGATCTTATAGTTAAGACTACCATAAGGTTTTCAAGAATATATCAAGTTTTGAGTAATTGGGGTCTAAGTATGAAATTAGTTTCTAAAACCTGATTTTTTATACGACGACGAGAAACATATAGGTGCAACACAGCTACAAAATACGTTGCAATTTAAATCCTTTAACTTCATAATATCATCGATATTTTCACAAACACACACACACACACACACACACACACATGGCTAAAGACAACATCAAATCACTGTTATGCAATTCACTTGAGTCAGGGTTATCTTACAGTGAGGGTTCCCCTACGTGCCACGCCTGCCTGATATGGGACGACCTCCAGTTTAAGTACCATCCGAAAGACATGGGAACTGACAAATTGACCTTGTATAACAGTCACTTCCATATAACAATCACTACCATATAACAGTCACTACCATATAACAGTCACTACCATATACCAGTCACTACCACATAACAGTCAGTACCACATAACAGTCACTACCACATAACAGTCAGTACCACATAACAGTCACTACCACATAACAGTCACTTCCATATAACAATCACTACCATATAACAGTCACTACCATATACCAGTCACTACCACATACCAGTCACTACCATATACCAGTCACTACCACATAACAGTCAGTACCACATAACAGTCACTACCATATAACAGTCACTACCATATGACAGTCACTACCACATAACAGTCAGTACCACATAACAGCCACTACCACATAACAGTCACTTCCATATAACAATCACTACCATATAACAGTCACTACCATATACCAGTCACTACCACATACCAGTCACTACCATATAACAGTCACTACCATATAACAGAGTTTTGGTATGACTTCCCACTTGTGAGTCAATGTTTCATATTGATAATCAAAATATACTTTAGACTTTGTCAAAGTATCATATGATTTGTAAGTCAATACGCCGTGAGGTCATCAAAACTCCCGACGGTACCTGATCCCATCTTTCGGATAATTATCGTATTTTTAAATAAATAAACTTCTTTATAAAGGCCACCTGTCTGTATCGGTTACTTTAACCAGTGACTTTTATCAACAAGTTTTTCTGTATTTAGTGCTTTCTACATATATAATGTGTCATCTGTAGGTAAAATCCTAAACAATATATAAAGATGGTAGATATTACACGTGTATCTGGAAATTCAAAAGTTGGATCTGGTGAGTGTTATCATGTCCTGCTGACAGGTCACATTCACTTATCACCTGCATTCCAGTCTATTTCAAAACCAATGAAAATAAAATCCATTTTACTTACTACTCATCTTTGAACTGTACAAAAATGAATGTCCTATGACCACCCAGGTGATACTGAAGAACCTAATGCCATGTAAAACTGGGAATGATCCCTGGGACTCTCCGGTGTGTAATAGCCTCTTTGTATTCTCCATTATAGAAAAACACAGTAAAAGCTGCAACAACAGACCTGCAACCAAAAAACGACATATTTTCAATTTTACTATAGCAAAATCATTGCCTTAAGATGTTTTTCATAGGATATTATTTCGCACTGATAACACCTTTTAAATTCTAAAATTCTTCAAAATCTAAGATATTCATCTTTTTACAGTGGTTACTCTTAGATAGATTTGGATTTATATATAGATATACTATCTGGCCTTGTAAGATACCACTTTTCTTTTAGAAAATCTATTTAAAACTGAAGCTCCGATGATGAAGTCGAATTGACAGAAACGATCGTTTTGAGCATTATAACTTTGGCATTATGTTTATAATATTTTGTAAAATTAATTTACATGTATTATGTATTCATCATTTTGTCATATTGGCTTCCTTAACCGATAGATATTATTGATTACATGGTGTTTTAATGAATCCAAAATTAAGAATAATGATAATAAAAAAGAAAATAAACCTTTGGTGTTTAGATCATTTTTGACTTTTTCCAAAACAACCTAGGTAAAACCATGCAAAATGAAAAGAATTATAGTTTTTAAAGGCATACAGGCTGCCATTTTGATAAAACAGTATATTAGAACAAAATTTTGATTTAAAGGGCTAAAGAGATATATTGCCATAAAACGGTTAACATATCATGCATATGGTGCCTAGCATTAATGAAATATGCCGACTGTTGGTATTCCTGGCCTCCATGCAAGAATACAAATGTTTACTCGTCCATTAGTCACATTCAATTTTGTTTCACAAATACGATATTATTACTATAGGTTTTATTCAATCCGTGAATTTTAAAAAACATTTTTGGTATAAAACGTCGAATATTTGAAACTTTTATTACAAACAATGGGCTTATATGCCTTTGATTAGTCAGTTAGAAGTCATATATAAAAAGCTCTATAAAACTCGGTGAAACATGGCTCACTGATGCACAGAGATTCAAATTTTGATTTCATGCAGGGAGTATCAAAATTTAGTAAATATGGCAGTACTATCTGCATTTTCTATTGCATATACAATCTATCTATCTATCTATCTATCTATATGTATATATACATATATAGATATACAAATACATACATACATACATATATATATATATATATATATATATATATATATATATATATATATATATATATATATATATATATATATATATAAACACATGTGTAATCATACAGTTATAATACAGGGTTCAAATACGCCCGTGCAACAATACGTAACGTCGTATTGCACTGCAGTTAGATACGGAAATTCTACCGGAGCAACTTTTCTTAATGGAATTCAACTCATCCAAAATAATTTAAAACGTCGTCATCAGAGGAATTATTTGTAAATTTGTTATCTAATCAAATAAAAAACACAAGTGTTTCTACCCGTATCATCAGACTGCACTTGATCGTTGTAACAGAAGGATTTAATTCGAGCTATGAATTCGTTGAATCATTCCGCTACAACGATATCGTGCAGTCTGATGATACGGATAGAAACATGTGTATTTTTGTCAATATATATATATACATATATATATGAATCCTTTTCGCTACAAAGATCCCTGCAGTCAGTCCTTACTTATAACATTACCCCTGTTTATCTAATTTCGTACATTCACTCAAACCCATTCACACGTTCATGCGACAGGGCAATGTATACGGATGCTAAAAATATGACGTCATCAAATATATTTTATGAATGGCATTCCATTTCGAAAACTATTTCCAGTGGAATCCAACTACAGTGCACTATATGATGTTATGAATTGCATGGGTGTATTGAACTTTCTAATATTATCTATTGGTCTCATCAGTCACATTATATGCCGTCGAACGTTAACGCATTACCTTGTTTGGGGGTACCTTTATGTTGTTCTTTGTGTATTCCATTTTGAGGTAATGGTGATTTTTCTGATAACTGCGTTTCGGCAATACCATTTTCATCGCCCTCGGCTTTGATTTTGTTACAATACGTCACATTATTTTCATAATCCGACTTCTTGGATTTCCAGTTTAAGTATATATCATATGCTGTGGCAATAAGCATCAACGTTCCATAAGCACCACAAAATGCTCTGTTAAAAACGACATGTTTAAGAAGAACTCGTTAAAGTGGACGCAGATCAATTATCAACAGATTTTAATACTCTCACAATAAAACCCAGATCAATGCATCAATAGAATACAAAAATTCAGTTTAAAAAGCTACCATATTTACAGTCTTTTTATTGTTGTTATGGGTTCAATCATTTTTCTGATATCGAAAAGTGACAAACTTAAGTAAAGTATCAGACCTTTTACCTATGCTAGACCTTTATGCCAATTCAGCATGCGAAATGCATGTCATGGAGCAGAACTGAAAATGTAATCTCAATACAAAACTATATATATATATATATATATATGTATATATATATATATATATATATATATATATATATATATATATATATATATATATATATATATATATATATCTGTGTGTGTGTGTGTGTGTGTGTGTGTGTGTGTGTGTGTGTACAATTTTTTCTCTGACATAAATGTCTACGCATTTACTGTAAATATATGGCACTCTTCATTTAATATCAATTTAATCATTTAAACTTTCTTATCATTATCGGAAACAGAAACCAAGAATGGGACAACATTTCATATAGACAACATTTTACTACTTAATAACGCAGTAAACAATGTTGATGATTAGGATTATTCGTTATTCCGCAATCCATTGTCGATTTATTACATAAAATATCGATTCCCCGAATAATTGTACTACATCCAACTGTCACCAATATGTATAACTAAGGGAAAAACAACTTACAGCACAACTATTGCTTTCGTACTAAATTGAAGTTCTTTTTCTTGACACGTGACGTCTGTCGCCAGAAGGGATATATTTCTAGGTAAAAGCATTACTGTTTTCCTTTGCACAACTGAAAAATATAAAATAATTGATAATGTTTGGTAAAAGTTAATCACAAACCATGTCATATAATAAAATATTGTCCAAATTTAAAGTGTATGAAACAATATTAGTGATTGAAAAAAAACATCTGTTACTTGTTGATACATTGATTATATTTACAGAATTTTGTTTGTTTAATGGAGTTTTACATCACGCTAAAAGAAATCCAGTTATATGGCGACGTCATGGTTTTAATTGTGGAAGAGAGAACCAAGTCAATATGTACCAGGGTAGAGACCACGGGCCGTCCGCAAGATACTGCCAAACATTCTCACAAAATCAGTTTAGGTTCCAGCAGGACCGGGAATAAGAGACTACATGTTTAAAGCTCTAACCATTTGGCCACCGAGGTTCCCGTTAAATTTGAAATATGATGCAAATTAATCCCCCTTGTCGGCAGCCTCTTGTAACTTAAATAAATGAAAAAGCATCATTTGTGTTACACGAAGACTAGAGTTGTTATTTAAAATGTTGAGTCTTCTTACAGTGGTTACTCTGAGACGGATTGGGCTATGCATTTAGATTTTTCATTTGGCCTTGTATTTTACCACTTTCCCTGTAGAAAATCTATTTAAGATTTGAGCTCAACTGATGAAGTTTGATTCACAGAAACGATCGTCTTGAGCATTATAACTTTGGTATTTTGTTTATAATATTAATAAACAAGGTACAAAAATTCCAGGAAATATTTGATAAAAATCCCAGACATAGATTCGAACGTTTTTTTAAAAAAAATTACTTAAAAACGTAATATTGTAAAATGTATCATTCAAAAGTATCCCTGTTAACCGGTCAAACCCACTGTGAATCCACAGTCAGTATCTGATACATAAAATTCTAAATTAGTAATTTCTCAAATTAATCTTCCAGATATGAATATATTTTGATTTTCATGAATAAAATAATTCCTTACCAATTTTAATGATATCGTCCTCTTTTTATTCGAATACCCTTTGATGCATTAAGAAATGATATTGGCCTCTATTTATTCGGATTCCCTTTGATGCATTAAGTAGTAATATTGGCCTCTATTTATTCGGATACCTTTTGATGCATCAAGAAGTGATATTGGCCTCTATTTATTCTGATTCCCTTTGGTGTATTAAGTAGTAATATTGGCCTCTGTTTATTCGGATTCCTTTTGATGCATCAAGAAGTGATATTGGCCTCTATTTATTCTGATTCCCTTTGGTGTATTAAGAAGTGAAGTTGTCCTTAGCCTTGGTTCCTGGTCCAATCTTACTTTTTCGATAGAGCCAGGCATAATACAACCCACTTGAGCAAGTTATCAGCGCAAAACAGACTGAAAATTATCACGTGACCAAGATAGTGGATATAGAAATGCGCATGCCCATATTAGTAAACAGAGAAAATGGCGGCATCCATTCTCGGTATTCAAACAGGCAATCACGTCAGATTCTTGCAAATGTAGTAAACATTCTACTTGTTTATGTCTGTGGGATCTTTAATGTGTATTTCTACAACGACTAAGTGCAAATAGTGCATACATCAAGCGTATAATACGCTGTAAATTCTCGTATCACATCGATTGAGTATGGGGGGCACCATGGTTATTATGATTTGATGCTATCCCACAATTCAGTGCAGCGGAAACGGTATTCTTGTACAATCCGATAATCAAAGTGATTGTATTCCACCTGGCTATACTGACAGCGTTAGCATCAGTAAGCCAGGATCCCAGGCTACTTTGGCCTCTATTTATTCGGTCCCCCTTTATTTTGAGGATTTTACATTAACTGATCCCCATTTTGGACGCACGTGGTGAAAATATGTATGCAACCTGAGACACTTTGTAAGTTCTTTATAAATAGTTTCTTATTTTGTATATAAATATCAATACACTCTATACTTCGAAGAGTCCAAAACGGATATCTTACATACAAAATAAAAATGCATAGTTTATAAATATGTCTTTACAGACATTTATGAAATTCGTGTCGTTGCAATACGTCAATATTTAAAATTTTTCAAAACTGCCTCATAAGCCAAACTCAGGAATACTTTCATTCTGTTATGTATGTATTATTTACATTATATTACTTTTTATTCTCAGTGAGGACACTGATAATAAACAATATGACATCACATGCACCAAACAGGGATTTCAGAATGCAATAAACAAACTTAAAAATATGTTACCTAAGTGATAATAGTCAGGAGATTCAGGTGACAGTATGCAAATATATAAACCACGGATGCCAAAGTATTAACATACAGGAGGTTCAGGTGACAGTATGCAAATATATAAATCACGGATGCCAAAGTATTAACCGGCAGAGGTTCAGGTGACTGTATACAAATATAAAAATCACGGATACCAAAGTATTAACAAACAGGAGGTTCAGGTGACAGTATGCAAATATATAAATCACGGGTACCAAAGTATTAACAAACAGGAGATTCAGGTGACTGTATACAAATATAAAAATCACGGATACCAAAGTATTAACAGGTAGAAGGTTCAGGTGACAGTATGCAAATTAAAAATCACAGATACCAAATGAGTAAACGTCAGGAGGTTCAGGTGGCAGTATGCAAATATAAAATCAGACACCAAAGTGATAACCTTCAGGAGGTTTAAGAAACAAACAGATAGAAACTCAGATACCAAAGTATTAACCGGCAGAGGTTTAGGTGACAGTATGTAAATATATTAATCACAGATACCAAAGGAGTAAACGTCAGGAGGTTCAGGAGACAGTATGCAAATATAAAATCAAATACAAAAGTGATAACCGTCAGGAGGTTCATGAGACAATAAACAAATATAAAACTCAGATACCAAAATATTAATTATCAGGAGGTTCATGAGACAATAAACAAATATAAAACTCAGATACCAAAATATTAATTATCAGGAGGGTCAGGTGACAATAAACAAATATAAAACTCAGATATTAATTATCAGGAGGGTCAGGTGACAATAAACAAATATACCAAAATATTAATTATCAGGAGGGTCAGGTGACAATAAACAAATATAAAACTCAGATACCAAAATATTAATTATCAGGAGGGTCAGGTGACAATAAACAAATATAAAAATCAAAGATATCAAAATGATAACCGTTTGGAGGTGCAGGAGACAGTATACAAGAGCCGGCCTGGCTCAGTCGATAGAGCGCTCGACTCTTGATCGTGAGGTTGTGAGTTCTAGTCCAGCCGACAGCAGGTTGGTTTCCTGTCCTCCGGATGAGATAGTAACAACCGAGGTCCCGTGTCACAGTAGGTGTTGGCACGTTAAAGAACCCTCATTGCTCAATGGTCGTAAGTGCCGAGCATAGGCCAAAATTTGAAGCCCTTCACCGGCATTTGGTGACGTCTCCATATGAGTGAAAGATTCTTGAGAGAGAAGTTAAACAACAATACAAAAACAACAACAACAACAACAACGACGACGACGACGACAGTATACAAATATAAAAATCAGATACCAAAGTATAAATCGTCGGGAGGTTCAGGTGATAATATACAATGTATTAACTTTGTCATACTCTTACACATAGTCTATGACTTGGATCCCTCGGTGCGTCTAATATGCGTCCAGCAAGTCATACCAATAAAAGTGATCCCAACATTTTGTTATACTTACAATTATTAACCAAGTACTCCACATCCGTTTCATTACAGCTATCTGGAACGCATACACCCACCACAAGCCTTCTCATTACACCAGTAATAGTCTGCAATATGAAAGAGAAACAAAAGTATATTTTTTTTTCACAAAAATGTTGAAGCTATTAATAGGGAGGTTATTAAAACAGGATAAAACTTGAATACACGAAACATGATATTCAAATTAAGTTCCAAATCGCCTTTATTTCTTTTTGAAATTCATTTCAGTGAGTGACATTTTGAATTAGATACAAAATTGTTTCAGAATGCTTTATTTCGTTTTACGTGTTTAGATATTTTTAGGCAAATTACGGCGGTGGTTTTTAGAGGTAAATGAAAACTCCGGGAAAGGGTACCTCCAGTAAATTAGTTAGATCCTAAAGCATTGTCATCCCCTAACACCCTAACAATCATTACAAGATAAGGTAAAAATGTTAGAAAAGAGGCATTTATTGTAGGAGACCAAACTTTGTATTGTTGCACCACGCCCATTTTCCCTTCAGATATACATAAAACCTCGCTTCATATTGTTGTAAGACGACCACTCCCTTCAGACCCACTGGACACTGACTGTGTTTTGTACCGTTGTGTAACGACCACTTTCCCTTTAGACCTACTAGAGACCTTGCTTTATATTGTTGCAACATGCCAGATCCCTTCAGACCCACTGGACACTGAGTGTGATATGTATCGTTGTGTCACGCCCACGTTCCCTCTAGAACTACTGGAGACCTTGTTTTATATTGTTGCAACTCGCCCATTTCCTTCAGACCCACTGGACACTGTGTTTCGTATCGTTGTGTCACGCTCATTTTCCATTCCGCCATCCTCGATCTGTACTGTTGCGTCAAACCCACTTTCCGTTCAGACCTATCTTTATTCATATTGTTGCACCACGGCCACTTTCCGTTCAGCGATTAAGCGATAAAAATTTGCTTGGACGGAATGCCAAATCCCGATAACTTGTAGCTTTTAGAAAAAAAGTGAAATGAAAATAGGACAAGTTGTAAACATTGAATGGACTGAAAGTAACTTTGGGGATAAAATATCTCGAGAACTTAATTGGAATTAAAATTTGTTGAAATTCTACGGGTAATTTAAAATAGTGTTATACACCTCTAATGGGCTCTGTTCGCAACTTTCCACCGGATCTACAGGATAACATTTCCGTATTGTTCTACCACGCCCACTTTTTCAATATATATTTGAACTAGTGGGATATTGTGTTGTATAGGTATAACGTTGTCTCCATATGTAAAAACATTTTGGCTGGGCTAAATAATTTCGTTTGTAGTCATAATGTAATTAAGATAAAACCTGTCTTGTCACTCACCTTACTTATAAAGTGTTCGGTTTTAAGTCCAAAATGACAATATTTTCCCTCCAAGGTTCCGTCGTCATTCTTCAATGCCCTATCATATTCAACTTCCAAACACTCATCATAAGATCCCAGCCATCTCAGATTACCATACAGAACTCCTGCAGGAATTTTTCCTGTGGAATCTTGCACTGAAAGCATATTCATGTTGTTCATTCATTGATCATATCATTTATCCTTTTATAAGAATCATTTTAGCACGCATATAATATTAGCAATTTTCTTGCAAAGGTAAAATTTCACTAACTTTTATGTGCGCTTGTGAGCGAATATGATCAAAAACGTAGAAAATTGTAAATTGCGAAATAATTAGAGAGCTAAATAGTGTACCGATTGAAATTATTTTAATAAAAAAAAAAT
Source organism: Atrina japonica (assembly GCA_030159075.1). Classification (NCBI taxonomy): domain Eukaryota; kingdom Metazoa; phylum Mollusca; class Bivalvia; order Pterioida; family Pinnidae; genus Atrina; species Atrina japonica. The sequence goes on along the minus strand of BROG01000255.1, from coordinate 125,372 downwards.
ACATAAATTATAGAAAATTACAAAGCATAATTGATTTGCATTGTTATAACAGCTAAATCGTTTGCATAGATGAGTAAAAATCTATTGTATTTGTGTTTTCAATTTTTGACGTATGATTTATCACTCAGCAATTTTAATTGCATAGCATACATATACATATACACTAGATAAAAATGTTTGTTTCAATGTTGTGTTAAGTTCAGCTGTCACTTAACGGAGATTCAGACACAAATGTTGAACTGCGCTATATGTAAAATGCTTATACACTGAGTGTGCCACGCCCATTACACCATATGACTTGATTCGACTGACTCCCGATATTTCTCTCTTATGCCGAGAACTCGGACAAAACAAAAAACAAAACAAGACAAAAAAAAAAAACAAAAAAAAAACATTCTCCGTCATTGTTAATTTTGATTTGTTTGTTGCTTTAATTTTTCAGCTTTAAGTCGGCGACTAGTTTAAATAGTGGAGGAGAGAACCCAGTTACAGTATAAAAGTTCCTTAGAAACACCCGGCCTTCCACAAGTAAACTGGCTACGTTTTCACAGAATTAGTATAAGTATCAATAGGCTTGATCTGACAATCTGGAATAATTATCCTTAAGAATTTTACCAAAAATGTCATTTCTGTCGATGTATCAAAAAGTACATATAGAATCTCTATAATCTATTGTCATTGCAAATGGTTGTATTTTAGCATTGCTAATGACAAGAATTTAATTTCAATTTAGATAACACATTTTTCTGTTGTCGTCTCTATGGTATCCTTTCGACAAAATTGTCACTCGATAACCGAAAGCCAAAGGTCGAATAGGTGGTTTTTAGACCTAATTACTCGGCCAATATGGAATGAGCTAACTGTTAACTCTTGTATCAATTAACTTTGTGACCGGCCTGGCTCAGCCGGTAGCGCGCTCGACTTTTGATCGTGAGATTGTGAATTCCAGTCCAGTTGGCGGTAGGTCGGATTCCTGTTCTTCGGATAAGGCAGTAAAAATCATGATCCCATGTCACAGTAGGTGTCGCACGTTAAAGAACCCACACTGGTCAATGGCCATATATGTGCCGAGCTTAGGCCTAAATTTGAAGCCATTTTGGTGACGTTTCCATATGAGTGAAAGATGTTTGAGTGGGACGTTAAACAACAATACAACAACAACTACAACAACTATTAACTTTGTACACAATTACAAAATACACCAATAAATGGTTTGTTTAGTTAAATATATATAACCTCGCTCTCGGAGTCTCGTGAACTTTACCGAGATGAGTTTTTAATTTAAGTCATAAAGCATAACAACATTCGAATTTTTTTTGACAAAATTAACCGTTCCTATTTGTGGAGAATTATACTTTTTACACCCGTGAAACCTTTCATAAGCGATAAAAGAGAAAATGATCCCACCCGGCAAAGTAATGTGAACTGGACAATACGTGTATAGTTTATACGACGTTCGGAATTTCGCTACAAGGTTACTTTCCGGTGAGTTCCGCATATGCATATGCAATGTATTGTGTGTGTGTGTGTGTGTGTGTGTGTGTGTGTGTGTGTGTGTGTGTGTGTGTGTGTGTGTGTTTGTGTGTGTGTGGTCTCGTTTCAATAGTTTATAGTAAAGGCCTACTTTTATTACTTCTGGCCGACTTTCCCGATGTAGGTAGAGATTGTTGATGATAATTCACGGGGCCGTATTCTGCATATTATAACAATATATGAACAGATGGTAAGTGTTAATTTTTGCAGTCCACAAAAGTGCACAATTGATATACATTCAAGTTTTGTTGAAACTTCGTAAACACATGTGAAGGGAGAGTTTCCTGATCCAGATGTCGAGAGAAATGCTTTTTTTCGGAATATCCGCAGTCATAAATGAATTACGATTTTATGAACCAATTTATAATTTTGTCAAACAAAAAATGATCAATAACCATGATAACACAGATGATGCATCTAAAACAACTAGTTGTAACATGTTTATAAAAACGTCCTGTAAAAACAGATCTGTTACTTTGACCGGATGTCTTGATATACTGACCGGAAGTCATAGCAAATTAAATTTCAGCCTCTTATCGTGACCGGAACTAGTAATAAATCGAAAGCGTGATTCGTTTATGATGTTATAGCGATAATATTAATAATTTAAATATATCACATTAACCTATATGAAACTCTCTAACAACTTAGGTTGTACTAACTAAAATATCAAATCTTTCTTTCCCCACAATACCATACATGGGGAACTTCTTTTTTTATTTTCAAGATTTTACCTAAACACGTTTGACGCCTGGACACTTTCGGTTTTACAAATAATCAGAGATTAAACTTATCAACATCATTTTTTCTTAAATTATTTCCTTATTATAAGATCAAAATAAAATCTTACTTTTCATTGCCCAGTATTCATGTTTATCAACTCCATCCCTATATAGCGCCATATCTTTTTGACACCTATTTGATACCTGTTGCTCTGCCCGTAGCTGAAATCCCCTATAACCGCCATGAGATTTAAGAGCTTTAGCCGATTTCGTAAGTATTCCATCACCAGCGAAAATGTCTTGAAACGTTTCTTCAATTAAGATATTCTCATGAATTGTCGAATTTTCCGCAGTAACAAACGAAACATTGTTTGAAAGAACATTTAAAATAGTTAATAAAAATATTAACGCCAGCCTCCGAAATGAATCCTCAATGTACATGTTTGAAAGAAGGCTATTGATACTAAAATATAATTCAATCCCGTTACATCTTCGTGTCGAGATGTGTGTTAATGTTGCATAAATCTGGAAATATTTTGTACATCACTATCTGCTGAATGAAATCAATGCAAAGATAGCCATTTTGCCCGAGGGTATCACTTATTGACGCAAACCCGATTGTAATTTTGAATAACAAACCACGTGGTGAAGGGATTTCATCTATAAAATATTGACTGATATAGTGATAATAAAACTGACCGGCTGAAAATAATGAGTAATTATTTTTGTAGGAATATAAAGTCATATTGATGCTTTTTCAATGTGTGTACGTCTCTTTAATTCAGTTATTTAGCAGACGTACTTCATTTAATATTTTAAATTCAATTTGAAATGGAATATAACGAACATCGTCACGGTGTTTAAACACAGTATTTAATTATCAAAACGCGCATTATCTTTTTTATATGTTACAATTCAAATAAAAACTTCCCTTAGAGCTAATTGGCGACATCACATACGTATACAAGACGAAGTAGTGATCAGCTTTCACCGTGTTAAATTAACCTGCTAATGACTAGTTGTACTTTATTCGTTCTCTGTCGCCATCTTTCTATCTGCATAACTGTCTATTTGTATCAGATCAGTCGTACCTAGTATCACAAAAATAAAAGACTGTCTTGAAATTTTTATCGCTTGGAAATACAAAATTTAATTCTACAAAACGTTAGATATTAAAGATCAAACAGTTGTTGATTCGGTAAACTCTAAAATTATCATATACTAGTATATATTTGGTCCCATTCGCCAATCAGATCTAAAACTACATGATGACCTTTTCACCCAGCTTGACCTTTTGACTTTCGCGACGAGTGTTGCATGCTAACAGGGGACGCTGAATCCTGTTCCCACCCAGTTTTTGACAGCAATCATTGTTCTTCATGTCGATATCTTATATATCTTATTCTTATGACATTGGCTATGCAAAGTTTTGATTTAGGTTTGTTTTTTTTTTTTGTATGGCACGCCCAACCAATATTCAGGTATATGGTCGCAACCAGTTTTTAAACCTTCCAACCCTGGGTATCTAGATGGTATGCTATTATCTATCGTTTAGACAAGTCTATTATGGCCTGTAGGGTTTTAAAGGGTTAGCATTGCAGAACAACGCCCTGTTACAATGTACCAGGGGAGGAATAATCGGCCATCTGTAGGTAAACTGGCGAATTTTCCCACATAATCAACTAAGGTTCCATTTGGGCTCAAACCCCGCGATGACCATAGGTGAAAGACATTGACGTGCGATGCTCTAAATCCCCGGTATATGAAGTATTATAAAGTTAAACCGGCCCACTGTATCGGCATTTGTTTAAATATTGGAAGTTCACCTAGAGGTCGAAACCTCTTCGCACACGTGAAAATTTATTTGCTCAATTTAATCCTATATCATCGTTTATACTTATATTGTGTGGCACAGTTTGTTCATCGCATGCAGAGCGCAGCTTTTTTTTATTTACACCACGGTAAAATTTATACTGGACGAACATGGTACGTATTGATAACGTACGATTGATATTGGACAAACACAGACAATCATGGTCATTATTTGTAGACCGCGGTTACTGTAACATTGGTCAAACACGTAATATTGGACAAACACGGACAATCATGGTCACTATTTGTAGAGCGCGGTTACTGTAACATTGGTCAAACGCGTAATATTGGACAAACACGGTGAATAATGGACAGACACAATAAATATTCTTGGACAATTAAGGTTAATATTGGGAAAAGCGGTTAATATGATTAATATTGGACAGAATTGGTTGATATTGAACAAAAAATGAGAGAGAGAGAGAGAGAGAGAGAGAGAGAGAGAGAGAGAGAGAGAGAGAGAGAGAGAGAGAGAGAGAGAGAGAGTACCCCACAAAAAAAAGAAAAGAAAAACGATAATGTCAAACACACATTATAGATCTACACAAAAGCACAAGGAATAAATCCAAACTAACACTATTCATGTTTCTGGTACTGAACAATTATATTTAAATGTATTAAAACTATTGCATTGTCCTCAGCCAACAAAAGAGGAGGCAGAGTTGAAAGGCTCTCCCTCTACATAGTATATGCACACACATGTCCACACAGACATGCATACATACATACATACACACACAAATATATATATATATATATATATATATATATATATATATATATATATATATATATATATATATATGTATATATATATACACCACATACATAAACATATACACAATGGATACACATATATATTGTATGCAGTAAATTTAATTTAGTTTATTTTATAGTATAAAGTGTTTGTTTTATATTTTTACTTTTATACTTATTTGTTATGTGTCTCGAATAAATGTTAGGCGATATAACATATATAGCAAATTCTTATCATACAATATTTTACATGTATATATGATCTTCGTTGTTGCTGTTGTGCGTGCTGTAATGTACCCCTTTAAATGAAGATGGGAAAAAGTATTCATAAACTATCAAGAACTAGATTGATAAAGTGAGAAGATGTCTTAATTACTGTATTAGGCTAAAATTGATAAATCGCTCGTAAGTTTGAAATCAGGTAAACTAGATATAATAACCAGAATACCAAAGTTATAATGCTCAATACGATCGTTTCTGTCAATAAGAGTTCATAAGAGTACATGTAACTACTGTAAAAAATGACTTTAAAAATTTTAGCTTTTGAATAATCTAGAATTTAAATGGTGTTATAAGTGCTAAATATTACTTTAGTATAAGATTATCAACGGGTACCGAAATACCAAGTACTAGGTTTCTGCATACCCTCGGGGACTCAAGCGGTCCACCGGCAGTGACATCGACCTAGTGGTAATAGATATTATAAACATAATACCAAAGTAAACTCACGACTTCAGACTTATGACTTTTGATAAAGCCCGCTCCAGAGATGTAATTCGGTGAAGGATAAATCCGCTTCTTGAAAGGTTAAAACGGTTCAACAAATACTTATTAACCATTTGGGAATCCCTGATCAATCGATATCTACTACCGTCACTTAAGAACGTCAAGGTAACATAAAACAGATGCAACTCTATATTTAACGTGTAATATATATTTTATACCTAAAATCTACTGATATTTTTTCACTGATAATATGACACCATTACAATTCAGATCAATTGTTTATCACTCCCCTTTGTTACTAAATGTTTTATATTTACCGTCAAGTTTGAGTAACATTGTATTTGAATCATCTCAAAGTTTAGTATCTAAATGATATGTCTGTCATTTCAGACATATATACATGTATATATAAAGTTCAAAAAGTTGATCACAAACATCGAAATCCCAGCCAATCAAATTGCTCAGCTCCGTCAATGATAAACTAAACATATTTGAGTAATATTTTAGTCATTTCATGACAGTGTCTAAACATTTCGTTAAAAAGAAAATTAACATTCAGTAAAATATAAGATGTGTCTAGTTAATCTTTCATTATAGTTCTTGAACTCTGCATAGCCTACGTGATCCTTATTAGGTAAAATTCTTGTCGTATCATTAATCATGTGACTTTGATACAAATGTATCCTTGCTGTCAGGCGCTGTTTTAATGATACACTGATACGTTTGAGGTAGTATGAAATTTTTAATGACATAGTTTTGAGATAATTTTCTGAAATAAACCCGGCTAGTTTCGTGGACAAATAATTCTACTATCTATGATAAGGGTGTCGATTTTGTTTTAACTGATGTTATATTTTACATCGTATTTATGTATATAGATATATTGCGTTCCCATTGATTTCACTTCCATATGTTCCTTTGTTTGCGAGTAATACGAGTGTGAAAAAATATAAACGACTTTGAGCAGGGTCTCCATCAGAAGAAAGACGGTATTGCGTACTATTTAAGACAAGTTGACATTAGAAACTTCATGGACATGCGCAGTCGGTTGTTTTCTTCATAAAAGAATAGAATGTGTTTTTAGTATATCCAATCTATCAGTAATTTATCTATAATTTTTTTTTATCTTTTTGAAAGAACTAAAGCCGAAGATACTAAATCAGGCTGATGATATACATGTTTTATTATAGGACTGCCGGACGATTCGTACCCAGTCAGAAAAATATAGTACCCTATGAATTTTGAACATGTTTTATGCAATCAATTCGTAAAACACTTGGGTATAAATTATATTTGAAAACTCGTGTCAATATATCTGAGTTCGAGTTCATTCGGTACGATTTGTATCTAAGTGGGTACGATATGTTTTGGGTACGAGTTGTCCTGATAACGTGTATAGCTGTTACCAATCGTTCTTTTTGTCACATCTCGTAGACGTTTCCGAAAATAATAAGTAAGTAGACGCCACATTTTATTTCCATTTCCATCTAATCACAAAATATCGATATTTATGTCATTTGTACTCGGTTTTCAACAGTAAATCTTCTTCTTGGTTGACTATTCTATGATATATCATCGTTGCATAATTGTTATCTGTACTCCCAAAACTTACACACGACTTAGATAACGGAACTCTGAGTAATAAGTAATCGATGAGAAATCTGCAAACGATTAAAATTGTTACAGAGACTGTAGCTTATTTCTTCATAATGACCTTGACATTAGATATAAGACCTTAATTACAAAAGTATACAATAAACATTAGAAGAATATTTTATCTTCAGTCCACTGTGACCTTTGTATCGAGAGATGACCTTAAGTCAAGGTTATGAACTTCCAATAAGAAATAACAGATCCAAGAATGATGAAGTATAGTCCGTTTGCTCATTGAATATTATAAACATAATACCAAAGTTATAATGCTCAAGACGATCACTTCTGTCAATTTGACTTCATCAGTTGAGCTTCAATTTAAAATATATATGTATTTTCTAAAGAGAAAGTGGTATCATACAAGGCCAAATAATAAATCGAAAAGTATAGCCGAAATCCGTCTAAGAGTAACCACTGTAAAAAGTTGACTATCTTAGCTTTTAGAAAACTACATAAGTTATATATTTAAAATGCTTATCATTGTTATTTAAAAGATTATACATAACTAAAAAATGAATTAAGTTGCATAAAACAATTCATGGGAAAAAGTTTCCCATTACTAAAAATGTTAGATTTTTTTTCAAATTTCAAAATATTTACATGGGTGCAATTCCAATACATTGAACAACCATGATATTGTAAATATAAACAGTAAACCACATGGTTACCTAAAAATAATCAGTGTGCCTTCTACTTTTATGCAATAACCATCATGTATGAAAATATATAGATCCTTTGATTCAATATCATTTTTCATAATCTCCAAAGCATGCAATTAAATTTATATATAGAATAGGCACATATTTTAAAATAAAAGGACAATATTCAATTCACAGTTTATACAAGTATGCATGAATAGGTCTAACTTGTCACACAATTCATGCAGACTGGTCAATAAGGGACTATTAAGATGAAATTATTTCAGTAACATAGTCTTGTGCATTATATTAAACATGATGCAGACTTTATGATTCTGTTTGTTTTTTCAGTTAATAAAAAATAATTTAATAATGATATAATCCCATGTCAGTCTATCTGTCATATATTCCAGAGTTTCTGATATGCATACGACCTACTTATGCATAAATCAGAAAGAAAGAATTATGGGTGCTATTTTATCAACTGTGTATTTGCCCACACAAACGCTTACAAAATTTTGTTTTGCAGTAAACGGGTAAAATTTTTGTTAGCAAACCAAAAATTTGCATATTCACAATTCAGTTATGTATGGTAAATTTAAAAACATTGCTGTAAAATTAAGATTTGATGATTTAGTGTAATTTTTGAAATTTAATAAAACCTCAGTTTCAACGAAGAGCAAACGGACTATACATCCATAGAATAAGAACATATATGACCTGGACAATACTCGTTCACCCATATCCACAATGACATTGACGTGAGTGGTATAACCTCTATGTGGAACATATATGTCTAGAAAGTGGTTACACACACACACACACACACACACACACACACACACACACACACACACACACACACAAACATAAGAAAACTATTGGCTGGGCAGTATAATTTCATCTGAGTCAACAGTGGTTTGACCTTAATCACGGTCATGACACCCTTTTCCTTAAGGGTCATTCTTTTTTTAATTTCATTGTCCTAAGCAACTAAAAGAATAAATAGAGTTGAGGAGCTCTGCTCATCTTTCATAATTTGCATACATGGATATTATTGTCTTTTAATTATTGAATTTTGTTTCAAAATAAAGAATAAATTAAAAACAAAATGTGTGTTACATTTACCCTTTAAAATTTTCAAAATATCAACAATTGTAATTGAGTTTATGTTTGAGTGTAAAATACGTAGAAAATATTTTGTTTGTAATTGAACATTCTTTGAAATGTACATGTAATTTTATAGATATTCACATTTCATCAGCATAATTTGAAGGACAGCAAACATCAATAATTATAATTCAGCTTTTGTTTCATTGTATATTGTTTAATATTGAAAAATCTTTGAAATTTCAGTATGTACAAATAATTTTTATATTTACTTTTTGTTTACAATTCACCAATATAATTTTTACGACAACCAGATCTGAATATATATATTGTCAGGGAGTAGGAATGTTGGTAGTGTAATGTTGTTTTTTTATTTCTAGATTCCAGGACATATACAAATTTTGGCTATATTCATAAATGTAGAACAATATGCAACTTATTACACTAACCTTTTAAATAGTTCAATATCTATAGGGTTCTGGTTCTCAATAATTCTATTTTTATCATGTTTATAAAAGCTGATTTAGCTTGGTTCAAAGGTAATTCTTTATGTTTGCATTTTGTATTGCATAATGTACTTTTTCACTGAAATATTATAAACATACTACTAATGTTATAATGCTCAAGACGATATCGTTTCTGTCAATTAGACTTCATCAGTTGAGCTGGAACTTAGTATTTCTTAGTGTTGTGATTTTTCAATAATTCCAAAGATCACATCTATTTCTGTAAATGTGATATTTAAATTAAAAGACATATTAATCCGTAATGTTATTTACTAAATCAACTGTTTTGTTTTGGAACAATTACAGAATAAATATTTTATTGTTTCTTTATTGGTTCGGTACAGAGGTCACACAAATTGTTGACTGTTACATTAAGTTTTTTTAGCAGATATTTATTTTTGGCTAAAATGGAGTGATTAATTCTATATCGTAGCCACGAGGATCACGAGGTATTTCTAAAAGCCAAATCATTGTGGGTTCGACGGTAGCATTTTATTTTTTTGTATGTTTCTGTCGCCAAGGAAACATATACAATTGCTCTGTTATTCGTTATATAGACATTTACTACACCATGGAAACCTGGCCGCCATCTTGTAGCTTAATCTTTGTTGAATGTGGCATGAACATAGGCGAGTCGCCGAAAAAATATTTGAACGTTCAAATTACAGCAACTATTTTCCGTGTCACATATAATTTAAATGGGCTGTAAACTACAAGACTGAATAATACATTGAACACACACAGTGTGTGTGTGTGTGTGTGTGTTCGATATCTTATATTTCAGTGCGTGAGTGTGTGTGTTTCGAGCTTGTTTATCACGTGTATGTTGGATGTATGAAATTGGAGTATGAATATTCATCATTCACTTTATAGTCAATAAAAATGGCTCCAACGTAACCTATGACCTAAGAGTCATATCATATACCTACAAATAATAATGTTCTGTACAGACACATCGACCGGCAGGTTCTCTTGCAGGAAATGAATTTCTTCCTTGCACATGTTACAGTTCTGTATATTCCATGGTAGGTAGATATATACAAACCTCAAAATATGACCACTGGATGCCACCCAGAAAATTAAAAATTCAAACATTAGACGGATTTAGCTGTACATTCAGATTTATCATTTGGCCTTGTATTATACCATTTTTTTCAAGAGAATCTAGAAGTCTAATTGAAAGAAACGATCATCTTGAGCATTATAAGTTTATGTTGTTGATATCCATATAGACGACAAGAAAAACTATATTTTGACTATGTCAATAGTTTTATTTACACAAATGATTGAGTCTGTAATACTAGTGCAACTGTTTTAAATGGAACTTTCTCTCGTCACCACAGTTTGGAGCCACGCTGGGAACCTAATTGCTTTAACGTCAGTTATACTTCAATAACTTCGGTAAATTATGTTATCCATAATTATCAATGTAGTTCCGACTTGTTCTTCTAAGCAAAACCTTTTCCAGTGACAGAATTGGTGATTCTAATGTCAGACAAAGTAAGAAGCCCACGATGTAAGAAATTACCAAGTTTCCCAAAAACAAGTAGACCTGTAAAAGAAAAGGGATTATAATTGATGGATTTCAAAATTTTAGGTAATGCGGCTTAACGACATCATAATTACACTGGCTAGAGAAATCGTACCTTGTAGTTCCCATACCTAAGGATATCAAGTGATTCTTTGAGAAAAAAACCTGAGGAAAATATAAGTTTAGTTGCACCAAATTCACTTTAGTAAGCATTAATATGATTAAATTAATGACAATTAAAGCTATTTTGTGTGTGTATATATGTGTGTGCGTGTGTACATTACACATTTTATGTTTCCAGGTAAATATACAATACAAAATAATATTTTTCGCTGTCTGACTTATTAAGTAAATTATTACCGATGCCTGGTCCGTATTGTAGAGCATATTTCGCCGACTTAAATTATTTTCCCACATAATAATAGGATGAACTAGGTAAACGATGAACGTCAGGCGGCTGAAAGGTATCATGGCCTTCCAGGACAAAAAGGTGTTGACAGCGCCTGCAATATCAAATCAGCAAAAAAAAAAAATCGCTAATGTTGTTCTTCTTCAGAAAATTCTTGTAGGAGCTCTTTCATATAATTTCACAAAATTCTATGTATTTCTTTGTATTTTCATATCTATAAGGCTTTTCTTTTTTCTTCAATATATTATTTATTGCAGTGTTTTTTTTATCTTTTCACAGTTGTCTATCTTAGATGGATTGGGGAATATATTTAGATAGCTTTTTGGCCTTGTATAATACTACTTTATAAATTTTAAATTTGAGAGCAACTGATGAAGTCTTATTGACAAAAATGATCCTTTTGAGCATTTCTTTTGACCATTTTTTTCAAAATTATAACTTTGGTATTGTGTTTATGATATCATAAATGCATCCAAGGGTGTGAAGCTAAAAAAAAAGCAATGATACGTCTTTGGCACTTTCTGTCTGTCTGTCTCTGTGTCTGTCTGTCTGTCTGTCTGTCTGTCTGTCTGTCTGTCTGTCTGTCTGTCTGTCTGTCTGTCTGTCTGTCTCTCTCTCTCTCTCTCTCTCTCTCTCTCTCTCTCTCTCTCTCTCTCTCTCTCTCTCTCTCTCTCTCTCTCTCTCTCTCTCTCTCTCTCTCTCCCACACACACACGACATTACTATTTCTTTACATACCTGCATTTCCCGTGACACAAGCGAACACTACCCAACAAATTGCTGCACCCCAAATTGTTCTGTGTGTGGCATTATACAGCACTATCAAATTCGGTGATATGTACTGTTCATTCATTGCACCATACGTACCATACAAAACAACAACGGCCAGTATCGCTGACAGAGACCAGGCACATATTTTAAATCTCTAAAAGGAAAAAGGACATAAAAAACATAAAAAGCTACTTTCTTATTTGTCAAAACAGTTCAACTCAGATTCAGTAAATAAGCAGACCAAAATATAAATAAATAAAACATATATATATATATATATTCCTGATAGGGTGGTAATGAAAACAGTTCATTTGCCTCAATTATATTCAAAACTTAACAATAACCACTTCCATCCTCTGGGCAATGTTATATTTATTACATTGTATTGACGCACTGTATTCAACTATTTAAAATGAAGAATTAAAAGCATGATGATATCTTTGTTGACGTAATATTAATTTTATTATGCACACTTCATTTGCAATAGCATCGTCGAGCTCAACAGAGGGTTTCCTATTTTTACCATGTTTAAAGAAATCGAACCTTGTATACATTCACATCTGCGCAAGTAACATCAGTTTAAATATTAGGCCTACACTCCCACGCAAAATTTCCCTGGGAATATGAAGTCAGTTGAAAATTCTCAATAATTATGCTTATTAACCGATGGAATTGAAAGATATTATATAAAGGTATGATATTAAGAAACATACAGAACGCAAAAAAAAAAGATCCACGCTGATTTATTTGATTAAAGATATAACCAGGTATCTGTTACCGCTAAGGTTTAATTCAGGGAACCGAATAGCGCAGAGATGATGTTAACAAACATTTTCCTCTTAAATATACTTGAAATTATTGTTAATAATCACATCTACCAAATTATTAGCCGTTAGACGGACATGAAGTGTATGCAAATTCGATGAACATTGAAGAAACACTGACAACTGGAGAACACAGAGGGTTTCTTAAGTGATACGTTTACGCGTGAAAATAATTGGATTTGACTTTGACATTCCACGACGTGGAATGCTGATAGTCGATACAATTTTAAATTACTAATCTATATGAAACTATCAGGAGTTTGAGTGATCTTGTTCAAGCTGACCGACATTCCATTTTGGGAATTCTCTCAACTCACCAGATGACGCTGCTCAGTGTTACGGAAGAAATCTGACGTTGCGTCACAAAAGCATTTCCGGTTTTGAGAATGTACACAAAACCCCCCCCCCAAAAAAAAAAAATATAATAATAATAATAATAAAAAAGTGGCTTAAAAGACTGTTCATGGATAATAAGTTTCAAATAAACATTTATATATAAGAATGATTTATACTATTCCATATCTTTAAAATAAACTATAGGGTCATACTGGGGTTATCAAAGTTTGCATAATGGAAAGTTAAACGGCAATACCGGACAATCGAACAATATTAAATTCTTACCTTTGAAAGTTTGCACGTACATTTGGTTTTGTACATAATGTAGCCGGTAAGCATTCCTACCAGAAATGGTCCTATTCTACAGTACGGTTTTATGTAATACACAAGAAAATACGTCTCAAAGTCCCTGTAAACAGTAGATAAAAATACAAATATGGTGAATATTAGTCTAAAGTCAAATTCCAATGAAATTACAGAGGAATAAACCCTCGTCACAATTGGTACAGAAGACTCAACGACCGATATAGAAAAGGCAACATTTCAGTTTGTGGTTTTGTGGTATTGAATGGTTTTTTGTTCGTACATACTATTTAAGGGAATTATATTCCAATAGTTGACATATAGTAACCTCGGTTTGAAGCTGTAGAATGTGAGGTGCCCCCTCATCGCTCTTGCATACTATCTTTAACTTGTGGTCGGTCTGCAGACTTGCAATACTCCTTTTTCAATTGTGTACAACAAAAAGAGAGAGGCATGGAAAATAAATGTCTTCTAACCTTTTCATATCTGTTTCGTCAACCAAAAACAAGGACATCTTCAGATTGTAGACTTTGGATATCACTCCAGATACACCAACTGATGTCAGGACAAGCAAACCTATGAGACCAATTCCAATGGATCTGTAGCTGTCAAAAATGTTGTGAATTTGAGTAAAATAGAGAAATCGATGAACACAGTGGTGAATCAAATACGGTTATTAATGTGTGCCGTCCACTAACAATCTGAATTTTGAATGTCCTTTTACGTAACGCTCAACAATTTTTCATTCATATGGTGGCAACCAGGTTTTAGTGGTGGGGGTAAGAACACGGTTACAATGTACCCGAGAAGGGTCTATATTGTGAAAACAGTTATTGCAACAGTTATGCGCATCAGTCTCATTTTGCATTTAATCAGATTATTTTGAGACGAAAGTTGAAAATATTAATACATTTTGCATTCTGTTAAATATTAAAAAACTGATGTCCTATATTTGATAAATTTAAAATATGAAAGGGACATAATCTGTGTTTTCCAAAACAAATTATTTCTACTTTTTGCTACTTAGATTGATGTTTAATAGCACATAAGATATATGCACATGCATAAGAATATTTATATTCCTATATATTTTGTGAAAATAAGGTCATGTCCAGTGTCGTATGCATTTAGAAATTGTAAGGTCGAGTAAATCGTTTGCAAATGAATAATTGCCGAACAGGGTTTCATAGGCAGTTTTCACAATATATTTGAAATGTAGAATTTTTATGTCTATGTGTATTGCACATCAATCTGAGAAGTAAACAAAAACGGAAAATTTTGGGAAGCAAAACAAATGGCCTGTTAGAATGTTAGAATTTGTGCTACAGCTGAGTACATTCAATGTATATTAACTTAGAAAATGACATAAAATCTGTGACTAAATGTTTTGAATAAGAATAAATACGATACTTTCTTAGTGACATTTATCTGTTTATGGGTGTATTTTCAATAACTTTTATAACTTTTCATCTTTCGAGATCTATCATTATTGTTGTTGTAGTGTTGTTTAACGTCCCACTCAAGAATCTTTCACTCGTATGGAAACGTCACCAAATGACGGTGAAGGACTTCAAATTTTGGCCTATGCTCAGCACTTAGGGCCATTGAGCAGTGAGGGTTCTTTAACGTGCTGACACCTACTGTGACACGGGAACTTGGTTTTTACTCTCTCATCCGAAGGACAGGGAAAGCATCCGCCTTCGCAGAGGTTCGAACCCACGACCCATCGGTTGCGAATTGAGCACTCTACCGCGGAGCCACGACGACTGTCTCTAGGTCTATTATTAAATATTTCTGTAAAATTTTTAAAATATCATTATTTATGGAGTTTCGAGATCTCGGAATGTACGTTATCATTCTAGATTATTCGTGCTGGTAAAACGTGACTTTCGTTTTTAGTCATTTTGTCGTCATTGCTACTTCCAGTTTATATTTTTTACAAAGGATCATATTATTAACAAAACCAAAGTTATAGTTTTCTATAAGAGGTCAAAACAATGCTCAAGACTATCGTTTCTGTAAATAAGACTCTATTAATTGAGCCCGAATTTGATGAAAATGTATATAACTCGTAATGTCACAAATATCCGTCTCTGATAAATGGTTTAGGCGATTATATCAATTAGGTATTGATATAACAAAACTAACTATATTAATCCGACCAGATATAACTGAATGCATCCCCAGATGCCATTATAATCGTCATACGAATCAAGAACTTGCAAAGCAGTGCCCAGTTTCACTAAAGGTTGTATAGACATAAAAGTAGACAAATCGTAACTACGTCTAAAACGAATTTCATTAGAGGTCATATCTTTCTCCCTAGATAAAACTTCCGTTCAAGTATACATGTGCTCAAAAGTATTACTAATGCCACACATAAGTACATGTAGGCTAAAGTGTAAGTAAACGTTTAAGAATTTTGTGAAACAAACTGAAACTACGCACACGTCAATAAAATCGTGACTCAAATTACGTCTAAAGTTACGTGTATCTTTACGAGCAAAGTTACGACCTCTTAGTGAAAATAGATTCTAGTTCCTATTTTTCATGCTAGATACACTTCTTTGGTACAGTACGTTAATATTTTTAAATCAGTTGAGGTTTCAGGTTATGTTATTGTAATATAGTTATACTCACTAATAGAGAGGTACCAACAGGAGAGGGCTGACCAGGAAGAACTGAAAATCATTGGCTAAATACCACGACCAAATCATACACTGAAAAATTAATATATTAATATATATATATATATATATATATATATATATATATATATATATATATATATATATATATATATAGACTAACATATACTTTTTGAATTGAATAGTCGTATTTATGGAAAGGAATTGGTAATAGAATAACAGGAAAACTAAAAAGATAAATTCAAATGGAGATACACTTGAAGTGCAAAGCGAAAAAAAACCACACGATAGATAAATGGAATGTATTGAGCATATCCCGGGATATTCACACAGCATGTATATAATGTGTTGCAGCAGTTATGGATTGATAAAATCTAACATGGCTGTGTTGCATGGATAAGAAAATCTCCACCCGATTTGTAGGAATCTGATTGTCCAATAGTACAATTTCTAGTTGTTTCAAAATAATTACATGCATATCAATTTGTATTTATTTACGCTTTGCTTGAAATGTTTATTTGTTTTCAATACCTGTTTCTCTACATTTGGGTAGAAATTGTTTATATATAGGATGTTGTACCACCAGGAGTCTTTGCAATAATTAAATTCAATCCCGTCTTCGGGCCAAAGCGCCCCATTGTTCAAATATTTGAATAAGGATATGTTTATGACCATTACTGCAAAATACGGTGGTGACAACCTGAAAATAAGAATGTAATATGTAAAAATTAAAGTAAATAAGAACAAATGTATATATGTATGCATGTGGGTAGGTAGGTAGGTAGGTAGGTAGGTTGGTAGGTAGGAAGAAAGGAATGTAGTAAAGTATGTATGCATGCATGTTTGATGTATGTATGTATGTATGTATGTATGTATGTATGTATGTATGTATGTATGTATGTATGTATGTATGTATGTATGTATGTGTGTGTGTGTGTGTGTCTGTCTGTCTGTCTGTATGTGTGTGTGTGTGTGTGTGTGTGTATGTATGTATGTATGTATGTATGTATGTATGTATGTATGTATGTATGTATGTATGTATGTATGTATGTTTTTAGGCCTGTACATGTGTGTGTCTATGTGCGGTTTTTAATTGTACACTAACGTTTTATTACCTCCAAAATCTGTGAATGTAGAAGAAAAACCAATTTATTCTTCCTTTTCTCTTCTTCATTTCCATCAAGGTAAAATACGATAACAAAATTCCGCTGAAATCATGCATAAGAAGATTATGAATATAAACATTATTTTAAATTCAGAATTTTGAGTTTCAGCTTAAATATATCATTGTTAAAATACAGAGGTGAAAGTTCTGATTTAATTGTCCTTAAGTTAAATTTATTCCAAAATTGTTAATATAATCCCTATTTCAATTTTTATATTCCGGTTCTGTGTGTGGGTACGCGCGCGCGTGTGTTATTTATGCCATTTTGAATCCGTTAGTCCCGAGGAAGGGACAGGTCGTCCCAAAAATTTGATGGCATACATCGATATAACAACATTTTTTCTAATGTGTATTTTTATTTAATTACCTCAGAGTGAAGAATGTATCCACTGACAACAAAGCGTTTATGATTACCTGGGCTGTCATCCTTTCGAAGAAAATCGGTGTCGCCAAAAGAACGTCAGCTGTATTAAGGTATTAAAACAAATAACACATTTAGACAGTTCATCATTTTAAGTTTTCCAGTATCTTTTCTAGTTTGAAATTTCTTTGTTTTATCTATTACTATTGTTAGACATATACTTCCGTGATATGAAGTAATGTAAACAAACTGTAGTTAATTGTTTTTTGGTAAAATACTCCAAGTGCAGATCTGACAATAACTAGTGTAACAGAGACATGGATTCGAACCTAGGACCCCTGGTTTACTAGTCTGGTGCTATACCGATAAAGGGAAAACCCCCACTAGCTCTAGCTAGTAGGAACATCGTATCACTACCAAACTAGTGATAAGTTGTGATGTGTCAGAAGGCAATAAACAGCCGCCACGTAGAATGAAGACATCATAACGACCGTACTTAAATTTGAAAAATTCAAGAGTTGAAATCTCTCCATTCGGCATTATAACTTAATGGTGATTATACTTTGTATATATGCTTTTTAACTTTTTCGAAATATCTTATATGTTTTGTGATGTTAACATTTTATTTATTTATTAGTATCAGTGTAATTGCTTGTGCTTTGAACACTTTGCAATTTCCATTCTACTTAGAAATCCACGTGCACCAATAGCAGCCAAAGTTTACAAACTCAAAATGACACAATTTGTTTATGTTGTGAAAAACCAACTTAAATAAACTGTTCGTGTTTTTTTTAAAACATATTTTGCTATGTATTTCATTTGTGTCAAATTACTTGTTTTAAAGATAGATAGAAAGATAGACACAAGACAAATACACATGTATATAGATACAATGTAGATAGGTAGATAGATATATAGGATAAATGAATACAATAGGTTCATATATATATATATATATATATATATATATATATATATATATATATATATATATATACATACATATATATATATATATATATATATATATATATGTATATATATATAGATAGATAGATAGATAGATAGATAGACAGACAGACAGACAGACAGACAGACAGACAGATAGATAGATAGATAGATAAAATTACATAAAACGTACATGATATCAACAAAGAGAACACATATGAATGTCCAAGAATGACCCATGTCATGCTGATAAACTTGATTCCGTTTATCGCATCAAACGTTCCTGTCTCACGTTTCGTTTTGAGAATTCCAATGGCGTTTCTATACAACGAAAAACAGGACATGATGTCTCTGAAAATGCCTGTAAAATTGAAGGTAAACGTTAAAATATTTAATCAGCAAAACATCTTTTTGTTCCCGTTCAAAGCTTTTCATAAGACTCTATGAAGTAGAAGTAAATTGACAATTATATCAAAACGTTAACTAACTTTGATTGATTGTTGTGTTGTGACCACGCCCACTTTTTAGCTGAATAGGAGTCTCCATTTCCACTAATGGTATCTTTGACGACTTCACATCGTCAATTTCCATCATTTCAAAGTCATCTTCATCCATATGATTAATATTTACTTGGTACTCGGAGAGAAGAGGTTCTGGTTTCAGTGGTGTAATAACGTCGTATATACTCGCAGCCAAAACGAAAACACCATACAATGCAAAGACAGACCTAGAAACCAAAATAGATTACAAAAACAATGTTTCTGATTGTTTATAAATAATGTAGTTCTGTTAATCTGTGGAAGAAAATTACCTTCTAGGGAAAACAATAATTAAATGTAAAATATAGATATTCTTTGGAACAAAGTAAATAGTTTCAAATAGAGATTGAAAATATAACATTTTCTTGTACTTTTTTCTGTAAGCATGTCGCCTGTAGACAGGATATGGTAGTTATGTAATAGTCTATTGTGATGTCACACTAGTGTGGTGACATTTTAATGTATATTGCATTAACTGTAAGCTAAGTAGATTCTTTATGCTTGTTGAAAAAATATTGCGCAGTAAATATTATTTTCTATTTAAAGATGGTCTGAAAAAATTGAGTGATTCTTTTGCTTTAGATAATTTTTTATCATTGCTTCTAATCTTATATTTTGATTTTTGTTTTTAAGCCAAACTCAACAATTTTTCAGTTATACGGTGGTGGAAAGTTTTTAAAGGAGGAGGAGAGAACCTGGTCACAAGGTACCTGGAAGGAGATCACTGGCCTCCTCCTGCAAGTAAACTGGCAAACTTTATCACAAAAATCAGCCTAGGTTCCAGCGGTGATGGAACCTACACTGACCAGAAGTGGGGGACTTCATAATTCAAAGCGCAATGCTCTAACCACCCGGTAACGAAGACCCACCCCCTACCAAAGCGGTATATAGTACGCCTGTCGTAAGTCGAATGAACAGTTTTCCATAAAGGGTCGTTTATGAAACAATCCTTCCTATGTTATTTCGTATTAATCCGTAAAAAAACAGTTAATGAGTGGAATCTGTTTCAGCAATAAATCATTAGCTTAGGGTGGATCTTGGTTTCCTTTCCACATTGCAACCTCTGTAATCCAAGGACCAAAATAACTGTTAAATGTTGAATGATTATTTCTATTGTTGATAATGAAAGCCTCAAAAATCTTATTTTAAGGGACCCTAAATACCGGGAAGCCCGTTCCTTTAATTGGCGTCAGAATTTCAGTTTAGTTATGGAATCGGTCGAAGATTATGCCAGATGATGGGCCAAACATGAAGACGTAGAACCAGCCACTTTGTTTGAATGGCTGAAAGCCATACGATGGTTGATAGAATCTCGTATTCGAAAACTTAAAGGGACTATGAAAACACGTTATCCCTCTGTATTTAATGATCCAGAAGGAGTAACTGAACTGGATAGATTACATGACCAATATGTACTGGTACCAGCAGACAAAGCCTCAAATAATATAGTTTTTATTTGTAAGGCACATTACTATAATTGTTTATTAGAAGAACTTGGGTTTAATACGAATTCTGGAAATCCTACATACACACGTAGCTCACTTTCAAAGGACAAGATCCTTCAAAATCACGTGTCCGTATTACGCTCATTTGATATACCTACAACGGATACCGATTTCGAGCTACCACATTTATATTAGATACCTAAACTTCATAAAACCCCATATAAGCAAAGATACATAGCAGGATCCAGCAAATGTTCTACCAAACCTTTATCTTTACTCCTTACCAAGATATTGATATTCTCCGTTAAGGAGAAACTTCAACAATACAATACAGCTGCTTATTCCAGAAGCGGTGTAAATCAGATGTGGATACTTAAAAAATTCTAAACAGCTTTTAGAAAATTTGAAGGCACACAATTTTTCTCGAATTCACAGTATCAAAACTTATGACTTCTCTACTCTTTACACTACTATTCCACATAAAAAATTAAAAGAAAGACTTTTCAGCATCATAGACAACTGTTTTTTCACTAAAGGTGGTACCCGAAAATTTAAATATCTAGTGAATGGCTATCAGGATACTTATTTCGTCAAACACCACTCTGATTCTTCATGCGATATATCCCAGCGAACTAGAAATTAAAGATACAACAGAATCAAGCACACACGCTTCATACTTAGACATTTCACTTTATATAAACACAGACGGGAAATTAACAACTAAGCTATACGACAAACGCGACGATTTCGGCTTTCCCATCGTAAATTTTCCACATTTAAGTAGTAATATCCCTCAGTCACCCGCATATGTAGTTTATATTTCACAAATGATCCGATATGCCAGGGCGTGTACAACATATGAAGATTTCATATACAGAAGTAAACTACTCACTGACAAATTATTGACACAGGGATATCGAAAACTGCGTTTAATGTCAACGTTCCGCAAATTTTACGGTCGGTATAATAGTCTTGTTTGCGACTACTCTGTTTCACTAAGTGAAATGTTCAGTTGCCTTTTCGTTGGCGGTTGTTGAGACGTCTGTACCAGTTGTGACGAGGATACACTCCTCACGTGTTTCATTGGACTTGACTGTGGACTCACGGCGGGTGTGACCAGTCAACAGGGGATGCTTACTCCTCCATGGCACCTGATCCCACCTCTTGGTTTCCAGAGGTCCGTCTTTGTCCATTTTTACCGGATTTGTATCTATGTCCTGGACATTCTATTGATTTATACTTTGGTATCTGAATTTTTTTTATATTCGTATATATATTCATAGTTTACTGTATCTGTCCTTTCCCAGAGTAAAAAGATCCTAAAAAGACATATTTGTAAAGGTTGATGTCTGAGAAATTTGTGACCGAATTATTTTTAGAATCTTTGCACGTACCGAAGTTTACGAGGGCGATTGACGCATCAGTCCTTACGCACTGTTTAGGGTACAGTAGCAATTCTCAACAGTTTGATATATAACTTTTTTGTGTCATTAAATGCTGTGAGGATGGTTTTTTGGTTACATTTTCAACGATAATGGTGTTTTACAGTAAAAAGTAACTGAATGGTTCAATGTTGTGATGTTTTCACAATATATACCATAACATTACGAGTATGTAGAAAAAGAAAGCCAATGATATATCAGCTTCACATGTTTTCTTTGCAAAAAGTCGTTGGTACATATAAGGATTTCATAGTTACAATAGACTACATTTACATTTTCCGTTCAGCTATTAATTTGTCCATTCCGGTACTGCGATTTCTTAAACCTCTCTAACTACAATAGTAAACATATCGACCTTTTCCGTCTCGCACTTTTCAGGTGTTTAGCCCACCCAAAACGTCATATCTAGGTCTTCTTCCGCTTCGCCAGGGGCTTTGAATTGCCACCCTTCCAGTTTCTTTTCGATAATAATTATAAGTGTCTTGTGTTAGGAATAGAAAATCGTCACTTAATTTTATGCACAAGTGTGTGTGTGTGTGTGTGTGTGTGTGTGTGTGTGTGCATTTAATTGTTGTGTTACATTGTTTAATTGCTGTGTTGTTGCGTTATGACCATATACAAATTGTAAAAAGTAT